>JAYESD010000002.1:274405015-275028102 GCA_036927565.1 Tuctoria greenei | reverse complement strand
TTTCAGAGACAGAAATTGATGTGTATGTTTCTGAACATTCAACTAGCCCTTAGAAAGTTCAGATGTAAGTCTGAAGTTCGAGCATCAAATTCTATTATGTAAAGCTCTTTAAGTTTTGAAGAATCTCGTCTGAACTACTAGTTCACCAACCTGGTGATGTCGGAAAGCTGAAAAGCTTCTGTACCATAAGGCCACTAGCCTGTTTCCACTATGTTCTTATTTTGTGTATGGGTTCTCCTTAGTTATTGAATTTTGATTGTACGAACTATATTTAGTAGGTTGGCAGTGCCTCAAGTGGATGGAGCAAGACATACAGCTTTATTCACGTGACATTGAAGCCAATGAGACCATTGCATTATTTCTTTTCGGTGACATGGGAACTTACGTACCTTATAACACCTACACATTCGAACAGAAGCTGAGAGCTTGTCGACTGTAAAATGGATCCTCCGCGATATCCAATTGTAACATCCATTTTTCATGTACAAAAATTTGCTCAAACCCTTGAACATTCTTGTATGCATTTTTGGGTGATTTTAAAGTTCAATCGTGTAGCAAAACGTTTAAATTTGAATTGAATTCAAATCAAAAGAAGAGAAAATGAAAAAGAAAAAGAAAAACAAATAAAAACACCATTTTGGGCCAAATCCCCCTCTGGCCCAATTCCCTCCCCTCTCCTGCGGCCCCAGCTGAACCCCCACCACTTCTCTCTCTTTGCCGGGCGGGCCCGCTTGTCATCTTCCCCAGGGGACAACCGCCGTTTCCCTCCTTCCCGCGGCAACCGCTGAGCACACCCGCGCCCCACGTTCCCCCCCCCCCCCCCCCCCCCCCCCCCCCGAATCCGCTTCTCCCCCGGCAGTTTTCGCACGCGCACCCCAACCGCACACCCCCTACGGCGCTTAAGAGGAGTCGGCGCCCCCCGCATTTCCCCCTCACCCGAGCCTTCTTCAACCCTAGTGCCATTGCCGCCGGTAAAAACCACCGCTCCTCGCGTTCCAGTCGATGCAACCCCTCTGCTCCCTCTTTTCTTGACCTAACGTGATCGCCGCTTCACCAGGAACACGTCGGACGTGTTGGCTCGGGTAGAACGTCACTGCACCACCGGATCGTCGAACTCCGACGAGCACCGCCGCCATTCCTGGTCGTCGACCATTCCTCCGACCGATCGCGCCCCAACACTCCCCTAGGTGAGTTCCCCTACTCCTCCTCTCTCGTTCCATGCACGTAGCGCGTAGGATCGACGTAGGAATCACCGATTTAGCCAACTCCGGCCAGATCGCCGCCGTCGACCGTCGGGCGCCGGCCGCGCACTGCTCTGGCGCCGGTTAGAGCCGACGTGGCTCAACGAGGGCCGTCCATTCCCGGCCAACGGCTGAGATTATAACCTCATACCGGTTCACATAATAATCCGGGGCATCCGGTGGCAGATCCGACGGCCCACATTCAAAGTTCCTTTCCCGCCTTCGGTTTATTCACCCAGGCCCCTGGAATCTTGCAGGCTACCCCTGGACTTTGCTGGGAAATTCAAATCTAGCCCCCCAGAATTCACAGTCTAGCCCCTGGGACTTTCTGGAATTGGTTTAAATCGTTTAAATAGTCAATTTAACCCCTAGAAATTTATAGGATTGTAGATTAGCTCCTGTACAGTGTAGTAATCTTATTTTTCATTCCTTGGACTTTTATTTAATTGTTAAATATTGTTTATAGGTGTATTTAATGTGTAGAAAATAGATAAAAATGGTATTAAAGTGTAAAAATGGTAGGAAAAAATTAGTATAAAATACTTTATGCTGTGATTAAATTGTAGATTGCATATAAAATATATTTTGTCCAGGAAACATTTATTATAAATGTTTAAAAATACATTTTGGCCATAGAAAATTCAATAAAAAATGGTTTTAGGCTATAATTAAATCCCAAAAATGTAGGATAAATCTAAAATGCATACTTTGGCCATGTTAAGTAATAAAAACCTCGCAGGGACGCATTAGTATAGGATTTTATGCTTGTGTGTGTGTTGTGATGTATTGTTTTGTGTGCCCTCTACTTATTTAGCTTTATTTTACTCTTGTCATGCTTGGGTATATTTAGAGTCGTACTACGACCCTAATCTTAACCTTCAAGACCAAGACTTCACCAACACTCAAGTCTTCAACGAAGGCAAGTGCCCTTGACCATCTTGTACCAATTTTAGGAATTTAGATAGATGCATGCTAATTAAATTGATGTCCTATTTCATGTTTACATGCCCTGTTCCATATAATTCCTTGTTACCTGAAATAGGTTGGGAAGTAGATAGGTCATATTTATGCTTAGCCATGCTTAGATATTGGGATTGGGATTTCATACAATTGTGCCATGTTAAACTTTATGGTTACTATAATTTGTGGTGATTACACAATAGTAGTGGATAGGAATCTGGTGGTTGGATAGTTTTGGTATGGTGCAGTTTGCACGAGACCCGGGACTGGGGTTTGTTACCACCGGATTCTAAGGATCGGTTTATGGAGGAAGCCACTAAGCTTTATAGTACCACCACGAGACTGAGATGGGACAGCTTGGTCAATTAATTAGGTTTCTCCCGATGAAATGCTAGTAGTTAGATGGTGCGGGGAATGATGCAGGGGAACTGCTCTGGGATCCGCAAGGCTCAAGAGGGGGCTCTGAGGCGGAGGGTTACTCCGAGAATCCTCAGTGGTGGAAACCTTAGAGGGCTAGCACTAGTCGGGAGCACCTTTGTAAAGACCATGTAGTGATCTCCGAGCCACACACCTACGGAAGTGTGAAATGTGGTTGATCACCACGGGCTACATGGAGGTTTACTCAGTCCACCTGGCAACAGGGGATGGAATCACTGCTTGTGGGGAAAGGGTACACTCTCTGCAGAGATTTGGTAAAACTGTCATGACAGCCGTGCTCACGGACAAGAGCGGCTTGGGGCCAGTTCATAATTAGTCTATGGTTGGGAAATGGTGGTTAATTATGATTCAAGTTACATTCATTATCATTACTCATGTGTTGATTACTTCTTGAATTATGATATCGGTAATTGAAGCTAAGGTTAGGTTTTAAGCATAGTGCTAAGCCATAATTGACCTTCCCTTGCTTTAGCCAATCATGTCATCTCTTCCCGCGCTTGCTGAGTACTCTATGTACTCAAGCGTTTAATTTTCCATTAGAATATGAAGAAGAAGAAGTGGCACCGGAGGACTACTTCGTCAATCCGGAGGACTTGGTCTAGGCTGACGACCTTACGCGCAACTGCTGCCTGTGGAGATGGAGCTTCTCTTACCTATTAGTCTTCTGCTGTAGTTTGAACTTTGTTAATATTGTTGTTGATGTAAATAGTTGTGGTGTGTATTTGTAGACCTTCGGGTCGTACTGTAAGACTATTTATGTACTCGAACATGGCTATGTAATGATATTTCGCTTTCGTCGATGCATGTACGATTCAACTGATCCTGGCGTACATGTGATAAGCGTCTGTTCATCTTTACGATGACCGGGCGTGACAAAGTGGTATCAGAGCCGTGTTGCCCGTAGGACGCAAGCCTAGTTAGAAATGGCCGAAAATTAAGGACTATATTATTTTCTTATAAAATAGTATTACCAAAACTTTGTGCTCTCCACCTCAACCCTTGTGCTTCTTATCTTACTGTGCTATTTGCTTTATTCTAATTTAATTTTTTGATTATTGATCTCACTCTCTTCTTTTCAAATGTTTGTAGATGGCGCGAACCAAGCAGACGGCTCGTAAGTCGACTGGGGGTCGTGTTCCTCACCACGCCCTAGCCAGTCGCTCCGCACCTCACACCCCCGGGAGGGAGACGATGCTGTTCTCCACTGGGAGTGCTGCTTCGAGGATGTGTGTCCGTCTTCGCTCTCTTCTTCGTGCTGCGGGGTACCGTGAGTACTGTGTTCGCCTAGTCTACCACACCACTAGGGTCTTTGCGCCCTATACTGGTGGACTGGAGTGGACTTCTCAGCTAGCCGTCTACTATGACTCGGAGCTGCTGCACTCACACTTCTCTCCGGCCTGGAGGAGCTCCCAGTGTGCGGCTGAGGAGGACGCCACGTGGGAGGCGACTACCTACTGGAGTCACGCCCACAGGTTCCGCCTTGGGTGCACAGAGGACGCGTACACCCCTCAGCGCCCTAGTGGCACGGCCTACTTCACTGGACGTGACGTCGAGGGACCTCTGCACCACGCTCAGTGCGAGAGGCTTGTGGACGACGTTGTGGAGTTGTCTTCGCGACTCCAGCGTTGTCAGCAGGAGCTTCAGGACAGCAGGGACATGGTTGACCGCTACGTGCGACTTCGCCAACGCTACGAGAGGATTACTGCAGCTGATCCGAACTCTCCTCAGTATGCTTCGGACGTTGAGCCTTGGGACCCGAACTCTCCAGATCATCGTATGAACTCCCCCCCAGGAATCAAGAGAGGACTCGGAAGAAGAAGACCCGGAGATGGAGGTTGAGGAGGACTCTGATGAGTAGGAGTGGACTTGTTTCCCCGCTGGACGACTCAGGACACCTATCCTTAGTATGTAGGAGCGTGTAGCTGCGCCCTCTCTAGTCTTGAGTTGTGTTATCTATGGTATTGTATTAGTTTTCTTTATGTTGTGTGTGTGCGACGTGAGTTGTGGAATGCTTCGGCATCCTGTCCACATCCACGTCATTTGTATATAGGCTTGTTAGTGTGTCGTGCGAGTTGTGGAATGCATTAGCATCTTGTCCACATACGCACTAGTTGGTTAATGAATTTGCTTGCTTTATATATATATATATATATATACATATATATATATATATATATATATATATATATGTTTCCTTGATGCATGTAGTTGGGACCGTTTGCCATAGCGTACCCTTCTATATCTCATCTATTGTCCTAAAGTTTCAATTATTCCCTATACAGATGTCTGGAAGAGGTAGAGGTAGAGGTCGCGGAAGGGGCGCTGTGCCCCAAGATGAAGGACTTGGAGGTGTGCCAGGATGGAATGGTAGGGGTGCTCGAGGAGCCCCAGCCGCGCAGCAAATGCAGCAGATGATGGCCATCCAAACCCAGCTGCTTAACAATCTTACTCAGATTGTCACCAACCTGCAGCAAGCCCCACCCCCACCACCACCAAATTACAACCTTCCGCCACCACCACCTTTTCCACCTAGGTCCTTTCTAAGGGACTTCCTGAACACTCATCCACCCACTTTTGCCACAGTCACCGAACCCATGGATGCCGATGATTGGCTTCGAACCGTTGAAAGCAAGTTGAGGCTCATCCACTGTGAAGGAAGAGAGAAAGTACTATTAGCCTCCCATCAACTCCAAGGACCGGCAGCCGACTAGTGGATCGCCTTTACTGAAGCTCATCAGGACCCAGAAAACATTACATGGGAAGAATTAAGGACCAACTTCCGCAATCACTTTGTGCCCGAGGGAGAAATACAAGCAAGACGCGAAGAGTTCCTTATGTTGAAGCAGGGCCGTATGACTGTGAGGGCCTATTTGAATGCATTCACCCAGTTGTCCCGCTATGCTCCAACCGATGTGGATACTGACTCCAAGAAACAATTTCGTTTCAAGAATGGACTGGATAAGGAGTTGAAGTTTGCCATGTCTTCCAGCGACTACAGCGACTTTCAGAAGCTGGTTGACAAAGCCTTCGAAGTGGAGAGGACTAAAAAGGAACTGGATGATGAGGGAAGAAAAAGGAAGTTGACTATAGCACATGCCTCTAGCAGCAATGTACGCCCCCGTCTTAACCCTCCGCCTGCAAACCAGATGACTCGTCCTATGAACTACTCGGGACAGAGATTTCCAAACACCAACTACAGGCCACCCACTCCCTACAACCAGCAAATGCGCCAGCAGCAGCAGCCACCACGCCAGCCAATGCAACCCCCACGTCAGCAGATGCAGCCACCCCGCCCTTCAGCTCCAGCCAACCGTCCAAATGGCCAACCCCCAAGAAACCAATCAGGAGGCAACAAGGGCCAGAGTAATGCTGCGGGAGTTCAATGTTACAAGTACGGAGAATGGGGACACTACGCCAGCAGTTGTCCAAAGAAGCAACAAAACCCACCTGGCCGTGTCAACCATGTGACACTGGAGCAAGCACAGGAAGCGCCTGATGTGGTGATCGGTATGTTTTCTGTTAACTCCCACCCCGTCACCATATTGTTTGATTCGGGTGCTACACATTCATTTATATCCAAGGATTTCATAAAGAAGCATGACATGGTAGTTACATTCTTGAATGGGCCATTATTGATAAACTCTCCTGGAGGAGAGATGGTGGCAAGGCATCTATGCCGAAAAGTGAGTATAAACATAAGGGGGTGTAGTCTTTTGGGCCAACCTAATAGTGTTGTACTCACAAGGATTAGATATCATTCTGGGAATGGACTGGTTGACGAAGAATCAAGGAGTTATTCATTGTGCAACTAGAACAGTTTGCTTAACACAATCGGATGGCACTACAGTGGAGTTCAAGCCAGAACAGACACAAGAGGCAGTAGTACAACTCAACCATCTTGAGAGTACCGAAGACATCAGGGTTGTGAAGGAATTTCCGGATGTATTCCCAGATGACTTACCAGGTATGCCCCCTGATCGAGAGATTGAATTTGTCATTGAGTTAGTACCTGGAACGGCCCCAATATATAAGAGGCCATATAGAATGGATGCTAAACAATTAGCTGAACTAAAGGATCATATTGAGGAGTTATTGGCAAAAGGATATATTCGTCCTAGCTCATCACCTTGGGGAGCACCAGTTATATTTGTACCTAAGAAGGATGGAACTCAAAGGTTGTGTGTGGATTACCGTGCCTTAAATGAGGTAACAATCAAGAATAAATATCCACTACCAAGGATTGAAGATTTGTTTGATCAGTTGAGAGGAGCATGTGTGTTCTCCAAGATTGATCTTCATTCGAGATATCACCAACTGAAGATTAGACCCTCAGACATTCCCAAGACGACATTTGTCTCTCGATATGGATTATATGAGTATACAGTTATGTCGTTTGGGTTGACCAATGCTCCGACATATTTTATGTATCTAATGAACAGGGTATTCATGGAGTACTTGGACAAGTTTGTAGTGGTATTCATCGATGACATACTTATCTACTCCAAGACTGAAGAGGAGCATGAAGAGCACCTCAGGATGGCTCTACAGAAGCTTCGCCAACATCAACTGTATGCCAAGCTTAGTAAGTGTGAGTTCTAGCTAAAGGAGGTATCATTTTTGGGGCATGTCATATCGGAAGGAGGTATAGCAGTGGATCCATGCAAAGTGGCAGATGTTCTTAAGTGGGAAACACCCGAGAGTGTGCATGATATACGAAGATTCTTAAGTATGGCTGGTTACTACCGTCGATTCATCGAGGGATTTTCAAAGATCTCTCGACCACTAACCAAGTTGCTTGAGAAAGGAGTTGCTTTCAAGTGGACCCCCGAATGTGAAGTAAGTTTCGCCGAGTTGAAGAAGAGGTTAACCAGTGCACCGGTATTGGTGATGCCTGATATGCAGAAGGAGTTTGTGGTCTATTGCGATGCATCTGGTCATGGTTTAGGATGCGTCTTAATGCAAGGAGGACATGTTGTAGCCTATGCTTCAAGACAACTTCGGAAACATGAGAGAAATTATCCAACCCATGATCTGGAACTGGCAGCCGTTATCCATGCATTGAAGATCTGGAGACACTACTTGATGGGAAAGAGAACCGAGATATACACGGATCACAAGAGCTTGAAGTACATATTCACACAACCAGATCTTAATCTTAGACAACGTCGTTGGTTGGAGTTAATAAATGACTTCGATGTGGGAATCAACTACCATCCAGGAAAGGCTAATGTGGTCGCCGACGCTCTAAGCAGAAAGGGACAATGTAATAACTTGACAGCACAAGCTCTTCAACCCTAGCTATGTGAAGAATTTGCAAGATTAAACTTGTGTCTAGTGTCAAGCACTGAAGCAGTTGCTATGGAAGTGGACTCAACCCTTGAACGTGATATACGAGAAGGACAAAAGAATGATGAGAAGGTCAAGGAGATCAAGCAGTTGATGAAGAAGGGGAAAACTCTGAACTTTAGAGTGGATGAACAAGGAACCTTATGGCTCGGAAAGAGAATTTGTGTTCCAGATATCAAGGAGATTAAAGAGTTGATATTAAGGGAAGCTCATAACTCATCGTACTCCATTCATCCCGGAAGCACAAAGATGTATCAAGACCTCAAAGATCGATATTGGTGGCATGGAATGAAGCGAGATGTAGCAGAATATGTGGCCATATGTGATACATGTCAATTGATTAAAGCGGAACATCAAAGACCAGTAGGGTTATTGCAACCAATCAAAGTGCCAGAATGGAAGTGGGAAGAAATTAGCATGGACTTCACTGTGGCACTACCAAGAACACAGTCTGGGTATGATTCTATATGGGTTATTGTGGACCGTCTAACTAAAGTTGCTCACTTTATTCCCGTGAAAGAAATGTACAATGGTCCCAAGTTGGCGGAACTGTACATCTCCAGGATTGTATGCTTACATAGAGTTCCTAAGAAGATCATTTCCGACAGAGGCACCCAATTCACCTCAAGATTCTGGCAGAAGTTGCATGAATCAATGGATACCCGTCTAAATTTTAGTTTGGCGTATCATCCTCAAACTGATGGTCAGACAGAACGCACCAACTAGATATTAGAAGACATGTTGAGAGCGTGTGCTCTAAAGAATAGCAAAAGTTGGGACAAAAATCTGCCATACGCTGAATTTTCTTACAACAACAGTTATCAGGCTAGTTTGAAGATGTCTCCTTTTGAAGCATTGTATGTGTCGGTACCCTAAAAACCATACACCCCCTGAGGTTACAAAGATCTCAAGGGAAGGACGTCTACCCAAATTGAAGACCCTCGGAGGCCCACTTGTCAGACATAACCGGACCCGCTTCTCCAACATGGTTAACCCCTAGGTTGCCACGTGTACTGCCAGACCGGAGCTACTACCCACAAGGGTGAACCTCCGGGCTAGGCACCGAAACGGCACCTCCGGACTTAACCCCTGACCGAGAGAAGCTCCGGACCTGACACGTGCCAGGCCACCCCGGAGCTTCCCGCTTCCCACAAGCAAGCTCCGGAGCTGCCACGTGTCCAAACGTCGGAGCTGGCCGCCTCAAACCTCCGGAAGACAGTGTAACGACTCCGGATCTTCAAAGGATAGCCGCGGACTTCAAGACCCGATTAATTGTCATTAAGTCCATGTTAATGACACTTAATCGGACAATCTTAACACCTGTAACGGCACTGTCGGAGCCCGTTACAGGGTTATTAACAACAATTAATCGTGTATCAATACTAGTAACCGCCGGGGCCACATGTCGGGCCAGGCTAACTTGTAACGGTTTGTCCTTGAACTATAAAAGGACAGACCGACGATACACGAAAGAGGCTCTCGAACGCTCTCAGGCATACATGCATTGACGTGAGCTTTCATACATAAACTAATACAACACCACACACCCGTGGAGTAGGGTATTACGCTCAGGCGGCCCGAACCACGTAAACCACTGTGTCTCTCGTGTCCAATCGTGATTCACCTTCTTGAGTCTCTGCGCGCCCACACCGAACTACAAACTCCTTCAACACTTTAGTAGTGTCAGGAGATCTGCCGACTCCAACAGTCGACAGTTGGCGCGCCAGGAAGGGGTGCCTGAGATTTTCAAAGAATGGTGAATTCTGCGGCTGGATCATCCAACGGGCAACCTGCTGTTCAGGCTGTCGGGGGCAATCCCTCCAACATGCAGCCACCAGCAGGAGCCTCAGCACCAGCAGGAGTCACACTCCCACCACCACCATCTTCTCCGGCAAAACGTGTCGGGCAACACGATGGTGCGCTGGCGTCACATACTGCGCCGGCAAGTCATGACAACCCAGAACACGCGCTCCATGCAGCGCGTGCTCTTCTCCAGCGACCACCACCTCCGGATGCATCTCTAGATGCCATGGAGCAATGGAGGGCTGATGTTGAGCATTTGGTCGCAGCAGCGGCCGAACGCCTCAACAACCAGGGTCATCCTCCTTCAGGGCGGGCCCCGTCGCAGCGACGGACGTTGTCTGGAAGACTTGGTCCGCATGTCTCCAACAACCGAAGACGAGCTGCGTCACAGCAAGTGACGTCGTTGCCCTCTGGGGCACGACGCACCCATACGGTATCCCGGCTTTCGACACATGACCTCCGGGCGGAGCTTGATCGCCGATACCGCCAACAGGATGGCCGTGTCCATATCGAGCGAGCTCGAGAAAGACGGGATGCTCAAGACCTTTCTACTCTGGAAGGAGTAGGAGGAGGCTGTTCCGCCCTAGCCATGCACCTGCGCATGGTTAGATGGCCACAGAAGTTCCGGCCACACTTGCCGGAAAAATTCGACGGGACTGTCAACCCCGTAGAATTTCTGCAGATATACTCCACTGCAATCTTAGCAGCTGGAGGAAACGAGGCCGTAATGGCCAACTACTTTCCAGTGGCCTTAACTGGGACCGCCAGGTCCTGGTTTATGAGCCTTCCACCCAACTCTATCGACAGTTGGGAGGAGCTGTGCCGTCAGTTCACTGCCAACTTCGGGAGTTCATACACCCGACCGGGCACTGAACTAGACCTTTTTGCGGTCGTGCAAAAATGGGGAGAATCTTTGCGGTCATTCATCCAGAGGTTCTCTCAGGTACGTAACACAATCCCTTCTATCTCAAGCGCTTCTGTCATTGTGGCATTCAGACAGGGTGTACGAGACAAGAAGATGTTAGAGAAGCTGGCGATCAAAGAGATCACCAGCGTCACGGAGCTCTTCAGCTTGGCAGACAAATGTGCCAGAGCTGCGGAGGGCCGTGAAATGCACTCCAAACCAGCCTTGGAGGATCACAAAAAATCCTCCAAAGAAGAAGCCGCTACCTCCGGGAGTGGCAAGAAGAAAAAGAAGACCAACGGCAAGAAGAAGCCGTCGGCCGGCACATCCAACGTTGCAGCTACTGCAACTCCTGGTGGCCGGGGGCCACGCCCCGAGAAGCGACCTTGACCGTCTTCCGAAGACGGCGGCAAATCCAAAATGTGGTGCCCAATTCACAAAACGGGCAGCCACAGGCTGGAAGACTGCCGGGAGGTCCAAAACCTTGCCGAGCGCTACAACAAGCGCCGGGAAGGGTCTCCTTTCCGACAGAGGGAGGGAAAACAGAAGGTTGACGAAGCTCCGACTGAAGAGGAGTTAGGGTTTCAGGACCCCAAAAAAGTCTTGAAAGCCGTCTACACCTCCGTCGACGATGACTCCGACGTCTCCGACAACGAGCGTCGGAAAACCATGAACACCATCTTTGGTGGATCATGGGACATCACTTCTCGTCGTGTCATCAAGACTATGCGGCGAGATATGGCTGCTGTAGCTCCTACAGCTAGACCGGAACCACATCGAAAGTGGATGGACACACCCATCACTTTTGATGCTTCGGACTGTCCTCAAAGCATGGTCGGAGCTGGCCAATTACCCTTGATGGTATCTCCCACCATCAACAACATCCAACTCCATCATGTTATGGTGGATGGAGGTTCGGGGCTGAACCTTATAAACTTTGAAGCTTTTACCAGACTTCAGCTTCGACCTTCGGATCTTCAGCCCTCTCGACCATTCTCCGGAGTAGGTCCGGGGGCCATTACCCCACTCGGAGCTATAATTATCCCCGTTACCTTCGGGACACGGGAGAAGTACCGCACCAAGAAGTTGGTCTTCGACGTCGCTCAGATCAACTTACCATTCAACGCCATCTTGGGTAGACCTGCCCTATACAAATTTATGGCAGCTGCTCATTATGGATACTTGGTGTTGAAGATGCCAACACCAGCAGGCGTCCTCCGGATTCGTGGAGATCGCACCGCCGGAGTAACTGCTCTGGAGGAGCTCCATGCACTCACCACTGCGCAAGAGGAGGACTCCAGACAGGGGCAAGCTCCAAAACCTCCGAGCATTCGGCAACGAGGCTCAACCTCTGCTCCCCGTGTGCAGCCAAGCGGCGACACCGACATTCCCGTCAAAGTCGTCCAAATTGGTTCCAATGTCACTCAAACCACCCGCATATCGGGTGGGTTGAATGACAAATAGGAACTCGCGCTCATCACTTTCCTCCGGGCTAACGTTGACGTATTTGCTTGGCAACCGTCACAAATGCCTGGGATCCCCAGGGAAGTGATTGAGCACAATCTGAAGATTTACCCCGATGCTCGGCCTGTGCATCAGAAACCTCGGAAGCAATCTGTAGAGCGACAAAACTTCATCCGACAAGAAGTGAAGAAGTTGCTTGAAGCCAGATTTATCCGAGAAGTCTTCCATCCAAAATGGCTGGCGAACCCAGTCGTTGTGCCCAAGGCCGGCGGGAAACTTCGTATGTGCATCGACTACACCACACTGAATAAGGCATGTCCAAAAGATCCATTCCCACTACCTAGAATAGATCAGATAGTGGATTCCACCTCCGGGTGCGAGTTACTGTGTTTTCTAGACGCATATTCTGGATATCATCAAATCAGGATGTCTAGGGAGGATGAAGAGCATACTTCATTCATCACAGTGGATGGATTGTATTGTTACACAGCCATGCCGTTTGGTCTCAAGAATGCAGCTTCAACTTTTGTACGAGCTATGTACAAAACTTTCGAAGAACTCATCAGAGATATAGTGGAAGTGTACGTCGATGACATCGTGGTCAAAGTCAAGAACAAGGAGTCCCTCTTGGACACCTTGCAGGCTGTCTTCGACAAGCTGCGGGCCACCCGCACGAAGCTAAACCCAGACAAGTGCGTCTTCGGGGTTAGTTCCGGAAAGCTTCTTGGTTTCCTGGTAAGTCACCGGGGCATAGAGGCTAATCCGGTGAAGATAAAAGCCATTGAAGACATGCGGCCACCAACCCGCATCAAAGACGTCCAAAAATTAACTGGATGTCTAGCAGCCCTCAGCCGGTTCATTTCAAGACTGGCGGAAAGAGCACTTCCCTTCTTCAAGTTACTGAGGAAGTCCGGACCATTCCAATGGTCTGAAGAAGCAGAGAAGGCATTCCAGGAGCTGAAACAGTTCCTCACCACCCTACCAGTCCTGGTAGCTCCGAACCCTGGTGAGCCTTTGTTGCTTTACATTTCAGCTACTGACGAAGTCGTCAGTATGGTTCTGGTTGCGGAGAGACCGGAACTACCCAATACTCAGGAATCCAGACCCCTTCGGGAGGGTCCGGAGGTTCCTGAAAGCGGGTCTGGGTCCCAGCTCCCAGACTCAAACCCACAAGAAGCCACTTCAGAGGACCCGGACCCCTCTAAGAGGGTCCAGGTCACTTCTGAAGAAGCTCCGGGTTCCTCCACCCAGAACCCGGAGGTCCCCGAAGAGAGTCTGGACCCCTCCGAGAGGGTCCGGATCAATGAAGAGGAAGCTCCGGACCCCTCCGGGAAGGTCCGGACCATTCAACGCCCGGTATACTTCATCAGTGAAGTGTTACATGATGCTAAGACTCGATACCTAGAGGTGCATAAACTGCTTTATGCAGTTCTTATTGCCTCAAGGAAGCTTCGACACTATTTCCAAGCTCACAAAGTCTCGGTGGTGACCTCATATCCACTTCGAGCGATCCTGCATAATCCCAATTCAACTGGGAATATTGCAAAGTGGGCAGCGGAATTGGCTGAATTCGACCTTGAATTCATTCCGAGATAAGCAATCAAGAGTCAAGCGTTGGCAAATTTCGTGGCAGAATGGACTCCCTCTCCATTAAACCCTGGGGGCCCCAGCGAGCAGAAGACGGAACCTCAAGTTCCAACCTTCACTAAGCCTCACTGGACCCTTTACTTCGACGGCTCCATGCAGAAGCAGGGAGCCGGAGCTGGAATCCTTCTCCTCGCACCAACTGGGGAGAAGGTGAAATACATGGTACACCTTGACTTCAAGGCAACCAACAACATGGCGGAGTATGAAGCACTCATCTATGGATTAAAGGTGGCACTATCATACGGTGTCAAGCAATTGCTGGTCAAAGGAGACTCACAACTCGTCATCAAGCAGGTGAAGGGTGAATGCTCCTGCAATAATCTCCAGCTGGCTTCTTACCTCCTTGAAGTCCAGAGGCTTCAGAAGGACTTCGAAGTCCTAGACCTTCACCATGTTCAGCGTGCTCACAATGCTAAAGCTGACGAACTCTCGACCAAGGCGTCAACTGGAGCTCCGGCTCCTGATGGAACCTTTGTCCGGAGGTTGTCAAAACCCACAGTTCAGCCTGCCAAACTGAACGAAGGGGGCGAGTCAGCATCCCGAAGCTGACGGTCCCGATGGCCCTGTTACCATGGCAGCCATCAAGGGTCGTAGGTGCTGCCGGAAGCTCTGAGCAACCCAGCACGCAAGACTCAAATGCTCAAGTTAGTTCCGATGCATGGATCTCGGAGATCCGGAGCTACTTGAAAGACAACATCCTTCCTGATGATGATGTATCCGCTGATCGGGTAGTCAGATTGGCTAAAAGATACACGTTGGTAGAAGGGGATCTCTACCGGCGCGGTGCCAACGGCATCCTAATGCGGTGCATCACAAGGGAAGAAGGCTGCGAGCTCCTCGCAGAAATCCATGGAGGCGAGTGTGGGAACCACGCATCTTCCCGCACGCTGGTCGGAAAAGCCTTTCGGCACGGCTTCTACTGGCCTACAGCGCTCCAGGATGCCACTGAGCTGGTGAAGAAATGCAAAGCATGCCAATTTCATGCAAAGCAAATTCATACACCTGCTCAGTCCTTACAAATGATACCTCCCACATGGCCTTTCACTGTGTGGGGGATGGACATCTTGGGACCCTTCCCTAGAGCCGTCGGAGGTTACAAGTTCCTGTACGTCGCCATCGACAAGTTCACCAAGTGGCCGGAGGCAACTCCCGTTGTGACGATCAACAAACAATCTGCAATCAATTTTCTACAATCCATCGTGAGCAGATTCGGAGTCCCAAATAAGATCATCACTGATAATGGGACTCAATTCACAAGCTCCGCATTTCAAGGATATTGCGAAGACCTCGGCATACAAGTTTGCTACGCTTCCGTAGCTCATCCTGCCAGCAATGGGCAAGCCGAGAGAGCAAATGCAGAGATCCTTAAAGGACTCAAAACATGCACTTATGAGCGCTTGAAAAAGCACGGAGCCAATTGGATCGAAGAGCTTCCGCCCACTCTATGGGCCAACAGGACTTCTCCAAGTCGGGCAACCAGAGAAACACCCTTCTTTCTGGTGTACGGAGCTGAAGCGATCCTTCCTCCGGAAATCACCTTGGGTTCCCTCCGAGTCCGGACCTTCGACGAAGCCACGCAGGACCAGCTCCGGCGCAAAGACCTAGACCTCCTCGAGGAGGGAAGGTGCCAAGCAGCTGTTCGGAATGCCCGATACCGCCAAGCTCTACGGCGCTATCACCAGCGGCATGTACACAACCGACAGCTCGAGGAAGGAGATCTGGTGCTACGGAGAATACTATCCAGAGAAGGGCAAAACAAACTCTCCCCCGGCTGGGAAGGGCCCTTTCGAGTGATCAAAGTATCCCGTCCCGGAAGCGTTCGCTTGGCTACCGAGGATGGGACACCTCTCCCAAATCCTTGGAACATCGAGCACCTCCGTAAGTTCTACACTTAATTCCACAGAGGTTAGTCTTAAGTAACTTGAAATGTATGTTATAGAGTCATTGTACAGAGTCGGGTAGTTCCTCCGGGAGAGCAGCCGGACCTTTCCCGAAAGGTTTGAAAAGCTCATGCAACACTTGACACAGTCTCCGGACTAAAAGTGTGGCTAACTACCCTGGGTCAAACGAGAAACCAAACACACTTAGCCTGGTTCCGTACCCTAAGAGTGTACTTGTTTCCCCTGTACCCCGGACCTATAATGAAAGACATCTTCATGTGAAATAGACTCCACGTGCATTCATTTTTGCATAGGCTCGACATTTTTATTTTTCTCTTTCTTGTCTATAACAGAAACGTGCAATTCTTAAGAAGTTCTAGTTTGACCGGTTTACATACGATTCGAGTTGAATTGTCAGATTTTTTGGATTTAAATATCGTCTGTGGCCAACTCGCCTGAAAGCCGCCAAGCCATTCTAGGGCCGGAGTGCGCTATCGACTTAGCCTGGTCAAGCACCCTAAGTACGCCACTCTACCTACATCCCGGCAGGCCAAAGTAAGGTGGGTCCATGGACAATTGGATCTAAAAGAAAAGACAATTCATCCAGTCGTATTAAAAATCGTGTTCAACTTAAAATTTTCTTGAGAACCGTAAGCCGCGACGAAGTTATAGACAAGGAACGAATTTTACTATTTTTCTTGGCTTAAGTGTGCAGGAAAATGAACCCTACGTTGATGGAGAAAAAACGGAGCTAACCAAGCTCCGACTCCCACCAGGGCGTCAACCGTCGGCGTTGACTAAAAGATGGTGAGAAGACCCCGTCACTGGAGTCTGTTGCCAACAAACCAAGTGTGGCAAAGGTCATTGCCGGAGCTGCTAAGCTCCGACACCTTGGAGTATTAACTACCGACGCTCAACGTGTTGGTAGAGGCTATTGCCGGAGCTACTAAGCTCCAGCGATGGACAGTGCCGGAGCTTCTAAGCTCCGACAACTTCAGGGGACCTTCACTATCAAAAACTTCGGACCTAAATTCCACAAGTTCGAAGCAAATTCGTCTTCAACAAAACTCAACATCCTTTTGGTACATGTCCACAATCAAATTGTGCACATCTACCAGGGGGGCAAGTGAAGATAAAGATGTTGAAGACAAAAAAAATGAAATTCGCAAAAAATTGGGGATTTCATTTCATCTGAAGACCGGAGATTACATCTGGAGACAAGGGATTACAAAATTGAGGAAGAAGAGAAGATACAAGTAAAGGCTAAAAGAGACGGTCCTAGACCCTATGGAAGAACTCGGCGACTTTCTGGGCAACCTCCGACACGCAGGCTCGGGTAGCTTCGCCTTCTCCTTCGACGGGGCCTTCAAGCACCGGGTCCAGAGGAAATCGAGGGTTCCGGCTGGTGTAGCACGTCGACACATATTCTGTGACGTTCTTAGCCAGGGATTGCCCCTCGACCTCCAGCTGGTCCGCGATGACGTCGCCCACCTTGGAGAGCTTGCTGCCTGCGGCGCTCAACGCTTGCAACGCAAGGTCCGGCTCCGGCTCCGGATCATCCGGGTGCACGGGGCTGAACCCCATCGGCGTCAGCGCGTCGTCGGCCTTGCCTAGGAACTCCCAAATCTGCAGGGAGTCTGCCTTCCTCAAGTTCTTCATCTCTTCCAGGGATCTCCGGGCCGCCGTCAGCTCCGAATTCTCGCTGGCGAGGCGCTCAACTTCTTTGGCGTTTTGCTGGATCTTCGCAGCAACCCGCTTCTCAAGTCTTCCGAGCTCCTCCTCCCGGAGGTGGATCTTGTTCCGGCGGTCGACCAGGTCCTTCTCCCTAGCCTCCACTTTCTTCTCCCGGGCGACAAGGGCACACTCGTATTCGTAGAGTTCCTGCCCCCGCACCCAGGTCTTCTCCTCTTCCTCGAGGCAGCGCTCTTCCAATTTCTTAGTGCGCTTCTCGAGGCCCTTGTCCGCCAGAGCTGTTTTCTCGGCGAGCTCTTCTTCCCGTCGCAAGACGTCATCCCGTAGCTCTAGGAGTTTTTGCTCCTCGTCCTCGAGCCGTCTTTCCCTCCCTTCAAGTGCTTCTCGGCGCTTGATGAGTGCGGTGCTGATGGCCTCGAGCTGATCAAACCGAGCATTGGCCGCGTCGTTAGCAGCCTTAGCTCGGTCGTGGAACTCCCGGGATTGAGCATCGAGGGCGTGAGTCATGCTCTCCCTCTCGTCCAACAGCTTACCCCAGAGCTCCAGGCGGATCTTCTCCCGCTGGATCCACTCCTTGTCATCCGCAAGCCTCGACTGCACCAGCTTAGTCTTGAAGTGGAGCCGATTACGCCACCGCCTAAGGGTTTGGCGCTCCTCTTCAAGAGCCTTGCTGTCGTGGAAGAAGGCCAGTTGGACCTGACGAAGATTGGAGCAGGCGTTGTCGATGGACATCGACAGCGAGATGGGCTCCGGACCTGCTGGGATCTCTTCCGCTGGTTCCAGCGGGTCTTCACATACAAAAATTGGGTCCCACTCTACGAGAGTGGAACCCCGAGCTTCCAAAGCGCTAGGGCCTTCCTCCGGGATGACCTCAGTCACCATCGAAGAAGGTCCCGCCGCCAAGTCTTCATTTGCCCCCTCAGGCTGGGGGCCGGCGACTTCGTTCAGGCACTCTGGCTCTACCACAGGTACCATCGACGTCGTCGCCTCCGGAGCAGGAGTCGCTACTGGCTCCGGCCGGGACATCTCTTCTGAGGGAGGCTCAAGCTCCCTCGCCTCTTCAGCCGCCGGCTCTGCGGCCGGCGCTCCAACAATCACCGGCTCTGCGGCCGATGCTTCGGAAGTAACCAGCTCAACTGCCGGAACTACTTCGACTTCCGGCTCACATGCCGGGGCTTCAACCACCTCCGGCTCAATCGCCGGGGCTTCAGCACTTTCCGGCCCCGAAGCCGGGACTGCTACTTCCTCCGACTCAACAGCCGGAGCTTCTACTACTGCAGCACCAGGACCCGGAGCATCCACTTCTGGGACGGGTGCCGCTGGCGCATCTTCATTCCCGTGGTCCGGCGCTACCACGGGAACTTCTGGAGACGAGTCGAGGTCCATGACCACGACAGCTGGCGCCGGAGCTGTCGCAGCCTCCGCTTGGGGCAGCACCGAGACTGGAGCAGAAGCCCTCGCAGCCTCAGACACTGTGGCTGAGGGTGGAGCTTCACTCCCCTTCTTGGGAACGCTGCAGATGAAGAATGAAGAAATTGAGCAAACAGATGCTACAATTAAAAAGTTAATCGAGGTAAAAAAGAAAAATTACCTTGGGAGGCTCCCGCACCAGCTTGCGCGGAACCTCTTTCCCGGACGATCCGGGCTGGCCACGGTCGGCGTAGGAGCTCCGGGAGGACTCCCAGGACTTGCCACAGCCGCGGGCGTTTCCCGGGTCGGAGCTCTCCTCGATCGGGAGGAACTCCTGGACCTGGAGGCCCTCACCACTCCAGATGCCGGAGTCGCGCGCCCGGAGCTAGCACCACAGGAGGGATCCACCACGGGGACAGTCGCACTCCGAGAGGATCCCACCGCCGGAACAGTAACGTTCCGGAAGGACCCCACCACGGGGACAGTCGCCACGGCGGCGGAGGATCTTCCTTCCTGAGGAGGGGGAACCGGAGGGGAAGTGACAGGCCCGATGGACCTTCCGTCAGCATGTCGCAGTTTCCTCTTCCGGCTCTCCGGCTCCTCCGCCAGCTCCTTGCCCTTGCCGATGACCTCAGCTCTTGGCTGTGGGACAGGGGCGGAGCCGTCTTCGGACAACCCGGGGATCGCCAACCGGGTGGTTGATCTTCTCTCGACGACACCAAGGTCATCAAGCGCGGGCATCGTCCGCCGGAGCTCCCTGCTGAACTCAACTTCCACGTTCAGAGGGAGGAAGGCCGGCGGCGGAGTCAAGTAATCTCCGTCAACGTCGATGCCGTGCTGGAATTTCTTGAGGTGAAACTCCAAGGTCTTCCCCACCATGCTGGACTTCAACCCGGTCTCAACCCGGTCCTCGTCCATCACGCTGTTGAGGGCCCAGGCGAGCTTCTCCCTCCTCTTCAGCGGCGCCCACCTGTTGGACAGGAAGTTGCAGAACACCGCCTGGGGAGTCAATCCTCCCTCCACACATTGGCGGATCCTGGTCAGGACAGGGTCGAAAGCTTCCGCCAGCACCGGAACTTCGCTCCATACCGACGTGTCAATGCCGGGCAGACCGTCTGGCAACTCCAACCGCTCATGCTCCTCCACCCGGACGACTATCCAATCTTTCTTCCAGTCATCCCACTTCCCGGAAGGGAATGACCGGAGGTACTTGAATGGGCACTTCTTGCGCTTCACGAAGTAGTAGAAGCCAAGATACTCATCGCTTCGCCCGGTGGTTTGGACGGTGAAGAAGGTTCGGAAGAGCTCGATGCAGGGAGGGATGCCCACCCACATCTCGCAGAAGTGGACAAAGATAGACACAAGGAGAATGGAGTGAGGGCCAAGGTGGTACAGCTGCAGACCATAGAAGTCCAGCAGCATCAAGAAGAAAGAAAAAAACAGTGGGATCAGCCCCACCATGGCGTAAGAGGAAAAGTACACCATCTCGCCAGCGTGCTCCTTTTCAAAGGGGAGCTCTCCGCCGGCGCGGACCGAGCGGTTGAAGAAGTCCGAAGACCACCCCATGAGGGCCCGGACCTTCTTCAGATCGCTGTCAGTCTTCAAGCGACTCTCACGCAGACCCAACTCCATCGCAGCACAGCTAGGCAAGAGAAGAGGAGCAAAGTACGAGTTGGGAGTTTGAGCGCAAGAACAGATGGGAAGCGTAAAGAACTCCCGACGGTGCGCTTTCCTTCTTAAGTAAGCCCTCGCAACGCTTGGATGGAAACTGCAGGGGAGTCAAGGATACTACTCAAGAATTCAACCCTGCCGATGACAAGAGGGCCCGGGACCACCCTGATGATCAAGTCGAGGTTCTTGCCCAGGCGAACAGTTGTCATCACGAGGCGGGAAACCCAAAGGCGGCGACCTGACAAGGCGCGCGGAACCGATACGGTTTTCGTATCGGGAACCGACGACCTTCAATTGCGAGAGATCCGCACGTCAAAGATCTTATCTGCCGCCTGAGGTGCGCCACGCGTCGGGATTTAACCGTAAAGCCCCGCCAACGGCACCTCCGAAGACCCTTGAAGACCCAGTTCAAGAGTCGCGAGTATGGACCCACCTCCGACGGAATGACTTCACCCCGGTGACTTTCCCCGGAGGTAGGTCCAGGGGGCCACTGTCGGTACCCTAAAAACCATACACCCCCTGAGGTTACAAAGATCTCAAGGGAAGGACGTCTACCCAAATTGAAGACCCTCGGAGGCCCACTTGTCAGACATAACCGGACCCGCTTCTCCAACATGGTTAACCCCTAGGTTGCCACGTGTACTGCCAGACCGGAGCTACTACCCACAAGGGTGAACCTCCGGGCTAGGCACCAAAACGGCACCTCCGGACTTAACCCCTGACCGAGAGAAGCTCCGGACCTGACACGTGCCAGGCCACCCCGGAGCTTCCCGCTTCCCACAAGCAAGCTCCGGAGCTGCCACGTGTCCAAACGTCGGAGCTGGCCGCCTCAAACCTCCGGAAGACAGTGTAACGACTCCGGATCTTCAAAGGATAGCCGCGGACTTCAAGACCCGATTAATTGTCATTAATTCCATGTTAATGACACTTAATCGGACAATCTTAACACCTGTAACGGCACTGTCGGAGCCCGTTATAGGGTTATTAACAACAATTAATCGTGTATCAATACTAGTAACCGCCGGGGCCACATGTCGGGCCAGGCTAACTTGTAACGGTTTGTCCTTGAACTATAAAAGGACAGACCGACGATACACGAAAGAGGCTCTCGAACGCTCTCAGGCATACATGCATTGACGTGAGCTTTCATACATAAACTAATACAACACCACACACCCGTGGAGTAGGGTATTACGCTCAGGCGGCCCGAACCACGTAAACCACTGTGTCTCTCGTGTCCAATCGTGATTCACCTTCTTGAGTCTCCGCGCGCCCACACCGAACTACAAACTCCTTCAACACTTTAGTAGTGTCAGGAGATCTGCCGACTCCAACAGTCGACAGTATGGGCGGAAATGTAGGACACCGTTGTTTTGGAATCAAACTGGGGAAAGTCAAGTCTTTGGGCCTGATTTATTAAAAGAGGTTGAAAAGCAGGTACAAGAAATTCGAAAGAATCTAAAGGCAGCCCAAACAAGACAGAAGAGTTATGCGGATACTCGAAGACGTGATCTAACATTCGAGGTTGGTGATTATGTGTACTTGAAGGTGTCACCTATGAGAGGATTGAGAAGATTTAAAGTAAGAGGCAAGTTGTCACCCCGCTACATTGGCCCGTTCAATATACTCGAAAAACGAGGTGATGTGGCTTATCAGCTTGAGCTTCCGCCACACTTGTCAGATGTGCATAATGTATTCCATGTTTCGCAACTTAAGAAGTGTCTGAGAGTGCCTGAGGAACAGTTACCTATGGAAGCAGTGGATGTACAGGAAGATTTGTCTTATGTGGAGCAGCCTGTCAAGATACTTGAGACACTAGAAAAGGTCACAAGAAACAAAGTCATTCGCATATGTAAAGTACAATGGAAGCATCATTCGGAGGCAGAAGCAACATGGAAAAGAGAAGAAGATCTCAAGATGGATTTCCCTCATATCTTCTCTTAGGACGTCCGAATCTCGAGGGTGAGATTCCTTTTAAGAGGGTAGAGTTGTAACATCCATTTTTCACGTACAAAAATTTGCTCAAACCCTTGAACATTCTTGTATGCATTTTTGGGTGATTTTTGAAGTTCAATCGTGTAGCAAAACGTTTAAATTTGAATTGAATTCAAATCAAAAGAAGAGAAAATGAAAAAGAAAAACAAATAAAACACCATTTTGGGCCAAATCCCCCCTGGCCCAATTCCCTCCCCTCTCCTGCGGCCCAGCCGAACCCCCACCACTTCTCTCTCTCTCTGCTGGGCGGGGCCCGCTTGTCATCTTCCCCAGGGGACAACCGCCGTTCCCCTCCTTCCCGCGCGCAACCGCCGAGCACCCCGCGCCCACGTTCCCCCCCCCCCCCCCCCCCGAATCCGCTTCTCCCCCGGCAGTTTTCGCATGCGCACCCCAACCGCACACTCCCTACGCGCTTAAGAGGAGCCGGCGCCCCCCATTTTCCCCTCACCCGAGCCTTCTTCAACCCTAGCGCCATTGCCGCCGGTAAAAACCACCGCTCCTCGCGTTCCAGTCGATGCAACCCCTCTGCTCCCTCTTTTCTTGACCTAACGTGATCGCCGCTTCACCAGGAACACGTCGGACGTGTTGGCTCGGGTAGAACGTCACTGCACCACCGGATCGTCGAACTCCAACGAGCACCGCCGCCATTCCTCGCCGTCGACCATCCTCCTACCGATTTCGCGCCCCAACACTCCCCTAGGTGAGTTCCCCTACTCCTCCTCTCTCGTTCCATGCACGTAGCGCGTAGGATCGACGTAGGAATCACCGATTTGGCCAACTCTGGCGAGATCGCCGCCGTCGACCATCGAGCGCCGCCGCGCACTGCTCTGGCGCCGGTTAGAGCCGACGTGGCTCAACCAGGGCCGTCCATTCCCGGCCAACGGCTGAGATTATAACCTCATACCGGTTCGCATAATAAAATTCGGGCCATCCGGTGCAGATCCGACGGCCCACATTCAGAGTTCCTTTCCCGCCTTCGGTTATTCACCCAGGCCCCTGGAATCTTGCGGGCTAACCCCTGGACTTTGCTGGAAATTCAAATCTAGCCCCCAGAATTCACAGTCTAGCCCCTGGACTTTCTGGAATTGGTTTAAATCGTTTAAATAGTCAATTTAACCCCTGGAAATTTATAGGATTGTAGATTTAGCCCCTGTACAGTGTAGTAATCTTATTTTTCAGTCCCTGGACTTTTATTTAATTGCTAAATATTGTTTATAGGTGTATTTAATGTGTAGAAAATAGATAAAAATGGTATTAAAGTGTAAAAATGGTAGGAAAAATTAGTATAAAATACTTTATGCTGTGATTAAATTGTAGATTGCATATAAAATATATTTTTTCCAGGAAACATTTATTATAAATGTTTACAAATACATTTTGGCCATAGAAAATTCAATAAAAAATGGTTTTAGGCTATAATTAGATCCCAAAAATGTAGGATAAATCTAAAATGCATACTTTGGCCATGTTAAGTAATAAAAACCTCGCAGGGACGCATTAGTATAGGATTTTATGCTTGTGTGTGTGTTGTGATGTATTGTTTTGCGTGCCCTCTACTTATTTAGCTTTATTTTACTCTTGCGATGCTTGGGTATATTTAGAGTCGTACTACGACCCTAATCTTAACCTTCAAGACCAAGACTTCACCAACACTCAAGTCTTCAACGAAGGCAAGTGCCCTTGACCATCTTGTACCAATTTTAGGAATTTAGATAGATGCATGCTAATTAAATTGATGTCCTATTTCATGTTTACATGTCCTGTTCCATATAATTCCTTGTTACCTGAAATGGGTTGGGAAGTAGATAGGTCATATTTATGCTTAGCCATGCTTAGATATTGGGATTGGGATTTCATACAATTGTGCCATGTTAAACTTTATGGTTACTATAATTTGTGGTGATTACACAATAGTAGTGGATAGGAATCTGGTGGTTGGATAGTTTTGGTATGGTGCAGTTTGCACGAGACCCGAGACTGGGGTTTGTTACCACCAGATTCTAAGGATCGGTTTATGGAGGAAGCCACTAAGCTTTATAGTACCACCACGAGACTGAGATGGGGCAGCTTGGTCAATTAATTAGGTTTCTCCCGATGAAATGCTAGTAGTTGGATGGTGCGGGGAATGATGCAGGGGAACTGCTCTGGGATCCGCAAGGCTCAAGAGGGGGCTCTGAGGCGGAGGGTTACTCTGAGAATCCTCAGTGGTAGAAACCTTAGAGGGCTAGCACTAGTCGGGAGCACCTTTGTAAAGACCATGTAGTGATCTCCGGGCCACACACCTACGTAAGTGTGAAATGTGGTTGATCACCACGGGCTATATGGAGGTTTACTCAGTCCACCTGGCAACAGGGGATGGAATCACTGCTTGTGGGGAAAGGGTACACTCTCTGCAGAGATTTGGTAAAACTGTCATGACAGCCGTGCTCACGGACAAGAGCGGCTTGGGGCCAATTCGTAATTAGTCTATGGTTGGGAAATGGTGGTTAATTATGATTCAAGTTACATTCATTATCATTACTCATGTGTTGATTACTTCTTGAATTATGATATCGGTAATTGAAAGCTAAGGTTAGGTTTTAAGCATAGTGCTAAGCCATAATTGGCCTTCCCTTGCTTTAGCCAATCATGTCATCTCTTCCCGCGCTTGTTGAGTACTCTATGTACTCAAGCGTTTAATTTTCCATTAGAATATGAAGAAGAAGAAGCGGCACCGGAGGACTACTTCGTCAATCCGGAGGACTTGGTCTAGGCTGGCGACCTTACGCGCAACTGCTGCCTGTGGAGATGGAGCTTCTCTTACCTATTAGTCTTCTGCTGTAGTTTGAACTTTGTTAATATTGTTGTTGATGTAAATAGTTGTGGTGTGTATTTGTAGACCTTCGGGTCGTACTGTAAGACTATTTATGTACTCGAACATGGCTATGTAATGATATTTCGCTTTCGTCGACGCATGTACGATTCAACTGATCCTGGCGTACATGTGATAAGCGTCTGTTCATCTTTACGATGACCGGGCGTGACACCAATCCAACAAGCCCTTGGAGCTAAACCTGCCTTTATTCACACATTGGAGACATCAGCTATGTCAGAGGTTATTCTTGGGTATGGGATCATTTCTTCAGCCAGATAGAACCAATTGCTGCCAATATGCCATACCATGTCTGCATAGGAAATCATGAGTATGATTGGCCATCTCAGCCATGGAAGCCATGGTGGGGTGCTGGTATCTATGGAAAGTACCATACAGTGTCAAGTTCAGAATGCCTGGCAAATCTATTTTACCTACAGGTAAAGGAGGTCCAGACACCAGGAATCTCTATTACTCTTTTGACTCAGGGGTCATGCATTTCGTGTACATGTCAACTGAAACAGATTTTGTTCAGGGAAGTGACCAATACAACTTCTTAAAAGCAGACCTTGTGAAGGTGAACCGAACTAGAACGCCATTTGTTGTTTTTCAGGGCCACCGTCCCATGTACACCTCAAGCAATGGACGATGTATTGAAACAGAAGATGCTCCAGCATCTGGAACCACTATTGGTGGAACACAATGTGACCCTTGCACTATGGGGACATGTCCACATGTATGAGCGGTTTTACCCCCATGAAGAACTTCAAATGTCTCGACACCTCATCAAGCTTCCAGTACCCTGGTGCCCCTGTCCATCTTGTGATCGGGATGGGTGGTAAAGACAGTCAACCTCTGTGGAAACCAAGGTAAAATCACCCTGATGTTCCTATCTTTCCACAGCCCGTGAGGTCAATGTACCGAGGTGGCGAGTTTGGGTACACGAGGCTCGTAGCGACAAGGGAGAAATTAACAGTCATGTATGTGGGGAATCATGACGGGCAAGTCCATGATATGGTGGGGATGTTTTCAGGCCAAGCATCCCGTAATAGTACCGGTGCTGATGTGGTGAATGGTACAAAGCTCAGCACAGATGAGGGAAAACATTCTCCGTTGTATTTGGAAATCGGAGGCAGTGTGATGTTTGCACTACTGCTGGGGTTTGCCATTGGATTTCTTGTCAGGAGGAAGAAAGAAGCTGCACACTGGACTCCAGTAAAGAATGAGGAATCGTTAGAATTGAATTGCCGATACTGACAGCCTGGTACGAAATCGATACTTCGGCCTATTTACATAGTGTTGTATACTTGTATAATACTCTCTCAGTTCTTTTATATTTGTCGTTTTCAGACAAATAAAGTAAGCTATAAATGAACTAGTTCTAATTGTCGGAATGACAACTATTACGTACCGGAAGCAGTACCTTAAGTATATGGCAGCCTTTGGCAATGTTTTTTTTTTAATTGGAGCGTCTATTGCCCCCGATGTACAAGGATATAGTTAAGTGACATGATGATGTTCACGTTGTATTGGTTGACACGAGTGTTTAACCTGTACGATACTGTAACATGATTTATTGAGATATTAATGTTTTTTAAAGGAAAACAGCAGGGAAATCCCTCCTGCACTTTTATATATATATTAAACAACAGCCCGAAACCAGGGTTAGAAATGTCATGGATACATTATAATGCAACTTTCCGAGCTGGAAAGTAGGAGATTAAAGAATTTTACACCAATATAAAAGTAGCTCCCTAGTTGATGGCTTGAATTTAATACTTTGTGCTTTCAAAGATTTTACGAAGCTTCGTTTCCAGTTTGCATGACTTGGTGGCACTCCTCTAAATATTTTTGCATTACGAAGTAGCCATATTTTCCCAAGCAGCGATGGAGAAAACTTCCAAAGGCTGGTAATATTGAGTTATTAATGTTATTTTGTGCTTCATTGTACTTGAAACCATGGCATTTTATGATCTAGATAATACACATGTCGCATCTGCATCAGTTTGAAGACGAGAAGGAAAACACTGCTTTGTTTCGATGGTGTATAGTTTGATATTATTATTCTTGCAACTGTCTGTAAATTGGTTATTCTAGTACTCTCTCCATTCCAAATTATTTGTCACTCTCTAGTTCAAAAATAAACTAGAGAGTGATAAATAATTTGGGATGGAGTGAGTATTCAGTTTTGCAACTAAAATCCAGTACTTTTTATCGCGGTACAAGGATGATTGATGATCTTTGTGTTGCTCGTGGTACTTGCCGTATTTCCTATTTAATAATTTAGCAAAATAACTCCGCCTATGTTGTAATGACATAGCCGGTCCTAATTCCAGATAAAAGAGGAGGGGTTGTGATAGGCTTGGCGAGCCAGCAATATATTTAGCCATTCTTATGGAAATGAAATCCATTGAAATTTAACAGCGGAATTATAAAGAGTAGAGAAAATTTTAGGAGGTATAGAGGTCGATCAAGGTTGACATGACAGAAGACGGTGAAACGAGACTTAAAGGACTGGGACATACCTAGATATTTGGCTCATGATAGGACTACATGAATATTAGCAATTCATGTGCTAGAATTTTAGTTTATTCATATTTTGTTACTCTTATCTTCTTTCTTATTAATCCATTTCTAAAATAAATAAAATGTAGAATCTTATTTTTTTATTATCATCTTATTTTCGATTACTTTTCTTTAAAAATTGTGGGTTTTATTTCTAGCCGACCCCAACTTGTTTGGAACAAAGATTTAGTTGTTGTTGACCAAAATGAAATCATTATTCACCAGGAAAAGGATTATATGGAGTTCCAGCTTTAACCCCTGCTCAGACTCCGAGTATTTCCATGCCCAGCTTCTGTTCTGGTGCTCGTCAAACTGACAGATCGATACCACGTTGTCAGTGACACGCCCGCTCAACCAAATGCCAAGTACTCACGTCGCAACCAAATCTTCTCCACGCCGTCACCGGCAAAATGCACCTTTCCTTCCTCCTCGTCCTGGCCGTCGCGGCACTCGCCGCTGGCGAGGCCGCGGCCGTCACCACCCTTACCGCGACGCCCGCGAAGCTTACATCAACCGACCAGCAGATCACGATCCGCTGGTCAGGCCTCCCGGACCCGGACGGCCTCGACTACGTCGCCATCTACTCGCCGCCGTCCTCTCGAGACTTTGACTTCCTCGGCTACCTCTTCCTCAACGGCTCCGACACCTGGCGCACAGGCGCCGGCGAGCTCACTCTCCCCCGGCTCCCAACCCTCCGCGCGCCCTACCAGTTCCGTCTCTTCCGCTGGCCCGCCAAGGAGTACTCCTACCACCACATCGACCACGACCGCAACCCCCTCCCACACGGCAAGCACCGCGTCGCCGTGTCCGGTGAGGTCGCGGTCGGCGACCCCGCCCGCCCCGAGCAGGTGCACCTCTCGTTCGCGGACAGAGTCGACGAGATGCGGGTCATGTTCCTGTGCGGCGACGGAGGGAACAGGGTGGTTAGATACGGATTGGACAAGGAGGGGACGGAATGGAAGGAGGTGGGCACGGAGGTGAGGACGTACGAGCAGAAGCACATGTGCGACGCGCCGGCGAACAGCAGCGTCGGGTGGAGGGATCCAGGCTTTGTCTTCGACGGACTCATGAAGAAATTGGAGCCCGGAAAGAGGTACTTTTACCAGGTAAAATTTGCATCGGTGTAACGTGTAATGATCTGAATTTCTCTTATCGCTCTGGGTGGTAATTTTATCTCTGTAGGAATTTGTTTTGGAAAATACCAAATTTGCTTCTGGTCAATTTGTCTAAAAAAAGAAGAAAAAGGCTTCTTACGGAATCATGTAAGCTTCTGCCTAAGGTTGCAATTAGGCTACATTACATGAGGTCGCCTTAGGATTTGCGCATTGAACCATACAGTTAACTGGATTGATACATGGTTAGACATTATTTCTTATGGAGTGAGCATTAGAAGGTTAGTAAGATCTTTGTTTCATTTCGGAAGTAATAAAACTTTACAGTGGGTCACCTCAGGGAAAGAAAAACCTAGGGATGCCACTTTGATGCTTGTTTTTGTTTATAGGGTAGTGTTGCTCAAGTGACTTGTTTCTCAGCTTGCTGCTTCACATGAGTGATGTGTACCTTCTGTCCACTGGCTACTCCTTCAACGTTATTATTGGATTACTTATGAAGTGTTCAACATTGACTCGTCCTTAAAAAATACTAGCAGAGTATGATTGATCCTATCTGACTGTATTATTGTAGTGAACTTTGTCACAATGATCATTATCTATGTGCATGTTATGGAACTGCTGTACTGAAGTATCTGTTCTGAACATTTAATTAACTGTTAGAAGACCACATGTAAGGTGAAATTCAAACTTAAGGTTCTCTTATTTACGTAGTTTTTAAAGAATTTCAATTCTTACCACTACGTCTCCAACCTGGTGGCATTGGGAAGCTGAACAGCTTCTGTTCATATATTTGTTCTACTGACTTCTTGAATTTAAGCAATTGAACTATGTTGATAGGTTGGTAGTGACTCCGGAGGATGGAGTGAGACATACAGCTTCGTTTCACGTAACAGTGAAGCCAATGAGACTATAGCCTTCCTCTTTGGTGACATGGGAACTTATGTACCTTATATCACCTACGTACGCACACAAGCTGAGAGCTTGTCGACTGTAAAGTGGATTCTCCGTGATATTCAAGCCCTTGGAGATAAACCTGCCTTTATTTCACACATTGGAGACATCAGCTATGCCAGAGGTTATTCTTGGGTATGGGATCATTTCTTCAGCCAGATTGAGCCTATTGCTGCCAGTACTCCGTACCATGTCTGCATAGGAAATCATGAGTATGATTGGCCACTACAACCTTGGAAGCCACAGTGGGCTGATGGTATCTATGGAACGGATGGTGGGGGCGAATGTGGAATACCATACAGTGTGAAGTTCAGAATGCCTGGTAATTCTATTCTTCCAACTGGTAATGGAGGGCCTGACACGAGAAATCTTTATTACTCTTTTGATTCAGGTGTTGTGCATTTTGTCTACATGTCAACTGAAACAAATTTTGTTCAGGGAAGTGACCAGTATAACTTCTTAAAAGCAGACCTTGAGAAAGTGAACCGGACTAGGACACCTTTCGTTGTTTTTCAGGGCCACCGCCCCATGCACACCTCGAGCAAGGAATCAAGGGATGCTGCTCTGAAACAGCAGATGCTCCAGCATTTGGAACCACTGTTGGTGACATACAATGTGACCGTTGCACTATGGGGACACGTACACAGGTACGAGAGGTTCTGCCCCATCAATAACTTCCAGTGCCTCAACACATCATCAAGCTTCCAATACCTTGGCGCCCCTGTGCATGTTGTGATAGGGATGGGTGGTCAAGATTGGCAATCTATATGGCAACCGAGGCCTGATCACCCTGACGTTCCCATTTTTCCACAGCCTGACAGCTCCATGTACCGTGGTGGTGAGTTCGGATACACAAGACTCGTAGCAACAAGGGAGAAGCTAACACTAACATACATTGGGAACCATGATGGGCAAGTTCATGATATGGTTGAGATATTTTCTGGCCAAGTATCCAGTAACAATAGTGTTGCTGAGGTGATGGATGGTTCAAAGCTCAGCACAGGAGTCAGCATTGAGCCGAAAAAAATTCCATTGTACTTGGGAATTGGAGGAAGTGTGATATTTGCGCTGCTGTCTGGGTTTTCCGTTGGATTCCTTGCCAGGAGGAAGAAAGAAGCTGCACAGTGGACTCCAGTAAAGATTGAGGAATCTTAAGAATTGTAAATACCATCTGTGGTGCTGATCAAAATTGCGACCTGTTTACAGGGCTAGGTCCCAACATGTCGTGAAGTAATTTTTGACATTCTGGGGGCTTTGGAAGTATTGTATCCTCGTGCACGAGTGTATATATAGTTGTGTAAGATGCTGACTTTTTACACTATTCTGGCAATGTAGTTTCGATGGCATATCAATAAGTTTCTATTATGCATCATTGAATAAGTGTCCAATTCCTGCTTTTGTAAATGAAGGTTCAACTGTGCTCTTTTTCTCCATATAATTTTTTTCTTAAAAAGGAAAAAAAAAACAGTTATGCAATTCTTGGTCCTATGCACCGGCATTTCTCCATCACAGTTTTGGACGTTGTTGCTCGGCCAGTATCACCATATTTATTCCATGATCTTGAAAGAACAACAATCGTCTCCTGTCTTTTGGTCGTGTCTTTGACACGTCACCACCGTCATCGTCTTCCATGTTGGAAAACTGGTGGGCGCACGTTTTAGAATTCTTACCTATTTGGCTCTCCGACGGGCATCAGAAGGTTTGCATGCACGCGAGAGCTCGCTGCTCTCCGACGACTTATATTAGTGTCTGTTGGCCGTCGTCGACGAGATGGTGTCGGAGAAGGTGTGCGTGGTCGGCGCCGGCGTCTAGGGGCTGGTCACCGGCTCACCGCCCGCGAGCTGCGCCGGGAGGGCCACGACGTCACGGTGATGGAGCAGAGCGGCGGCGTGGGCGGGCAGTGGCTGTACGACCCGAGGACCGACACCAGCGACCCGGTTGGCCTCGCCGGCGTGCACAGCAGCATCTACGCCTCCCTTCGGCTCGTAATCCCCCGGGAGATCATGAGCTTCTCAGACTTCCGCTTTTACCCCCGGAGCGGCGGCGACGGCCGGCAGTATCCAGGCCACGGCGCGTTCCTCCGCTACGTCAGGGACTTCTGCGACGCGTTCGCGGCTCATGGACGCCGTCAGGCTCAACACCAGGGTCCTGCGGGTCGCCGTGGCGGCCGACGACGGCGAGCTCTCGCGGTGGGCGGTGAAGTCGTGCACGCGACGAGGTGGACATGGTGCCGCCGTGGTCATCGAGAGGTGTTCGACGCCGTCGTCGTGGCCGTCGGCCAGTACTCCCAGCCAAGGCTCCAAACCGTCAACGGTAATCTATCTATCTATCTGTTGCTTGCTGATGGATTTCTGGCTGGCGTCTAATAAATTACTTATAAATCTGCATGGTGATGTCTGAAATCGATCGTGTCAAACGAGCAGGACTGGACGACTGGAGAAGGAGGCAACTGCACTCCCACTCGTACCGCGTCCCCGACTCGTTCCATGGCGAGGTGGTGGTGCTCGTCGGCTGCCACGAGAGCGGCAGGGACATCGCGCTGGACCTCAGCAAGGTGGCCAAAGAGGTGCACATGAGCGTCAAGTCCGTGGCGGACGTCACCGCGGGCCGGGCGTGCACGAGACGGGAATTTTTTTATTAATATATTTTTTTTGAAGAAATTAATATAAATAATCTACCATTTTGAAAAATTTAAAAAGTAACCCAGGTTCGTACGTGCCTCTCACAAAATGATACGTAGGCCATGTATTTCGTATGTACCCCCACGAAATTCGACGTGGCGTGGCACACGGTCGAGTGGTTCGCGAGGCCACCGGATCCATGGCGAATCTCGTACAAGACACATACGATATTCACCCCGGTGAGAATTTCGTATGTGTCTCATGCGAAATTCCCCGAGCGATGGGGCCCACGGGTATCGTCGAATGTGTCATAGACGAGGTTCGGCCTTGTTAAATCTCTTCGCGCCTCACCGTTTTCCGACGCTCGGACGCTCCGCCTCCGCCTCCGCTCGATCCGTCGGCCGCCCTCCAGCTCTGCCTCTGCCTCCGATCCCGCCGCACCTTCCTCTCGCCGTGCCGCCGCGGCCTCCCTCGGCTCTGGCTCGGCCTCAGCTCCTCCGGCCTAAGGTATTTTTTGTTCCTATTTACTGCTAATGATTAAATAGGTATTGTAGGGGTAATTAGAATATGATTTGTTAGTATTTTACTTGTTAATGGTGCTATGTAATAGTTATTTTAAGTAATGTTATTTGTTTCATAGTTTGTGGTACTTATATTTGATACTATAATATTTATATTTTGTACAATTTTAGATAATAATGAGACTATGTTAATAGGCATTCTTACCACGCGATTACTAGCATGTGATAAATTTGCTTTTCTAAATTCCAATGGGAATGTCAGAGAAGTTAGTGTTTCAGATATTTTATGAAGAAGGCACAATTATTTATGGTTCAAATGAGGTTGATTTGTCTGGGTTCACATCGTGTGAGAGAGGGATAACAAGAGCAAATGAGAGAACATTTAGTAGTGTCAAGATCTGGTTGATGAAAACATTTAACCTTGATGCACAACAACATCAGTTGAAATTGAAAGGAATGATTAATCGCGTAAGAGATGGATTTTACTAGGATTTGATTGTTATTAAGGAACACAGAATTGGAAGAAATTATAGATACGGTTGTGGAGCGGGGTTGACCTCTAGTTCTTCTTACGCAAGAAGAAATGAAAGAAGTAGAGAATGCAGCTGTGACACCCTCATTTTTATGCATTATACATTGCATACATCCTCATACATGTTTAACATTAAGCTGGGTAAAAAGGAACAAGATTAAAACGAATTTAAGGCTAAACTAGAAATTTTAGTCTGTTATGGTGCGGACTTGTCCGACCTCTGAACCGGACTAGTCCGGTATCCCTGTCCTCTGTTCAAAAAATTCAGTTTCCTTTAGAGTCCGAACTCGTCCGACACAATGCACGGATTAGTCCGGTTTGATCTCTGATGTTGTTCGGACTTGTCCGTGGTCCAAGCGGACTAGTCCGATTTTTAGTCCGGAAGCATTTTATCCTGCAACCCCAGACTTGAATAGCCTTATACACCGGACTAGTACGATGTAGCCTCCGTTCCAAAACTGACTTGTCTGGTCCCTTATGCGGACTAGTCCGACCTCTTGAATTCCACTCGGATTCTGTTATTTCCACACGATTTGTTTTTGGGTAATTGCCTAATTTGGGCCCAAGAACTTTGTGCCCAACCTCAGAGGAGCCCAAGTGGACCCCACCTAGGCCCTACTCGTCCCCCACCGAATTCTACTATGAATTCACCCCAAAACCCTAACCCTCCACCCCTATATAAACAACCCAATGCCCCACACCTCTCCACCGAGTTGAAAACCCCTTGCTGCCACTTTTGCATTGTGCCGTCGTCAAGATCAAGTCCAGAGTCAAGGAGGAGGGGAGAAACACGAAGAGTGATCAATCAAGATCGATCTTTATCGACTTTTCGACGAATTGACATTCTTCATCCAAAATCTTCATCAATTCATCTCCACCAAGCCTAATTGCCAAGATCCAAAGTCTCACATCAAAACTTTGATCTTTGGATCTCTAAAAACGTGGGATACCCTCTACTTCCAAGTTTCTACGTCAATTCAACCCCAATTCCCTCAGATTAGAAAAACCCTAATTTTGCAGTCTGCGTAGTGCGGACTAGTCCGACCCCTATACCGGACTTGTCCGGTGTCTGAATTTGTAAATTCCTAAATTAGTTCCAAATTGACTCGAACCAATTCCAAACCTATCCAAACTTGTTAAACAATATTATAACTAGTTAGTAAGCATTAATAGCAACTCATTAATAAGTCTTACCTCACAATTGCATTAATCATGTATATCATGGCATATTGAGTACAACATGAGCATTATTTGATTGAATTGTGTGTTTTGCATGTTTGTCGCTCGGAATAGAAGGAATTGTCGTAGACACTACAGGAATTCTGATCAATAACGTCGGCCAGGGATGACGTAATTAAGGCTTCTACCGACATAAGTTGCTTACTTACGTCGGTTTTCCCTTAATTACGTTGGTTACTGGCCGACGAAACAGTTTGGACATAATTAAAGTAACTTACGGCAACCGCTGATGTGAGTTAGTAACTTACTTTGATATCCCATAATCAACGTAAGTAAGTTACCAAGATGGGCCGCGGGCTGGGCCAGAGAACTTACATCGGCCTCGTCTTGGCTGATGAAAGTTACTTGCCTAACTTATGTCGGTATCGCTAAACCGACGTAGGTTAACCTAATATTACTTATGTCGGCTATGACCACACCGACGTAACTTGATGATTAAATTAAGTCGGTTTAGCTAGGCCGACGAAAGTTAACCTGGGCTAACTTTCGTCGGTATGGCCATAGCCGACGTAGAGAGTGCTTTCGAGGACCTGCAGAACCAGAGTTACGAAGCCTTCGACCCAAATCAAGCTCATGAGCAAGGCAAGTGTCCTTGACCATATTGATCCTGTTTTAAAGGTTTTGTTTGTAAAATTGCATGCTCGTGTCGAAATTGATGGGAAAAACCCAATTGTAGGAGTTTACTAGTTTTGGTATGACCACCCTTGTCGTTTGAACACTATGTAGAGAATGGGGAAGGGTATTTTGCACTTTTTGCTTCGCAATGCTCAATTGGGTTTGAGAAACAATCAAATGGCTTAATCATGAACTATTGAACACATGAATGATGAGAGTTGATATTAATGACCCTTTAGCAACATGGTGCCTAGGGATCGAAGCAAGTCGGTCATGTGGAATGGGTTGGACTGTTTTGGTGGTTTTGCTTGCTTTAGATCTAAGGACCGGTTCATGGAGCGACCATCCAGGATTTACAGTGCCACCATAGGGTCAAGTATGGTTGCGGCTTAGCTGACTAATTAGTGAATTGCCGGTACTGTTTGGACCATTAAGAATGCTCGGGGAAGGGGTAGTGGAAATGGGTTTGTAGAGATTGGTGAGACTACCCTGGGATCCAAAAGGCTCAAGAGGGGGCCCTTGGTTGGATGTGCTCAGTTGGAGACATCACCACCGGTGAAACCTCAGCGGGGTCTAAATAGGCTATTAATCACTTTGTAAAGGATATTTTGTGATCTCTTGACCACACACCTAAGGAAGGGTGAGACGACATAATCGAGATTGTTTAGTCATCGAAAGGTGATGAAATCACGAACTTGTGGGTAAAGTGGTACAACCTCTGCAGAGTGTGTCTAAAACTATCGTGATAGCCGTGATTCTGGTCATGAGCAACCTGGACCCTCACATGATTAGAATATGGACTTTAACTAGGTTTAGTGGCTGGAATTGGATTGAGAATTGGTATTAGTTAATTAAATGGCATTGGTATACGTAATTGATGAAATTGAGAAATATGAGCAGTTATGATTATGGATTATTATTGCTGGTATTGGTTATTCAAGTTGAAATTGATGCTATTTGGGTGATTCGGGAAGGACCACACTTAATGAACATAATAATGCATTTTCAATTGTTTTTAATGTACTTTTATGCAATTAACCATTATTATTGTCATTTCTTGTTAAAGCTACATGTCATACTTTCCCACACTTGCTGAGTACAACATGTGCTCACCCTTGATATTCCCCCAACAAATTCAGATGCGGGCGAAAATGTGGAGTACCAGGAGGTATTTGAGGAGTTCTAGGCGCGCATGTTACCGTTAGACCTGCCTGTGGAGCTGAAGTCATTAGAGTTTAGGTTTTCTGCTGCAGTTTCATTAGAGCTTGTATCTAAGACTATTTGGTTTGTAATAAGGTACTATTATTAGTATTATTATTTGAGACATGGTTATATCTGTTTATCATTTTTGAACCATTTTTGTGTGTGTGATAAACATCCTGGACACGCATATGCATTACACTTGGTTCATTTTCAGAACCGAGTGTTACAAATTGGTATCAGAGCCGTGTTTGACCATAGGGCGCATGCCTAAGTAGAATGGACACCACAAATCACTTAGGACTTCTTTCCTACTAAAAATTAGCCTATTTTGCATTATTTTGCCTCCCACAAGCTATATAATGTGGAAAAACTGCATTTTTGTTGCTGCTACATTTTTTGCTGTTTTTGCATCTCTGTGAGCAAATGCGCATCCTCTCATCTAAATTTATGGCTGCTGCAATTTGAGAACTAATATTTTTGTTTTCCTCTATTTTCTCATGTTTTCTTGTAGATGGCTCACACCAAAATGGCAGGTGGCAAGAGAGCTCGTTTGCCACCCCTTGGAAGCAAGCTTAGACCTCGCAAAGAGTCAAGGATGGAACCAAACCAAGAGGAGGAAGAATTGAATTGTCCCACAAAAGAAGTTGATCGTGAACACTCCAAAACGATGGAGGAAGACCCTGAAATGGTAGAGTCCTATGATGATGATGAAGAGGAGGATCCGAAGATGGTGGAAGTCTATGATAGCAAAGAAGAGGAGAATGATACACATAAGGAGAGTGAAGATGAAACCCAAGATGAGGAGGAACCACAAGAGGATGAACCTGCAGCACAAGAGGAGGTACCTGAAGCTCAAGGGAATGCATCGCAGTCAAGTGAAGCCAGGAAGGAGGATAAATGCATAGTTTACGTGATGCCCATGAATTCCGTTCCGATGGCACTGATGGAGGATTTGCAGCTAGGCAATTGAAGGTGTTCCTGGATTTATGCAAGATGCACCAAGAATACTATGTTAAGAGGATTCCTCGCCATGGACGTGATGAATGGAGGGCTCAAGTCACCGTTCTTGCCAAAGACGAGATGGTCACCCAACACTTTGCATCCACATGGAGAGCCACCAGGGATCAAGCTATTGACTATGTTGCTTGGGATGCACTTACTGGATTGTGCCATGTCTATCGGGAGCAGGTTGGAGGTACTAGTTTTGCACTACACCCGCAACGCAAGAAGGGGACAAGGGAGATCTTAAGACCGCAGGATGGAGCTCAAGTCAGTTCTCGTACCATTGATAGATCTCAGGAGGTATTGGTGAATTTGGGAAATCGTTATGCTGATGCTATGGAAGAGATCCGCTACCTCTGCAAGATACTATTCATCATGGAGAAGCAAGAGGAACTCCGTGCCACCGTGGAAGTCAATGGTGTAGCAACCTCTCTAGCGCCTACATGGACAGCCAAATCACCCTGGCGTGCATCCATGGATGCCTCGCCGCCACCGTCGCCTTCGCAGCCTCACGACCAGGACAGCCACGGCTCACACAATTAAGACTAGGTCTCCTATCTAGGAGGTAGGAAAGCATTTAGATCGTCTTAGTCATATCTAGTGTGGTGTGCTGAATTTTCTTGGTGTGTGCTTGTGCTTGTGTGTTTGGTGCGAGTTGTGGGACGATTAGCGTTTTGTCCACATCTGCACATAGTAGAGAGTTGTGAGATCATTGTCCACATCCTCTAATAGAGTTACAATATTAATAAAAGAGTTGTTAGCTACATACACCTTGATGCATATAGTTGGGGCGTTTCTTTTCAAATTCTAAATTCTTCCATATCTACTATTATTTCACCAATATATGCCGAGGACTCGTAACAAGAGGAATGCTAATGGTGAGGAGGAGAGCAATGAAGCACCTCAGAACAACCAGAGACCTGTCCAGAGAGCTATCAACCTTGAGCAACTATTGGCTATGCAGAACCAGCTCATGCAGACCATGATACAGACTATAGGACAACTGCAACTGGCAACAATAATCAGCCCCACATGCCGCCACCACCGCCACCCCCGCCACCTCATAACCGGTTGGGAGAGTTTATGAGGACCATGTCGCCTACCTTTGCTCAAGCCATAGATCCAATGGAAGCTGATGATTGGCTGAAGTCTGTTGAGAAAAAACTTGCTATTGTCCAGTGCAGTGACAAAGAGAAGGTTCTTTTTGCCTCACAATAGTTGATGGGAGCTGCTGCAGACTGGTGGTAATCTTTATGCAATGCCCATGAAAATCAGGAGAGAATCACCTGTGCTGAATTTAAGGAGAAGTTTTGCTCTCACTATGTATCTGAGGGAGTTATGATACTGAGAAGACAAGAATTTGAAAACCTCAAGCAAGGAAGGATGGGTGTGAGTGAGTCCCTCAATAAATTCATTCAACTGTTAAGATATGCTCTAGAAGACATCATCACTGATAGCAGGAAGCAATATCTGTTCATGAGGGGCCTCAACAATGATATTCAAGTTCAATTACTTTGTAACACCCTCATTTTCAAGCATCATGCATTGCATACATTCTAATATATATTTAACATTGAGCAACATAAAAAGGAACAAGTTTAAAATGAATTAGAAAGAAAACCACACTAAATAATTCTGAGAAGTGCTGACTAGTCCAATTTTGGTGCGGACTAGTCTGATTTCTCTCTGACTTCAAACAGACTTGTCCGTTTTGCTGCAGACTAGTCTGTTTTCCCCTCTGGACACTTTCATACTTGTCCGGTCCTGTGCGGACTAGTCCGGTGTTCCAATTCCTTGGAAATTTTGCTAAGTCCCTGGACTTGTCCGGTGTTCCAGCGGACTTGTCCATTTTTCCCCTCTGACTAAAGTCAGACATGTCCGATTTTTGGCCAGACTTGTCTATTTTTCTCCTCTGGATAAGTTTGGACTTGTCCGATGTCCAATCCGGACTTGTCCGATATCTCTTTGTCCAACTTCAGACTAGTCCGGCCCTTTTCAGACTTGTCCGATAAATCGCGACTCCGAGTTGATCTTTTGTTTCACGACTTGTTTCTTGGGTTTTATGTTAAGTGGGCCTAGGGACGTCATGCCTAACTCTTTTAGGGCCCATGAGGGACTCTAAACCGACCCCTACTCATCTCAAACTCGAAATCCACCCAACCCTAACCCTCCACCTCTATATAAACAACCCCACCCCTTGGCTTGACATCTATTTGCCACTTTTCCATCACACTCAAACCCTAGCTCGTGATTAGCCACCACCAAAGAGGGAGAAGGATATCTAGAGAAAGAAGAAGAAGATGAGGAAATGAAAGAGGATCAAGATCTCCATCAACTTCGCGTTCTTCATCACCAAATCGTCATCAAGTTCTTCATCAACCTTAGATCGTCAGGATCCAAGTGTTACCTCCAAGATCCTTGATTCATTGGAGTCCTAAACACCTGGTATACCTTCTATTCTCTTTCCCTTACGTGAATTCAACCCCAAATATCCAAATTCACGTCGATCTAAAAAACCCTAATCTGTTGTTTCTGCGCAGTGCGGACTAGTCCGACCTCCAGCGGACTTGTCCGATTTTGCAACCTAATTCCTGTTGAAATAATTCTAAAATTGTTTCGAATCAAATCCAGACCTATATAAACTTGTTAAAAGCTATTAGAACTAGTTAGTGATCATTAAAGCAACTCATTAACAAGTTCAACCTTGCATTTGCATTAATCATGCACGTCATGTCATATTGAGTAATATATATGTATCTATTGATTGTAGTTCTTGTTTGTATGTTTGTTGTGCGGATTAGACGTATTTACGCTAGAGAGTACCATGGAGGATCTACAACACCAAGAGTTTGAAGGCTTTGACCCGAACCAATCCCAAGAGCAAGACAAGTGTCCTTGAAGCATATTGATCCTGTTTTGAAATAAATGTTTTTGTTTGCAAACTGCATGCTCCTGTCAATTTTATAGGAAATCCTATGATAGGAAGTTTACTAGAATTGTTTGACCACCATTGTCACCTGGATTTTATGTTAAAGAGTCGGTATGGACTTTTTACCTTTTTGCTTCGCTTAATTAATTGGGATGGGAGGACAACTATACCACTTAACTTACTTATGCATTTATGAGATTATGATTAACATGAACTGGTTAATATGATATGGTAATGGGTGATCTAAGCAAGCCTGGTATGTGGATGGGTTGGATGTTATAGCGGTTTGCTTGCTTTAGATCTAAGGACCGGTTCGTGGAGCGACCATCCAAGATTTACAGTGCCACCACGAGGCCAAGTATGGGTGCGGCATAGATGATTAATTAGGGCTTTGCTAGTGCTATTTGAACCATTAAAGATGCTCGGGGAAGCGGTAGTTAGATGGGGTTTGTTGATGATTGGTGGGACTACCCTGAGATCCGAATGGCTCAAGAGGGGGCCCTTGGTTAAAGATGTGCTCAGTTGGAGGCATCACCACCGGTGAAACCTCAGTGGGGTCTAAATAGGCTAGTAATCCCTTTGTAAAAGCTATTTTTTGATCTCTTGGCCACACACCGACGGAAGTGTGAGACAGCGTAATAGAGGTTCTAGTCACTGCAAGGTGATGAAATCACAAACACGTGGGTAAAGTGGTACAACCTCTGCAAAGTGTGTCTAAAAACTATCATGATAGCTGTGCTCCTGGTTATGAGCAACCTGGACCCTCACACGATTAGGAGAAGATTTGGTATTGGGATGGTTATGGATGGTATTATGGATTAAATTTTGGTATTGGACATGATTAATGGTAATGTTGAAATTTGGTATATGGATGATGGTAATGAATATGGACTGGTATTATGATGATTACTTGGTTTATGATGGGATTATTTCACATACATATATTACGTTGCTTTTCAAATGTTTTAACATAATTTTGAGCACTTAGCCATTATTATATTCGTCATTTGAATCAGCTACATGTCATACTTTTCACACTTGCTTAGTACGACATGTAATCACTCTTGCAATTCCCCTACCAACAGTTGCAAGTCAGAATTGGGAGTTTAACGATGATAATGCGGAGTTCTAGGCCGTTTCTACCGTCAGCTTTGTCTGTGGAGTGTTGGAGCTGCGCTATCCCTTTTGCTTAGTTGCTTATTAGTTTATTTCTGCTGCATTAGTCCAAAGTTGTCATTAATATTCATTAGAGTTCGTATTTGAGGATATTGTGAATTGTGTAATGAAAGTGCTTAATTAATATTGTTCTGTGGTAATTGTCTGTATATCCTTTTGTGAATACAATCGTGTATGTGTGTTGAACGTCTTGTGCTCACATATGCGTTCACTTGGTTCAATTTCAGAACCGGGTGTCACAAATTGGTATCAGAGCCACAGGTTGACCGTAGGATGCAACCTAGATAGAATGGACACTTTAGAGCACATAGGAGCACTCAGGAACCGATGTGTTTTTGTTTGGTGTGCTGTTGCTATATATTGTTTGCTTGTGTGGTTAATAGAGGATTTTAGGATGCTTTAGCATTGCCATGTCCACGTAGGCTAGTATAACTAGTTGCTTAGTTTCATATCCCTTGATGCATATAGTTGGGGACGTCTTCTAAATTCTTATACCTTGTTTTTTTTTCAGATGGTGAGGACTTGCAACCAGAGGGATGGTAATGATGAGGAGGAGAACAGTAGAGCACCTTAGAGCAACATTGGACAAGGACCCGCTCATGAAGCTATCAACATTGAGAAGCTCTTGGCTATGCAGAACCAATTCATACAGACCATGATACAAACTATGGGACAGCTGCAGGCTGGTAACCTCAACAATCAGCCCCACATGCCTCCACCGCCACCCCCACCTCCTCATAACCGGTTGGGCAAGTTTATGAGGACTAGGCCACTGACCTTTGCTCAAGCTGCTGACCCTATGGATGCTGATGTTTGACTCAAGTCCGTGGAGAAGAAGCTAGCTATTGTCCAATGCAGTGACAGGGAAAAAGTGCTTTTTGCTTCTCACCATCTAGTTGGAGCAGCTACGAATTGGTGGGATGCTTATTGTAATGCTCATGAGAATCAGGAGAGGATCACTTGGGCAGAATTCAAGGAGATTTTCCGTTCTCATTATGTGCCGGAAGGTGTTATGATCTTGAAGAGGCAAGAATTTGAGAACCTGAGACAAGGAAGGTCGAGCGTGGGTGAATATCTCAATAAAATCACTCAACTTTCAAGATATGCACCTGAGGATGTGAGCTGGGATAGGCGAAAGCAATATTTATTCCTAAGGGGTCTTAACAATGAAATCCAAGTGCAATTGCTGAATTGTGACTATGCCAACTTCCAGAAGCTTGTGGACAAGACAATTGTTGTGGAGAACAAGGTCCATGAGATGGAGCAATACAACAAGAGAAAGGCGCCATATCAAGGACAACAACAAGGAAGTAATGTGCGCCCTCGCTTTGCACCACCCAATGCGCCTAATTTCAGCTCTTTTGCGCCTACTCATCGCCCTAGATATGCACCGCGCCCAACTCATTTTGTGCAGCAGTGCCCTGTCATGCAAGCACCTAGGCCTCCAATGCCTTATGCACCTCATGCCAACTTTCCTGGTGCAAATGTTCAAAACCAAGCTCGTCCCAAATTCTGGTAGAGTTAAGAAGTGCTATACTTGTGGAGAAGCTGGACACTTTGCACATCAATTCCCTAAGTTAGGCCTTGGTCAAGGAAGCAATGTGCCAAGACAAAACCCAAGACCCAATAGGGGACAACCGGAAGGGAACCATGGACAACAAAGTTTTTCTCGTGGCAACGTGAACCATGTCTTTACGGAGGATGCTCAACAAGCGTATGATGTGGTGATTGGTATGTTTCTCGCAACTCCAACCCGACGACTATGTTATTTGATTCTGGAGCATCACATTCATGCATTGCATCGAAATATGTTGCCAAGTATAGTTTGCCTATCTCTCATATGAAGTTTACTTTATTGGTTAAATCTCCTGGAGGAGAGATGAGGACAAAAGTAAGCCTTAGAATAAAGGGGGTAGACTTCTCTACCAACCTCATTGTTTTAGATTCTCAAGGATTGGACATTATACTTGGTATGGACTGGTTGAGGAAGCACAATGGAGTCATTGAATGTGTCACAAAGACGGTGAAGTTGACCAATGAGGAAGGGATCACCGTAGAGTTTGAAGCATCTCAACACGCACTGAAGTAATTGGAGCTGAATCACATGGACGGTGCCGCAATTGAGGAGATTCCGGTGGTGTGTGAATTTTTGGATGTGTTTTCGGACGATTTGCCAGGCATGCCACCTGATCGAGACATATAATTTGTTATTTTTTAATACCTAGAACTGCACCTATAGCTAAGAGGCCATATAGGATGCCTCCTAAGGAATTAGCGGAGCTCAAGAAGCAGATTCAAGAACAACTAGAGAAAGGTTTTATTCGCCCTAGCTTTTCTCCTTGGGGAGCGCCCGTTCTATTTGTGGACAAGAAGGATGGATCCCAAAGGATGTGTGTAGATTACCGAGCTCTCAACGAGGTGACCATAAAGAACAAGTACACCTTGCCACACATAGAAGACTTGTTTGATCAGATGAAGGGTGCTTGTGTTTTCTCCAAGATTGATTTGAGGTCGGGATACTTTCAAATGAAGATCAGACCATCGGTCGTACCCAAGACCTCTTTCAGGGCACGATATGGATCCTATGAGTACACCGTGATGTCCTTTGGATTGACAAACGCGCCTGCCTAATTTATGTACCTCATGAATAAGGTCTTCATGGAGTACTTGTATATGTTTGTTGTAGTGTTCGTTGATGACATTATGATCTACTCGAAGGATGAGAAGGAACATGAGGAACACTTGAGGCTTACCTTGCAGAAATTGAGGGAGCATTAATTGTACGCCAAGTTCGACAAGTGTCAATTTTGGTTGAGAGAAGTATCATTTTTTGGTCATATCATTTCAAGAGGAGGAGTTTTTGTTGACCCCAAAAATGTGAGGGACGTGTTGAAGTGGGAGCCACCGCAAAATGTAAAGGAGTTTTGAAGTTTTCTTGGGATGGCTGGATATTACCATCGGTTCATCAAGGGCTTTTCCAAAATAGTCAAGCCAATGACGGAATTTCTAATGAAAGGGAAAGCGTTTCAATGGACTCAAGCTTGTCAAGAGAGTTTTGAGGAGTTGAAGAAAAGGTTGACTACAACCCCAGTTTCAATATTGCCGAACGTGAGGAAGAGTTTTGATACTTATTGCGACGCATCGAGACAAGGACTTGGATATGTGCTTATGCAAGAAGGTCAAGTGGTCGCCTACACATCGAGACAATTGAAGAAACATGAGCAAAATTACCCAACACATGATTTGGGACTTGCAGCCGTGGTACACGCATTGAAGATTTGGAGACATACATCCTTGGACATAGGTGTGAAATTTATACGGATCACAAGAGTCTTAAGTATATTTTCATGCAAACGGATCTGAATTTGAGAAAATGAAGATGGTTGGAGCTCATCAAGGATTATGATTTGGGAATTAATTATCACCCAAGAATGGCCAATGTAGTGGCCGATGCCTTGAGCCGAAAAGGAAAAAGTCACCAACTCACAGTTCGAGAGCTGTCATCTGAGCTATGCAAGGAGTTAGAACGGTTGAATCTTGGATTTGTGAACGATATGGGGATGATGGAGTTAAACCCAACATTAGAGCAAGAAATTCGAGAGGGCCAAGCGAAGGATGAGGAAATCCGAGAGATCAAATAAAGAACCCAAGAGGGAGGAGAATTTAGGTTTGATGAGGATGAACAAGGTACTCTATGGCTTGGTAAGAGGATTGTCGTGCCTAATGTAAAGCATATTCGGGAGACAATACTAAAGGAGGCACATGACTCGCTACACTCGATTCACCGATGTTGTAACAAGATGTACAAAGACTTGAAGACGTGTTATTGGTGGGCTAGCTTGAAGAAGGACATAGCTGAATATGTAGCTTTGTGTGATGTGTGACAACGAGTCAAGGCGGAACATCAAAGGCCAGCTGGATTATTGCAACCATTGAAGATTCTGGAATGGAAGTGGGACGAAATCAGCATGGACTTTGTAGTTGGTTTAACGCGTACCCAGTTCGATTATAATTCAATTTGGGTAATTGTGGATCGGTTAACCAAGTTAGCTTACTTTATTCCTGTCAAGACCACCTTTAATGGAGAGAAATTGGTGGAACTATATATGGGGAGAATAGTATGTTTGCATGGAGTTCTGTCGGTACCCTAGAAACCGTACACCCCTTGGGGTTATAAAGATCTCAAAGGAAAATCATCTACTTGGTTTGAAGACCCTCGAAGGCCCACATGTCAGACATAATCGGACCCGCTTCTCCAACATGGTTAATCCCTGGGTCGCCACGTGTACTACCAAACCAGAGCTACCGCCCACAAGGGGGAAGCTCCGGGTCATGTACCGAAATGGCACCTCCGGACTTAGCCCCAGACCGAGAGAAGCTCCGGACCTGACACGTGTCGGGTAGCCCCAGAGCTACCTGTTTCCACAGTATGCTCCAGAGCTGCCACGTGTCCAACCGTCGGATCTTCAACCTCTAACCTCCGGAAGACCCCACAACGGCTCCAGATCTTCAAAGGGGAATCAAGGACTTCAAGACCCGATTAAGTGTCATTAATACCATATTAATGACATTTAAATGGATGATCTTAACACCAATAACGGTGCTGTCAAAGCCCGTTACAGGGTCATTAAGAGCGATTAAATGTGTTAAATAAGTGTCAATACTAGTAACCGCTGAGGCCACATGTCGGCCCAGGCTAACTTGTAACGGCCTGCCCTTATACTATAAAAGGACAGGCCGACGACACGTTCAAGGGGGAGACACACACACATACGCCAGGGACACACAGGCCATTGACGCTAAACACAAGCTCATACAGCTAATACAACAGCAACACATCCGTGGAGTAGGGTATTACGCTCAGGCGGCCCGAACCACGTAAACTCTTGTGTCTCCTATGTCAATTCCTACTCACCTTCTTGAATCTCCGCGCGCCCATACCGAACATCAAACTCCCCTATCACTTTAGCAGTGTAGGGAGATCTGCCGGTTCCAAATCACCGACAGTTGGCGCGCCAGGTAGGGGTGCTTGAGATTTTGAGAATGGTGAACTCAGCTGCTGGATCATCCAACGGTCAACCTGCTATTCAGGCTGTTGGAGGCAATCCCTCCAATAGGCAGCCACCAGCAGGAGCCTCAGCACCAGCAGGAGTCACACTCCCACCACCACCGTCTCCTCCAGCAAATCGTGCTGGGCAGCGTGATGATGCGCCGGCGTCAATCACTGCGTCGGCAAATCATGACAACCCGGAACACGCGCTTCATGCAGCGCGTGCTCTTCTCTAACGCCCACCACCTCCGGATGCATCTCGGGATGCACTGGAGCAGTGGAGGGCCGATGTGGAGCATTTGGTTGCAGCAGCAGCCGAACGCCTCAGCAAACAGGGTCCTCCTCCTTCAGGACGAGCCCCGTCGCAGTGGCGGACTTTGTCTGGTAGACTTGGTCCGCACGTCTCCAATAGCAGGAGACGTGCTGCATCACAACAAGTGACATCATTACCCTCCGGGGCACGACGTACTCACACGGTATCCAGGCTTTCGACTCATGACCTCCGGGCGGAGCTTGATCGCCGATACCGCCAACAGGATGGCCGAGTCCATATTGAGCGTGCCCATGAAAGATGGGAAGCTCAGGACCTTTCTACTCCTGAAGGAGTAGGAGGAGGCTGTTCAGCCTTGGCCATGCACTTGCGCATGGTTAGATGGCCACAGAAGTTTCGGCCTCACCTGCCGGAAAAATTCGACGGGACTGTTAATCCCGCCGAATTTCTTCAGATATACTCCACTGCAATCTTGGCAGCTAGAGGAAACGAGGCCGTGATGGCCAATTACTTTCCAGTGGCCTTAACTGGGACTGCCAGGTCCTGGTTTATGAGCCTTCAACCCAACTCTATCAACAGTTGGGAGGAGCTGTGCCATCAGTTCACTGCCAACTTCGGGAGTTCATATACCCGACTAGGCACTGAACTGGACCTTTTTGCGGTCGTGCAAAAAGGGGGAAAATCCTTGCGGTCATTCATCCAGAGGTTCTCTCAGGTACGAAACACTATCCCTTCTATCTCTAGCGCCTCTGTCATTGTGGCATTCAGACAGGGCGTACGGGACAAGAAGATGTTGGAGAAACTGGCGATCAAGGAGATCACCAGTGTCACGGAACTCTTCAGCTTGGCTGACAAATGTGCCCGAGCTACGGAGGGCCGTGAGATGCACTCCAAACCAACCTCGGAGGGTCACAAGAAATCCTACAAAGAAGAAGCCGCTACCTCCGGGGGTGGCAAGAAGAAAAAGAAGACCAACGGCAAAAAGAAGCCGTCGGCCGGCACATCCAACGTTGCAGCTGCTGCAGCTCCGGGTGGCCGCGGGCCACGCCCCGAGAAGCGACCTCGACCATCTTCTGAAGACGGTGGCAAACCCAAAGTGTGGTGTCCCATTCACAAAACGGGCAGCTACAGTTTGGAAGGCTGCCGGGAGGTCCAAAACCTTGCCGAGCGCTACAACAAGCGCCGGGAGGAATCTCCTTTCCGATAGAGGGAAGGAAAGCAAAAAGTCGACGAAGCTCCGGCAGAAGAGGAGTTGGGGTTCCAGGATCCCAAAAAGGTCCTGAAGGCCATCTACACCTCCGTCGACGATGATTCTGACGTCTCTGACAACGAGCATCGGAAGATCATGAACACCATTTTTGGTGGATCATGGGATATCACCTCCCGTCGCGTCATCAAGACTATGCGTCGGGATATGGCCACTGTAGCTCCTACAGTCAGGCCGGAACCTCACCGAAAGTGGATGGACACAACCATCACTTTTGATGCTTCGGATTGTCCCCGGAGCATGGTTGGAGCAGGACAGTTACCCTTGATGGTATCTCCTACCATCAACAACATCCAGCTCCACCACGTCATGGTAGACGGAGGTTCGGGGCTTAACCACATCAGCTTCGAAGCTTTCACTAAGCTTCAGCTCCGACCTTTGGATCTCCACCCCTCTCGACCTTTCTCCAGAGTAGGTCCGGGGGCCATCACCCCACTCGGAGCTATTACTCTTCCTGTTACCTTCGGGACACGGGAGAAGTACCGCACCGAGAAGTTGGTCTTCGACGTCGCGCAGATCAACTTACCCTTCAATGCCATCTTGGGTAGACCTGCCCTGTACAAATTCATGGCGGCTGCTCATTATGGCTATCTGGTGTTGAAGATACCAACGCCAGTAGGCGTTCTCCGGATCCGCGGAGATCGCACTGCCGGAGTAACTGCACTGGAAGAGCTCCATGTGCTCACCACGACGCAAGAGGAGGACTCCAGGCAGGAGCAAGCTCCAAAACCCCCGAGCATTCGTCAACGAGGCTCGGCTTCTGCACCTCGAGTGCAGCCAAGCGGTGACACCGACATTCCCGTCAAAGTCGTCCAAATTGGTTCCAATGCCGCTCAGACCACCCGTATATTGGGAGGATTGAACGACAAATAGGAACTCGCGCTCATCACTTTCCTCCGGGCTAACGTCGACGTGTTTGCTTGGCAACCGTCACGAATGCCTGGGATCCCCAGGGAAGTGATTGAGCACAATCTAAAGATCTACCCCGATGCTCGGCCTGTGCATTAGAAGCCTCAGAAGCAATCCGTAGAGCGACAGAACTTCATCCGACAAGAAGTAAAGAAGTTGCTCGAAGCCGGAGTCATCCGAGAAGTCTTCCATCCAAAATGGCTGGCAAACCCAGTCGTTGTGCCCAAGGCCGGCGGGAAGATTCGGATGTGCATTGACTACACCACACTAAATAAGGCATGTCCAAAAGATCCATTCCCACTACCTAGAATAGATCAGATAGTGGATTCCACCTCCGGGTGTGAATTATTGTGTTTCCTAGATGCATATTCCGAATATCATCAAATCAGGATGTCTAGGGAAGATGAAGAGCATACTTCATTCATCACAGTAGATGGATTGTATTGTTACACAGCCATGCCCTTTTGTCTCAAGAATGCAGCTTCAACTTTTGTACGAGCTATGTACAAAACTTTTGAAGAACTTATTTGAGACATAGTGGAAGTGTACGTCGATGACATCGTGGTCAAGGTCAGGAACAAGGAGTCACTCCTTGACACCTTGCAGGCTGTCTTCGACAAGCTGCGGGCCACCCGCACAAAGCTAAACCCAGACAAGTGTGTCTTCGGGGTTAGCTCCGGAAAACTTCTTGGTTTCCTGGTAAGTCACAGGGGCATAGAAGCTAATCCGGCGAAGATTAAGGCCATTGAAGACATGCAGCCACCAACCCGCATCAAGGACGTCCAAAAATTAACTAGATGTCTAGCAGCCCTCAGCCGGTTCATCTCAAGACTGGCGGAATGGGCACTCCCATTCTTCAAGTTATTGAGGAAGTCCGGACCATTCCAATGGTCCGAAGAAGTAGAAAAGGCATTCCAGGAGCTGAAACAGTTCCTCACCACCCTACCAATTCTGGTAGCTCCGAACCCTGGTGAGCCTTTGTTGCTTTATATTTCAGCTACTGACGAAGTCGTCAGTATGGTTCTGGTTGCGGAGAGACCAGAACTACCCCATACTCAGGAATCCAGACCCCTTCGGGAGGGTCCGGAGGTTCCTGAAAGCGAGTCTGGGTCCCAACTCCCATATTCGAATCCACAAGAAGTCGCTTCAGGAAACCTAGACCCCTTCGGGAGGGTCTAGGTCATTTCTGAGGAAGCTCCGGGTTCCTCGAGCCAGAACCCGGAGGTCCCTGAAGAAAATCCGGACTCCTCTGAGAGGATCCGGGTCAATGAAGAGGAAGCTCTGAACCCCTCCGGGAGGGTTCGGACCATTCAGCGTCCAGTGTACTTCATTAGTGAAGTACTACATGATGCGAAGACTCGATACCTAGAGGTGCATAAGCTGCTCTATGCAGTTCTTATTGCCTCCAGGAAGCTTCGCCATTACTTCCAAGCTCACAAAGTCTCAGTGGTGACCTCTTACCCACTTCGAGCAATTTTGCATAATCCCAATTCAACTGGGAATATTGCAAAATGGGCAGCGGAATTGGCTGAATTTGATCTTGAATTTATTTCAAGGGAAGCAGTCAAGAGTCAAGCATTGGCAGATTTTGTGGCAGAATGGACTCCCTCTCCATCAAACCCTGGGGGCCCTAGTGAGCAGAAAACGAAGCATCAAGCTCCAACCTTCACCAAGCCTCACTGGACCCTCTACTTCGATGGCTCCATGCAGAAGCAGGGGGCCGGAGCTGGAATCCTTCTCCTTGCACCGACTGGGGAGAAGGTGAAATACATGGTACACCTTGATTTCAAGGCAACCAACAACATGGCAGAGTATGAAGCACTCATCTACGGACTAAAGGTGGCACTGTCATATGGTGTCAAGCAATTGCTGGTCAAGGGAGATTCACAACTCATCATTAAGCAGGTGAAGGGTGAATGCTCCTGCAATAATCTCCAGCTAGCTGCTTACCTTCTCGAAGTCCAGAGGCTTCGGAAGGACTTTGAAGTCCTAGATCTCCACCATGTTCAGCGTGCCCACAACGCTGAAGCCGACGAACTCTCGACGAAAGCGTCAACCGGAGCTCTGGCTCCTGATGGAACTTTTGTCCGGAGATTGTCGAAACCCACAGCTCAGCCTGCTGAACTGAGCGAAGGGGGCGAGATCAGCATCCCGAAGCTGACGGTCCCGATGGCCCTGTTACCATGGCAGCCATCAAGGGTCGTAGGTGCTGCCGGAAGCTCCGAGCAACCCAACACGCAAGACTCAAATGCTCAAGTTAGTTCCAATGCATGGATCTCGGAGATCCAGAACTACTTGAAAGAAAACATCCTTCCTGATGATGATGTATCCGCTGACCGGGTAGTCAGATTGGCTAAAAGATACACATTGGTAGAAGGGGATCTCTACCGGCGCGGTGCCAACGGCATCCTAATGCGGTGTGCATCACAAGGGAAGAAGGCTGCGAGCTCCTCGCAGAAATCCATGGAGGCGAGTAAGGGAACCACGCGTCTTCCCGCATGTTGGTTGGTAAAGCCTTTCGGCATGGCTTCTACTGGCCTACAGCACTCCAGGATGCAACTGAGCTGTTGAAGAAATGTGAAGCATGCCAATTTCATGCAAAGCAAATTCACACACTAGCTCAGCCCTTACAAATGATACCTCCTACATGGCCCTTCGCTGTGTGGGGGATGGACATCTTGGGACCTTTCCCAAGAGCCGTCGGAGGTTACAAGTTCCTGTACGTCGCCATTGACAAGTTCACCAAGTGGCCGGAAGCAACTCCAGTTGTGACAACCAATAAGCAATCTGCTATCAACTTTCTGCAGTCCATTGTATGCAGATTTGGAGTCCCAAACAAAATCATCACTGATATAGGACCCAATTCACAAACTCCGCATTCCAAGGATATTGCGAAGACCTCGGCATACAAGTTTGCTACGCCTCCGTAGCTCATCCAGCCAGCAATGGCCAAGCCGAGAGAGCAAATGCTGAAATCCTTAAAGGACTTAAAACGCGCACTTATGAGCGCTTGAAAAAACACGGAGCCAACTGGATCGAAGAGCTTCCGCCCACTCTATGGGCCAACAGGACATCTCCAAACCGGTCAACCGGAGAGACACCCTTCTTTCTGGTGTACGGAGCTGAAGCAATCCTTCCTCAGGAAATCACCTTGGGTTCACTCCGGGTCCGGACCTTCAACGAAGCCGCCAGGACCAGCTCCGGCGTGAAGACCTAGACCTCCTTGAGGAGGGAAGGTGCCAAGCAGCTGTTCGGAATGCCCGATATCGCCAAGCTCTACGGCGTTATCACCAGCTGCATGTACACAACCGACAGCTCGAGGAAGGCGATCTGGTGCTACGGAGAATACAATCTAGAGAAGGGTTAAACAAACTCTCCCCCGGCTGGGAGGGACCCTTCCGAGTGATTAAAGTATCCCGTCCCGGAAGCGTTCGCTTGGCTACCGAGGATGGGACACCTCTACCAAATCCTTGGAACATCGAGCACCTCTGTAAGTTCTACACTTAATACCACGGAGGTGAGTCTTGAGTAACTTGAGATGTATGTTATAGAGTCATTGTACAGAGTCGGGTAGTTCCTCCGGGAGAGCAGCCGGACCTTTCCCGAAAGGTCCGCAAAGTTCATGCAACACTTGTCACAATCTCCGAACTAAAAGTGTGGCTAACTACCCTGGGTCAAACGAGAAATGAAACACGCTTAGCCTGGTTCCATACCCTAAGAGTGTACTTGTTTCCCCTGTACCCCGGACCTATAATGAAAGACATTTTCATGTGAAATAGACTCCACGTGCATTTATTTTGTACAGGCTCAACATTTTTATTTTTCTCTTTCTTGTCTATAACAAAGATGTGCAATTCTTAAGAAATTTTAGTTCAACTGGTTTATATACGATTCGAGTTGTATTGTCAATTCTTTTGGATTCAAATATTGTTCATGGCCAACTCGCCTGAAAGCCGCCAAGCCAATCTAGGGCTGGAGTGTGCTATCGACTTAGCCTGGTCAAGCACCCTAAGTACGCCACTCTACCTACACCCCGGCAAGCCGAAGTAAGGCGGGTCCGTGTACAGTTGGATCTAGAAGAAAAGACAACACATTCGGTTGTATTTAGAATCACGTTTGACTTAAAATCTTCTTGAGAGTCATAAGCCGCGACGAAGTTATAGACAAGAAACAAATTTTACTGTTTTTCTTGGCTTAAGTGTGCAGGAAAAATAAAATCTACGTTGATGGAGAAAAGCCAGAACTGACTAAGCTCCGACTCCCCTAGGGGGGCCAGCCGTCGACGCTGAATAAAAGATGGTGAGAAGACCCCGTAAATGGAGTCTGCTGCCAACAAACTGAGTGTTGGCAAAGGTCACTGCCGGAGCTACTAAGCTCCGACACCCCGGAGGATTAACTATCGATGCTCTACGCGTTGATAGAGACTATTGCCGGAGCTACTAAGCTCCAGCGATAGACAATGCTGGAGCTTCTAAGCTCCGACAACCTCAGGGGGCCTTCACTATCGAAGACTTCAAACCTAAATTCTACAAGTTCGGAGCAAAAGAGTCTTCAACAATGCACAATATCCTCTTGGTACATGTTCACAATCAAATTGTGTACATCTACCAGGGGGCCAAGTGAAGATAAAAGTGAGTGTTGAAGACAAAAATTGAAATTCACAAAAATTTTGGGGATTTCATTTATCTGGAGACAAGGGATTACATCTGGAGACAAGGGATTACAAAATTGAGGAAGAAAAAGAGAAAATACAAGTGAGAACTATAGAGATGGTCCTAAACCCTATGGAAGAATTGGGCGACCTTCTGGGCAACCTCCGATACGCTGGCTCGGGTAGCTTCGCCTTCTCCTTCGTCGGGACCTTCAAGCACCGGGTCCAGAGGAAATTGGGAGTTCCGGCTGGTGTAGCACGTCAGCACGTACTCTACGACGTTCTTTGCCAGGGATTGCCCCTCAACCTCCAGTTGGTCCGCGATGACATCGCCCACCTTGGAGAGCTTGCTACCTGCTGCGCTCAACGCCTGCAGCGCTAGGTCCGGTTCCGGCTCCGGATCATCCGGGCGCACGGGGCTGAAACCCATCGGTGTCAGTGCATCATTGGCCTTGCTCAAGAACTCCCAAATCTGTAGGGAGTCCTCAGCCCTCAAGCCCTTCATCTCTTCCAGGGATCTTCTGGCCGCCACCAGTTCAGAATTCTCACGGGCAAGGCGCTCAACTTCTTTGGCGTTTTGCTGAATCTTCTCAGCAACCCGCCTTTCGAGTTTTCTGAGCTCCTCCTCCCGGAGGTGGATCTTGTTCCGGCGGTCAACCAGGTCCTTCTCTCTACCCCTCACTTTCTTCTCCCTGGCAGTAAGGGCACACTCTTGTTCGTAGAGTTCCTGCCCTCGCACCCAGGTCTTCTCCTCTTCCTCTTGGCAGTGCTCTTCCAATTTCTTGGCGTGCTCCTCGAGACCCTTGTCAGCCAGAGCCACCTTCTCGGTGAGCTCCTTCTCCCTCCTCAGGACGTCATCCCGCAGCTCTAGGAGTTTTTGCTCTTCATCCTCGAGCCGTTTCTCCCTCTCTTCAAGTGCCTCTCGGCGCTTGATGAGTGCAGTGTTAATGGCCTCAAGCTGTTCGTGGCGTGCATCGGCCGCACTATTGGCAGCTTTGGCCTGATCGTAGATCTCCCGGGATTGAGCGTCGAGGGCACGAGTCATACTCTCCCTGTCATCCAGTAACTTGCCCCAGTACTCCAGGCGGATCTTCTCCCGCTTAATCCATTCCTTGTCATCCACTAGCCTCGACTGTGCCAGCTTGGTCTCGAAGTAGAGCCGATTACGCCACCGCCTAAGGGTTTGGCGCTCCTCTTCAAGAGCCTTGCTGTCGTGGAAGAAGGCCAGTTGGACTTGACGCAGACTGGAACATGCGTTGTCAATGGACAGAGACAACGGGATGGGTTCCGGACCTGCTGGGGTCTCCTCCGCTGGTTCCAGCGGGTCTTCGGATACAAAAATTGGGTCCCACTCTACAAGAGTGGTCCCCTGGGTCTCCATGGCACTAGGGTCGTCCTCCGGGATGGCCTCAGTCGCCATCGAGGAAGGCCCTGCCGCCAAAACTTCGTTCACCCCCTTCGGTCTGGGCACCTCTTCCGATGAGGGCTCAAGTTCCGGCACCTCTTCAACAACTGGCTTAGGAGCCAGAAGATCTTCAACATCGACCGGCCCTGTGGCCGGAGCTCCAACTGTGACCGGCTCAGCGGCCGGTGCTTCGGAGGTAGCCGGCCCAACTGCCAAAACTACCTCAGTTTCCGGCACGCACGCCGGAGCTTCAATCACCTTCGGCTCAACAGCCGGGGCTTCAACAATTTCCGGCTCAGAGGCCAGGATTACTGCATCCTCCGGCTCAACAGCCGGAGCTTCCATCATCGCAGCACTAGAACCCGGGGCTTCAACCTCCGGGACATGTGCCGCTGGCGCTTCTTCACTCCCATGGTCCGGTGCTACCACGGGAACTTCTGGGGATGAGTCGAGGTCCATGACCACGACAGCCAGCGCCGGAGCTGTCGCAGCTTCAGCCACCACTTGGGGCGGCACCGAGACAGGAGCAGAAGCTCCCACTCTCACGGCTTCAGCCACTGTGGCCGAGGGTGGAGCCTCACTCCCCTTCTTGGAGACGCTGCAGATGATGAACGAAGAAAATTAAAAAATAGTTGCTACAATAAAAACAACTATCCAAGGTAGAAATCAAAAATTACCTTGGGAGGCTTCCGCACCAACTTGCGCAGAACCTTTTCCCCGGGTGTTCTGGGCTAGCCATAGCCAGCGCAGAAGCTCCGGAAGGCCCCCCGGAACTCGTCGTGGCCACGGGTGTTTCCCGAGTCGAGGCTCTCCTCGATCGGGAAGAACCCCTGGACCTGGAGGCCTCCACCGGCCCAGGAGCTGGAGTTGCACGCCCAGAGCTAACACCCCGGGAGGACCCTACTGCGGGGACAGCTGCGCTCCGAGAGGACCCCACCGCGGGAACAGTCGCGTTCCGGGATGACCCCACTACGGGAACAGTCGCCGCAGCTGCAGAGGACCTTCCCCTCCGGGGAGAAGGAGCTGACGCAGAAGTAGCGGGCCCGACAGACCTACCGTCGGCGTACTGCAACTTCCTCTTCCGGCTCACTGGTTCATCCGCCAGCTCCTTGCCCTTGCCGACGACTTCTCCCCTCGGCTTAGGAGCAGAGCCGGAGCCATCCTTGGGTACTCCGGGGATCGCTACCCCGGAGGTTGGTTTTCTCTCGACGACACCAAGGTCGTCAAGCATGGGCATCTTCCGCCGGAGCTCCCTGCTGAACTCCACTTTTACGTTCAGAGGAAGAAAAGTAGACGGCGGAGTCAAGTCGTCGCCGTCGACGTCGATGCCATGCTGGAACTTCTTGAGGTGGAACTTCAAGGTTTTCCCCACCATGTTGGACTTCAACCCAGTCTCAACCCGGTCGTCGTCCATCACGCTGTTGAGAGCCCAACCGAGTTTCTCCCTCCTCTTCAGCGCCGCCCACCTGTTGACCAAGAAATTGCAAAATACCGCCTGAGGAGTCAATCCTCCCTCCACGCATTGGCGGATCCTGGTCAAAGCAGGGTTGAAAGCTTCCGCCAGCACCGGAGCTTCACTCCAGATCGTCGTGTCGATGCCGGGAAGACCATCGGGCAGCTCCAACCTCTCGTGCTCCTCCACCCTGACGACTATCCAGTCTTTCTTCCAGTCATCCCACTTCCCAGAGGGAAATGACCGGAGGTACTTGAATGGGCACTTCTTGCGCTTCACGAAGTAGTAGAAGCCAATGTACTCATTGCTCCGGCCAGTGGTGTGGACGGTGAAGAAGGTCCGGAAGAGTTCAATGCAAGGGGGGATGCCCACCCACATCTCACAGAAGTGGACGAAGATGGACACGAGGAGGATGGAGTGAGGGCCAAGGTGGTATAACTGCAGACCATAGAAGTCCAGCAGCATCAAGAAAAAGGAAGAAAAAGGTGGGATCAACCCCACCATGGCGTACGAGGAGAAGTACACCATTTCGCCGGATTGCTCCTCCTCGAATGGGAGCTCTCCACCGGCGCGGACCGAACGGTTGAAGAAGTCCGAGGACCACCCCATGAGGGCCCGAACCTTCTTCAAATCGCAATCGGTCTTCAAGCGACTCTCGCGGAGACCCAACTCCATCGCGGCACAGCTAGGCAAGAGAAGAAAAGCGAAGCACAAGTTGGGAGTTTGATCGCAAGAACAGATGAGAGGCGTAAAGAACTCCCGACGGTGCGCACTTTCCTTCTTAAGTAAGCCCTCGCAACGCTTGGATGGAAACCGCAAGGAAGTCGAAGGTACCACCCAAAAATTCCACCCAGCCGAAGACAAGCGCGCCCGGGACCACCCCGACGATCAAGTCGAGTTTCTTACCCAGGTGAACGGTTGTCATCAAGAGGCGGGAAGCCCAAAGGCAGCGGCCTGACAAGGCGCGAGGAACCGATACAGTTTTCGTATTGGGAACCGGCGACCTTCAATTGCGTGAGATCAGCACGCCAAAGATCTCATCTGCCGCACGCGGGATACGCCACGTGGCGAGGATTTAATTCCAAGTCCTTGCCAACGGCACCCTCAAAGACCCTTGAAGACTCAGTTCAAAGGTTGCGAGGATGGACCCACCTCCGGCGGAATGACTTCCCCGGAGGTAGGTCCAGGGGGCCATTGTCGGTACCCTAGAAACCGTACACCCCTTGGGGTTATAAAGATCTCAAAGGAAAATCATCTACTTGGTTTGAAGACCCTCGAAGGCCCACATGTCAGACATAACCGGACCTGCTTCTCCAACATGGTTAATCCCTGGGTCGCCACGTGTACTACCAAACCGGAGCTACCGCCCACAAGGGGGAAGCTCCGGGTCATGTACCGAAATGGCACCTCCGGACTTAGCCCCAGACCGAGAGAAGCTCCGGACCTGACACGTGTCGGGTAGCCCCGGAGCTACCTGTTTCCACAGTATGCTCCGGAGCTGCCACATGTCCAACCATCGGATCTTCAACCTCTAACCTCCGGAAGACCCCACAACGGCTCCGGATCTTCAAAGGGGAATCAAGGACTTCAAGACCCAATTAAGTGTCATTAATACCATATTAATGACACTTAAACGGACGATCTTAACACAAATAACGGTGCTGTCAAAGCCCGTTACAGGGTCATTAAGAGCGATTAACTGTTTTAAATAAGTGTCAATACTAGTAACCGCCGGGGCCACATGTCGGGCCAGGCTAACTTGTAATGGCCTGCCCTTATACTATAAAAGGACAGGCCGAAGACACGTTCAAGGGGGAGACACACACACATACACCAGGGACACACATGCCATTGACGCTAAACACAAGCTCATACAGCTAATACAACAGCAACACATCCGTGGAGTAGGGTATTACGCTCAGGCGGCCCGAACCACGTAAACTCTTGTGTCTCCTGTGTCAATTCCTACTCACCTTCTTGAATCTCCGCGCGCCCATACCGAACATCAAACTCCCCTATCACTTTAGCAGTGTAGGGAGATCTGCCGGTTCCAAATCACCGACAAGTTCCAAAGAGGATAGTTTCGGGTAGAGGTTCTCAATTTACCTCCAGGTTTTGGCAGAAGTTGCATGAAGCTTTGGGAACAAGGTTGAATTTCAGTTCAGCATATCACCCACAAATAGATGGACAAACTGAGAGGACCAATCAGATTTTGGAGGACATGTTAAGAGCTTGTGCTTTAAAGCATGGAAAAAGTTGGGACAAGAGCTTGCCATATGTGGAATTCTCATATAACAATAATTACCAAGCAAGTTTGAAGATGTCACCATATGAGACACTATATGGAAGGAAGTGTAGGAAACCTTTACTCTGGAATGAGATAGGAGAAACTCAAGTATTTGGACCCGATGTGTTGCAATAAGCTGAAAAACAAGTTCAGGTTATTCGCGAGAACTTGAGGGCTGCTCAATCAAGGCAAAAAGGCTATGCGGACAATAGGAGAAGGAAACTGGCCTTCGAGGTGGGAGACTTCATTTACCTCAAGGTGTCACCAATGAGAGGTCATAATAGGTTTAACATAAGAGGCAAGCTAGCACCTCACTATATTGGGCCATCCAAGATTTTGGACAAAAGAGGAGAAGTAGCGTATAAGTTGGAGATGCCAGCTCATCTTTCAGATGTTCATGATGTGTTTTACGTTTCCCAACTCAACAAGTGCTTGAGAGTACAGGAAGAACAAGTGCTAATGGAAGAATTGGAATTAGAGGCAGATTTGACTTATGCTGAACAACCAGTCAAAATCTTGGAAACCAAGGAGAGGGTCACAAGGAACAAGACTATTAGATGGTGTAAAGTTCAATGGAAGCATCATACAGTATCAAAAGCAACCTGGGAGTTGGAGGATGATCTCAAGAAGGAATTTCCCTATCTCTTCTCTTCCGCGTCGAATCTTGAGGGCGAGATTCATTTTAAGGGGGGTAGGTTTGTAACACCCTCATTTTCATGCATCATGCATTGCATACATTCTAATATATATTTAACATTGAGCAACCTAAAAAGTAACAAGTTTAAAATGAATTAGAAACAAAATCACACTTAAGAATTCTGGGAAGTGGGGATTAGTACGATTTTGGCGCAGACTAGTCCGATTTCTCTCTGACTTCAAACGGACTTGTTCATTTTGCTGCGGACTAGTCTGTTTTTCCCTCTGGACACTTTTGTACTTGTCCGGTACTGTGTGGACTAGTTCGGTGTTCCAATTCCTTGGAAATTTTGCTAAGTCCCTGGACTTGTCTGGACTTGTCTAGTGTTCCAGCGGAGTTTTCCGTTTTTCCCCTCTGACTAAAGTCGGACTTGTCAAATTTTTGGACAGACTTGTCTGTTTTTCCCCTCTGGATAAGTTCGGACTTGTCCGATGTCTAGTCCGGACTTGTTCGATATCTCTCTGTCCAACTTCGGACTAGTCCGACCCTTTTCGGATTTGTCCGATAAATCGCAACTCCAAGTTGATCTTTTGTTTCACGACTTGTTTCTTGGGTGTTACGTTAAGTGGGCCTAGGGACGTCGTGCCTAACTCTTTTAGGGCCCATGAGGGACTCTAAACTGACCCCTACTCATCTCAAACTCGAAATCCACCCAACCCTAGCCCTCCACCTCTATATAAATAACCCCACCCCTTGGCTTGACATCTATTTGCCACTTTTCCATCACACCCAAACCCTAGCTCGTGATTAGTCGCCACCAAGGAGGGAGAAGGATATCTAGAGCAAGAAGAAGAAGAGGAGGAAACGAAAGAGGATCAAGATCTCCATCAGCTTCGCATTCTTCATCACCAAATCATCATCACGTTCTTCATCAACCCTAGATCGTCAAGATCCAAGTGTTACCTCCAAGATCCTTGATTCATTGGAGGCCTAAACACCTGGTATACCTTCTATTCTCTTTCCCTTACGTGAATTCGACCCCAAATCTCCAAATTCACGTCAATCTAGAAAACTCTAATCTGTTGTTCCTGTGTAGTGTGGACTAGTCCGGCCTCCTGCGGACTTGTCCGATTTTGCAACCTAATTCCTGTTGAAATAATTCTAAAATTGTTTCGAATCAAATCCAAACCTTTATAAACTTGTTAAAAGCTATTAGAACTAGTTAGTGATCATTAAAATCAACCATTAACAAGTTCCACCTTGCATTTGCATTAGTCAAGCAAGTTATGTCATATTGAGTAATATATGTGCATCTATTGATTGTAATTCTTGTTTGTATGTTTGTTGTGCGGATTAGACGGATTTGCTCTAGAGAGTGCCGCGGAGGATCTACAACACCAAGAGTTTGAAGGCTTTGACCCAAACCAATCCCAAGAGAAAGGCAAGTGTCCTTGAAGCATATTGATCCTGTTTTGAAATAAATGTTTTTCTTTGCAAACTGCATGCTCATGTCAATTTGATGGGAAATCCTATGATAGGAAGTTTACTAGAATTGTTTGACCATACTTGTCACCTGTATTTTATGGTAGAGAGTCGGAATGGGCTTTTTACCTTTTTGCTTTGCTTAATTAATTGGGATGGGAGGACAACTATACCACTTAACTTACTTATGCATTTATGAGATTATGATTAACATGAACTGGTGAATATGATATGGTAATGGGTGATCTAAGCAAGCCTGATATGTGGATGGGTTGGATGTTATGGTGGTTTGCTTTCTTTAGATCTAAGGACCGGTTCATGGAGCGACCATCCAGGATTTACAGTGCCACCACGAGGCCAAGTATACGTGCGGCGTAGCTGATTAATTAGGTCTTTGCTAGTGCTATTTGGACCATTAAGGATGCTTGGGGAAGGGGTAGTCAGATTGGGTTTGTTGATGATTAGTGGGACTACTCTGGGATCCGAATGGCTCAAGAGGGGGCCCTTGGTTGAAGATGTGCTCAGTTGGAGGCATCGCCACCGGTGAAACCTAAGTGGGGTCTAAATAGGATTGTAATCCCTTTATAAAAGCTATTTTGTGATCTCTTGGCCACACACTGACGGTAGTGTGAGACGGCATAATAGAGGTTCTAGTCACTGCAGGGTGATGAAATCACAAACATATGTGTAAAGTGGTACAACCTCTGCAGATTGTGTCTAAAAACTATCACGATAACCGTGCTCCCGGTTATGAGCAACCTGGACCCAATATTGGGATGGTTATGGATGGTATTATGGATTAAATTCTTGTATTGGATATGATTAATGATAATGGGAAATCTGGTATATGGATGATGGTAATGAATATGGACTGGTATTATGATGATTACTTGGTTTATGATGGGATTATTTCACATACATATATTATGTTGCTTTTCAAATGTTTTAACGTACTTTTCAGCACTTAGCCATTATTATATTAGTCATTTGAATCAGCTACATGTCATATTTTCCACACTTGCTGAGTACGACATGTACTCACTCTTGCAATTCTCCCACCAACAGTTGCACGTCAGGATTGGGAGTTTAACGATGATAATACGGAGTTCTAGGCCGTTCTACCGTCAGCTTTGTCTGTGGAGTGTTGGAGCTGCACTATCCCTTTTGCTTAGTTGCTTATTAGTTTATTTCCGCTGCATTAGTTCAAACTTGTAATTAATATTTATTAGAGTTTGTATTCGAGGATATTTTGAATTTTGTAATAAAAGTTTTTAATTAATCTTGTTCTGTGGTAACTATCTGTATATCCTTTTGTGAATGCACTCGTGTATGTGTGTTGAACGTCCTGGGCACACATATGCGTTCACTTGGTTCAATTTTGGAACCGGATGTCACACTTAATGCTGACTATGCAAACTTCCAGAAGCTGGTTGATAAGGCCATTGTGGTTGAGAACAAGATTCGGGAGATGGAGCTAGACCACAAGAGGAAGATGCCATATCAGGGACAGCCGCAAGGAAGCAATGTGCATCCTCGCTATGCACCACCTGCTGCACCCTATTACAAGACATCTGCTGCTGCCTATCACCCTGCTTATCCACCACGACCGCAATAGCCAATGCAGCAATGCCCGCCTATGCAAGCACCTTGCTTACCTATGCAGCCTACGCCATGCCCAAATATGCCTACTTATGCTCAGAATCAGCCTCGCCCTAACTTGCTGGCGCCACAGGTGGAAAGACTTGCTATGTTTGTGGTAAGACAGAACATTTTGCAAATCAATGCCCAAGGTCAGGACAGGGTCAGATGAACAATGGACCAAGGCAGAATCCAAGGCCCAATGGAGGAGCAACTCAAGGAAACCATGGACCACAGAATTTCGCTCATGGGAAGGTGAACCATGTATCTGCAGAAGAAGCTCAGCAAGCTGAGGATGCTGTGATTGGTATGTTTCTCGTAAACTCCAACCCCGCGACCATACTATTTGATTCTGGAGCATCGCATTCATTCATCTCATCAAAGTATGTTGCAAAGCATAGCATGCCTATATCATACCTGAAGTTTATTTTGTTGGTTAAATCTCCTGGAGCAGAGATGAGGACAAATATAGTATGTCCAAAAGTAAGTATTTCCATAAGGGGGGTAGAATTCATTGCCAACACTATAGTCTTGAATTCTCAAGGCTTGGACATCATACTTGAAATGGATTGGCTAAGGAAGCTTAACAGAGTGATTCAGTGTGCCACTCTGACAGTGCAATTAACAAATGAGGATGGAATCAATATAGAGTTCAAGGCAGTTCAGTCGACAACCGAGAAGGCAATGGTGAATCGTGCAAAAGACCTTAGAGGAAATACCAGTTGTTCGCGAGTACCCAGAAGTGTTTCCTGAGGAATTGCCAGGTATGCCACCTGATCGTGACATTGAGTTCGCCATTGATTTAGTACCTGGAACTGCACCTATAGCAAAGAGGCCATATAGGATGCCTCATAAGAAATTAGCAGAGCTCAAGAAGCAGATTCAAGAGCAGCTAGAGAAGGGTTTTATACGCCCAAGCTCATCGCAGTGGGGAGCCCCAATGCTTTTTGTAGATAAGAAGGATGGATCCCAAAGAATGTGTGGATATTATCGGTCTCTCAACGAGGTGACAATCAAGAATAAGTACACTCTGCCACACATAGATGACCTGTTCGACCAGATGAAGGGAACCAGAATTTTCTCTAAGATTGATCTTCGGTCAGGATATTTCCAAATGAAGATTAGACCGTCAGACATACCTAAGACATCTTTCAGGACACGGTATGGATCCTATGAGTACACGATCATGTCATTTGGATTGACCAACGCACCTGCATACTTCATGTACCTCATGAATAAGGTCTTCATGAAGTATTTGGATAAATTTGTGGTAGTGTTCATTGATGACATCATGATCTACTAAAAAAGGGAAGAGGAGCATGAAGATCACCTAAGGTTGACTTTGCAGAAATTGAGAGAGCATTAGTTGTATGCCAAGTTCAACAAGTGACAATTCTGGTTGAGGGAGATATCATTTCTAGGCCATATCGTATCTGAAGGAGGAGTGTCAATCGACCCAGGGAAGGTTAGAGATGTGCTAAAGTGGGAATTGCCACAGAATGTGAAAGAAAACAGGAGTTTTGTTGGAATAGCTGGATATTACCGTCAGTTCATCAAGGGCTTTTCCAAGATAGCGAAGCCTATGGCTGAACTATTAATGAAAGACAAGCCTTTCAAGTGGACTCAAGCTTTTCAAGATAGTTTTGAAGAGCTAAAGAAAAGGTTAACCACAACATCTGTTTGGTATTGCCAGATGTGAGCAAGAGTTTTGACATCTACTATGATGCGTCTGTTGAGGGCTGTTATATACCAATTTCATCTGTCAATTTAACTCAATTATGTGAAGGATTTGTCATTTATTGCACACATCACCTTTCTATCTAACCCAATTCCACTTGGACTTGGAGAAATATGTGTATGCAACATTTTATGCAGGAAATGAGGAAATGTAGAGGGACCAATCCTATAAAATATCATCCCAGCTAATCAGGCAACAACACGTGGCATCCCATGGATCGAATGGCCCACAAACAGAAGTATCCGAGGATATCCAACGGTGTATCACCCAAATACATCAAGGGGGCCCACCTGGCAGCCACCTGGAGGAAGCACTATACGTTTGGAGTGCTGACCAGGTCGGCCGAACTAGGGGTTTGGCCGACCCCTTCTTGGCGCCAAACGCGGTCAAACGACGCGTGTTGGCTCCTCCTGGCTTGAAGGAGTCAATGGTGACTGATTCACACGCTTTTGGTGGCGGAAACCAACCTCAACACTAGTATAAATAGGACCCCTACCCCTCACTTCAAGACACACCACTTGAGCTTCATCTCTATTGTATACACTATCATCCATAGTCTTAGAGGAGTTAGGTTGTAGAGAGGAGAGTCTCTAGTCCCAAGTCCAAATTGGGAAAGGAGTAAGGAGTCTCTCTCTTCCCAATCCTACATTGGGAAAGGTATGGCTCATGTATTGTTTCTTGTATTTGTGACTTTATGCATAATAAAGATAGTATCTTTAGTCTCTACTTATACATATACTTGGGCAAAGCGTTTCTTGTTTGATTGTGGAGTCCATGTATGTGGAAGGTATAGCTTCTATGACTATTTCATCATGAACATATCTCATTATCATGGAACCTATAGACCCCCACTATAGTCTAGTTAATTATAACATAACTAGGTTTGTATGGATAATTATGTTGTGTATCAACATTGGTTCAATGATGATTCAATTCATTGCCTTAGGATGGCTTGTGCCTAGGCTCTTAAAGTAATTACTTAATATGCTAGCATGGTGCTAGGATAGCTAAGTAACATTGGATGTCTCGTAGACCCACATATTGAAGAGGTAGGCAGTAGGTGGTGACAACCCTATCTGTCCTTTATAATCCTCCACGTTCGGCTATGCCACAGGCTCTTGGTGGGAGTCGCCCTAGTATTGCTAGGGGTAAGCCCGTGCCCGATGTGTTGAACCACATAGCATAAGTATTCACTATTGATCTAGCTTATGGATAATTAGTTTAGGCTATGTATATGTACAATAGAGCATAGTAGGAGTACCTCCATAACTCTCAACCTTAACTAACCTCTAGGATCCTCTTACCCCCCTTAGACTTGAAAGCTTTTGTGTGTGTCACACTACCTCCACTATTATTTTATCCATCCTTACTAGATTCTTATCTAGAACTTTCTACCCTTTCCACTTGATGATTGTTATATCTCTTCCCTGCCTTCCTTTGGGATCAAATAAATGACACCCTTGGGAATACTCTTAAGGGGAAATGCTACAATGATATTTTCGCGCGCTTGCGGAATTCACTCTGTGATCCAATTGAACTATTAACAAGTATTTCCGACACATCAGTTGGAGATGTTTAGTTAATGGTGCATAAGAAATACCAACAAGCATTTCTGGCGCCATTGCTGGGGATGATTTGTTAATATATCTTAGGAGCCGTCAACAAGCATTTCTGGCGCCGTTGCCGGGGAAGGCAAATAGTGAATGTGGCCTAGAGGGGGGGGGGGGGGTGAATAGGCCTTTTTGATAATTGTCAGAACCTGCAACACTTAACAACCAGTTCAAAACTAGAGATATCAGACTAGTCCGGTAAAGTGCGGACTAGTCCGGTGTATACGGACTAGATTTATTAGGTTTGATTGATTAACTTTATTCTTCAATATATGCAGCGGAAATATATGATTAAACAAAGTGTTACAAGGTTATGAATCAGGTTATATCACAATTCAATCTTATACTTGATATTTCAACATAAAGTAATCAAGATCAATTGTAACCCTAGATTGATATAATGTAAAGGACAATGAACACAAAAGAGGAACACAAGAGATTTATCCTGTGGTTTGGTTCCCACAGAGGCAACCTACATCCACGTTGAGGAGTCCAGAAAAGGACCAGGTCTTCTCCAACCCTACACTCGTCAGATCACCACGAAGGCCAATCCTCTTCCACTTATCTCAAAGGGGTGAATAACCGAATTCAAGGGGCCTTCTCACACGTTGAGAGCTCCCTTGGATTGCAACACAAAATACCACCAAGAACACACTCAAAAGATTACAATTAAATTGCAGGAGTGTGTTAGAGAATCAAACCAAGAGCTCAATGTGGTGTTGAACGTGTCTCTCCAATGAATTAGAGTGAATCCCCAAGGGATTGATCTTTGTTGCACTTAATTTCGTGGAGAGATATGGTTTTTGAGGCTCTTGGGAGGTGTGACGGCGCTAGGTTCGAGAGAGAGTGAAATATGGCCGTGCAACTCTATTTATATGGGTTTCTAAACGTGATCGTTAGGATTCAGAAAGATCGGACTAGTCCGTGATGGTCACCGGACTAGTCCGGTGTGCTGTGTGTAGCAAACCCTAAGTGTCCCAAAATATCGGACTAGTCCGACTAGGAACGGACTTGTCCGATTTTGCTACTGGAAATCTTCGGACTAGTCCGATAGTCATCGGACTTGTCCGTACATGTGAAACCCTAAGTGTATTGGATGAAAAGTCCGCACTTGGAGGACTTGTCCGATTTGGTTCAGAGGGTTTTTCGGACTAGTCCGTGCAAATATCGGACTTGTCCGATTTGGACCAGAGAGAATATCGGACTAGTCTGGTTGTGATCGGACTTGTCCGATTTGTGTGACTTGTGAAGTGTTTTGAGGACTAGTCCGCACTAGGGAGGACTAGTCCGATTCTAGTCAGAGAGATATCGGACTAGGCCGATGGATATCAGACTTGTCTGATTTTGTGCAGAGAGGATATCGGACTAGTCCGGTGTTAGTCGAACTACTCCGGTCGTGTGTAACTTTGTGCAATGTGTGTGTTTAATTTTGATTGAGCTCTTGGGATGTGTTTTCTTAACACACTCCATACACAATGATCTACTATTCTTCTTCCTTGAGCTCATTTCCACTTTGTACCTCATTCTTCCTTCTTTTTGGCACTTTGCTCATTTTTCTATTAAAAACCTGCACTCATGTCAACAAAGAGGTTAGGATCCCAATTGCTTGTCATAAATCATCCAAAACCCACAAGGGAGTCCTAGATGCACTTTCAATCTCCCCCTTTTTGGTGATTGATGACAAACAATTGAGATTTCACAAAATATGATAAAAATTGAGATTTTCATAAAGTATGCACATATGAGTCCAAAATACATCAAGTAGTGAAAGCATAGTCCATATGTGCATTCTTTATGGTGGGATGCATAACTAAGTGCACTGAAACATTGAGAATGACATAATTGACATTAATTACCCAATAGCAAGCATATTTGTCATTCTAAAGCAAAATCACAGTTTTCATAAATACTAATCAAAGGATCAAATCATTGCATCACAGAACCATAATTAACTTAAGATCATTGTTAAAACTTTACAAGCCACAAAAGAGTTAAAAGAAATATAGCATATGACTCTCTCCTCGCAAACTACAACTAAGACTAATACTCCCCCTCAATCTCTCCCCCTTTGGCATCAAGACACCAAAAAGAAGGAGAAGAGGGTCCTAAGGTCTTCACTCTTCGCTGTCAGTCCTCTCATCGTCGTCTTCATCATCTTCATCTTCAGCTTGATGAGGAGGAGGAGGAGGAGGTGTGGTGCTACTCGGGCCCCCAACACCAAAGTAGGCAAGCTCGCAGGGGGCCAAGGGCCCAAGCTCGGTGAAATCAGAATCTGAGTCTTCAGAGATTATTGGAGATCCAATTGGCTCAATCTCCAGTTTCTGGCAAATTTGCTTCACATTTGCCTTGATATACTTCATGTCCTCCTTTATTTTCTTGTTGAGCTTATGGGCCTTCACTTCGGCCTTTTTGCAGGAGGCAAAGATTGCAGTCAGATATTTGAGAACTCCGCTGGCTGAACCTTTTTGAGGGGCTGCACTAGAAGCAGGGGCAACCCTGACATCTTCTCTTCTTCTTGCCGGTGCCTCGGGACTGGAGGCCGGTGAGGGAGCAGCCTGCACACTCGGCCTTTGAGGCATTTGAGGCCTCAAGGGGAGATGCTCCACATCTTTCACAAACTCAATCCTGGTGACTTTCTCAATCACAAACATTAGGTAAGGAGCATATCCGCAAGACCTGTTGGGAGTGCAAGATATGTTGACCCTGTCATTCCAAATGTACTCCACCACATCAAACGGGCGGTCCTTGCTTATGACCCTCATCAGCGTCGGGAGGTATCCTTGCACACTCCCAGCATCTCCATCCTTGGGAGCAATCTTCTTCCTCAAAACTCTATTTAGCACCACAAAAAATGGCTTCATATTTTTGGTGGAGGGAGGGTTGAACTTTGAGTTTGGCTCATATAGGAACTTCATCCTATCCTTCTCAATGACACCTATGTTGTGAATGATCAGGCAGTCAGATCTTGTGGTGTCAAGGTGAAGCAGGCTAGCAAAATCTTCTTGAGTAATGCTGTACTTGGATCCATGAGTCATCCAAGTGACACTCTCCTCATCTTCACTAGAGAAGTGACAGGTTGCAAAGAACTGTGCAATCACTTCATCGTTCCAGTTATTCCTAAAAGCAATAATATCTCTCAGTCCATGCCTCTCAATGGCTCTCACTATCTCAGTGAATGGTGAGCAGCCCTTCTTCTCAAAATGTGCCCAGTCAATCCACTGACTGCGTACAACTGGTGTCTTCATTGGGAGATACACCGATCTGTAGAAATCAACATGGAAGTTGCACCAGAATCTTCCATCAACAGCTTGCTTCGGTTGGCCATACCAATCGATGCTTCTGAATTTGGCCGCCGAGTCACTGCCCTTCCCGTTGAACTTCTCTTCAGTGGGGTCCCGAACCCCTTCCCTTGGAGCATGGAGTTTCAACGGGCCAACCGGACCTGTTGCTATTCCTTTGCCCTTGCCTTTTGCTAGGCGGGCACTTGCCACGCTAGGGCCACCGCAGGTGGAAGCCCTAGAAGCAGGCACCTTGGAGGATGTCTTCTTAGCTAGCACTTTCCTCCAATCCTGTTGAGGAGACTGAGCTGGCTTGGACGGTCTTTCTTGGCGCTTCTTGCCAAGACTTGTCGAGGTCCGAGGTGCCACCTCGTGGTCCATCTCATCCTCAAAGTCGGAGACATCATTCCCCGAGCTCGACATGACCTGAGAATGAGTGACATGAATGATAATGAATGATACAAGGCATAGGTGTGAAGGGATAGCAAGGAATTGCATTGAGGAATTGAAGAATTAGGTTTTGAGTTCAGAAACATCGGACTTGTCCGGTGCACAGGCACGGACTAGTCCGGGGGACCGGACTTGTCCGTGCATGGACCGGACTAGTCCGGTGTTCAAACTCAAAAACCTAGGAAACTATACACATGGTGAATCCTAATGCACAACGACCTTAGCATACACATAATACATCAAGAGAGCATGTATATAGTGAAATATGCTAGGCTATTTGATCAACAATGAAGAAATTTGGAATTTCTAGGGTTTGAGCGAAAATTACCAGAAAAATTGCTTGAAACTTGGAGATGAGGATGTTGAAGGCCGGACAAGTCCGCTAGCTTTAATCCTCAAGTGGACAAGCTTGATTTCCGCCCAAATGCGAAGCTTTTTGGTGGAGAGAGCAAGAAATCGCCTTTGGAGCTTGAGCACGAAGAGAGAGAACGTGTGAGGCAAGAGTGGAGGTGAAGAAATTAGGGTTTGGCGGCGGCTAGGGTTATGGACACGAAAAATCGGACAAGTCCGAACTTTTCCAGAGGACAATATCGGACTAGTCTGTTGTCTACCGGACTAGTCTGGCCTAACCGGCACTCTACGGGCTAGTATGCATGGGCGGACTAGTCCAGGCAACCACGGACTAGTCCGTGGTCACCAGGCAAGAATTTTTTAGCCTATTCATATATATTTGAAGTTTCATATTTAGAGAAAATAGAGACAAAACAAATCAAATAATCTTGATGAATATGATCAGTAAACATACAACAATCAAGCAATGATCATAATTCATCAAGTTTTAGTAATTGACATAGTTTTTTCGGAGAAGATTGAGAGAGATGATTTTCATAATTCAATCAACATATTTGAAGAATTCATACAGGTATGCAACATTTCAAGCCACACTCCGGGCATCAAGGATATTTAGTTCATTTCAGTGTTCACAAAAGCATTCTTCATCAAGTGGCTTGGTAAATATGTCGGCCAATTGTTTTTGGGTATTGACATGGGAAATTGCTATGTCTCCTTTCATGGCATGATCTCTCAAAAAGTGATGTCTTATATCTATGTGTTTAGTTCTGGAGTGCTCAACTGGGTTGTGGGCAATTTTAATGACACTTTCATTATCACAAAGGAGTGGAATATGGTTCATATAGTAACCATAGTCCCTTAGAGTTTGTCGCATCCAAAGGAGTTGTGCACAACAACTCCCGGCTGCAACATACTCTGCTTCGGCTGTGGATAAGTCAATGGAATTTTGTTTCTTGGAGGACCGAGAAACTAAGGATCTCCCTAGGAATTGACATGTACCGGAAGTGCTTTTTCTATCTACTTTGCACCCAACATAATCTGCATCGGAGTAACCAATGAGATTGAATTTTGAGCCTTTTGGGTACCAAAGACCAAGGTTGGGTGTATGAACCAAATATCTCAAGATCCTTTTTACGCCTGTCAAGTGACATTCCTTAGGATTGGCTTGAAATCTTGCACACAAACATACACTCAACATAATATCTGGCCTAGATGCACATAAATAGAGTAGAGAACCAATCATGGAGCGATATACCTTTTGGTCGACGCTGGGTCCATCTTCATTGAGATCTAGGTGGCCATTCGTTACCATGGGGGTTTTTATGGGCTTCGCCTTGTCCATGCCAAACTTCTTAAGTATGTCCTGCGTGTACTTGGTTTGGCTTAGGAACGTCCCTTCCTTCTGTTGCCGCACTTGGAATCCCGAGAAGTACTTTAATTCTCCCATCATTGACATTTCAAACCTGTCTGTCATGATTTTACTAAATTCCTCACAAAAGGATTGGTTAGTTGACCTAAAGATTATATCGTCGACATAAATTTGACAAATAAAAAGATCATTATCAAAATTCTTTGTAAATAGTGTATAATCTACTTTGCCAATCTTAAAGCCATTTTCAATTAAGAAATCTCTAAGACACTCATACCAAGCTCTAGGAGCTTGTTTGAGGCCGTAGAGGGCCTTACGCAATTTAAATACGTGGTCGGGGAACTCTTCGTCTTCAAACCCGGGTGGTTGCTCCACGTACACCTCTTCCTTGATTGGTCCGTTGAGGAAGGCGCTTTTCACATCCATTTGATACAGCTTGAAATCATGGTGAGTAGCATATGCAAGTAATATTCTAATAGATTCAAGCCTAGCTACTGGAGCAAAGGTCTCATCGAAATCCAAACCTTCGTCTTGTGAATACCCTTTGGCTACAAGTCGTGCCTTGTTCCTTGTCACCACCCCGTGTTCATCTTGTTTGTTGCGGAAGACCCACTTGGTGCCGATGATGTTTACATTGGGTCTTGCCACAAGTTCCCACACCTTGTTCCGCTTGAAGTTGTTCAATTCTTCTTGCATTGCCACCACCCAGTCCGGATCTTTCAATGCATCTTCAACCCTGCGTGGTTCCAAAAAGGATACAAACGAATAGTGTTCACAAAAGTTAGCTATGCGAGATCTAGTGGTTACTCCCTTTTGGATGTCACCAATGATATTGTCGATTGGGTGATCCCTTTGGACGCATTGGTGTACTCTTGGGTGTGGCACTTGAGGAGTTGTATCTTCATGATCATCTGCTTCTCCCACTAAGTAATTGCCTTTGTTGACTTGTTGATTATCTTCGTATTCTTGTGGTTGATCTTGTGTTGAAGCTCCCCCTTGATCGTTGGTCTCCTCTTATGGTTCATCTTTCTCATGTACGTGTGGAGGTAGATCTTGTGGTCGAACCTCACCTAGAGCCATTCTTTTTAATGCTTGACAAGGAGCTTCTTCTTTACCTAGTTCACATGGATCAACTTGCTCCTTTTGGGAGCCGTTAGTCTTATCGAACACTACGTCACGTGCTACTTCAACAAGTCCGGAGGTCTTGTTGAAAACACGATAGGTGTAAGTGTTCGAATCATAACCAAGCAAGAAACCTTCATCGGACTTTGAAGCGAGCTTTGAAGTCCTAGGCTTCTTGTTCAAGATATAACATGGAGAACCGAAAACTCGAAAATATGAAATATTTGGTTTGTTACCGGTGAGTAGATCATATGATGTCTTCTTGAGTAGTCGATGAAGATAGAGTCGATTTACGACGTGGCAAGCGATGTTAATCGCTTCCGCCCAAAATCGATCCGATGTCTTGTACTCATCGAGCATTGTTCTTGCCATCTCTATGAGTGTTCGATTCTTTCTTTCGGCAACTCCGTTTTGTTGTGGGGAGTACGACACTGAAAATTCGTGCTTTATGCCTTCTTCATCAAGGTACTCCTCCACTTGCGTGTTCTTGAACTCCGTGCTATTGTCGCTTTGAATATTCTTGATTGTCAATGAGAATTCGTTTTGAGCTCGCTTGAAGAACTTCTTGAGTATACCTTGTGTCTCTGACTTGTCATGCAAAAAGAAAACCCAAGTGAAGCGAGAAAAATCATCAACGACAACTAAACCATATTCATTACCGTCGATGCTTATGTAGGCTATTGGACCAAATAAGTCCATGTGTAGTAGCTCGAGTGGTCTTGTTGTAGTCATAACGTTTTTGGCAGGGTGAGGTGCTCCAACTTGCTTCCCGTCTTGGCACGCGCTACAGGGCCTGTCTTTCTCAAATACAACATCCTTTAAACCTCGGATGTGATCACCTTTAAGGAGTTTTTGAAGGTTTCTCATACCAACATGCGCTAGCCGTCTATGCCACAGCCAACCCATGTTCATCTTTGCAATCAAGCATGTGTCAAGTTCAGCTTTATTCTTGTTGAAGTCAACAAGATAGAGCTTTCCCTTTAACATACCCTTGAATGCAACGGAACCATCACTCCTCCTAGAAACGGTCACATCCTCGTTAGTGAACAAGCAATTATAACCTTTGTCGCATAATTGAGATATGGACAGCAGGTTATAATCTAGGGATTCAATATGTAAAACAAGAGAAAGTGTGTGTTTAGAGGATATTGCAATTTTACCGGTATCGAGCACTCTTCCTTGACTATTATCTCCAAAGTAGATGCCCTCGTTTGGGTCCTCATTCTCTTCATATTCCACGAACATTCTTCTTTCCCCGGTCATATGATTAGTGCAGCCACTGTCTAGCACCCATTTAGATCTACCGGAGGAATAGGCCTGCAAAAACAAATCATGCCTTGGTTTTAGGTACCCAAGCTTGCTTGGGTCCTTGGAGGTTAGTTACAATACATTTGGGCACCCACACATGAGACTTGGTGTTCCCATGGCGTGGCCCAACATAATGAGCATAAACCTTGCCAAAATTATTTCTCATTAACACATAGGAGGCATCAAAAGTTTTAAACAATAGATGTTGTTGTTTATGTACAGGACTAGTCTGGGGAGCCGAACTTGTCCGGACACCGACCGTACTAGTCCGGTGTTCATGTGTAGTTGCTGTCTTAATCTGTGACTTTCCAATTTGAGAGGGCCTTCCTTTTACAAAGGTAATCCTCTCCTTGTTATTCTTATGGCTTCTAGCATGTTGCTTTTCACCATAAGTATAACCAATGCCATATTTGACATTTGGAGGTCTTTTTACCAAGTATGCACTACGTGCATATTTGATCTTCTCCTTGTCAAATATGCCACTTTGGGCAGGATGTTTATCCTTTGTAGAGGTTGGCTTATCCCTCAAACTGGTGTCACCTTTCTTTCATGTGCAAGCATGAGCAAAATCAGTTTTAGTGGGTTGAGAAGGTGAACTTGAAGAGGAGGAAGGTTCACTCAGCTTGAGTGACTCAACCTGCACTTCAAGGATCTTGTTAACCTTGATTAGGTCAGCAAGTTGGTCCTTGATTGTGGCATTTGAGTCAGTTAACTCCAGGCAAGTTTCCTTGCTCGAAGCTAACTCAAGCTCGAGTGATTTGCTTCGTTTCTTTTCAAGTTCTAGAAGTTTGTCAAGTTTGACATATTCCTCCTTTTCGGAGATGATCATGTCCTCTTGACGATGTATTAACCTCTCCTTCTCAACAAGTTGACCAAGCAAAAATTTCATTTTAGTAGCTGTTTTCCTATCTAGTCCAATAAGCACGTCCTCATTATCACTATTGAGTTCATCATCGCTAGAATAGGAATGCACGGAGGGGGATTTAATGGTTACCTTGCATTTACCTTCCTTTGCCATAAGGCAAGTGCCATCTCCCTTCCATGCACCAAGTGTAGGGAAAAGGGTAGACTTCTTGGATGTCTTCTCGATGGCTATGCTAGCCATCTTTTCTTCGGACGATGAGGACTCATCATTTGAGTCCCACTCTTTCCCAATGTGCGCTTGTTTGGCTTGTTTCTTCTTCTTGAAGAATTTCTTGGGTTGAGGCTTGGCTTCTTTGGTCTTCTTCTTGTTCTCCTCATATGGGCAATCAACTATAAAGTGGTTATACTCACCACAATTATAGCATGCGCGCCTCAACTTTGGCTTCGTTCTTTCCTTGTACTTTCCTTCGCTTGACTTTGTACCTTGTGTCTTTTTCATTATTCTCTTGAATTTCTTCATGAACAATATCATGTCTTCTTCATCCAATTCACTGCTCTCGTCGTCACTATCTTCCTCTAGTTGTGCTTCTCTAGCTTCTTTGGATAGGGGCTTGAGAGTGGACTTCAAAGCAACCCCTTTCTTCTTTGCCGAGGTGAGGTCGGCAATCTCCTTGACATGTTTTGCTTGTTTTTCCATCATCTCGAAGTTGATGATCTTTCCAAGCAATTCATTCGGAGTCAACCTTTTGTATCCAGGGCTTTCTCTGATCATAGAGCATAGTGTGACGTTGCGAGGCATAAAAGCTCTAAGGATGAGCTTTACCACCTCGTGGTCATTCCATTTCTTACTTCCGTATGATCTGATCTTGTTGACGAGTGTCTTTAATCGATTGTACATGTCTTGGGGTGACTCGTCTTCTTCAAATGCAAATCTTCCTAACTCGCCTTCAATCATTTCGATTTTTTCTTCACGCACATGTCGGTCACCTTCATGTGCAGTTTGTAGTGTGTCCCATATCTCTTTAGCAATTTCGAGTCCATCCACCTTGGTGAACTCGTCCCGACTGAGTGAAGAGGTAATTACGGCCGCGGCTTGAGCATTTCGGTGAATTGCCTGCTCTTGGCTGGGGGTGAGCTCTTCGTCGTCTTCCGGGATATCTATCCCTGTGCACACAATATGCCACAATCTTGGATTGAGGGAAATTAGATGCATTTTCATATTTTGCCTCCACATTGAGTAATCACTTCCATCAAAGTGTGGGGCTTTTCCAAGTGGGATAGATAAATAATGATTGTTATTGGAATTGAGACGATCATAGTTAAAAGGATATCGGGAGTAGTCGGTGTGACTACTCCCCTTCTTCTTCTCTTCAACTTTTACTTTCCCTTTTGAAAGTGTCTTCTTTCTTAGGAGCGCCTTTAGCTCCAGCGTCTCCTCATCGTCGTCCTCAAAGTCTTGAATGGCTTCGAGGAGCTTCTCCACCTTGAGGTTCTTTTCATCATCAACCTTCTCTTGGTTGTTGCTCTTGTGGGTGTCCTTCATGTCCGACATGATATCCTTCGAGCGATTAGTCTCTTTCTTGAAGAACCCACTCTGATACTAATTGAATGTGGCCTAGAGGGGGGGTGAATAGGAATTTTTGATAATTTTTGGAACCTGCAACAATTAACAACCAGTTCAAAACCAGAGATATTTGACTAGTCCGGTAAAGTGCGTACTAGTCCAGTGTATACGAACTAGAGTGATTAGGTTTGATTTATTAACTTTATTCTCCAATATATGTAGCGGAAATATACGATTAAACAAAGTGTTACAAGGTTATGAATCAGGTTATACCACAATTCAATCTTATACTTGATATTTCAACATAAAGTAATCAAGATCAATTGTAACCCTAGATTGATATAATGTAAAGGACAATGAACACAAAAGAGGAACACAAGAGATTTATCCTGTGGCTCGGTTCCCACAGAGGCAACCTACATCCACGTTGAGGAGTCCACAAAAGGACCGGGTCTTCTCCAACCCTACCCTCGTCGGATCGCCACGAAGGCCAATCCTCTTCCACTTATCTCAAAGGGGTGAATAACCGAATTCAAGGGGCCTTCTCACACGTTGAGAGCTCTCTTGGATTGCAACACGAAATACCACCAAGAATACACTCAAAAGATTACAATTAAATCGCAGGAGTGTGTTAGAGAATCAATCCAAGAGCTCAATGTGGTGTTGAACGTGTCTCTCCAATGAACTAGAGTGAATCCCCTAGGGATTGATCTTTGTTGCACTTAATTTCGTGGAGAGATGTGATTTTTGAGGCTCTTGGGAGGTGTGACGGCGCTAGGGTTCGAGAGAGAGTGAAATATGGCCGTGCAACTCTATTTATATGGGTTTCTAAAAGTGACCGTTAGGGTTCAGAAAGATCGGACTAGTCCGTGGTGGTCACCGGACTAGTCCGGTGTGCTGTGTGTAGCAAACCCCAAGTGTCCCGAAATATCGGACTAGTCTGGCTAAGAACGGACTTGTCCGATTTTGCTACTGGAAATCTTCGGACTAGTCCGATAGTCATCGGACTTGTCCGGACATGTGAAACCCTAAGTGTATTGGATGACAAGTCCGCACTTGGAGGACTTGTCCGATTTGGTTCAGAGGGTTTTCCGGACTAGTCCGTGCAGATATCGGACTTGTCCGATTTGGACCAGAGAGAATATCGGACTAGTCCGGTTGTGATCAGACTTGTCCGATTTTGTGTGACTTGTGAAGTGTTTTGAGTACTAGTCCGCACTGGGGAGGACTAGTCCGATTCTAGTCAGAGAGATATCAGACTTGTCCGATTTTGTGCAGAGAGGATATCATACTAGTCCGGTGTTAGTTGGACTAGTCCGGTCCTGTGTAACTTTGTGCAATGTGTGTGTTCAATTTGATTGAGCTCTTGGGATGTGTTTTCTTAACACACTCCATACACAATGATCTACTATTCTTCTTCCTTGAGCTCATTTCTATTTTGCTCCTCATTCTTCCTTCTTTTTGGCACTTTGCTCATTTTCTATTAAAAACCTGCACTCATCTCAACAAAGAGGTTAGGATCCCAATTGCTTGTCATAAATCATCCAAAACCCACAAGGGAGTCCTAGATGCACTTTCAAATAGATATAACATGACTGAGTGAATATGATAGAAACCTGGGTAGGATTTTAGTAGGATAACCATTCCTTGTTTTTGCATTTATTTTAAATGTGAAAACAGGGTAGTGTATGTCTGGTTTCCGTCTGCCAAAAAACATTGTTGAAGATCTCGAATCTCTTCTGAGAGGCCGACCCCGTGTCGTTACTCCTCAGAAGATTCGAGCGGCAAAGCAAGCCAACATTTCTGCACCAACAATCCAAACACCAATGGCTCAGAAGACCCTTCGTGAGTTCTTAGCTCCCTCTGCTAACATTGTGCCTATTGGGCCCACTGTTAACACGGGAGATGTGAACTTCGAGATCAAAATTGGCCTTATCACTATGGTGCAAGCCAACCCATTCTGTGGGAAGGCTAACGAGGATGCAAGTGCTCACCTGCAACAATTCCTCGAGATCTGCAACACTTTTAAGATCAAGGACGTGTCTTCGGATGCAGTCCGTATGATACTGTTCCCGTTCTCTCTCCTTGGGAGAGCGAAAAAGTGGTTCTACGCAAACCGAAGTGCTGTAGACACTTGGGAGAAGCGTTCTACGGCATTCCTCACCAAATTCTTCCCGTTGGGCAAAATCAATGCCCTACGTGGAAGGATTTCAAGCTTTCAGCAAGAGCTCAAGGAATCTATTCTCGAGGCATGGGAAAGGCTTCAGGAGTACATCCTAGCCTGTCCCCACCATGGGATGGATGACTGGCTCCTTATTCAGAATTTCTATAACGGGTTGATCCCATCAGCTCGTGACCATTTGGATGCTGCTGCTGGAGGAGCCTTCTTCTCATTGACAGTGCCAAAAGCTAAAGATCTTATTGAGAAGATGGTTTCCAACATGGGATGGAACGATGAGCGTCTCCATACCCGACAGCAAGGCATGCACACCTTGAAGGAGGTGGACATGATCGCTGCAAAATTGGACCTCCTAATGAAGAAAATTGATGGACAAGCCAGTGGTGAAGTGTCTGGCAATGCCTATGCCCTAGACTCTCACATCACGTGTGAAGTCTGTGGCAACACGGGTCATATGGGCAATTATTGCCCAGATACTCGTGAGGATGCCCTATACCTCACCAACAACGGAAATTTCAACAACAACAACAATGGCTATCGTCCAGGAGGTCAAGGGTGGGGTCAACAACGCCCATTCTTTCAAGGAGGGTACAACAACAATGGCAACCGTGGAAACCAGCCCAACTTGAGGGAACTTGCCATTAGCCAGCTCAAGATCAACGATGCCCTATCTAAGAAGCTGTCAGCTAATCAAGACCCTGGAAAACATCAATGCCAAGATTGAAGTACTATCCTCAACATTCAAGAATCAACTAAGCTTCAACAAGATGTTGGAGACTCAGCTGGCACAACTTGCTGCAGTTTTCCCTCCATTGGAAAACAACAGAATTCCGGGGCAGCCAGAAGCCCCAGTGGAGAACGTCAATGCAGTGGTTACGAGAGGAGGAAAGACCACTCGTGACCCACCATATCCCACACAAGAAAAGAGGACAACTGAGCCTGAGAAGGAGGATGTCCCAAGTGAATTACTTGGTGAGAGAATGGCCAAACACTTTAAAGACACCAACTTATTGCCATTCCCTCACATACAAAGGAAGCGAACAGTGGATGAGCAATTCAACCATTTTGTTGAGATCATCCAAAAGATCCACATCAATGTGCCCTTGATTGATGCGATGCAAGTACCCACTTATGCTCGCTATCTCAAGGACATGTTGAACAACAAACTGCCATTGCCCACCACTGAGGTCGTCAAGCTTACAGAAGACTGCAGTACATCCATCCTCAATAGGCTTCCTGAAAAGAAAAAGGACCCCGGATGTCCTACCATTTCGTGCTCAATTGGGGCTCACCACTTTGACAAGGCACTTTGTGATCTGGGAGCAAGTGTATGTGTGATGCCCAAGGTTGTGTTCGACCAGCTGAACTTCACAGAGCTGACTCCAACACCAATGCAGCTACAACTGGCTGACTCTTCAGTCCGTTATCTATCGGGTATTGCTGAAGACGTCCCGGTGAAGATCTGGAACTGCTTCATACCCGTGGATTTTGTGGTGCTAGACATGGACACTAAGAAAGATACACCACTCATTCTTGGGCGCCCATTCCTCAAGACTGCAAAAGCTCGCATAGATGTGAGAGCTAGATAAATCCACTTCCATATCAATGGCAAGGAGGAAAAGTTTAACTTTCGGCCAATATCAGAGCAATGCTCCATGATTCGAATCATGTATGGGACGAATGATAAACACATCAGAGAGGTCGAAGTCACACCTCCAAAGGTGGACTCACTCATTGCATTCATGAGAAGATTAATCTACGAGGAGAATTCTCGTTTTGACCACGCCGATATCCAAAGGCGACGAAATCATCTGGACCTTCCCAAAGGCCCAAGTCCACTAAGCCGCCAAAGAAGGAATGGCGGAAGAAGCAAGACAAGCCGTCCGAGTCCATCCCTCCGGGCTCGGATGTGAAATGAAGACGGAGGAATGTCCATCTCATCGGACGGTAGTGAGACCTACGCCAATAGGTTAAATTGGTAATTATACCACTTTTTTTTTTTCTTTCTTTCTTTTTTCCACCCCATTTGGATTTTTCCCATTGCATATTTGATTTTTCCTAGCAAGTTGAGAATCTTATATTCTCAACTATCATTTTTCTTTCTTTTCAAAAGATTTTTTTATTGGATTTGAAAAAAGATTTTTATTTGAAAAACAATTTTTTCTGAGTTGCACATGTGGCATTTCACCAACGTGCTAACTTTATAGCCGTTGGGGAACCACTTGCCAAACGGGGAACCAGGGGGGACACCTGTCAGGTCGGCCAAACCCCCTGGTCGGCCAAACAGGGAGTGGAGCCAAATTGGCTCCCCTTCCTCCGATGGCTATATTTTGAACCCCAAGTCACCGTTGGAGGGTGCATCCTATAAATTGTGGCCGTGAGGAGCACCTCTCTTCACACACCACATCATTTTACACCTCCCCAAGTCACTCTCTAGCTCACCTTGTTTTTCTTTCTCTTCATTGCAACACTCTTGCTCAAATCCATCCCCAAAAGGATTTTCTTTTGTTTGCATTTGCATTTTACACTCAAGCTTTCAAGAGGAGAAAATTCGTTGGGAGTTTAGTTTTCCAAACATCACTTCTTTTCGGATTTTTCTCGCCTTGTTTTGTTCTTGCTTGTTGAACTCAAAAAGACATGAAGAGGTTGTTTGGAAAGAGGAAGGGGGCTGCAAGCTCAAGCCATGGTGAAGGTTCTAGTGCACGCCTCTCTTCCATGGGTACAAGCCCAAGGAGGAGGAGTGTCTGTGAGGACACTCCCATGGATGAGAGAAGCAACACACACCAACTTCTTCATGATAATGACCTTGACATACGAAGCGAAGTTGAAGATCAAGCACACAGGCTTCTCCAAGATCGTGAGTTCCACCACACCAAGGCTTAAGATCCACATTTGATCTCCAAAATAGGTATGGACTCCGAATTTCTTTCCATTTGGCATGCAATTGGATTTGATGACTTTGCTCACATAGAGGAGAAAGGTTCACGCCTTCTCACTATCCGATTCCTTTGCACGCTAAGAATAGGATTTGATGGTATTACTTTTAGATTATTTCAAAAAGAATACAACATCCTATGGAAAGAATTAGGTAGCATCCTAGGCTTCCAAAAATGGTGTTTGCTAGATTTAGACAATTTGCCTAAGTTTAACAAACAAAGTTTTTGGTATGAGCTAACTAGTGAGGTCACATGTAGGGCTCCTAGGAATAGACACATCCAAAACCCCACCTTACGCTTCATGCATAGATGGATGGCTATGACTATGTTCCCTAGGGGAGATGTTAGGGTTGTGCGAGATGATGAATTGAATTTTTTTTTGCCATGACTAAAAAGATAAAAGTTGCTCCAGTCAAAGCCATGATGACACAATGGTTAGATTACATTTCAAAATCAGGACCAATTGAATGCACTTCATTGATTACTCATATTGCTGATAGGGTAGGAGCACTTAAATACTCTTCATTTGAATATATTGAAACTGAAAGAGAATTAATTGATGAAGACTATTTAGTGCAAGGACATACCCTTAAGCATGATCATGATGGCTCATTGATATTTTTCTATCCCGGCTTTTTCAATGAAATTCGGTTACCTAACCCGGATTTTCATTTGTACAAATGCCATAGGCTAACCATTAATCTTCTTCCCCTTTAGGAAGCAAGAAGAAATAATGTCTCTGGCAGGGTAACAAGGAATCGTGCGAGGGCTGCAGCCACAGGCATGCCACCGATAATCTCTCCGGTCCATGAATACCAAGAGGAAGAGAACCCAACGGGTTATGCGCCCGGATGGACTCAACCTCTGACGTATGAGATTGGGGGATCATCTTGGCAAGAATGGCAAAGGGATCCACCCTTATCCACTTCAAGCTCTAGCAGCTTGCCCCCAACGTCCATGAGAGGACGTCGTTCTTTTTCGGCTAGAAGTCATCATGACTATAGCCAAGGAATGACGGACCTCACTAGACGTATGGGAGAACTTGAAGTGAGAACGGGTGACATCTACAACACACTCCAGGAGCATGTTCAAGGTACCCAGGATTTGCAATAACACATGGATGCTCAATTCACCAACTTCAACATGGCGCTACAACTACAACAAGTCGATCTTGCAGCGTACTTCCGTCATCAAGGGTTCAACCCTTATCACGGAGGTAGTTGAAGAACAAGCTTGGGGGAGGACCCCCACTTGAGGTTACATGTATCACATTCCTTGCATAGTTATTTTCCATCCATCCATCATCCACCTTGCATTTAAAATATATATATATATATATATATATATATATATATATATATATATAGAGAGAGAGAGAGAGAGAGAGAGAGGATAGATTTGCTTTCATCAAATAAAGATGTGCGGTAAGAATGATTTAGAATTCACATAGATGAAATGATGAATAGTTGCTCTGTTTTATTTTCCTAAGTCTCTAGTTTACAACTTGCTACTCTCCGAATATTGCTTTCATTGGTTTGAAATACTTTTACCTTAATTTGGAAGTTGTGGGTAGCAAAAGCTTAATCTAATTCTAGGTTGTTGCAAGATCAGAATTAGTAATAGGGCTGCTAGTCCTAGTTTGAAAGTAAAACTTAGATTTCCGAAGAAATTCTAAAAAGATTTAAGTTTTCCTCAGTTGATTGGAAATACCTACTAAAGACATATAATGTTCATACATAGACAAAACCTTATGCATATGCTATTTGCTTTCACATTGAGCCTAGTAAAACTAGTATAGACCTATGTGAGAAATCATTCAACTCTTTTTGAATTCAAGACTTCACTTGCACATGCCATACTTCTACACTAGAAGTAAGCAAAACGTCCATCATATCCACCATACCACAACAAAAAGAGAAACTCCATGTTATTCATGTTTAGCACTCTCTTCAAAATTTATTGCAAAGAAAGGGAGTAGAAGACATGGCTACAAAAAGAAAATGAAAAAAGAAGCATGCTTACATCATAAGTAAGATAAGAAAAAAAAAGAGAAAAGAAAAGTAGCCATGTTTCATCCTTGCAAAAGAAAGAGAGATTATACCAAAAAGGAGTTATCTCAAGTATCCACATCCACTTTCACTCCATTACAGATGCACTAGTCTTGAATCAAAAAGTTTTGATTTGAATTCTCCTAAGGCTTACTCTTTTGACTTAGCAATATATGTGATGGAAATATGCCTACTTACTTTCCTTACCAAGCTCCACATACAAGCCATATTCAATGAGTAGGAATATTAGAGGCACAATGTTTTGGTGAGGAAATATTTCCACTATCCACAAAGGAGTGATTGAGAGAATCAAATTGAGGTACTTAATATCTAAATTGAATTCTCTGGGATTTAAGTGGAACTTGATTTCTAGGCTATGTTTGCTCCATTCGCTATTCTACCTTTCAACTACTCATGAATATGAAAAAGCATAAGCCCCATGATAACTTAAGAAAGGTAGAGTATCATAGCCAATTTCCGCAATACTAGGTAGAGTATCTTGTTGTGCATTAGATACTTTTAAAAATAAGACATTGTAGCAACTCCTGATAATCAACCTAAAGTCTTGACTTTGCTCTGGATGAGCAAAGGATAAGCTTGGGGGAGTTTGTTGACGGCTGTTATATACCAATTTCATCCGTCAATTTAACTCAATTATGTGAAGGATTTGATATTTCTTGCACACATCACCTTTCTATCTAACCCAATTCCACTTGGACTTAGAGAAATATGTGTATGCAGCATTTTATGCAGGAAATGAGGAAATGTAGAGGGACCAATCCTATAAAATATCATCCCAGCCAATCAGGCGATGACACATGGCATCCCATGGATCAAATGGCCCACAAACAGAAGTATCTGAGGATATCCAATGGTGTATCACCCAAATACATCAAGGGGGCCCACCTGGTAGCCACATGGAGGAAGCGCTCCACGTCTGGAGTGCTGACTAGGTCGGCCGAACCAGGGGTTTGACCGACCCCTTCTTGGCGCCAAACACGGTCAAACGACGCGTGTTGGCTCCTCCTGGCCTGAAGGAGCCAATGGTGACTGATTCACGCACTTTTGGTGGCGAGGACCAACCTCAATACTAGTATAAATAGGACTCCTTACCCCTCACTTCAAGACACACCACTTGAGCTTCATCTCTATTGTATACACTATCATCCATAGTCTTAGAGGAGTTAGGTTATAGAGAGGAGAGTCTCTAGTCCCAAGTCCAAATTGGGAAAGGAGTAAGGAGTCTCTCTCTTCCCAATCCTACATTGGGAAAGGTATGGCTCATGTATTCTTTCTTGTATTTGTGACTTTATGCATAATAAAGATAATATGTTTAGTCTCTACTTATACATATACTTGGGCAAAGCATTTCTTGTTTGATTGTGGAGTCCATGTATGTGGAAGGTATAACTTCTATGACTGTTTCATCAGGAACATATCTCATTATCATAGAACCTATAGACACCCACTATAGTCTAGTTAATTATAACATAACTAGGTTAGTATGGATAATTATGCTGTGTATCAACATTGGTTCAATGATGATTCAATTCATTGCCTTAGGATGGCTTGTGCCTAGGCTCTTAAGGTAATTACTTAATATGCTAGCATGGTGCTAGGATAGCTATGTAGCATTGGATGTCTAGTAGACCCACAGATTGAAGAGGTAGGCAGTAGGTGGTGACAACCCTATCTGTCCTTTGTAATCCTCCACGTTCGGCTATGCCACAGGCTCTTGGCGGGAGTCGCCCCAGTATTGCTAGGGGTAAGCTTGTGGCCCATGTGTTGAACCATATAGCATAAGTATTCACTATTGATGTAGCTTATGGATAATTAGTTTAGGATATGTATATGTACAATAGAGCATAGTAGGAGTACCTCCATAACTCTCAACCTTAACTAACCTCTAGTATCCTCTTGCCCCCTTAGACTTGAAAGCTTTTGTGTGTGTCACACTACCTCCACTATTATTTTATCCATCCTTACTAGATTCTTATCTAGACCTTTCTACCCTTTCCACTTGATGATTGTTATATCTCTTCCCTGCCTTCCTTTGGGATCAAATAAATGACACCCTTGGGAATACTCTTAAGGGAAAATGCTACAATGATATTTTTATGCGCTTGCGGAATTCACTCTGTGATCCAATAGAACCATTAACAAGCATTTCTGACACATCAGTTGGAGATATTTAGTTAATGGTGCATAAGAAATACCAACAAGCATTTCTAGTGCCATTGTCAGGGATGATTTGTTAGTATATCTTAGGAGCCGTCAACAAGCATTTCTGGCGCCGTTGACGGGGAAGGCAAATAGATATAACATGACTGATTGAATAGGATAGAACCCTGGGTAGGATTTTAGTAGGATAACCATTCTTTGTTTTCACATTTATTTTAAATGTGAAAACAGGGTAGTGTATGAATGGTTTCCGCCTGTCAGAAAACTTTGTTGACGATCCCAAATCTCTTCTGAGAGATCGACCCCGTGTCGTTACTCCTCAGAAGATTTGAGCAACAAAGCAAGCCAACATTTCTGCACCAACAATCCAAACGCCAATGGCTCAGAAGACCCTTCGTGAGTTCTCAGCTCCCTCTGCTAACAATGTGCCTATTGGGCCCACTGTTAACACGGGAGATGTGAACTTCGAGATCAAAACTGGCCTTATCACTATGGTGCAAGCCAACCCATTCTGTGGTTCTTAGTTTACTTCGATGTTCTGGCAAAAGCTGTACGGATTGATGGGAACTCAATTGAATTTCAGTTATGCATATCATCCTCATACGGATGGACAAATCGAGAGGACAAATCAAATTTTGGAAGACATGCTAAGAGCCTGTGCGCTAAAGTATGGAGGAAGCAGGGACAAAAGTCTGCCATATGCTGGATTTTCCTACAATAACAGCTATCAAGCAAGTCTAAAATGTCGCTGTATGAAGCATTGTATGGGAGAAGGTGTAGAACATCCTTGATTTGGAACGAGACAGGGGAAACTCAAGTATTTGGACCTGATGTGATCCAAGAGGCCGAAAAGCAAGTGCAGACCATCCGCAAGAACTTAAGGGTTGCTCAGTACAGACATAAGGGTTACACAGATAATAGACGAAGAAGTTTGTCTTTTGAGGTGGGAGACTTCGTATACCTCAAAGTGTCACCCATGCGAGGTCACAAGCGGTTTAATGTTAAAGGCAAGTTGGCACCTCGCTATATTGGACCGTTCAAGATTTTGGACGAACGGGGAGAAGTAGCCTACAAATTGGAGGTGCCAACACATCTTTCGGATGTTCATGATGTGTTCCATGTTTCTCAGCTCAAGCAGTGCTTGATGGTACTGGAAGAGCAGGTACTAATGGAGGAATTGGTGATTGAGGAAGATTTGACCTATGCCGAGCAACCTGTCAAAATTTTGGACATGAAGGAGAGGGTCATAAGGAACAAGGTTATTTGATGGTGCAAAGTGCAATGGAAGCATCATACACAATCAGAAGCAACTTGGGAGCGAGAAGATGATTTTAAGAAGGAATTTCCCTATCTTTTCTCCTCCGCGTGGAATCTCGAGGGCGAGATTCATTTTAAGGGGGTAGGTTTGTAACACCCTCATTTTCATGCATAATACATTGCATACATCCTCATACTTATTTAACATTAAGTCGGGTAAAAAGGAACAATATTAAAATGAATTTAAGGCTAAACTGGAAATTCCAGTCTGTCAGGGTGCGGACTTGTCCGGCCTCTAAACCGGACTAGTTCGGTATCCCTGTCCTCTGTTCAGAAAATTCAGTTTCCTTCAGAGCCCGAACTTCTCTGACACAATGCACGGATTAGTCTTGTTTGGTCTCTGATGTTGTTCGGACTTGTCCGTGGTCCAAGCGGACTAGTCCATTCCTCGTTGAATTTCAGTCCGAAAGCATTTTATCCTGCAACCCCGAACTTGTCCGTCCTTATACACCAGACTAGTCCGATGTAGCCTCTGTTCCAAAAGGACTTGTCCGGTCCCTTATGCGGACTAGTCTGACCTCCTGAATTCCACTCGGATTCTGTTATTTCCCCACAATTTGTTTTTGGGTAACTGCCTAATTTGGGCCCAAGGACTCCGTGCCCAACCTCATAGGATCCCAAGTGGACCCCACCTCAGCCCTACTCGCCCCCCACCAAATTCTACTTGAAATACACCTGATGAGATCAAGCACATTGTCATTGCACATACAAGCATGGCACAATGTTTATTTGTTTGGGATCCTAGCTCGAGTCAATGTGCATGCGTATTTGATGAAGAACATGGAGATAGTGCACTATGTCGTCCACCACCTTGGCCTCCTCCTTTGATGCACACAAGAGGATTTGATGGCGTTGCACATATGGACTCACAAATGAGAGAAGATGAACTTGAGTCGAGGACGACTCCAATTCAAGAAGGGGAGGATGATGAGAACATCACTCCTATGCATATACACAACACTCCATTCAACATACAAGATGCAATCAATAGGATTCACACACACCAATTAATTTCAGAGGTGAGCTCGTTCTTATATGTTTCCTTATATATTTTAGAGAATAGATTGCTACCTAATGACTTAATTGTGATTAGGATCCATGGAGAAGTTCAAGGAGTAATTGGAGGAAGATTTAGGGGCATGGAGGACCGGATATTACGTTCAAAGAAGATGGAAACCGACCCCAACTAAAATTCGTGTCCCACTCGGAGTCCAGGAGCAGTACGCACTAAGACGGACGCTGAGGACACATATGAACTTCGTTTTGGATGTTACACATATGCACAGAAATGGGAGAGGATAACCTTTCCAATGGCGCTGGTCCTATATAAAAATTCCTTTGGAGTAGACGGGAATCGTTGAAACAAAATTGAGTTCAGAATCTGTCAGGGTGCTGCGCCACTGTATTGGGCCATTGAACCTTGTATCAAGTCTAACTCCATTATTTTCATATTTTAGGGTTAGGTCACGACCCCAAAACCCCCTTGGACGTCCTCCCACCTATATATACTTTATATTAGCTGCCATGAACAATTGGGTTTTGCTTAGATTAATAATATCACCGTTCCATGGTTTGTGAAACCCCAACTTCGCGATTTCAGATCGTGTCTACCTTGTTCTTGCTTGTGTTCTCGGTTGCACTTGCAGGGATTAGCCTTCTTGGCGAGGTCAATCGTGTGCACAATGGTTGATAACCAACGGAGCGACGGTGTAGTGATTGCAAGGGTTTTTCGTGTTCTACTCGAGAGCCTCAGATCATCAACGTCGAGATCTCCACCTCAATCGACTTATCCTTACCTATCGGAAGATCGGGCCTCATAAACTACTCATCAATTGGTATCAGATTTCCAGGTTGCCCGCTAGGTAATTCATCTATCCATTATATTAGTTTTGTTTTTCATACCTAAAGTCCATAAAAAAGCCACAAAAAACTTGCAGTTTAGTATATCTATTCATTACTTTGTCCAAACCACCATTGAGCCTTTGCAACTTTCGTTTTCAGTTTGGTGTTGTTGAGTTTGTTTCCGTTGTTGAGTCATAGTGCTGGTTTAGAAAGTGTTTTTGGTCTTAGTTTGAATTTTGCATTGTGTTGATTCATCCTTTTGAATCACGTCATCACGTCCAGATTAGATTCATCTCTGTCCAGTTAGGTATTTTCATCATATCTCACTCATACGAACTCAGATTTTGGGGTTCTTGTACTTTCTGGAAAGATTAAGAAGTGCTCTACAACTTTTGTATTCATAGGTTTCCCAGTAAACGGGGCTATCGTGGTCAAAAGTTTATTAGATATGAATCTGTTCTCGACCTAGAATTTCTGAATAGTCTGTACTTAGGGACAATATATCCTATTGTTCTTGTCCAAAATAGGTCTTTCATATATTGAAATTAAAGAGGAGAGATATATCTACAACCTTGCTCGTGTATGTTTTTCTATTTAGAGCCTCTAAGTATGCCTATTTGTCCTTGGATGATTGAGCAGAAAATCTGCGACAGACACACGAGATATCTTTGATTGGTTTTTATTGTGTTCTTCTTTTGCAGCACATTCTGAGAAAAGAAAGACAAAATAAAAAGGAAAGTGCAAAACAAGATACAAAAGCCGCACAAAAAATAGGAGAAAAAAAACAAAAAAACAAAAAAACAGAAGTGCTTGCATCCTTTATGTTATCTAGTTTTGTCTCATGTCTTGCTTGCTTGAACTACTAGGAACACATTTAGGCCAGCAACTTTGACAAGTAGTTTGGACACTTATTCAACTTTACTATCTGATTTCTGTAGTGCCTGGTTCCGAAAAATGAACCAAACTAACGCATATGTGTGCTAGGGATGTTCAACACACATACACGAGTGCATTCACAAAAGAGTATACAGAAAATTACCACAAGACAAGATTAATTATACATGTTTTATTACACAAACCATATTATCCTTAAATACAACCTCTAATGAATATTAATGACAAGTTCAACTAATGCAGCGGAAATACTCTAATTAAGCAAACTAAACAAACTAATCAGCTGGGCAGCATAAGCAATAGGGTATAGCGCAGCTCCAATCAACACCATAGGCAAGCTGATGGTAGACACGGCCTAGAACTACGCATTATCACCATTAAACTCCCAATCCTGACCTGCAACTGTTGGGGGGGATTGCAGGAGTGAGTACATGTCGTACTCAGCAAGTGTGGAAAGTATGACATGTGGCTGATTCAAATGATGACAATAATAATGGCAAAATGCTAAAAAGTACATTAAAACATTTGAAAAGCAATATATTATATATGTGAAGCAAACCCATCATAATCATAAGTAATATCATAATACCAGTCCACAATTCACCATCCTCATCAATAATTCAGATTTCACCATTTGCCAATAACCATATTCAATACTAGACATTAATCCATAACCATAATACCAACCATAACCATCCCAAATACCATCCCAATACTAAGTTCTCTCTAATCATGGAAGTTGTCCAGGTGCTCATAACCGGGAGCACGACTATCATGATAGTTTTAATACTCTGCAGAGGTTGTACCGCTTTACCCACGTGTTTGTGATTTCATCACCATTCGATGACTATAGAATCTCAATTATGCCGTCTCACACTTCCTTAGGTGTGTGGCCAAGAGATCAAAAAATAGCCTTTACAAAGGGATTACTAGCCTATTTAGACCCCACTGAGGTTTCACCGGTGGCAATGTCTCCTACAGAGAACATCTTCAACCAAGGGCCCCCTCTTGAGCCATTCGGATCCCAGGGTAGTCCCATCAATCATCAACAAACCCAATACGACTACCCCTTACCCGAGCAACCTTAATGGTCCAAATAGCACTGGCAAAGCTCTAATTAATCAGCTACATCGCACCCATACTTGGCCTCGTGGTGGCACTGTAGTCCTAGCTTATTCTCGCATGAACCGGTCCTTCGATCTAAAGCAAGAAAACCACCATAACATCCAACCCATCCACACACCAGGCTTGCTTAGATCACCCATTACCATATCATATTGACCAGTTCACATTAACAGAATAACATTAATGCATAATTAAATGTGTAGTGTAGTTTTCCCATCCCAATTAATTAAGCGATGCAAAAGGTAAAAACCCTTACCGACTCTCTACCATGTATTCCAGATGACAAGGGTGGTTAAACAACGCTAGTAAACTTCCTACCATAGGATTTCCCATCAAATTGACACAAGCATGCAGTTTTCAAACAAAACATTTATTTTAAAAACAGGATCAATATGCTTCAAGGACACTTGCCTTGCTCTTGCTGTTGATTAGGATCAAAGCCTTCAAACTCTTGGTGCTGTAGATCCTCTACGGCACTCTCTAGCGCAAATCCGTCTAATCCGCACAATAAACATACAAGACAAGAACACAATCAAAGAGTGCACATATATTACTCAATATGACATGACATGCATGATTAATGCAAATGCAAGGTGGAATTTGTTAATGGTTTGCTTTTAATGCTCACTAACTAGTTCTAATAGATTTTAACAAGTTTATACAGGTTTGGAGTTGATTAGATCAAATTTTAGAATCAATTCAACACAATTTATCCAGGGAAATCGAACTAGTCCGCTAGGGACCGGACAAGTCCGCACTTTGCGAGATCAGCATATTACGGTTTTCTAGATCGATGTAAATTTGGAGATTAGGGGTTGATTTCACGTAAGGAAAAGAGAATAGAAGGTATACCAAGTGTTTAGGACTCCAGTGAATCAAGAAACTTGGAGGTAGCACTTGGATCTTGGTGATCTAGGGTTGGTAATGAACTTGGAGATGAATTGGTGAAGAAAAACGAAAACTTGGTGGAGATCTTGATCCTCTTTCATTTCCTCCTCCTCTTCTTCTTGCTTGGGATCTTCTCCTCCCTCCTTGATGGTGGCTCTCCACGAACTAGGGTTTGGGTGGGGTGGAAAAGTGGCAAATAGATGTCAAACCAAGGGGTGGGGCTGTTTATATAGAGGTGGAGGCTAGGGTTAGATGGATTTCGAGTTTGGGATGAGTAGAGGCCGGTTTAGAGTCCCACATGGGCTCTAAAAGAGTTAGGCACAATGTCCCTAGGCCCACTTAACGTGAAATTCAAGAAACAAGTCGTAAAACAAAAGATCAACTCGGAGTCGCGAAATATCGGACAAGTCCGAAAAGGACCGGACTAGTCCGAAGTCGTCCAGAGAGAAAATCGGACAAGTCTGGCCAAAAATCGGACAAGTACGACTTTAGTCAGAGAGGAAATCGGACAAGTCCGCTGGAACACCGGAATAGTCCGAAAAAGTCCAGGGACTTAGCAAATTTTCAAGGATTCTTGGAATATCGGACTAGTCCGCACAAAATCGGACAAGTCCGAAGGTTTCCAGAGGCAAAATCGGACTAGTCCGCACTTTCCTGCATTTTAAGTGCGGTTTTGTTCCAAATTAATTTTAAATGCTCCAAATAAATTTTAAACTCGTTCCTCTTTAAGTGGGTTAATGTTAAACATGTATATGAGTGTATGCAAGGCATGATGCATGAAAATGAGGGTGTTACAAACCTACCCCCCTTAAAATGAATCTCACCCTCGAGATTTGACGCGGAAGAGAAGAGAGAGGGAAAGTCCTTCTTGAGATCATCCTCCAATTCCCACGTCGCTTCTTTTCCTGTGTGGTGCTTCCATTGAACTTTACACCATCTAATAACCTTGTTCCTTGTGACTCTCTCCTTAGTTTCCATGATTTTGACCGGTGGTTCGGCATAAGTCAAATCTTCCTCCAGTTCCAATTCTTCCATTGGCACTTGTTCTTTCGGTACTCTCAAACACTTCTTGAGCTGGGAAACATGAAAGACATCATGGACATCCGAAAGATGAGTTGGCATCTCCAACTTATACGCTACTTCTCCTCTTTTGTCCAAAATTTTGAATGGTCCAATATAACGAGGTGCGAGCTTGCCCCTTATGTTAAACCTCTTATGACCTCTCATTGGTGACACCTTGAGGTAAACAAAATATCCTATTTCAAAGGCTAATTTCCTTCTCCTATTGTTCGCATAGCCTTTTGCCTTGATTGGGCAGCCCTCAAGTTTTCACGAATTATTTGGACTTGCTTTTCGGCTTCTTGCAACACATTCGGACCAAATACTTGAGTTTCTCCTGCCTCATTCCAGAATAAAGGTGTCCTACACTTCCTTCCATAAAGAGCTTCATATGGTGACATTTTCAAGCTTGCTTGGTAGCTATTGTTGTGTGAAAATGTTGCGTATGGCAAGCTTTTGTCCCAACTTTTCCCATGCTTTAAAGCACAAGCTCTTAACATTTCCTCTAAAATTTGATCGGTCCTCTCGGTTTGTCCATCCGTTTGAGGATGATACGCTGAACTAAAATTCAACCTTGTTCCCAATGCTTCATGCAATTTTTGCCTAAACCTGGAAGTGAATTGAGAACCTCTATCCGACACTATCTTCTTAGGGACTCCATGTCGACACACAATATGATCCATGTATATTTCAGCCAATCGTGCAACTGTATATTTGGTCTTCACAGGGACAAAATGAGCTGACTTGGTTAAGCGATCCACAAGTACCCAAATTGAGTCATACCCAGACTGAGTACATGGTAACCCAACTATGAAGTCCATACCGATTTCTTCCCACTTCCATTCCGGGATCTTCAATGGTTGCAATAATCCAGCTGGCCTTTGATGTTCCACCTTGACTCGTTGACACACATCACACAATGCCACATATTCGGCTATGTCCTTATTCATGCTATCCCACCAATAGCAAGCCTTCAAGTCTTTGTACATCTTTGTACAACCAGGGTCAATTGAGTAAGGTGAGTCATGTGCCTCTTTTAATATCGTCTCCCGAATATGCTTCACATTAGGCACAGCGATTCTCTTTCCAAGCCATAAGGTACCATGTTCGTCTTCATCAAATCTGAATTCTCTCCCTTCTTCGGTCCTATCCTTGATTTCCTTGATCTCTTCATCTACGGTTTGTGCCTCTCGAATTTCTTGCTCCAAGGTTGGGTTTAACTCCATCATCTCCATCTCATTTACAAATCCAAGGTTCAACCTTTCAAACTCCTTACATAACTCGGATGGTAACTCCTGAACTGTGAGTTGATGACTTACTCCCTTTCTACTCAAAGCATCGACACTACATTGGCTTTTCCCGGATGATAGTTGATCCCCAAATCATAATCTTTGATGAGCTCCAACCATCTCCGTTGCCTCAAGTTAATATCCGTTTGTGTGAAAATATACTTCAAACTCTTATGATCTGTATAAATTTCACACCTATGTCCAAGAATATAGTGTCTCCAAATTTTCAATGCATGTACCACGGCTGCAAGTTCCAAATCATGTGTTGGGTGATTCTGCTCATGTTTCATCAATTGTCTTGATGCATATGCAACCACTTGACCTTCTTGCATAAGCACGCATCCAAGTCCTTGTCTTGATGCGTCACAATATATGTCAAAACTCTTGCTTACATCCGACAATACCAAAACTGGAGCTGTTGTCAACCTCTTCTTCAACTCCTCAAAACTATTTTGACAAGCTTGAGTCTATTGGAAAGCCTTTCCCTTCATTAGCAACTCCGTCATAGGCTTGGCTATTTTGGAAAAGTCCTTGATGAACCTACGGTAATATCTAGCCATTCCAAGAAAACTCCTTATTTCCTTGACATTTTGCGGCGGTTCCCATTTCAACACGTCTCTCACTTTTCCGGGGTCAACCGATACTCCTCCTCCTGAGATGATATGACCCAAAAATGGCACCTCTTTCAAACCAAATTGACACTTGTTGAACTTGGCATACAATCAATGCACCCTCAATTTCTACAACGTAAGCCTCAAGTGTTCCTCATGTTCTTTCTCATCCTTCGAGTAGATCATAATGTCATCAATAAACACCACAACGAACTTATCCAAGTACTCCATGAAGACCTTATTCATGAGGTACATAAAGTAGGCAGGCGCATTTGTCAATCCAAAGGACATCACGGTGTACTCATAAGATCCATACCGTGTCCTAAAAGCTGTCTTGGGTATGTCCGATGGTCTAATCTTCATTTGAAAGTATCCCGACCTCAAATCAATCTTAGAGAAGACACAAGCACCCTTCATCTGATCAAACAAGTCTTCTATGCACGGCAAGGTGTACTTGTTCTTGATTGTTACCTCGTTGAGAGCTCGGTAATCTACGCACATCCTTTGGGATCCATCCTTCTTGTCCACAAATAGAACGGGCGCTCCCCAAGGCGAAGAGCTAGGGCGAATAAAACCTTTCTCTAGTTGTTCTTGAATTTGCTTCTTGAGCTCCGCTAATTCCAAAGGAGGCATCCTATAAGGCCTCTTAGCTATAGGTGCAGTTCCAGGTATTAAACCAATAACAAACTCAATGTCTTGATCGGGTGGCATACCTGACAACTCGTCTGGAAAAACATCCGAAAATTCACACACCACCGGAATCTCCTCAATTGCGGCACCGTCCATATGATTCAGCTCCAATTGCTTCGCTGTGGTTTGAGATGCTTCAAATTCTATGATGATCCCTTCTTCATTGGTCAACTTCACCGTCTTTGTGGCACACTCAATGACTCCATTGTGCTTCCTCAACCAGTCCATACCAAGTATAATGTCCAATCCTTGAGAATCCAAAACAATGAGATTGGCGGAGAAGTCTACCCCCCTTATTCTAAGGCTTACTTTTGGACATACTATATTTGTCCTCATCTCTCCTCCGGGAGACTTAACCAATAGAGTAAAATTCATATGAGAGATAGGCAAACTATACTTGGCAACATATTTCGATGCAATGAATGAATGCGATGCTCCAGAATCAAATAACATAGTCGCGGGTTTGGAGTTGGCGAGAAACATACCAATGACTACGTCATCCGCTTGTTGAGCATCCTCCGTAGAGACATGGTTCACATTACCACAAGCAAAATTCTGCTGTCCATGGTTCCCTTGTGGCTGTCCTCCATCGGGTCTTGGGTTTTACCTCGGTGCATTGCTTCCTTGACCAAGGCCTGACTTAGGACATTGATGCGCAAAGTGTCCAGCTTCTCCACAAGTATAACACTTCTTAACTCCACCAGAATTATTGGGACGAGCTTGGTTTTGAACATTTGCATCAGAAAAATTAGCACGAGGTGCATATGGCATTGGAGGCCTAGGTGCTTGCATGACAGGGCGCTACTGCACAAAATGAGTTGGGCGCGGTGCAAATCCAGGGCGTTGAGCAGGCGCAATAGGGCTGAAGTAAGGCGCATTGGGCGGCGCAAAGCGAGGGCGCACGTTACTTCCTTATTGCTGTCCTTGATATGGCGCCTTTCTCTTATTGTCTTGCTCCATCTCACGAATCTTGTTCTCAACCACAATTGCTTTGTCCACAAGCTTCTGAAAATTTGCATAATCACAATTGAGTAGTTGCACTTGGATTTCATTGTTCAAGCCCCTCATGAACAAGTATTGTTTTCGGCTGTCCCGACTAACATCCTCAGGCGCATATCTTGAGAGTTGAGTGAACTTATTGAGATATTCACTCACACTTGATCTTCCTTGCCTTAAATTCTCAAATTCTTGCCTCTTCAAAATCATAACACCTTCCGGCACATAATGAGAACGAAAACTCTCCTTGAATTTGGCCCAAGTAATCCTCTCTTGATTCTAGTGAGCATTGCAATAAGCATCCCACCAATCCGCAGCTGCTCCAATGAGTTGATGAGAAGCAAATAGCACCTTCTCCCGGTCATTGCACAGGACAATAGCAAGTTTCTTCTCCACAGACTTGAGCCAATCATCCGCATCCATAGGGTTAGCAGCTTGAGCAAAGGTTGGCGGCCTAGTCCTCATAAACTCTCCCAATCGGTTATGAGGAGGCGGGGGTGACGGTGGGGGCATGTGGGGCTGATTGTTGATGTTGCCAGCCTGCAGCTGTCCTATAGTTTGTATCATGGTCTACATGAGATAGTTTTGCATAGCCAATAGCTACTCAATGTTGATGGCTTCCTGAGTAGATCCTTGTCCAATGTTGTTCTGAGGCACTCCATTTTTCTCCTCCTCATCATTGCCATCCCTCTGGTTGTGAGTCCTCACCATCTGGAGAAATGCAATAAGTAAGAATTAGAAAACGTCCCCAACTATATGCATCAAGGGATATGAAACTAAACAGCTAGCTACACTAGCCTAGGTGGACATGGCAATGCTAAGGCATCCCAAAATCCTCTATTAAGCACACAAGCAAACAATATATATAGCAACAGCACACCAAGCAAAAACACATCCATTCCTGAGTGCTCCTAGGTGCTCTAAAGTGTCCATTCTATCTAGGCTGCGTCCTATGGTCAACCTGTGGCTCTGATACCAATATGTGACGTCTGGTTCCGAAAAATGAACCAAGCTAACACATATGTGTGCCCAAGATGTTCAACACACATACACGAGTGCATTCACAAAAGAGTATATAGAAAATTACCACACGACAAGATTAATTATCCAAGTTTTATTACACAAACCATATTATCCTCAAATACAACCTCTAATGAATATTAATGACAAGTTCAACTAATGCAACGGAAATACTCTAATTAAGCAAACTAAACAGCTGGGCAGCATAAGCAATAGGTTATAGCTCAGCTCCAATCAACGCCACAGGCAAGCTGACGGTAGACACGGCCTAGAACTCTGCATTATCACCATTGAACTCCCAATCCTGACCTGCAACTGTTGGGGGGGATTGCAAGAGTGAGTACATGTCGTACTCAGCAAGTGTGGAAAGTATGACATGTGGCTGATTCAAATGACGACAATAATAATGGCAAAGTGCTGAAAAGTACATTAAAACATTTGAAAAGTAATATATTATATTTATGTGAAGCAAACCCATCATAATCATAAGTAATATCATAATACCAGTCCACAATTCACCATCCTCATCAATAATTCCAGATTTCACCATTTGCCAATAACCATATTCAATACCAAAAATTAATCCATAACCATAATACCAACCATAACCATCCCAAATACCATCCCAATACTAAGTTCCCTCTAATCATGGAAGTTGTCCAGGTGCTGATAACCGGGAGCACAGCTATCATGATAGTTTTAATACTCCGCAGAGGTTGTACCGCTTTGCCCACATGTTTGCGATTTCATCACCTCTCGATGACTATAGAATCTCAATTATGCCGTCTCACACTTCCTTAGGTGTGTGGCCAAGAGATCACAAAATAGCCTTTACAAAGGGATTACTAGCCTATTTAGACCACACCGAGGTTTCACCGGTGGCAATGTCTCCTATAGAGCACATCTTCAACCAAGGGCCCCCTCTTGAGCCATTCGGATCCCAGGGTAGTCCCACCAATCATCAACAAACCCAATCCGACTACCCCTTCCCCGAGCATCCTTAATGGTCCAAATAACACAGGCAAATCCCTAATTAATCAGCTACGCCGCACCCATACTTGGCCTCGTGGTGGCACTGTAGTCGTGGCTTATTCTCGCATGAACTGGTCCTTAGATCTAAAGCAAGCAAACCACCATAACATCCAACCCATCCACACACTAGGCTTGCTTAGATCACCCATTACCATATCATATTGACCAGTTCACATTAACAGAATAACATTAATGCATAATTAAATGTGTACTGTAGTTTTCCCATCCCAATTAATAAAGCGATGCAAAAGGTAAAAACCCTTACCGACTCTCTACCATGTATTCCAGATGACAAGGGTGGTTAAACAACGCTAGTAAACTTCCTACCATAGGATTTCCCATCAAATTGACACAAGCATGCAGTTTTCAAACAAAACATTTATTTTAAAAATAGGATCAATATGCTTCAAGGACACTTGCCTTGCTCTTGCTGTTGATTAGGATCAAATCCTTCAAACTCTTGATGCTGTAGATCCTCCGCGACACTCTCTAGTGCAAATCTGTCTAATCCGCACAATAAACATACAAGACAAGAACACAATCAAAGAGTGTACATATATTACTCAATATGACATGACATGCATGATTAATGCAAATGCAAGGTGGAATTTGTTAATGGTTTGCTTTTAATGATCACTAACTAGTTCTAATAGATTTTAACAAGTTTATACAGGTTTGGAGTTGATTAGATCAAATTTTAGAATCAATTCAACACAATTTATCTAGGGAAATCGAACTAGTCCGCTAGGGACCGGACAAGTCCGCACTTTGCGAGATCAGCAGATTAGGGTTTTCTAGGTCGACGTAAATTTGGAGATTAGGGGTTGATTTCACATAAGGAAAAGAGAATATAAGGTATACCAGGTGTTTAGGACTCTAATGAATCAAGAAACTTGGAGGTAGCACTTAGATCTTGGTGATCTAGGGTTGGTGATGAACTTGGAGATGAATTGGTGATGAAGAACGAAAACTTGGTGGAGATCTTGATCCTCTTTCGTTTCCTCCTCTTCTTCTTCTTGCTTGGGATCTTCTCCTCCCTCCTTGATGGTGGCTCTCCACGAACTAGGGTTTGGGTGGGGTGGAAAAGTGGCAAATAGATGTCAAGCCAAGGGGTGGGGCTCTTTATATAGAGGTGGAGGCTAGGGTTAGATGGATTTCGAGTTTGGGATGAGTAGAGGCCGGTTTAGAGTCCCACATGGGATCTAAAAGAGTTAGGCACGACGTCCCAAGGCCCACTTAACGTGAAACCCAAGAAACAAGTCGTAAAACAAAAGATCAACTCAGAGTCGCGAAATATTGGACAAGTCCGAAAAGGACCGGACTAGTCCGAAGTCATCCAGAGAGAAAATCGGACAAGTCTGGCAAAAAATCGGACAAGTCCGACTTTAGTCAGAGAGGAAATCTGAAAGTGCATCTAGGACTCCCTTGTGGGTTTTGGATGATTTATGACAGCAATTGGGATCCTAACTTCTTTGTCGAGATGAGTGCAGGCTTATGATATAAAAATGAGCAAAGTATCAAAAAGAAGGAAGAATGAGGAGCAAAGTGGAAATGAGCTCAAGGAAGAAGAGTAGTAGATTATTGTGTATGGAGTGTGTTAAGAAAACACATCCCAAGAGATCAACCACAATTCAACACACACATTGCACAAAGTTACACAAGACCGGACTAGTCCGACTGACACCGAACTAGTGTTGATATCCTTCGGACTAGTCCGATATCCTTTCTGACCAGAATCGGACTAGTCCTCCCCAGTGTTGACTGGTCCTCAAAACACTTCACAAGTCACACAAAATCGGACAAGTCCTATCACATCCGGACTAGTCCGATATTCTTTCTGATCCAAATCGGACAAGTCCGATGTTTGCACGGACTAGTCCGAAAAACCCTCTGATCTGAATCGGACAAGTCCTCCAAGTGCGGACTTGTCATCCTATACACTTAGGGGTTCACATAACTGGACAAGTCCGATAACTATTTGACTAGTCCGAAGATTTCCAGTAGCGAAATCGGACAAGTCCGCTCCTAGCTAGACTAGTCCGATATTTCGGGAAACTTAGGGATTGCTACACACAGCTCACCGGACTAGTCCAATCTTTCTGAACCCTAACGGTCACTTTTAGAAACCCATATAAATAGAGTTGTACGGCCATATTTTTTCAAAACTCGAACCCTAGCGTCGTCACACCTCCCAAGAGCCTCAAAAACCACATCTCTCCACGAAATTAAGTGCAACAACGATCAATCCTTTGAGGATTCACTCTAGATCATTGGAGAGACACGTTCAACACCACATTGAGCTCTTGGTGATGAGTAGGTTTAGGCCCGATCTTCCGAAAGGTAATGGATAGGTCGATTGATGTGGAGATCTCGACGTTGATGATCCGAGGCTCTCGAGTAGAACACGAACAGCCCCTGCAATCACTACACCACCGCTCCGTTGGTTATCAACCGTGCTTCACACGATTGACCTCGCCAAGAAGGCTAATCCCTGCAAGTGCAACCAAGAACACAAGCAAGAACAAGGTAGACACGATCTGAAATCGCGAAGTTGGGGTCTCACGAACCGAAGAACGGCGATATTATTGATCTAAGCAAAACCCAATTATCTATGGCGGCTACCATGGAGTATATATAGGTGGGAGGACGTCCAAGGTGGTGTTAGGGTCGTGACCTAACCCTAAGACACGAAAATAATGGACTTAGACTTGATACAAGGCCCAATGGCCCAATACGGTGGCGCAGCACCCTGACAGATTCTGTACTTGATTTTGTTTCGACGATTCCCGTCAACTCCGAAGGAATTTTGACATGGGACCGGTGCCACTGGAAAGGTTATCCTCTCCCCTTTCCGTGCATATGTATAACGTCCAAAACGGAGTTTGTATGCGTCCTGGGCATCCGTTTTAGTGCGTACTGCTCCTGGACTCCGAGTTGGATACGATTTGGAGTTTGGTTCGGTTTCCATCTTCTTTGAACGAATTCTCTGGTCTTCCACGTCCCTAATACTCCCTCCAAGTACTCCTTGAACCTCTCCATGGATTCTAATCACAAATAAATCATTAAGTAGCAATTTATGCACAAAAACATATAAGGAAATATATAAGAACGAGTTCACCTCTGAAATTAATTGTTGTGTATGAACTCTATTGATTGCATCTTGTATGTTCAATGGAGTATTGTTTGTATCCATAGAAGTGATGTCCTCATCATCCTCCCCTTCTTTAATTGGAGTCGTCCTAGGCTCAAGTTCATCTCCTCTTATATATTGGTCCAAATGTGCAACGCCATCAAATCTTCTTGTATGCATGAATGGAGGAGGCCAAGGTGGTGGACGACATAGTGCACCATCTTGATCTTGTCCATCAAATAAGTGTGCACATTCACTTGAGCCAGGATCCCAAACAAATAAACATTGTGTCATGTTTGTAGGTGCAATAATAATGTGCATGATCTCATCATTCTCCCCTTCTTTATGAGAAGCCGTCCTCGGCTTGCTCGTATGTCCAGCAAAGAGGCTTGCGTTGGAGGTAGAGTAAGTGCTGTCCATAATGCATAACCACAGTGAATAATGCTTTTGTTGTCCCTGCTGCAAGGAAAAAATACTAGAAAAACATGACAATACATTATTAGTGTTAGTGCATCCATTCATTTCACCATGTTGTTGGAGCACAAAAGGAGTTTGCACATTTGAACATATGTAAACTTTATGCACCATAAATTCACCACTATCTTCATAGTTGCCTATAGCATGAAAAATATTTCTACTTAACAAAGGCAATTCAGATTGAGAAAATATTATCTTCTCTACGATATCTAAATCACAAAGAGTGTCAAATTCAATATAGCCCAAAGTATTTAGAGAAGATAACAATTTCAGCTCATCCCTTTCACATGTAGTTGGGATCAAATGCTTAATTTCAGCACAAGTGAGTGATAAAGTATCAAATTCATTTGGTTGTTCTAGCATAGGTATAATATAATTATCAGCACACAACTCATTTTTATTATAAGAATCACTGGGAAAATCAACTAATGGTAAAGTTGTATTATGAAAAGGTTCATCTTGTTGCTGCTCATCGATAGTATGATTGGTAGCAAAATTCAGCACATCTGAAAATGTCATACCGTGGTTAACTGTAGAGCATTGTCCATTAACACTACTCTCATTTTCAGCAAGAAATTCAAATGCATTATGAGTTGATTCATCAAAAAATTCAGAAGAGTTGTTCAACACCTCACTCTCATTTGCATCTCAATTTATTTGTTCATGTTCCTGGAAAAGGTTAGGCAAAGGAGGAGGTACAACAAGAAAATTCTTCTCAAGTTCATGTATTTCATCTTTACAATTAGATACATTAGCAAAAGTTTCTCGCATAAGAATTTTCATATCTTTCCATGTTCGAGGTCTTTCTAAATCACTTAAGTTGTTCCACCAAGTCAATGCACAACCTACTAATGCACTTGCAACATTTCTAATCTTTCTTTTCTCACACATATGACATTGTGCAAAAATTTATCCAACTCTATTTCCCAAGCAATATATTCATCGTAACCAAAACCATCATAAGAAGGAAGAGATGGGAGAATGTAATTACTTCTTGTGGAAGGTGTTGTAAAGGTGGTCTGAATGTCATGTGAATCCTTGATTGATGTTTGATTTTTAGTGAGCAAATCTATCGCCGTCTTCATCGTATCCATCATCTCAGCATATAATGCATGATTCTTGCTTTTACCTGACATTGTTAGTAGCAAACAGAAGACAACACAAAAAATATGTTATCCCTATCAACTACAAAGGATAATGGAAAAGTGGAAGTGGAATCACACACTCTCAAGCGTCTTACCACACTCTTACAAGTGTTCTTACCGACACTGCAGGTGGCAAACGGTGCCCGGTATGAAGAAATCAATGAAGCGTGGGATGATTGCAAAGGTGTATCGATTCTGCTCAAGAGTAAGGTGTAGCTTGGATGGCACTTTATTTGTAGCAAGGATTAGCAACAATGAAATCAGATAGTAAAGTTGAGTAAGTGTCCAAAGTACTTGTCAAAGTTGCTGGCCTAAATGTGTTCCTAGTAGTTCAAGCTAGCAAGACATGAGACAAAATTAGATGACACAAAGAATGCAAGCACTTCTTTTTTTTGTTGTTTTTTTCTCCTTTTTTGTGCGGATTTTGTATCTTCTTTTGCACTTGCCTTTTTCTTTTTTTTCTTCCTTTTTTTTTCAGAATGTGCTGCAAAGGAAGAACACAATGCAAACACTCAAAGATATCTTGTATGTCTGTTACAAATTTTCTGCTCAATGTTCTAAGGACAATTAAGCACCTTTATAGTCCCCAAATCTAAAAACTTTGAACATAAATATTATATATCTATCTCTCCTATTTAATTTCAGTATATGGAAGATCTATTTTGGATAAGAACAATGGGAGATATTGCCCCCGAAATACAGACTGTTCAGAATTTCTAGATCAATAACAGATTCAGATTTAATGCAATTTAGACATTGATAACTACATTTTATGGGAGATTGATGAATAAGAAAGTTATAGAAAACTTCTTAAGCTTTCCAGAAAGTACAAGAACTCTAAAATCCGAGTTCGTATGAGCGAGATATGATGAAAATACCAAACTGGACAGAGGCGAATCTAATCTGGACGTGATGACGTGACTCAAAAGGATGAATCACACAATGCAAAACTCAAACTAAGACCAAAAACACTTTCTAAACCAGCAATATGACTCAACCACGGACACAAACTCAACAAAACAAAACTGAATAACAAAGTTGCAAAGGCTCAATGTGGTTTGGACAAAGTAATGGACAGATCTACTAAACTGCAAGTTTTTTTGTGGCTTTTTTTGTGGACTCTAGGTATGAAAAACCAAACTAATGTAATGGATAGATGAATTACCTAACGGGCAACCTGGAAATCTAATACCAATTGATGAGTAGGTTTAGGCCCGATCTTCCAAAAGGTAATGGATAGGTCGATTGATGTGGAGATCTCGACGTTGATGATCCGAGGCTCTCGAGTAGAACACGAACAGCCCCTGCAATCACTACACCACCGCTCCGTTGGTTATCAACCGTGCTTCACACGATTGACCTCGCCAAGAAGGCTAATCCCTGCAAGTGCAACTAAGAACACAAGCAAGAGCAAGGTAGACACGATCTGAAATCGCGAAGTTGGGGTCTCACGAACCGAAGAACGGCGATATTATTGATCTAAGCAAAACCCAATTGTCTATGGCGGCTACCATGGAGTATATATAGGTGGGAGGACGTCCAAGGGGGTGTTAGGGTCGTGACCTAACCCTAAGACACGAAAATAATGGACTTAGACTTGATACAAGGCCCAATGGCCCAATACGGTGGCGCAGCACCCTGACAGATTCTGTACTTGATTTTTTTTCGATGATTCCCGTCAACTCCGAAGGAATTTTGACATGGGACCGGTACCATTGGAAAGGTTATCCTCTACCCTTTCCGTGCATATGTATAACGTCCAAAACGGAGTTCATATGCGTCCTAGGCATCCGTTTTAGTGCGTACTGCTCCTGGACTCCGAGTTGGATACGATTTGGAGTTTGGTTCGGTTTCCATCTTCTTTGAACGAATTCTCTGGTCTTCCACGTCCCTAATACTCCCTCCAAGTACTCCTTGAACCTCTCCATGGATCCTAATCACAAATAAATCATTAAGTAGCAATTTATGCTCAAAAACATATAAGGAAATATATAAGAACGAGTTCACCTCTGAAATTAATTGTTGTGTATGAACTCTATTGATTGCATCTTGTATGTTCAATGGAGTGTTGTTTGTATCCATAGAAGTGATGTCCTCATCATCCTCCCCTTCTTGAATTGGAGTCGTCCAAGGCTCAAGTTCATCTCCTCTTATATATTGGTCCAAATGTGCAACGCCATCAAATCTTCTTGTATGCATGAATGGAGGAGGCCAAGGTGGTGGACGACATAGTGCACCATCTTGATCTTGTCCATCAAATAAGTGTGCACATTCACTTGAGCCAGGATCCCAAACAAATAAACATTGTGTCATGTTTGTAGTTGCAATAATAATGTGCATGATCTCATCACTTGGTTTGATTCTCTAACACACTCCTGCGATTTAATTGTAATCTTTTGAGTGTGTTTTGGTGGTATTTTGTGTTGTAATCCAAGGGAGATCTCAACGTGTGAGAAGGCCCATTTGAATTCGGTTATTCACCCCTTTGTGATTAGTGAAAGAGGATTGGCCTTCGTGGCGACCCGACGAGGGTAGGGTTGGAGAAGACCCGGTCCTTTTGTGGACTCCTCAACGTGGACGTAGGTTGCCTTTGTGGGAGCCGAACCACGGGATAAATCCTTGTGTCTTGTTTTTGGTGTTCATCGTTCTTATTCATCAATATAACCTAGGGTTTCATAATCATTGATTATCTCACGTTGAACTGTTAAACATAAGATTTAATTGTGATATAATCTAGCATATAATATTGAAACCTTTATTTGATTCTATATTTCCGCTGCATACATAAAAGAATCAATCTAATCGATTAAGTTTAACCAACTTAGTCCGTGAACACCGGACTAGTCCGCACTTTATCGGACTAGTCCGATATCTCTGGTATTGAACTGGTTGTTAAGCATTGCAGGATCTGACAATTTGCAAAAAGGCCTATTCACCCCCTCTAGGCCACATTCAATTGGTATCAGAGCGGGTTCTTCAAGAAAGAGTCTAACCACTCGAAGAGATCATGTCGGAGATAAAGGACATCCACAAAATCAACAACCAAGAAGAGGTTAACACCGACAAAAATCAAAAGGTGGAGAAGTACCTCGAAGCCATTCAAGACTTCGAGGACGATGATGAGGAGACACTGGAGCTAAAGGCGCTCGTCAAAGAAGGCTCTTTCCAAAGGGAAGGTGAAAGTTGAAGAGAAGAAGAAGGGGAGTAGTCACACTGACTACTCCCGATATCCTTTTAACTATGATCATTTAAATTCCAATAATAATCATTACTTATCTATCCCACTTGGAAAAGCCCCACACTTTGATGGAAGTGATTACTCAATGTGGAGGCAGAATATGAAAATGCACTTGATTTCCCTCAATCCAAGTCTATGGCATGTTGTATGCACAGGGATAGATATTTCAGACGATGACGAAGAGCTCACCCCAAGCCAAGAGCAAGATATTCATAGAAACGCTCAAGCCGCAGCAGTAATCACCTCCTCACTCAGTCGGGACGAGTTCACCAAGGTGGATGGACTCGGAATTGCTAAAGAGATATGGGATACACTGCAAACTGCACATGAAGGTGACCGACATGTGCGTGAAGCAAAAATAGAGATGATCGAAGGCGATTTGGGAAGATTCGCAATTGAGGAAGACGAGTCACCCCAAGAAATGTACAACCGATTGAAGACACTCGTCAACAAAGTTCGATCATATGGGAGCAAGAAGTGGAATGATCACGAGGTGGTAAAGCTCATCCTTAGAGCTTTTATGCCTCGCAATGTCACATTATGCTCCATGATTAGAGAAAGCCCCGAATACAAAAGGATGACTCCGGATGAATTGCTTGGAAAGATCATCAACTTTGAGACGATGGAAAAACAAGAAAAGCACGTCAAGGAAATTGCCGAACTCACCTCGGCAAAGAATAAAGGGGTTGCTTTGAAGTCCACCCTCAAGCCCCTATCCAAAGAAGCTAGAGAAGCACAACTAGAGGAAGATAGTGACGACGAGAGTAGTGAATTAGATGAAGAAGACATGATATTGTTCATGAAGAAATTCAAAAGAATCATGAAGAAGAGACAAGGTACAAAGTCAAGCGAAGGAAAGTACAAAGAAAGAACAAAGCCAAGGTTGAGGCGGGCATGCTATAATTGTGGTGAGTATAACCACTTTATAGTTGATTGCCCATATGAGGAGAACAAGAAAAAGACTAAAGAAGCCAAGCCTCAACCCAAGAAATTCTTCAAGAAGAAGAAACAAGTCGAACAAGCGCACATTGGGAAAGAGTGGGACTCAAATGATGAGTCCTCATTGTCCGAAGAAGAAGAGATGGCTAGCATAGCCATCGGGAAGACATCCAAGAAGTCTACGCTCTTCCCTACACTCGGCGCAAAGAAGGGAAATGGCACTTGCCTCATGGCAAAGGAAGGTAAACGCAAGGTAACCATCAAAGCCCCTTCCGTGCATTCCTACTCTAGTGATGATGAAATAAATAGTGATAATGAGGATATGCTTATTGGACTAGATAGGAAAGCTGCAACAAAAATGAAATTTTTACTTGATCAACTTGTTGAGAAGGAGAGGTTAATTCATCGTCAAGAGGACATGATTATCTCCAAAAAATAGGAGTATGTCGAACTTGACAAACTTCTAGAACTTGAAAAGGAGAAAAGCAATTCACTAGAGCTTGAGTTAGCTTCAAGCAAGGAAGCTTGCCTGGAGTTAACCAACTCAAATGTTGCAATCAAGGACCAACTTGCTGACCTGATCAAGGTTAACAAGATCCTTGAAGTGCAAGTTGAGTCACTCAAGCTGAGTGAACCTTCCTCCTCTTCAAGCTCACCTTCTCAACCCACTAAAACTGATTTTGCTCATGCTTACACATGTAAGAAAGGTGACACCAGTTTGAAGGAAAAGTCAACCTCCACAAAGGATAAACATCCTGCCCAAAGTGGCATATTTGACAAGGAGAAGATCGACTATGCACGTAGTGCATACTTGGTACAAAGACCTCCAAATGTGAAATATGGCATTGGTTACTCTTATGATGAAAAGCAGCATGCTAGAAACCATAAGAATAACAAGGAGAGGATTTCCTTTGTGAAGGGAAGACCCTCGCCAAGTAGTAAGTCGAAGGGTAAAAACTTGAACTCACACGAACACCGGACTAGTCCGGTCCTCCGGACAAGTCCGGCCTCCCAGACTAGTCCTATTTACAACAACAACAATTACTCTTTAGAACCTTTGATGCCTCCTATGTGTTGATGAGAAATAATTTTGGCAAGGTTTATGCTCATTATGTTGGGCCAGGCCATGGGAACACTAAATCTCATGTGTGGGTGCCCAAATGTATTGTAACTAACCTCCAAGGACCCAAGCAAGCTTGGGTACCTAAAACCAAAGCATAATTTGTTTTTGCAGGCCTATTCCTCTGGTGGATCTAAATGGGTGCTAGACAGTGGGGCACCAACCATATGACCGGAGAAAGAAGAATGTTCGTGGAATATGAAGAGAATGAGGACCCAAATGAGGGCATCTACTCTGGAGATAACAGTCAAGGAAGGGTGCTCGGTACCGGTAAAATTACTATATCATCTAAACACACACTTTCTCATGTACTACATGTTGAATCCTTAGATTATAACTCGCTGTCCATATCTCAACTATGTGACAAAGGTTATAATTGCTTGTTCACTAACGAGGGTGTGACCGTGTCTAGGAGGAGTGATGGTTCCATTGCATTCAAGGGTATGTTGAAGGAAAAGCTTTACCTTGTTGATTTCAACAAGGATAAAGCCGAACTTGACACATGCTTGATTGCAAAGACCAACATGGGTTGGCTGTGGCATAGACGGCTAGCGCATGTTGGTATGAGGAATCTTCAAAAACTCCTCAAGGGCAATCACATCTGCGGTTTGAAGGATGTTGTTTTTGAGAAAGACAGGCCTTGTAGCGCGTGCCAAGCCGGGAAGCAAGTTGGAGCACCTCATCCCGCAAAGAACGTCATGACTACAACAAGACCGCTCGAACTACTACACATAGACTTATTTGGTCCAATTGCTTGCATAAGCATAGGCGGTAACAAATATGGTTTAGTAGTTGTTGATGACTTTTCTCGCTTCACTTGGTTTTTCTTTTTGCATGATAAGTCAGAGACACAAGGAACACTCAAGAAGTTCTTCAAGCGAGCTCAAAACGAATTCTCATTGAGAATCAAGAATATTCGAAGCGACAACGGCACGGAGTTCAAGAACACGCAAGTGGAAGAGTACCTTGATGAAGAAAGCATAAAGCATGAATTTTCAGCGCCCTACTCCCCACAACAAAACGGAGTTGCCGAAAGAAAGAATCGAACACTCATAGAGATGGCAAGAACAATGCTCGATGAGTACAAGACATCGGATCGATTTTGGGCGGAAGCGGTTAACACCGCTTGCCACGCCGTAAATCGACTCTACCTTCATCGACTACTCAAGAAGACATCATATGAGCTACTCACCGGTAACAAACCAAATATTTCATATTTTCGTGTTTTCGGTTCTCCATGTTATATCTTGAACAAGAATCCTAGGACTTCAAAGTTCGCTTCAAATTCCGATGAAGGTTTCTTGCTTGGTTATGATTCGAACACTTACGCCTATCGTGTTTTCAACAAGACCTCCAGACTTGTTGAAGTAGCACGTGACTTAGTGTTCGATGAGACTAATGGCTCCCAAAAGGAGCAAGTTGGTCCATGTGAACTAGGTAAAGAAGAAGCGCCTTGTCAAGCATTGAAAAGAATGGCTCTAGGTGAGGTTCGACCACAAGAGCCACCTCCACATGTACATGAAGAAGATGAACCACAAGAGGAGATCAACGATCAAGGGGGAGTTTCAACACAAGATCAACAACAAGGATACAAAGATAATCAACAAGTCAACGAAGGCAATGACTTAGGGGGAGAAGCAGATTACCATGAAGATACAACTCCTCAAGTGCCACAGCCAAGAGTACACCAATGCGTCCAAAGGGATCACCCAGTCGACAACATCATCGGTGACATCCAAAAGGGAGTAACCACTAGATATCGCATAGCTAACTTTTGTGAACACAATTCATTTGTATCCACACAGGGTTGAAGATGCATTGAAAGATCCGGACTGGGTGGTGGCAATGCAAGAAGAATTGAACAACTTCAAGCGGAATGAAGTGTGGGAACTTGTGGCAAGACCCAATGCAAACATTGTCGGCACCAAGTGGGTCTTCCGCAACAAACAAGATGAATACAGGGTGGTGACAAGGAACAAGGCACGACTTATGGCCAAAGGGTATTCACAAGTCGAAGGTTTGGATTTCGATGAAACTTTTTCTCCAGTAGCTAGGCTTGAATCTATTAGAATATTACTTGCATATGCTACTCACCATGATTTCAAGGTGTATCAAATGGATGTGAAAAGCGCCTTCCTCAACAGACCAATCAAGGAAGAGGTGTACGTTGAGCAACCACCCGGATTTGAAGATGAAGAGTTCCCCGACCACGTGTTTAAATTGCGTAAGGCTCTCTACGGCCTCAAACAAGCTCCTAGAGCTTGGTATGAGTGTCTTAGAGATTTCTTAATTGAAAATGGCTTTAAGATTGGCAAAGTAGACTATACACTGTTTACAAAGAATTTTTATGATGATCTTTTTATTTGTCAAATTTATGTTGATGATATAATCTTTGGGTCAACTAACCAATCTTTTTGTGAAGAATTTAGTAAAATCATGACAGACAGGTTTGAAATGTCAATGATGGGAGAGTTAAAGTACTTCTTGTGATTCCAAGTACGGCAACAGAAGGAAGGGACATTCCTAAGCCAAACCAAGTACACGCAGGACATACTCAAGAAGTTTGGCATGGACAAGGCGAAGCCCATAAAAACCCCCATGGAAACGAATGGCCACCTAGACCTCAATGAAGATGGACCTAACGTCGACCAAAAGGTATATCGCTCCATGATTGGATCTCTACTCAATTTATGTGCATCTAGGCCAGATATTATGTCGAGTGTATGTTTGTGTGCAAGATTTCAAGCCAACCCTAAGGAATGTCACTTGACACCCATAAAAAGGATCTTGAGATATTTAGTTCATACACCCAACCTTGGTCTTTGGTACCCAAAAGGCTCATAATTCAATCTCATTGGTTACTCCGATGCAGATTATGCCGGGTGCAAAGTAGATAGAAAAAGCACCTCCGGTACATGCCAATTCCTAGGGAGATCCTTAGTTTCTTGGTCCTCCAAGAAACAAAATTCCATTGCCTTATCCACAGCCGAAGCGGAGTATGTTGCAACCGGGAGTTGTTGTGCTCAACTCCTTTGGACGCGACAAACTCTAAGGGACTATGGTTACAATATGAACCATATTCCACTCCTTTGTGACAATGAGAGTGCCATTAAAATTGCCCACAATCCAGTTGAGCATTCCAGAACTAAACACATAGACATAAGACATCACTTTTTGAGAGATCATGCCATGAAAGGAGACATAGCCATTTCACATGTCAACACTCAAAAGCAATTGGCCGACATATTCACCAAGCCACTTGATGAAAAACGCTTCTGTGAACTCCGAAATGAACTAAATATCCTTGATGCTTGGAGTGTGGCTTGAAATATTGCATACCTGTATGAATTCTTCAAATATGTTGATTGGATTGTGAAAATAATCTCTCTCATTCTTCTCCATAAACTATGTCAGTTACTAGATCTTGGTGAATTATGATCATTGCTTGATTGTTGTATGCTTACTGATCATATTCATCAAGATTATTTGATGTGTTTTGCCTCTCTTTTCTCTAAATATGTACCTTCAAATATATATGAATGGGCTAAAAGTTCTTGTCTGGTGACCACGGACTAGTCCGTGGTTGCCCGGACTAGTCTGCCCATGCAGACTAGTCTGTAGAGTGTCGGTTAGGCCGGACTAGTCCGGTAGACAACGGACTAGTCCGATATAGCCCCTGGAAAAGTTCGGACTAGTCCGGTCATCTCCGGACTTGTTCGATTTTTCGTGTCCATAACCCTAGCCGCCACCAAACCCTAATCCCTTCATCCTCCACTCTTACCTCACACGTTCTCTCTCTCTCACTCGAGCCCCCAAGGCGATTTCTTGATTTCTCCATCAAAACTTCGCAAGTTTGGGTGGGATTTGATCGACATTGCATCGGGATTGTTGTTCTCGGACTAGTCCGTCCTTCAGCGTCCTCTTCTTCAAGCTCCAGTCGATTTCTTAGGTAATTTTTCACCCTAAACCTAGAAATCCCAAATTTCTTCGTTGTTGATCAAATAGCCTAGCATATTTCACTTTATACATGCCTCCTTGATGTATTACGTTTATGCTATGCCTGTTGTGCATTAGGAATCACCATCTATCTAGTTTCCTAGGTTTTTGAGTTTGAATACCGGACTAGTCCGATCCATGCACGGACAAGTCCGATATCCCGGACTAGTCCGTGCCTGGACACCGGACAAGTCCGACTTTTCTGAACTCAAAACCTAACTTTTCAATTCCTCAATGCAAGTCCTTGCTATACTTTCACACCTATGCCTTGTACATTCATTCTCATTCAAGCCACTCATTCTCAGGTCATGTCGAGCTCAAACGATGAAGTTTCCAATTTTGAGGCCGAGATGGACCATGAGGTGGCACCTCGGACCTCAACAAGTCTCGGCAAGAAGCGCCAAGAGAGACCTACCAAGCCAGCTCCGTCTCCTCCACAGGTTCGGAGGAAAGTGTTGGCGAAGAAGCCGGCCTCCAAGGTGCCAGCTTCTAGGGCTACCACCGGTGGTGGCCCTAGCTTGGCAAGTGCCCGCCTAACCAAAGGCAAGGGCAAAGGGATAGCGACGGGTCCAGTTGGCCCGTTGAAGCTACATGCTCCGAGAGAAGGGATCCGAGACCCTACTGAAGAGAAGTTTAATGGAAAGGGCAGTGACTCAACGGCCAAGTTCCGCAGTGTGGATTGCTACAGTCATCCAAAGCAAGCTGCAGATGGAAGATTCTGGAGCAATTTTCATGCTGACTATTACAGGGCTCTTTACCTGCAGATGAAGACACCGGTGGTGCACAGTCAGTGGATTGACTGGGCACATCTTGAGAAGGAGAGATGCTCTGCATTTGATGAAGTGATTGCAGCAGCTGAAAGACATGGCTTGAAGGACCTCTTTGCCTTCAAGTACAATTGGAATGATGAAGTGGTGGCTCAGTTCTATGCCACTTGTTACTTTGCAAGCGATGAAGAAGAGAGAGTGACTTGGATGACTCATGGATCCAAGTACACTATCACATATGAAGAATTTGCACGGATGTTGCATCTTGACACCTCAAGCAATGACAATGTGATTATTCACAATGTTGGTGTCATCGAGAAGGAAAAGATGAAGTTTCTCTATGAGCCCAACTCAAAGTTCATCCCTCCTTCTACGAAGAACATGAATCCATTCTTTGTGGTGCTAAATAGAGTCCCGAGGAAGACAATAGCCTCTAAGGATGGGGATGCAGGGAGTGTGCAAGGATACCTCCGAACTCTGATGAGGGTCATAAGCAAAAACCGCCCATTTTATGTGGCGGAATACATTTGGAATGATACGGTGAACATATCTTGCACTCCTAACAGATCCTGTGGCTATGCCCCTTATCTCATGTTCATGATTGAGAAAGTCACATGGATCAAGTTTGTCAAAGATGTGGAGCACACACCTCTGAGGCCTCAGAAGCCTCAACAAGTAAATGTCCAGGCTGCTCCCTCACCGGCCTCCAGTCCCGAGGCACCGGCAAGATCAAGAGAAGATGCTAGGACTGCCCCTGCTTCTAGAGCAGCCCCTCAAAAAGGTTCAGCCAGGGGAATTCTCAAGTACCTGGCTGCAATCTTTGCCTCCTGCAAAAAGTCCGAAGTGAAGGCCCATAAGCTCAACAAGAAAAGAAAGGAGGACATGAAGTATATCAAGGCAAATGTCAAGCAAATTTGCCAGAAGCTGGAGATTGAGCCAATTGGGTCTCCAACAATCTCGGAAGACTCATACTCTGATTTCACCGAGCTCGGGCCCTTGACCCCCTCCGAGCTTGCCTACTTTGGCGTTGGGGACTCGAGTACCTCCGCACCTCCTCCTCCTCCTCCTCCTCCTCCTCCTCAAGCTGAAGATGAAGATGATGAAGACGATGATGAGAGGACCGGCAGCGAAGAGTGAAGACCCTAGGACCCTCCTCTCCTTCTTTTTGGTGTCTTGATGCCAAAGGGGGAGAGATTGAGGGGGAGTCTTAGTCTTAGCTATAGTTTGCGACGAGAGAGTTCTATGCTTTTCTTTTTTAACTCTTTTGTGGCTTGTAATGTTTTAACAATGATCTTATGTTAATTATGGTTCTGTGATGCAATGAGTTAATCCTTTGAGTAGTATTTATGAAAACTGTGATTTTGCTCTAGAATGTCATATATGCTTGCTATTTGGTAATTAATGTCAATTATGTCATTATCAATGTTTCAGTGTACTTAGTTATGCATCCCACCATAAAGAATGCACATATGGATAATACTTTTCACTGCTTGATGTATTTTGGATTCATATGTGCATACTTTATGAAAATCTCAATTTTTATCACATTTTGTGAAATCTCAATTGGTTGTCTTCAATCACCAAAAAGGGGGAGATTGAAAGTGCATCTAGGACTCCCTTGTGGGTTTTGGACAATTTATGACAAGCAATTGGGATCCTAACCTCTTTGTTGAGATGAGTGTAGGCTTATGATATAAAAATGAGCAAAGTACCAAAAAGAAGGAAGAATGAGGAGCAAAGTGGAAATGAGCTCAAGGAAGAAGAGTAGTAGATTATTGTGTATGGAGTGCGTTAAGGAAACACATCCCAAGAGCTCAACCACAATTAAACACACACATTGCACAAAGTTACACAGGACTGGACTAGTCCGACTGACACCGGACTAGTCCGATATCCTTTCTGCACGAAATCGGACAAGTCCGATATCCATCGGTCTAGTCCGATATCCTTTCTGACCAGAATCGGACTAGTCCTCCCCAGTGCGGACTAGTCCTCAAAACACTTCACAAGTCACACAAAATCGGACAAGTCCGATCACATCCAGACTAGTCCGATATTTTTTCTGATCCAAATCGGACAAGTCCGATGTTTGCACGGACTAGTCCGAAAAACCCTCTGATCTGAATCGGACAAGTTCTCCAAGTGCGGACTTGTCATCCTATACACTTAGGGGTTCACATAACCGGACAAGTCCAATGACTATCGGACTAGTCTGAAGATTTCCAGTAGTGAAATCAGACAAGTCCGCTCCTAGCCGGACTAGTCTGATATTTCGGGAAACTTAGGGTTTGCTACACACAGCTCACCGAACTAGTCCGGTGACCTCCACAGACTAGTCCGATCTTTCTGAACCCTAACGATCACTTTTAGAAACCCATATAAATAGAGTTGTACGGCCATATTTTTCCAAGACTCGAACCCTAGCGTCGTCACACCTCCCAAGAGCCTCAAAAACCACATCTCTCCACAAAATTAAGTGCAACAACGATCAATCCTTTGAGGATTCACTCTAGATCATTGGAGAGACACATTCAACACCACATTGAGCTCTTGGTTTGATTCTCTAACACACTCTTTCGATTTAATTGTAATCTTTTGAGTGTGTTTTGGTGGTATTTCGTGTTGTAATTCAAGGGAGCTCTCAACGTGTGAGAAGGCCCCTTTGAATTCAGTTATTCACCCCTTTGTGATTAGTGAAAGAAGATTGGACTTCGTGGCAATCTGACGAGGTTAGGGTTGGAGAAGACCCGGTCCTTTTGTGGACTCCTCAACGTGGACGTAGGCTGCCATTGTGGGAGCCGAACCACGGGATAAATCCTTGTGTCTTGTTTTTGGTGTTCATCGTTCTTATTCATCAATATAACCCAGGGTTTCATAATCATTTCTTATCTCACATTGAACTGTTAAACATAAGATTTAATTGTGATATAATCTAGCATATAACATTGAAACCTTTATTTGATTCTATATTTCTGCTGCATACATAAAAGAATCAATCTAATCGATCATGTTTAACCAACTTAGTCTGTGAACACCGGACTAGTCCGCACTTTTCCGGACTAGTCCAATATCTCTGGTATTGAACTGGTTGTTAAGTGTTGCAGGATCCGACAATTTGCAAAAAGGCCTATTCACCCCCCCCCCCTCTAGGCCACATTCAAAATCGGACAAGTCCGCTGGAACACCGGACTAGTCCGGAAAAGTCCAAGAACTTAGCAAATTTTCAAGGATTCTTGGAATATCGGACTAGTCCACACAAAATCGGACAAGTCCGAAGGTTTCCAGAGGCAAAATCGGACTAGTCCGCACTTTCCTGCATTTTAAGTGCGGTTTTGTTCCAAATCAATTTTAAATGCTCCAAATAAATTTTAAACTCGTTGCTCTTTATGTGGGTTAATGTTAAACATGTATATGAGTGTATGCAAGGCATGATGCATGAAAATGAGGGTGTTACAATTTCACTGTTGCTAATCCTTGCTACATATAAAGTTCCTTCCAAGTTACACTTTACTCTTGAGCAGAATCGATACACATTTGCAGTCATCCCACGCTTCATTGGTTTCTTCATACCGACCACCGTTTGCCACCTGCAGTGTCAGTAAGAACATTTGTAAGAGCGTGGTAAGACGCTTGAGAGTGTGAGATTCCACTTCCACATTGCCATTATCATTTGTAATTGATAGGGATAACATATTTTTTGTTGTCTTCTGTTTGCTACTAACAATGACAGGTAAAAGCAAGAATCATGCATTATATGCTGAGATGATTGACATGATGAAGACGGCGATGGAGTTGCTCGCTAAGAATAAAAATCAACCAAGGTTTCACATGACATTCAGACCATATTTACAACTTCTTCCATAGAAGTAATTACATTCTCCCATCTCTTCCTTCTTATGATGGTTTTGGTTATGATGAATATATTGCTTGGGAAATAGTGTTGGATACAATTTTTGGACAATGTCATATGCGTGAGAGGAGAAAGATTAGAAATGTTGCAAGTGCATTAGTAGGTTGTGCATTATCTTGGTGGAACAATTTAAATGATTTAGAAAAACCTCGAACATGGAAGGATATGAAAATTTGTATGAGAGAAACTTTTATCAATATATCTAATTGCAAAGATGAAGTGCATCAATTTGAGGAGAAATTTCTTGTTGTACCTCCTTTTGTGTCTAACGTTTTGCAGGACAATATAAAAAATAATATAGATGATGCAAAAGAGAACGAGGCTTTTAACAACACTTGTGAAATTTTAGATGGATCAACTCATAATGCACTCGAAATCACTGCTGAAAACGGTAAGGCAAGACATTCTACTGATACAGAAGGTGAGAAGTTTTTGGATGTTCTGAATTTTTCCACCAATCATGATATTTTCGAGGAGCAACTATTAGAATCATTTATTTATACACCATTGTCACATGTTGATTTTCCTGCTGATCGTTGCGCTAAGAAAGAGTTGTGTGATGATAATTATATTGTACCTATGCTAGAACAATCAAATGAATTTGATACTTTATCACTCACATGTGCTGAAATTAAGCATTTGATTCCAATGACATGTGAAAGGGATGAGCTGAAATTGTTGTCTTCTCTAAATATTTTGGGTTATCTTGAATTTGACACTCTTTGTGAACTGGATATCATAGAGAAGAGAGTATTTTCCCGATCTGAATTGCCTTTGTTAAACAGAAATATTTTTCATGCTATAGGCAAATATGAACATAGTGGTATGTTTATAGTGCATAAAGTTTACATATGTTCAAATGAGAAAGCTACTTTTGTGCTGCAACAACATGGTCAAGTAAATGAATGTACTAATGCTAATAATGTCTTATCAAGTTTTTCTAGTATTTTTTCCTTGCAGCAGAGACAACAAAAACATTATTCACTGCGGTTGTGCAATATGGACAACGCTCACTCTATCCCCAAAAGCCTCTTTGCTGGACATACGAGCAAGCCGAGGACGGCTTCTCATCAAGAAGGAGAGAATGATGAGATCAAGCACATTGTCATTGTACATACAAGCATGGCATGATGTTTATTTGTTTGGGATCCTGGATCAAGTCAATGTGCATGCGTATTTGATGAATAACATGGAGATGGTGCACTATGTCGTCCACCACCTTGGCCTCCTCCTTTGATGCACACAAGAGGATTTGATGGCGTTGCACATATGGACTCACACATGAGAGAAGATGAACTTGAGTCGAGGACGAATCCAATTCAAGAAGGGGAGGATGATGAGGACATCACTCCTATGCATATACACAACACTCCATTCAACATACAAGATGCAATCAATAGGATTCACACACACCAATTAATTTTAGAGGTGAGCTCATTCTTATATGTTTCCTTATATATTTTTTAGAATAGATTGCTACCTAATGACTTAATTGTGATTAGGATCCATGGAGAAGTTCAAGGAGTAATTGGAGGAAGATTTAGGGGCGTGGAGGACCAGATATTACGTTCAAAGAAGATGGAAACCGACCCCAACTCAAATTTGTATCCCACTCGGAGTCCAGGAGCAGTACGCACTAAAACGGACGCTCAGGACGCATACGAACTTCGTTTTAGACGTTCCACATATGAACGGAAAGGGGAGAGGATAAAATTTCCAATGGAGCTGGTCTCATATAAAAATTCCTTCGGAGTCGACCGGAATCGTCAAAACACAATCGAATTCAGAATCTGTCAGGGTGCTGCGCCATTGTATTGGGCCATTGGGCCTTGTATCAAGTCTAAGTCCATTATTTCGTATTTTAGGGTTAGGTCACGACCCAAACACCTCCTTGGACGTCCTCCCACCTATATATACTCCATATTAGCCTCCATGAACAATTGAGTTTTGCTTAGATTAATAATATCGTTGTTCTACTATTTGTGAAACCCCAACTTCGCGATTTCAAATCGTGTCTACCTTGTTCTTGCTTGTGTTCTCGGTTGCACTTGTAGGGATTAACCTTCTTGGCAAGGTCAATTGTGTGCACCACGGTTGATAACCAACGGAGCGATGGTGTAGTGATTGCAGAGGTTTTTCATGTTCTACTCGAGAGCCTCGGATCATCAACATCGAGATCTCCACCTCAATCGACTTATCCTTACCTATCGGAAGATCGGGCCTCATAAACCTACTCATCAACAACCCAAAACCTTAACCCTCCACCCCTATATAAACAACCCAATGCCCCACACCTCTCCAGCGAGTTGAAAACCCCTTGCTGCCACTTTTGCATTGTGCCGTCTCAAGATCAAGTTCAGAGGCAAGGAGGAGGGGAAAAACAAGAAGAAGAATCAATCAAGATCGATCTTCATCGACTTTTCAACAAATTGACGTTCTTCATCCAAATTCTTCATCAACTCATCTCCACCAAGCTCTAATTACCAAGATCCAAAGTCTCACGTCAAAACTTTGATCCTTGGATCTCTAAACCTGTGGTATACCCTCTGCTTCTAAGTTTCTACGTCAATTCAACTCCAATTCTCTCAGATCAGAAAAACCTTAATTCTACAGTCTGCATAGTGAGAACTAGTCTGGCCCCTATACCAGACTTGTCCGGTATCTGAACCTGTAAATTCCTGAATTAGTTCCAAATTGACTCGAATCAATTCCAAACCCGTCCAAACTTGTTAAACACTGTTATAACTAGTTAGTAGCATTAATAGCAACTCATTAACAAGTCTTACCTCACAATTGCATTAGTCATGCATATCATGGCATATTGGGTACTATATGAGCATTATTTGATTGAATTGTGTGTTTTGCATGTTTGCCGCTCGGAATAGAAGGAATTGCCGTAGAGAGTGACCTGCAGAACTAGAGTTACGAAGCCCTCGACCCAAATCAAGCTTAGGAGCATGGCAAGTGTCCTTGACCATATTGATCCATTTTAAAGGGTTTTTTTTGCAAAAATGCATGCTTGTGTCGGAATTGATGGGAAAACCCAATTGTAGGAGTTTACTAGTTTTGGTATGACCACCCTTGTCGCTTGAACACTATATAGAGAGTCGGGAAGGGTATTTTGTACTTTTTGCTTTGCAATGCTCAATTGGGTTTGAGAAACAGTCAAATGGGTTAATTATGAACTATTGAACACATGAATGATGAGAATTGATATTAATGACCCTTTAGCAACATGGTGCCTATGGATCTAAGCAAGTCGGTTATGTGGAATGGGTTGGACTGTTTTGGTGGTTTTGCTTGCTTTAGATCTAAGGACCAGTTCGTGGAGCGACCATCCAGAATTTATAGTGCAACCACGGGGCCAAGTATGGGTGCGGCTTAGCTGACTAATTAGTGAATTGCCGGTACTATTTGGACCATTAAGAATGCTCGGGGAAGGGGTAGTCGAAATGGATTTGTAGAGATTGGTGGGACTACCCTGGGATCTGAATGGCTCAAGAGGGGGCCCTTGGCTGGATGTGCTCAGTTGGAGACATCACCACCGGGGAAACCTCAATGGGGTCTATATAGACTAGTAATCACTTTGTAAAGGCTATTTTGTGATCTCTTGGCCACACACCTAAGGAAGTGTGAGACGACATAATTGAGATTCTTTAGTCATCGATAGGTGATGAAATTACGAACTTGTGGTTGAAGTGGTACAACCTCTGCAGAGTGTGTCTAAAACTATCATAATAGTCGTGCTCCCGGTCATGAGCAACCTAAACCCTCACATGATTAGAATATGGACTTTAACTAGGTTTAGTGGCTGGAATTGTATTGGAAATTGGTATTGCTTAATTAAATGGATTTCATATATGGAATTGATGAAATTGAGAAATATGAGCAATTATGAATTGATTATGGATTATTATTGCTGATATTGGTTATTCAAGTTGAAATTGATGTTATGTGAGTGATTTGGGAAGGACCACACTCAATGAACATAATAATGCATTTTCAATTGTTCTTAATGTACTTTGATGCAATCAGCCATTATCATTGTCATTCCTTGTTAAAGTTACATGTCATACTTTCCCACACTTGCTGAGTATGACATGTGCTCACCCTTGCTATTCGCCCAACAAATTCAGACGTAGGAGAAAATGTGGAGTACCAGGAGGTATTTGAGGAGTTCTAGGCGCGCGTGTTACCATCAAACCTGTCTGTGGAGTTGAAGTCATTAGAGTTTAGGTTTTCCGCTGCAGTTTCATTAGAGCTTGTATCCAAGACTATTTGGTTCGTAATAAGGTACTATTATTAGTATTATTTTTCGAGACATGGTTATATATGTTTATCATTTGTGAATAATTTGTGTATGTGTGATAAACATCCTGGGCACACATATACATTACGCTTGGTTCGTTTTCAGAACCGGGTGTTACATCAACGGAAGAAGATGAAGAAGATGATAGTATGGAAAATGATGTAGGAATGGAAGAAGTTGGAGAGAACTCGAAACATATACAAGCACGTCGTGTGGAAGATGAAGGAGAGCACATCGAGAACATATTTGAACAAATAAGGATGGAAGATATGGAACATAAAAATGTTCCAGAAGTTGGCTCTTCTTATGGCAATAATTATACTATCGTTCCTGCAGAGTCGAACAATTCGATCCCGAGTAATTTATCAGCTACAAAACGTATTGTGGCTTATCGGGATACTATGAGAACCAGTTAACACAAGATGATAATTTTAAACACAAATATAGTTTGAAGGATGTAGTGAAATATTGGTCTTTGTCTGTGTAGAGATCATTTACAGTTTACAAGTCCAGTACAAAATACTATGATGTGAAATGTGTGTTCTCAAGTTGTCCTTTTTAGGTCCATGGTTTCGAGGAGAAGTGGATGAAGCTATGGAGAGTATAAAAAATGATTGATCACACATGTGAGTTGCATGAATTGGAGAATTGCAATAATGCTCTTACATCGCAGTTTATTGCGAATTACATATACTCCCGTATTGTGGATAACATTCGGTTTGAACCAAGATCCATAATAAACACTATTGCGGAGGAGTTCAAGTACACCATAAGTTACTCCATGAAAGGCCAAACAGAAGGTGATTGAGAAAAGATTTGGTAAATTTGATGCATCTTATGAAAATCTTCCAATGTTATTGCAGACCACCCAAGAGAGGATTGTTGGTACTTATTATGACATTATGGACGTGCCAAACAGAAGTATAGCCGGGAAGTTGTTTCTCCATTGTGCATTCTTTGCATTAGGTCAATGTATTGCTGCATTCAGACATTGTAGGCCTATCCTCTAAATTGATGGTACTTTTTAACCGGATAGTACAAAGGCCAAATTCTGACAGCTATTACAGTTGATGAGAACCAACAGGTGTTGCCAGTGGCTTTTGCTTTTGTCGAAAGTGAGAACACTGACAACTGGTATTGGTTTCTTAGTCGGGTAAAGATGGTTGTAGTTCAAGAACGTCCTGATGTTTGTCTAATACACGATCGTCATGCTAGATTGCTTAAAACAATATTTGATTTGAAACATGGTTCCTCCGAGTATGGGCAAGAACCTTATTGTACATACATTCCATCAAGATATTGCATGGGGCATTTAGGTGCTAACTTTTTCAGTCACTTAAATAACAAACAACTTATGAATTTGTTCAAGATGTTGTGTAGTAAAAATCAAGAGAGGAAGTTTATTGCTCTATGACAACGTCTAGATGAATTGACTACGACGCAAGCAGATGCGTCTTCAAGCATGGACAATTCTAATGGAGTATCTGTTCCAGCTGTGAGCTCATCAAGCCAAAACTTCTCTACTTGTATTCGGCATGAACCGAAAGAGAAGTGGTCTTTGTTATATGACACTAATGGTGCTAGGTATGGCATCATGACAACTAATTTAGCTGAGGTGAGATCCTTCTTTCGCAGTACTTCTAATTATTTTCATTTAGTCTTCTGTATTTTACTCATGCTAATGCAGTGGTACTCAATATAGATATACAACTGGGTGATACGCGGTTTAAGAGGATTACCTTTGGTTGCTATTGTTGAGGGCATTTTATATGAGACACGCAAGTACTTTCGTGAATGCTACGCAATTGCTATTTCAGCAAGGAATGATGTCAATTTGGCTTATTCTCCGTACATGTGCAAGTTTATGGACAAGAAGATCTAAAAGGCCGAATTTCATCATGTGCGACTGTTGACGGTCCTTATGTGTCATATTTAGACCGTCAATTCACCTCATAATGTGCACAAAAGAGAAACACAACGTAGTGGTAGGGTTAAAAACTAACCAATTCCACAAGTGTTGGTGTTTATTTGTATATAGGTGAATTTAGACCCAAAATACCAAGACATGCAGGGACTAATCCATAAAATTTGGTTTCGACGAATCAAGCGACGCCACGTGTCATCACATGGATGAAATGGCCCACAAATAGAAGTATCCATTGCCATCCAACAGTGTATCACCCATATAATGGGATGGGACCCACCTGGTAGGGATGCATAGGAAGCACAACCCCAACAGAGCTAAGACCAGGTCGGCCGACCACCCTAGTCAGCCGACTAGGTCAAAGCGCCTTTCGTGGTCAAACACCACATGTTGGCTTCTCCCGACTTGAAGAGGTCATGGGTGACTGATTCGCACACATTTGGTGGCGGGAATCGACTTTTATCCCCCATAAATAGAACCCCACACCTCACTTCACACACACACACCAAAAGTTGAGAATAGAATACCACTCTTAAGGTTTAGAGTAGTCCTAGAGGCTGCTGTAACACCCTCATTTTCATGCATCATGAATTGCATAAGTTGCATAAGTTCATATACATGTCTAACATCAATCCACATAAAAATAAATAAGTTTAAAATGAATTTAGAGCAAAACCACACTCAAAAGTTCTGAGAAGTGCAGACTAGTCCGATTTCTCTCTGACCTCGCTCGGACATGTCTGCTTTGGACTATTCTGGTTTTTGCCTTTGGACACATTCGGACTTGTCTGGTCCATTGCAGACTAGTCCAATATTCTAATTCCTTGGAAATTTTGCTAAGTCCCTGGACTTGTCCGGTATTCCAGCGGACTTGTCCGTTTTTCCTATTACTAAAATGGGACTTGTGTAGTTTTGGCAAAACTTGTCTGATTTTCCTCTGATCAAGTTCGGACTTGTCTGATATAGTCCAAACTTGTACGATATCTCTGTGTCTAACTTCGGACTAGTCCGACCCTTTTCGAAGTTGCCGGTAAATCACCATTCCGAGTTGATCTTCTGTCCCACGATTTGGTTTTGGGTTTTACCTAAGTGGGCCTAAGGACGTCATGTCTAACTCTTTTTGGAGCCCATGTGGGACCCCACACCGGCCTCCACGCTCCCTAAACTCGAATTCCATCAAACCCTAGCCTCCACCCTTATATAAACAACCCCACCCCTTGACTTTACATCCTTTTGCCTCAATTGAAAGTCCACCAAAACCCTAGTTCGTGGAGAGCCACCATCAAGGAGGGAGAAGGAGATCCTGAGCAAGAGGAAGAAGAGGAGGAAACGAAAGAGGATCAAGATCTCCATCAAGTTTTGTTCTTCATCAACAATGCACCATCAAGTTCTTCATCAACCCTAGGTCGTGAAGATCCAAGTGTTGCCTCCAAAACCATTGATTCATTGGAGTTCTAAACACCTGGTATACCTTCGACTTCCTCTTTCCCACGTGAATTCAACCCCGATCCTCCAAATTCATGTCGATCTAGAAAACCCTAGTTCGTTATTCTTGCGAAGGGCGAACTAGTCCAGTCCCAAGCGGACTAGTCCAATTTTGCGACTTGTTTCCTGTTGAATTAATGCTAAATTGGTTGGATCAATTCCAAACCTGTTCAAACTTGTTAAAAGCTATTACAACTAGTTAGTAAACATCATTAACAACTCATTAACTAGTTTTACTTTGCATTTGCATTAATCATGCATATCATGACATATTGAGTAATATATGTGCACTTATTGATTGTGATTTTTGTCTTGTATGTTTGTCGCGCGAATTAGACGGATTTGCGCTAGAGAGTGCTGCGGAGGATCTCCAACATCAGGAGTTTGAAGTCTTTGATCCCAATCATACCCAAGAGCAAGGCAAGTGTCCTTGAACATACTGATCCCGTTTCTAAAATAAATGTTTTGTTTGCAAAACTGCATGCTTGTGTCAATTTGATGGGAATCCTATGATAGGAAGTTTACTAGATTTGTTTCACCACCCTTGTCACCTGGAATTCATAGTAGAGAGTCGGGAAGGGATTTTTACCTTTTTGCTTCGCTAAATTAATTGGGATGGGAAAAAACTTGTAGGATCGAATATCACGTGAAAAACTACTAGAGGGGGTGAATGGTAGATTTAAAAATCTTACGCAGCGGAAACAATTAAATCTCAACCCCTTTCGGCAGAAAAATGACCTGTTAATAAAATCATGTGTCAGACTAATCTAAACGTGTTTCTACAGGACAAAAGTGATATATATCAAAGAGAATCAAGTCACGAAGAAAACACAAGAAGAATATCTCAAATCCGTCGAGAGAAACTCAAGTTATGATCAAAAGATCGAACAAATATCAATCTGTCTTACCCGAGAAAAACAGTTCTGGAACACTGCAAAGAAACTCGTGTAGATCAGAAACCACAAATCCAATGACCATGAAATTTTGACAGATAATAGATAATCAAGTTGTGAAGACAACCCAAAAAGAATCACATCAATTGGATCTGTAAAACTCGAGTTATGATAAAACCACCAACGAAAGGTAGTGCTGTCCAGAAACTCGACGAGTAAAACTTGTCTGGAACAAGTCGGACGAACAAGGCACAAAAGTTCCTTCAAACTATGAATTTTATTCAATAGAACACAAGAGGAACAGCCAAAAACGAGGACCACCACGGGCTCTGGTATCCCTTGCTTATATAAGCAGCCCGAAGACCAACTCAACTCAAACGAGGACTCTAATCCTACTCAAATCATGAATCGAAACTTTCCATAACTGCTTAGAACTCTTCTATACGCAGATAGAAGCAATCTTAAGACTTCCAAACACCTTAGGAACGTATAACACATTCCTAAAACAACTCAAATTTGTGACCCACACGAAATCCTATCATAACCAACTCGATACTTTCCATATCGAGCCATAACCGACTCCGCCGCAGCCAAAGTCATCAATCGATACGATCCGATCCTTTCAAACCAGATCTTCCCATCCATAAAACATCTTCGGAACCATGTTGCCACGTCATGCACCGTATGCATACGTGCAAACACCTTCCTTCGACGTCCAGTAACCTTCATGTGCACTGCCCTTGATTCAATCATTCTGTGCGACCTCCTGACCCGCTCAACCACAATTCCTCCTGAATTTGGTTGTTAGAACCTCATCTCCTCCCTAAGACTAGTCCAAAGGATCCTGTCACCAGCCATGACTTGAACTCAAGCAACACCTGCACATGAACAAACAACCAATCCGTACGAGCCCAAGTCCGCGACTTGACTCAAGTCAGTTCCGAACACAACACCTTACATGAGCACCTCACATAAGCATGTTGCAAAACCACAGTAAAATGATATAAAAAAACACGCCAAAAACTTAGCAAATGAATACTAAGCAATCTTTCCATAGATGTAAAGCAACTTCGAAACATTTCACAGTAAAAGCAGGAACATTGCAATCAAGCTCCGAATCTAGCCAAAACTAACCGGAGCTTGAGTTGGAGCTTACCAAAGCTAGTACAACCTAGCACCGGAGCTTACTAAAGCTAGTACAACCTAGCGCCGAAGCTTACTAAAGCTAGTACAACCTAGCGCCAGAGCTTACTAAAGCTAGTACAACCTAGCACCAGAGCTTACCAAAACTAGTCGGAACTAGTCATCCCAAAAGTCGGAGCTAACCAACATAAGTCGGACCTAGCAAAACATATCGGAGCTTAAAAAAGACATGACGGAGCTATCAAAGACATGCTGGAGCTAAAGACAAAGCTTATCAGAGCTACCCAAAAACATGTCGGACCTAGACAAAACAAGTCGAACCTTACGTTGAACCTTGCAGAAGCTCGGAGCTAGAGTCGGACCTTGCTAAAAAGATGTTATGGCAGCATTCAAAACTTTTATTGTCAAAGCCAATGTATTCAGCACACATAGGTCTCACACAACTATATCATTTAATTATGCATTAATGAGATTATGGTTAATATGAACTGGTTAATATGAATTGGTAATGGGTGATCTAAGAAAGCATGGTATGAGGATGGGTTTGATGTTATGGTGGTTTTGCTTGCTTTAGATTTAAGAGTCGGTTCGTGGAGTTACCATTTAGGACTTACAGTGCCACCACGAGGCCAAGTATGGGTGCGGTGTAGCTGATTAATTAGGGTATTGCTGGTATTGCTCGGATCATTTGGTGCACCAGGGAAGAGGAGTCGGATTGGGTTTGTATATGGTTGGCGGGACTCCCTAAGATCCGAATGGCACAAGAGGGAGGCCATGGTTGAAGATGTGCTTAGTTGGAGACATCGCCACCGGTGAAACCTCAGTGGATCCGTACATGCTAGTAGTCCGTTTGTAAAACCTATTTTGTGATCTCTTGGCCACACACCTAAGAAAGTGTGAGATGGCATAATTGAGATTCTATAGTCATCGAAAGGTGATGAAATCACAAACACGTGAGTAAAGTGGTACAACCTCTGCAGAGTGTCTAAAAACTATAATGATAGCTGCGCTCCCGGTTATGAGAAACCTGGACCCTCACATGATTAGTGAAAAACATGGGATTTGGGATGGTTTGGTATTGGTTATGGGTGATAATATGGTTATGGCTGGTTATGGATTAAATTCTGGTATTGGATATGGTTAATGGTAATGATAAACTTGTATAATAGTGATGGATATGGAATATGGACTTATACTATGATAATCATTGTGGTTTACGATGGGTTTACTTCACATACATATATATTGCTTTCCAAATGTTTTACTATACTTTTTAGCACTTAGCCTTTATTATATTCGTCATTTGAATCAGCTGCATGTCATCCCTTCCACACTTGTTGAGTACAACATGTACTCACCCTTGCAATTCCCCCCAACAGTTGCAGGTCAGGATTTGCAGTATAACGATGATAATGCGGAGTTCTAGGCCGTGTTTGCCGTCAACTTTGCCTGTGGTGTTGATTGGAGCTGCGCTATACCCTATTTTCTTATGCTGCTTAGCTGCTTAGTTTGCTCAATTTAGTTTATTTCCGCTGCATTAGTTCAACTTGTCATTAATATTTATTAGAGCTTGTATTCGAGGATATTCTGAATTGTGTAATAAAAGTGGTTTAATAATTTGAGTTGTGGTAATTTTATGTATATCCTTTTATGAATGCACTCGTGTATGTGTGTTGAACGTCCTGGGCACACATATGCGTTCACATGGTTCATTTTCGGAACTGGGTATCACAAATTGGTATCAGAGCCAGGTTGACCATAGGACGCAGCCTATATAGAATGGACACTTTAGAGCACATAGGAGCACTCAGGAATTAATGTGTTTTTGCTTGGTGTTTTGTTTGCCTTGTTTTGTTGCTTGTGTGCTTAGTAGAGGATTTTAGGATGCTTCAGCATTGCCATATTCACATAGGTTAGTATAGGTATTTGCTTAGTCTCATATCCCTTGATGCATATAGTTGGGGACGTTTTCTAAATTCTTATCTCTTGCTTTTCTTCAGATGGTGAGGACTTGCAACCAGAGGGATGGTAATGATGAGGAGGAGAAAAATGGAGCACCTTAGAACAACAATGGACAAGGACCTGCCCAGGGAGCTATCAATATTGAGCAGCTTTTGGCCATGCAAAACCAGCTCATGCAGACCATGATACAGACTATGGGACAACTGCAGGCTGGCAAGAACAACCATCAGCCCCACATGCCTCCACCGCCACCCCCACCTCCTCATAACCGGTTGAGGGAGTTCATGAGGACTAGGCCACCGACTTTTACTCAAGCTGCTGACCCTATGGATGCTGATGATTGGCTCAAGTCCGTGGAGAAGAAACTTGCAATTGTCCAATGCAGTGACCGGGAGAAGGTGCTATTTGCATCCCATCAACTTGTTGGAGCAGCTGCCGATTGGTGGGACTCTTTATGCAATGCTCATGAGAATCAAGAGAGAATTACTTGGGCTGAGTTCAAGGAGAGCTTCCGTTCTCATTATGTGCCCGAGGGTGTTATGATTTTGAAGAGGCAAGAATTTGAGAACCAGAGGCAGGGAAGATCGAGTGTGGGTAAATATCTCAACAAATTCACTCAACTCTCAAGATATGCGCCTCAGGATGTGAGCCAGGACAGACAGAAGCAACACTTGTTCATGAGAGGCTTGAAAAATGAGATCCAAGTGCAATTACTCAATTGTGATTATGCCAACTTTCAGAAGCTTGTGGACAAAGCAATTGTGGTTTAGAACAAGGTCTGCGAGATGGAGCAAGACACCAAGGGGAAGGCGCCATATCAAGGACCGCAACAAGGAAGTAACGTGCGCCCTCGCTTTGCACCACCAAATGCGCCTTATTACAGCTTTTCTGGCGCTTGCTCATCGCCCTGGTTATGCACTGTGTCCAGCTCAGTTTGTGCAGCAGCGCCCTGTCATGCAAGCACCTAAACCTCCAATGCCTTTTGCACCTCGTGCCAACTTTCCTGGTGCCAATGCACAGAATAAAGTCCGTCCAAATTCTGGTGCAGCTAGAAGTGCTATACATGTGGAGAAGTAGGACACTTTGCACATCAATGTCCTAAGTAAGGCCTTGTCAAGGAAGCAATGCTCAAAGACAGAAACCAAAACCCAATGGAGGACAACCACAAGGGAACTGTGGACAGCAGAATTTTGATCGTGGCAACGTGAACCATATCTCTATGGAGGATGCTCAACAAGCGGATGACGTGGTCATTGATATGTTTCTTGCAAACTCCAACCCAGCGACTATGTTATTTGATTCTGGAGCATCGCATTCATTCGTTGCATCGAAATATGTTGCCAAGTATAGTTTGCCTATCTCTCATATGAAGTTTACTCTACTGGTTAAGTCTCCTGGAGGAGATATGAGGACAAATATAGTATGTCCAAAAGTAAGCCTTAGAATAAGGGGGTAGACTTCTTTGCCAACCTCATTGTTTTGGATTCTCAAGGATTGGACATTATACTTGGTATGGACTGGTTGAGGAAGCAAAATGGAGTCGTTGAATGTGCCACAAAGATGGTGAAGTTAACCACTAAGGAAGGGATCACCATAGAATTTGAAGCATCTCAACATGCACCGAAGCAATTGGAGTTGATCATATGGACGGTGCCACAATTGAGGAGATTCCAGTGGTGTGCGAATTTTTGGACGTGTTCCCAGATGAGTTGCCAGGTATGCCACCTGATCGAGAGATTGAGTTTGTTATTGATTTAATACCTGGAACTGCACCCATAGCTAAGAGGCCATATAGGATGCCTCCTAAGAAGTTAGCAGAGCTCAAAGAGCGGATTCAAGAGCAACTAGAGAAGGGTTTTATTCGTCCAAGCTCTTCACCTTGGGGGGCGCCCATTCTTTTCGTGGATAAGAAGGATGGATCACAAAGGATGTGTGTGGATTACCGAGCTCTCAATGAGGTAACCATCAAGAACAAGTACACCTTGCCATGCATAGAAGATTTGTTCGATTAGATGAAGGGTGCATGTGTCTTCTCCAAGATTTATTTGAGGTTGGGATACTTCCAAATGAAGATTAGACCATCGGATATACCCAAGACAGCTTTTTGGACACGGTATGGATCTTATGAGTACACCGTGATGTCTTTTGGATTGACAAATACACTTGCATACTTCATGTACCGCATGAATAAGATCTTCATGGAGTACTTGGATAAGTTCATTGTGGTGTTCATTGATGACATCATGATCTACTCGAAGGATGAGAAGGAACATGAGGAACACTTGAGGCTCACATTGCAGAAACTGAGGGAGCACCAATTGTATGCCAAGTTCAGCAAGTGCCAATTTTGGTTGAAAGAAGTGTCATATCTAGGTCATATCATCTCAGGAGGAGGAGTATCAGTTGAACCCAGAAAAGTGAGAGATGTGCTAAGATGGGAGCCACCGCAGAATGTAAAGGAGATCCAGAGTTTTCTTAGAATGGCTGGATACTATCGTAGGTTCATCAAGGACTTTTCCAAGATAGCCAAGCCAATGACGGAGTTGCTAATTAAGGGAAAAGTGTTTCAATGGACTCAAGCTCGTCGAGAGAGTTTTCAGGAGTTGAATAAGAGGTTAACCACCGCACCCGTGTTAGTTTTGCCAGATGTGAGCAAGAGTTTTGATATTTATTGTGATGCATCAAGACAAGGACTTGGACGTCTATTGATGCAAGAAGGTCAAGTGGTTGCCTTCGCATCGAGGCAATTGAACAAACATGAGCAGAATTATCCAACACATGATTTGGAACTTGCAACCGTAGTACATGCATTGAAGATTTGGAGACATTATATCCTTGGACATAGGTGTGAAATTTATACGGACCACAAGAGTCTCAAGTATATATTCACACAAATGGACCTGAATTTGAGGCAACAAAGATGGTTGGAGCTCATCAAGGATTATGATTTTGGAATCAACTATCATCTAGGAAAGGCTAATGTCGTGGCCGATGCTTTGAGTAGAAAAGGAGTAAGTCACCAGCTTACGGTTCGAGAGCTGCCATCCGGGTTATATAAGGAGTTTGAACTATTGAATCTCGGATTTGTAAATGATATGGGGATAATGGAGTTAAATCCGACTTTGGAGCAAGAAATGTTAGAGGGTCAAACAAAGGATGAGGAAATCCAAGAAATCAAGGAAAGGACCCAAGAGGGAAGAGAATTAAAATTTGATGAGGATGAACATGGTACTTTATGGCTTGGGAAGAGAATTATCGTGCCCAATGTGAAGCATATTTGGGAGACAATATTAAAGGAGGCACATGACTCACCTTACTCAATTCACCCTAGTTGTACAAAGATGTACAAGGACTTGAAGACTTGTTATTGGTGGGATAACATGAAGAAGGGCATAACTGAATATGTAGCATTGTGTGATGTGTGCCAATGAGTCAAGGCGGAACATCAAAGGACGACAGGACTATTGTAGCTCTTGAAGATTCCAGAATGGAAGTTGGAAGAGATCAGGATGGACTTATAGTCGGTTTACCGTGTACTCAGTCAGGTTATGACTCAATTTGGGTAATTGTGGATCATTTGACCAAGTCAACTCACTTTATTCGCGTCAAGACCACCTTTAATGGAGAGAAATTGGTGGAACTGTATATGAGAAGAATAGTATGTTTGCATGGAGTTCCAAAGAGGATAGTGTCACATAGAGGTTCTCAATGTACGTCCAGGTTCTGGCAAAAATTGCATGAAGCATTGGGTACAAGATTGAATTTTAGCTCAGCATATCACCCTCAAACGGATGGACAAACTGAGAGGACCAATAACATTTTAGAGGATATGTTAAGAGCTTGTGCTTTGAAGCATGGAAGAGGTTGGGACAAGAGCTTGCCATACGCAGAATTTTCATATAACAATAGTTATCAACCAAGTTTGACGATGTCGCCCTATAAGCACTATATGGGAGGAATTGTAGAACACCATTGTTCTGGAATGAGACGGGAGAAAATCAAGTGTTTGGACCTGACATGTTGCAAGAAGCTGAGAAACAAGTCCAGATTATTCGTAAAAACTTGAGGGCCTCTCAATCAAGGCAAAAAGGCTATGCATACAATAGGAGAAGGAAACTAGCCTTTGAAGTAGGATACTTTGTTTACCTCAAGGTATCACCAATGAGAGGTCATAAGAGGCAAGCTAGCACCTCGATACATTGGGCCATTCAAGATTTTGGACAAAAGAGGAGAAGTAGAATATAAGTTGGAGATGCCAGCTCACTTAGCGGATGTTCTAGATGTATTTCACGTTTCCTAGCTCAAGAAGTGCTTAAGGATACCGGAAGAACAAGTGCCGATGGAAAAATTGGAATTAGAGGCAGATTTGACTTATGCCGAACAACCGGTCAAAATCTTGGAAACCAAGGAGAGGGTCATAAGAAACAAGATTATTAGATGGTGTAAAGTTCAATTGAAGCATCATATAGAATCAGAGGCAACTTGGGAATTGGAGGATGATATAAATAAGGAATTTCCCTATCTTTTCTCTTCCGCGTCGAATCTCGAGGGTGAGATTCATTTTAAGGGGGGTAGGTTTGTAACACCCTCATTTTCATGCATCATGCATTGCATAAGTTCATATAGATGTCTAACATCAATCCACACAAAAAGAAATAAGTTTAAAATGAATTTAGAGCAAAACTGCACTCAAAAGTTCTGAGAAGTGTGGACTAGTACGTTTTTGGTGCGGACAAGTTCGATTTCTCTCTGACCTCGCTCGAACATGTCCATTTTCGTGCGGACTATTCCGGTTTTTGCCTTTGGACACTTTCGGACTTGTCCGGTCCATTGCGAACAAGTCCAATATTCTAATTCCTTGGAAATTTTGTTAAGTCCCTGGACTTGTCCGGTATTCCAACGAACTTGTCCATTTTTCTTGTGACTAAAATCGGACTTGTCTGGTTTTGGCCAGACTTGTCTGATTTTCCTCTGATCAAGTTCGGACTTGTCCGATATAGTCCGGACTTGTCCGATATCTCTCTATCTAACTTTGGACTAGTCCGACCCTTTTCAGACTTGTCCGGTAAATTGTGATTCCGAGTTGATCTTCTGTCCCACGATTTATTTTTGGGGTTTACCTTAAGTGGGCCTAAGAATGTCGTGTCTAACTCTTTTCGGAGCCCATGTGGGACCAACCCTAGCCTCCACCCTTATATAAACAACCCCACCCCTTGACTTTACATCCTTTTGCCTCAATTGAAAGTCCACCCAAACCCTAGTTCGTGGAGAGCCACCACCAAGGAGGGAGAAGGAGATCCCAAGCAAGAAGAAGAAGAGGAGTAAATGAAAGAGGATCAAGATCTCCATCAAGTTTCGTTCTTCATCAACAATCCACCATCAAGTTCTTCATCAACCCTTGGTCGTCAAGATCCAAATGTTGCCTCCAAAACCTTTAATTAGTTGGAGTTCTAAACACCTGGTATACCTTCTACTTCATCTTTCCCACGTGAATTCAATCCCGATCCTCCAAATTCACATCGATCTAGAAAACCCTAGTTCGCTATTCCTGCGAAGGGCGGACTAGTATAATTTTGCGACTTGTTTCCTGTTGAATTAATGCTAAATTTGTTTGAATCAATTCCAAACCTATTCAAACTTGTTAAAAGCTATCAAAACTAGTTAGTAAACATCATTAACTAGTTTTGCTTTGAATTTGCATTAATCATGCATATCATGACATATTGAGTAATATATGTGCACTTATTGATTGTGATTCTTGTCTTGTATGTTTGTTGTGTGAATTAGACGGATTTGCGCTAGAGAGTGTTGTGGAGGATCTCCAGCACCAGGAGTTTGAAGTCTTTGATCCCAATCAAACCCAAGAGCAAGACAAGTGTCCTTGAACATATTGATCCTGTTTCTAAAATAAATGTTTTGTTTGCAAAACTGCATGCTTGTGTCAATTTGATGGGAATCTTATGATAGGAAGTTTACTAGCTTTGTTTCACCACCCTTGTCACATAGAATTCATGGTAGAGAGTTGGAAAGGGCTTTTTACCTTTTTGCTTCGCTAAATTAATTGGGATGGGAAAACAACTATATCATTTAATTATGCATTAATGAGATTATGGTTAATGTGAACTGGTTAATATGACTTGCTAATGGGTGATCTAAGCAAGCATGGTATGTGGATGGGTTGGATGTTATGGTGGTTTCACTTGCTTTAGATCTAAAGACTGATTCGTGGAGCGACCATCCAGGACTTATAGTGCCACCACGAGGCCAAGTATGGGTGCGGCGTAGCTGATTAATTAGGGTATTGCTGGTATTGCTCGGATCATTTGGCGCACCGGGGAAGGGGAGTCAGATTGGGTTTGGATATGATTGGCAGGACTCCCTGGGCCGTATGGCACAAGAGGGGGTCCTTGGTTGAAGATGTGCTCAGTTGGAGACATCGCCACCGGTGAAACCTCAGTGGGTTCGTACATGCTAGTAGTCTCTTTGTAAAAGCTATTTTGTGATCTCTTGGCCACACACCTAAGGAAGTGTGAGACAGCATAATTGAGATTCTATAGTCATTGAAAGGTGATGAAATCACAAACACGTCGGTAAAGTGGTACAACCTCTGCAGAGTGTCTAATAGCTATCATGATAGTCGTGCTCCCGGTTATGAGCAACCTGAACCCTCACATGATTAGTGAATAACTTGGGATTTGGGATGGTTTGGTATTGGTTATGGGTGATAATATGGTTATGGCTGGTTATGGGTTAAATTCTGGTATTGGATATGGTTAATGGTAATGGTGAAACTGGTATAATGGTGATGGATATGGAATATAGACTTATACTATGATAATCATTATGGTTTACGATGGGTTTACTTCACATACATATAATATATTGCTTTCCAAATGTTTTAATGTACTTTTCAGCACTTAGCCTTTATTATATTCGTCATTTGGATCAGCTACATGTCATACTTTCCATACTTGTTGAGTTCGACATGTACTCACCCTTGCAATTCCCTCCAAAAGTTGTAGGTTAGGATTGGGAGTATAACGATGATAATGCGGAGTTCTAGGCTATGTCTGCCGTCAGCTTTGCCTGTGGTGTTGATTGGAGCTGCCCTATACCCTATTTGCTTGTGCTGCTTAGTTTGCCCAGCCTAGTTTATTTCCGCCGCATTAGTTCAACTTGTCATTAATATTCATTAGAGCTTGTATTTGAGCATATTATGAATTGTGTAATAAAAGTGGTTTAATAATTTGAGTTGTGGTAATTTTCTGTATATCCTTTTGAGAGTGCACTCGTGTATGTGCGTTGAACGTCCTGGGCACACATATGCGTTCACTTGGTTTATTTTCGGAACTGGGTGTCACAACTGCCAAGTAGAAGGAGAGTGTTGTGAAGAGTTTAGGAGAAGGAGGCTTGGGCTTGTCAAGTCCCTCTTCTACACTTGTACCCCTACAAAGGTGTTATTCAAATCAAGTAAGCCTTTATGAATTCAATTCAAGTTTGATTCTCAATTCATAGTAGTTTGCACAAGTAGTTACTTGTGGGTTCATTGCTTTAATTCATTAAAGGTTCTAGTTGTAGCTTTGTGTTCTAAACAACTAGAGTTGTGATTTAGAATGTAAGTGTGGTGCTTAGGTTAGACATCACTGGTGAATATCTCGTAGACCCACGGATTAAAGAGGTAGGCAGTAGGTGGTGACAGCCCTATCTGTCCTTAGTAATCCTCCATGTTCGGCTATGCCATCGGCTCTTTGCGGGAGTCGCCTGGTGTTTCTATGGGTAAACCTGTGCCCAAAGCAAGCAGCTACTACAATTTACATTGAACTAGAATCAATACTTTGAATTTCTCTCTCTTCCTTGCCTATAAAACAACTTTGTGTCCTTGGGTGAATTAGTTCATAAGATTACACACACGTTCCTTGGATTCGGTACCCTTGGAATACTCTCTGAAGGGGAAGTGGTACACGACAGTTTCCGTGCGCTTGCAGATTTTTATCTATGACGTAAGAAACGTCAACAAAGCATTTCTGGCGCTGTTGCCGGGGAACGATTGTTGTTAATCTTCAAACCTTGTTCACCCTCGTATCTATCTTCTTATCTTATGTTTCCCTTTCTTACCACCACCACCTTTATGGCGCAGCCCACCATTCTTTTATAGTTTGCCCCAAAGGGCAAGTTCTGTGAGCCACAGCCTTCGGCGGAACCCATCTGTTCTACCGGCTATGAACTTCGACTTGGCTTTATAGCCATGGTTCGGGATCAATCCTTCTTAGGAACCAATTGTGAAAACCCTTATCACCATCTACGAGAGTTCAAACAATTGTGTTCATGCCTTCTAATCAAGGGTATGACACAAGAGACTCTCAAATGAAAGTTGTTTCCTTTTTCCCTTAAGGAAAAATCCAAACAATGGTATGACCACAACATTGAGAAGACAACCGGAAATTGGAGAGAATTACGAGAAATATTTTGTCTTCCTTTCTTTTCGATTGCCCAAATTATTTCCTTATAGAAGGAAGTACTATGCTTCCAGCAGATGGAGAAGGAATCCATAGGTGCAACTTGAGATAGATTTTCTCTTTTGAGAAATTCCGGCCTAGATTTGTCTATCCCTGATCCGTTGCTTTTGCAACATTTCTATATGGGATTGAACAAAGAGTCTGCCCTACACCGACATTACGGCTAGAGAATATTTTCTCCATAAGACACCGGAAGAAGACAAGGATCTTCTAAACCGAATTCTAGAAAATTCTTCCTTCATTATGGGTCTTAATGAGCCCCCTCAAGAGGAAGTAGTGTCAAGATCCGAGGATAAACCTTGCTGGAGGAATCCTCTCCCGAACCAGAAACTACGAAGGAAGAAGAAATTCAACCTTCAACGTTTCCCTTCTACTTCGAGGAAGAGATATTTGAAGATTTTGGAAATACCTAGAAGTATTGTTGCCATAGGAAAATATCATTGCAATTAACTCCACCTGACCCACCTGATGGAGTGTTCGTCAAACAGATGGTCAAGGAGTTAACCTCTATTCTAAGCAGGGAATGGACTATGAAAGTTGAGCAGTCACCCAAAATTCTTCAGATGACCTCACCTTTGGCAACTATTCTATGCTTTATTAGAGGAACACCAATGAAGATCCTATACAACCCCACTGTTGGAGCAAATTTCATTTCTGATTCTTGTGCTCTCGCCATTCTTGGCGATGTGCCATTGGCACCATGTAAATCCTTCCGAGACTCTTTCGGAAACATACTTGAAGGATGCGGGGTTTCGCAACAGGTGTTTGGAAGACACGATGATATTGAGGCAATCCTAGATTTCCATGTGTTCAAAATCCAAGATTTTGACATTATGATTGGGATTCCCATTGAGAAATTTCTCATGGAAATTCCTTTGGAAGGAAATCTCAATGTCAACCTAGGAGGGAGAAAGTTTTCTATCCCTATCCTGCGTTCCAAGAACACATCCGCAGAATCTCCCCTCCAAGATGAACCATTAGAGGAGGTTAGAACTCTTAAATTCATAGCTCCTCCTGAAATAAGAGAATAAGATTTCATCTAAGAGGAGGATGAATTTCAGGGGGCAATTGAATTGCCAAAAGAAGAGTTCTTCCCAAAACCTCCTGTGGAGTTAAAAATTCTACTTCCAGGCCTACGATATGCCTTTCTAAATGGCGATTTGGAAGCCCCTGTAATCATAAGTGACAAGCTTTCGAATGATGAGACACTCAAACTAATTGCCATGTTAGAAAAGCATAGAGTTTTTTTTGGCTATTCACTGGAGGATCTTAAGGGGATTAGCCCTGCACTATGCACCCATCACATTCCTATTGACCCCGAGAGTGTCCCCTCAAGGGAACCTCAAAGGCGATTGAATAATGCAATGCGATAAGTTGTCAAAAAGGAAGTCTTGAAACTTCTGCATGCCAGGATTATCTACCCTGTTCCTCATAGTGAATGGTTAAGCCCAGTTCAAGTAGTGCCCAAGAAGGGAGGTATGACAGTCGTTCAAAATGAGAAGAATGAATTAATTCCTCAACGAACCGTCACGGGATGGAGGATGTGCATTGATTACCGATAACTTAACAAGGATACAAAGAAGGATCATTTTCCACTACCCTTCATCGATGAGATGTTAGAGCGGTTGGCGAAACACTCCTACTTTTGTTTCCTTGATGGGTATTTGGGCTATCATCAAATCCCAATCCAGCCCGACAATCAAAGTAAGACCCCATTCACATGTCCCTATGGAAATTATGCCTACCAATATATGTCCTTTGGACTATGCAATTCTCCTGCCTCTTTTCAAAGATGCATGATGTCCATCTTTTCCGACATGATTAAGGAGATCATGGAAGTTTTCATGGACAATTTCTCCATCTATGGAGAAACTTTTGATCATTGTCTGGAAAATTTAGACAAGGTCTTACAAAGATGACAAGAGAAGGACCTAGTACTTAATTGGGAAAAGTGCCATTTCATGGTCTGTGAAGGCATCGTTCTTGGACACTTAGTGTCCGAGAGAGGGATAGAGGTGGACAAAGCAAAGCTCGAAGTCATTGAAAAACTTCCACCTCCTATAAATGTTAAGGGAATCCGCAGCTTTATAGGTCATGGGGGTTTCTATCGGCGATTCATCAAAGATTTCTCAAAAGTCGCTAGACCCCTCACTAACCTACTAGCTAAGGAAGGTCCCTTTGATTTCGATGACGAATGCCTTAAATCATTTGAAACACTCAAAAGGGCACTCATCTCAGATCCAATCATTCAACCTCTCGATTGGACGTTGCCATATCAAATAATGTGTGATGCTAAAGATTATGTTGTTGGTGCGGTCCTACCGTCCTAGGCCTAAAAAGCATCATGCAATAGCCTACGCTAGTAAAACTCTAACGGGAGCTCAACTCAATTATCCCACAACTGAAAAAGATCTCTTGGCTGTAGTTTTTTCTATCGATAAGATTAGGTCCTATTTGGTTGGAGCCAAGGTCATAGTCTATACAGACCATGCTGCATTGAAGTACTTGCTCACCAAAAAGGATGCTAAACAAAAGCTAATTTGTTGGATTCTCCTACTCCAAGAGTTTGACTTAGAAATCAAGGATAAGAAAGGAGTAGAGAATTCCGCAGCAGATCATCTCTCGCGTATGGAAGTCACGCAAATCATGGACATCCCTATCAATGACTTCCTACGAGATGATATGCACAAGGAGACTGACTCTCACCCTTTGTATGCGAATATCGTGAATTTCATGATCACAGGATACGTACAACCAGGGGAAAAAAAAAGGAAACTCATCTATGAGAGTCGGAGACACCTTTGGGATGACCCATATCTCTATCAAGTTTGTGCCGATGGCCTTCTTAGAAGGTGTGTCCCATCAATAGAAGGCACCAAGACAAATGAGAAATTCAATGCTAGCCCCTATGGTGGCCATTACGGTGTTTACCATACCCAGGCAAAGATTTAGCAAAGTGGATTCTGTTTGCCTTCTATGTATGAAGACACAAAAGAATTCATTCGCAGATGTTGGAAATGCCAAAAGCATGGAGAAATCTCAGCTCGCAATGTGATGCCCCTAACCTATAATCTACAAGTGGAGTTATTTGATGTGTGGGGTATTGATTTCATGAGACCTTTCCCTAGGTCCTAAGATTGCAAGTATATTCTGGTAGCTGTAGATTATGTGTCAAAATGGGTAGAAGCTTTGCCATGCAAGAATGCTAGTTCCAAGCAAGCTATGAAAATGTTTCATGAGATCATTTTCTCACGCTTTGGCACTCCCCGTATGGTCATAAGTGATGGAGGGTCTCATTTCATAGATAAGACCTCCCGGAGCTTTTTGAGGGAGCTTGGTATCCAACATAATATTGCTACCCCATACGACCCACAAACAAGTGGTCAAACAGAAACATCTAATAAGCAAATTAAGAATATTCTGCAAAAGACCATCTTGGAAATGGGAACGGGATGGAAGCATAAGCTACCTGACGCATTGTGGGCATACAGTACTGCTTACAAAACTCCCATCGGCATGTCTCCATTCCAACTTGTCTATGAGAAGACTTGTCACATTCCTATAGAATTAGAACATAGAGCCTATTGGGCCATCAAGTAGTGGAACATGGACCTTCACGAAGCAGGAAACCACCGATTTAAGCAACTCTCCGAGTTGGAAGAATGGAGAGATAAGGCGTACCATAGTGCCAAAATTTCCAAGGAAAGAACAAAAAGGTGGCACGATAAGAGGATTACGCCTAAAGAGTTGAAACTCGGGTCTAAAGTTCTACTCTTCAATTCTAGGGTTAAACTCTTTGGACATGGGAAGATCAGAAGTAAATGGGAAGGACCCTTCACTGTAGTAGAAACCTCCTCTCATGGAGCAATCACACTCCAAGGTAATGATGATCAGCTATTTAAAGTGAATGGGCACCGACTCAAACTATTTCTTGAATCCCAAGAGGAGGAAGCGGAAAAATAAATAGACATGATAAATCTTATTGATTTTCACGCCGTTTCTTTAAATTCTGTCTAAATTCTCTGCGCCTAATTAATGGGCCCATCCAATTATTCATCTATGGGGCCCATTAAGCCAACCCACAGAAACTTGTCCTAAACGGAGCCAGGAAGGGGTCGATCGAACCCTAGGGTCGGCCGACCTCTCCCTTGCACCGTCAGTCTTTTGTTTTCACGTGCGGACTCTCCTGACGTATCTCAACAAGATTCTAGGCACTATCGTGCTTTCCACGCTTATATATTGACGGGAACAGAGAGGGGAACCCTGCACCATATAGAAAAATCCATCTTTTGTTCCAAGTCATGGCCGATAAGAAAACTGTGCCTTATCCCCACTCTAGCTCAACCTTCAACCTGAGCGGAGACATCACGCTGGCCAATGACAAGTCCCCTCTCGCTTTGGAGTCTATCATGGCATTGGATGCCGTGCCCCTTGCCATAATCCCGTCACCAACGAAGACTCCGTGTGGGCGTAGCACCACACCTCGTGTTGCTGCACGGTTGTTCTCCCCTTGGAGGAGGCCCATGAAGTCGACAACTCCTGCACGTTGTCAGACTCTGACTGGACTTAAGTCAGTCAAGACCTGTGTTTTTCCTAAAAAAACAAGTCTCTCCCAATGCTGCAGCCTGGCGAGGAGTTCATGTACACTCTAAAGACCAAGGACGGTGACGTAGTGAGTCACCACTACAAGTCACCTACGCGTACCTCGCCTGAGAGTATGGGAGACCGCCTCATTATCCATGGGGTGCGCCAGCCTGATGGAGGCTATGCAAAAGGCTTTTTCAAGCAAGTGGATAATTTGGCGATGGAGGAATTGACGGGATTGCCATCCTCCAAGATTAGGCATCACCTCTCGACGACTGCCATCAGAGGGCCACCTTGCCAATTTGAGGACAGCGACGGTAAATCTCCTCGTGCCCCTAAAGTGGCATAACTTTATGAGGAGTTAGCTTCTCTCCATTTGGAGAACTAAAAGCTATCTGACTTAGTGGCTGAAGGGCGCATCGAGAGGGCGGAACTGAAGGATGAGCTCATAACCCACATGGAGGAGAACGATGGTGTTCGCCGTGGCATGAGCGCCAAGCTGCGGCACATATGCAATGCCATCGGGAAGCCCGACATCTACAACGCTCCTTAGTGTAGATGTCCCGGCCGCATAGGATGTTGTTGACGACTCCTAAGATATACTAACAAATCATCCCCGGCAACGGCGCCAGAAATGCTTGTTGGTATTTCTTAATACCATAGATCATCTCCGGTAAAGAGATGAGATCTGCAAGTGCACTTAAGATACCGTTGTAGCATTTCACCCATGAGTATTCCCAAGGGTATCGTATTTATCCCAAAGGAAGGCAATGGAGTAAAGTATATACTACTCTTATGGTCAAGCTATGGGATACTAATCAATTATCCGGACAGGGGGTAAGTTGACAATAGGGGTAGTGTGACACACACCTAGGTAATCTATTATAAAGGGTAAATGGGTCCTAGAGGGAGATTGGATTAAGAGTTAGAGAGTTTCTCCTACAATGCTCCTAATACATATACATAGCCTAAGGTAGATACTAATGGTCATGTCAATGATGAATTCCTATGCAATACTATTCAACACATCAGGCACGGGCTTACCCCTAGCAATACTAGGGCGACTCCCGCCAAGAGCCTGTGGCATAGCCGAACGTGGAGGATTATAAAGGACAGATAGGACTGTCACCACCTACTGCCTACCTCTTCAATCCGCAGGTCTATGAGACATCCAACGCTACTTAAATACCCCAACACCATGCTAGCATACTAAGCAAATACCTTAAGAGCTGTAGCACAAGCCATCCTAAGGCAATGAAGTAAATCATCATTGAACCAATGTTGATTGCATAGCATAGTTATTCATATTAACATAATCATATCATAACTACATAGACTATAGTGGGGGTCTATAGTGTTTATGACCATAAGATGTGATCATGAGAGTACAATCATAAAGACTATACCTTCCACATACATGGACTCCACAATCAAACAAGAAACGCTTTGTCCAAGTATACGTATAAAAGAAGACTAAAGATAATATCTTTATTGAGCACAAAGTCACAAATACAAGAAGGAATACATGAGACATACCTTTCCCAATGTGGAATTGGGAAGAGAGACTCCTTCTACTCCTTTCCCAATTTGGACTTGGGACTAGAGGCTCTCCTCTCTACATCCTAACTCCTCTAAGGACTATGGAAGATAGTGTATACAATAGAATGATGCCCAAGTGGTGTGTGTTGAAGTGAGGTGTATGGGGTCCTATTTATACTAGTGTTGAGGTTGGTTCCCGCCACCAAAAGTGTGTGAATCAGTCGTCATTGACTCCAGGGAGCCGGGAGGAGCCAACACGTGGAAGTTGACCGCGTTTGGCGCCAGGACCAAGTCGGCCGACCCCCTGGTTTGGCCGACCTGGTCAGGGCTCCAAACGGCCCGTACTTCCTCCAGGTGGCTGTCAGGTGGGTCCCATTGACTGATATTGGTGCTACACCGTTGGATGGCTTCGGATACTTCTGTTTGTGGGCCATTTGATCCATGTGGTGCCACGTGTCATCGCCTAATTGGCTGGGATGATATTTTATAGGATTGCTCCCCATACTTTTCCTCAATTCGTGTATAAATATCTGCATACACATATTTCTCTGAGTACAAGTGGAAATAGGTCAAGTAGAAAGGTGATGTATGCAAGAAATGATCAATCCTTCACATAATTGAGTTATATTGATGGCTGAAATTGGTATATAACAGCCGTCAACAAACTCCCCCAAGCTTATCCTTTGCTCGTCCTGAGCAAAGTCAAGACTTTAGGTTGATGATCAGGAGTTGCTACAATGTTCTACCTTTCGAAAGTACCAAGTGCACAACAAAATACTCTACCTAGTATTGCAAAAAGTGGCTATGGTACTTCACCCTTCTTAAGTCATTTTGGGAGTTCTATCTTCTCCTATTCATGGGTAATTGAAAGATAGAACAGCAAATGGAGCAATCATAGCCTAGATATCAAGTTCCACTTAAATTCCGGAGAGATTCAAATTAGATTATAAGTACCTCAATTGATTCTCTCAATCACTCCTTTGTGTATAGTAGAAATATGTCCTCACCAAGGCATTATGCCTATACTATTCCTACTCTTTGAATATAGCTTGTATGTGGAGCTTGGTAGGGAAAGTAAGTAGGCATATTTGCAACACATAATATTGTTAAGTCAAAAGGGCAAGCCTTAGGAGAAATCAATTCAAACTTATGAATCAAGACTTCTGCATGTGTGATGGAATGGAGGTGGATGTGGAAACATTGAGATGACTCCTTTTGATGTGGACTCTCTTTATTGCAAGGATGAAACATGGCTACCCTTTTTTTATGCTTATGGAGTAAGCACATTTTTTCTTCTTTTTTTTTCTCATTCTTATGATATAAGCATGCACTTTCTTTTTCTTTTTCTTGTAGCCATGTCTTCTACTCCTTTTTATGCAATAACTTGAAGAGAGTGCTAACTATGAATAGCATGGAGTTTCTCATTTTATTGTGGAATGGTGGATATGATGGAATTTTGCTTCCTTCTAGTGTATAAGTATAGCATGTACAAGTGAAGTCTTGAATTCAAAAAGAATTGAATGATTTCTCACATAGGTCTATGCTAGTTTGACTAGGCTCGTGAAAGCAAATAGCATATGCATATGGTGTTGTCTATGTATGAATATCATATGGATTTGGTAGGTATTTCCAATCAAATGAGGGAAACTTAAATCTTGATAGAATTTCTCCAGAACTCTAAGTTTCACTTTCAAAATAGGAATAGCAGCCCTATTACTAATTCATATCTCTCAACAACCTAGAAGTAGATTAAGCTTTTGCTACCCACAATTTCTAAATCAAGGCAAAGTTAATTTTAGCCAATTTAAGCAATATTCAGAGAGTAGAAAGTTGAAAACTAGGGACTTAGGAAAATAAAATAGAGCAACTATTCATCATTTCATCTATGTGAATTCTAAATCATTCTTACCGCACATCTTTATTTGATAAGCAAAGCAAATCTAAGTTCCTATTTTATGTTTTTTTAGATGCATGGTGGATGGTGGATGAATGGAAAGTAAATATGCAATGGATGAAATAAAAATGTAGTGGGTGTGATACAAGTTACCTCAAGTGGGGGTCCTCCCCAAAGCTTATTCTTGATCAAGGTCCGTGATAGGGGTTGAAACCCTAACGTCGGAGGTAGGCCATGAGTTGGCCTATCCTTGTTGCAGCGTGACTTTGACAATGGAGGGTTGAGTGTTGATTGTTGTGTTGCCTCCCATGGACACCATGAGTGTGGTTGAATAGAGTGCTTTCGATGTTGATCGTCCGCACATTAGTGTCTCTATGTGTTGGGTGTGATTTGTCATTCCTTGGCTTCTAGCCACATAGGAAGAACTTGTACCCAATGATGGTGGCAAATCCCTTGAGCTTGAATGAGTGCTTAGAATAGTTGAGAGCATAATGCTCTCACCCATTCGTGGCAGCCCATTGGTTGCTCATGGAGGGTTCCCATTTCAAATCTCTAGCCTCGTATAGTTATGATTGACCTTCGGGCATAATTTCCTATAGGTAGCAACCATCCTCATTTACTCCCTGGCCAAGAGATGTTGAAATGAGATCCTCTAGGGATCCCAACTATCAGCTTCTTGAATGCCTGCATAGTAATATTACTCCTGCAAACTTCCTCTCTTGAATAGAGAGGGATGGTTAGCTCTCGATACTTGTACAAATGAACGTTCGGGTTAGGTAACCAAACTTTCATTTGTACATACGGGGGAGAACAAAATCAAAGATGTATTGGTTCCAATGTCAAGTGTATCCATGATCAATGTGTTATTCATTGATAAGAGTGGAGCTTTATGGATAATTCATGTTGCATATTTTCTAAAGCTCCTACTAATAGCAATGCATGTGATAGAAATATACTATATAGATCCCTACATCTTTTAAAGTTTCTAACCATCTTAGCTTTCAAGAGCAAATTTTATCATTTAGACCATGACAAACAAGATTCTCAATTTTATCCTCCTGAACTTCACTAGGAATTTAAAATTTAGTGACGCCTCCAAAAAATGCAATTCAATTTTAGAGCAAGGATATCACTTATTCCTAGGAGTTTGAAATCTAGTGACACCATCTATGCATGCAGCTCAATTAAAAATTTTAGCTGACACGATGCCCAAGTTTCTATATGCCAATTCACCAATTAAGTCATGCCCAAAAGTTTTATTTTCTAAACCTGACCTTCGGGCATAATTTCCTATAGGTAGCAACCATCCTCATTTACTCCCTGGCCAAGAGATGTTGAAATGAGATCCTCTAGGGATCCCAACTATCAGCTTCTTGAATGCCTGCATAGTAATATTACTCCTGCAAACTTCCTCTCTTGAATAGAGAGGGATGGTTAGCTCTCGATACTTGTACAAATGAACGTTCGGGTTAGGTAACCAAACTTTCATTTGTACATACGGGGGAGAACAAAATCAAAGATGTATTGGTTCCAATGTCAAGTGTATCCATGATCAATGTGTTATTCATTGATAAGAGTGGAGCTTTATGGATAATTCATGTTGCATATTTTCTAAAGCTCCTACTAATAGCAATGCATGTGATAGAAATATACTATATAGATCCCTACATCTTTTAAAGTTTCTAACCATCTTAGCTTTCAAGAGCAAATTTTATCATTTAGACCATGACAAACAAGATTCTCAATTTTATCCTCCTGAACTTCACTAGGAATTTAAAATTTAGTGACGCCTCCAAAAAATGCAATTCAATTTTAGAGCAAGGATATCACTTATTCCTAGGAGTTTGAAATCTAGTGACACCATCTATGCATGCAGCTCAATTAAAAATTTTAGCTGACACGATGCCCAAGTTTCTATATGCCAATTCACCAATTAAGTCATGCCCAAAAGTTTTATTTTCTAAACCTAGACAAAAATGACTAAGTCTATAAAACAATGCTTAAAGGATTCTAGGTACTTGTTTTTGATTTTTCCAAGTAAGGTGGGATTTCCTTTAGGAGATCCAAAAGTAAATACCCACACTTACTCTTGTGAGGATGCATGAGAACTAAATGATGAGGAAGTGTCAACCTTCCTCACAAATGCAAGCAAATACATTCAATTCTATAGCAAACCAAACAATGAAAAATTCTAAACTCATACCTCATTTGAAGAGCAGTTGGTGATGAAGGTCTTTGTGTGAGAAACTTACAACCTTGATTTTTGGCGTAGGCTTGATGGTTGATGTCAAATGCCAAGTTGAGATTGGATATGGCAATGGATTTGGTTCTGGCTCCTCCTTTGGGTCATCATTTTGAACATTTCTCTTCCTCAAACTCAAAATGAGTTTGAAGGAGAGAAGTGTTCTCAAATCCTCCCAATGGTGACTTGAGCTTGATGAAACCTTTCACTTTCTTGCCATACCACATCTTCAAAATTTTGACCTAGCTGCACTTTAAGCAAGAATACACAAAACAACTCGAAAATGGGTTACGTTGGCCAAAAGCAAATTGAACCCAATTTTCAAATTGTCTTGCCCAGCTTGAAATAACTTGTAAATGCAATGAGGGTCAAAGCAAATCTTTTTGGTTTGAACTAGGAAGATAAATTCAAGTGGTCATGCACGTAGTTCATATCCAATTAAATTTCTCCCCTAATTCAAATTTTTAGTTTTATGATGGTTGGAAATTTTACTTTCCAACATGCAAGTGTGGAATTTCAAACATGCAAATGCAAGGGTCGATGCAATTTGGAAAACAAATATAAGGTAACTACCAATTAACCTATTGGCAAGGACTCACCGAATTTTTGAAGTCCGATGAGTAGGACTTACCTCCGTTCAATTCAGCGTGATGATTTGTTGTTCAATCCCGGGGTTGAAGATGTGGACGATTTCTTCTGTTTTGACATGCCAAACTCATTTGGCTGTCATTTGGACATGTGGCCACCTGGTGGCCCTAGCCTCTCCCCGTTGTATTTATATAGACATGTTTTTGTAGCGACGGGTTCTCCCTCTTGAATGTATTCCTTCATGAGCATGGTGAGGCTTTGTCCTTCTTAGGGGTGCCACTCTGGCCATATTGATATTCCATAGAATCAACCCATACCTTGATCATGGATCAAAGGCTTCCTTGGACATGATGACATGTGGACTCCATAATCAAACAAGAAACGCTTCATCCACAATGTCACTTGCCCTAGGTTCAATGGGTTTGGTCGAAGTGTGGGAATCCCAACAACTGATGTGGGATATCTTGGACTTTGAATGCTCCTTAAAATCTTGTCCTTAGCCAAGATCTTCATGTGAATGTTATCTTGATTTCCGCTTGGCCAAGATACTTCAAAGTAGGCTAGTTGAACTTAAATCCCTTGGAAAGCCATAGCCTCCTTGAATACAAGGGTGATGTTAATTCCAGCCTTGACCTCCTTGTGAATGGTAGCCATTCGAGTTGTTGTGTGAAAAAGGTCCTCATGGGTCTTAGGGAAATAATTCCCACGCGTCCCATGATAACATGGATTTTCACAAATCATGTGAATATCCACGACTTGTATTATCCAAACAAAACTCCAACGACTTGGCTATTCATGATACTTCAATGGGACGTGTAGTTCCATAACTAGCATATCCACCTTGTGAAGTGGTGTGCATGACAAGCTATGAGAACTCGAGCATTTTTCAATCCACCCCTTGAGTGGAGACCTTCTTTTCTTCCATGATGAATGAGAATAGGACTCCTTAAGCTCCAGCATGAATGTGGTCATGGATTGGTGGAGCCAACCCATGACACGAGTGTTGGATGAAGAGCCAACTATCCACCCCATGGTGAAGGCAAACCAAGAATAACTTCTTGGAGCCTTTCCCAAGCTTGGGTATGGATGTCTTTGGCTCCTACTAAAAGCTGAAATTCTCCCGCAAAAGACAATGGTGTTGCCTAGCGGACATTTGTTGAGGTACGCCTTGAATCATCTTGCAGGTTAGCACTTGCGTCCTCGTTGGCCATCCGATACAATGTGTTGGCCAACACTACCCTGTTTTCACACAAAGGAGAAAACAAACAAAGGTAATCCTGTCTAATAACTATTAGTACCTATAGCTTAATCACAAGTGATAGCTATCCTTCACTTCCTTTGCCTTTCCCGGCAACGGTGCCAGAAATGCTTATTGACGGCTTCTAAGATATACTAACAAATCATCCCCGGCAACGGCGCCAGAAATGCTTGTTGGTATTTCTTAACACCGCAGATCATCTCCGGTAAAGATATGAGATCCGTAAGGGCACGGAAGATACCTTTGTAGCATTTCACCCATGAGTATTTCCAAGGGTATTGTATTTATCCCAAAGGAAGGCAATGGAGTAAAGTATATACTACTCTTATGGTCAAGCTATGGGATACTAATCAATTATCCGGACAGGGGGTAAGTTGACAATAGGGGTAGTGTGACACAAACCTAGGTAATCTATTATAAAGGGTAAATGGGTCCTAGAGAAAGATTGGATTAAGAGTTAGAGAGTTGCTCCTACAATGCTCCTAATACATATACATAGCCTAAGGTAGATACTAATGGTCATGTCAATGATGAATTCCTATGCAATACTATTCAACACATCGGGCACGGGCATACCCCTAGCAATACTAGGGTGACTCCCGCCAAGAGCCTGTGGCATAGCCGAACGTGTAGGATTACAAAGGACAGATAGGATTGTCATCACCTACTGCCTACCTCTTCAATCCATGGGTCTACGAGGCATCCAACGCTACTTAAATACCCTAGCACTATGGTAGCATACTAAGCAAATACCTTAAGAGCTGCAGCACAAGCCATCCTAAGGCAATGAACTAAATCATCATTGAACCAATGTTGATTGCATAGCATAGTTATTCATATTAACATAATCATATCATAACTACATAGACTATAGTGGGGGTCTATAGTGTTTATGACCATAAGATGTGATCATGAGAGTACAATCATAAAGACTATACTTTCCACTTACATGGACTCCACGATCAAACAAGAAACGCTTTGTCCAAGTATACATATAAAAGAAGACTAAAGATAATATCTTTATTGAGCACAAAGTTACAAATACAAGAAGGAATACATGAGACATACCTTTCCCAATGTGGAATTGGGAAGAGAGACTCCTTCTACTCCTTCCCAAATTGGACTTGGGACTAGAGGCTCTCCTCTCTACATCCTAACTCCTCTAAGGACTATGGAAGATAGTGTATACAATAGAATGATGCCCAAGTGGTGTGTGTTGAAGTGAGGGGTATGGGGTCCTATTTATACTAGTGTTGAGGTCAGTTCCTGCCACCAAAAGCGCGCGAATCAGTCATCATTGACTCCAGGGAGCCGGGAGGAGCCAACACGTGGAAGTTGACCGCGTTTGGTGACAGGACCAGGTCAGTTGACTCCCTTGTCGGCCGACCTGTCAGGGCTCCAAATGGCCCGTACTTCCTTCAGGTGGCTGCCAGGTGGGTCCCATTGACTGATATTGGTGCTACACCGTTGGATGGCCTCAGATACTTCTGTTTGTGGGCCATTTGATCCATGTGGTGTCACGTGTCGTCGCCTGATTGGCTGGGATGATATTTTATAGGATTGCTCCCCATACTTTCCCTCAATTCATGTATAAATAACTGCATACACATATTTCTCCAAGTACAAGTGGAAATAGGTCAAGTAGAAAGGTGATGTGTGCAAGAAATGATCAATCCTTCACATAATTGAGTTATATTGACGGCTGAAATTGGTATATAACAGCCATCAACAAACTCCCTGTTGACGGCTGTTATATACCACTTTCATCCATCAATTTAACTCGATTATGTGAAGTATTTGTCATTTCTTGCACACATCACCATTCTATCTAACCCAATTCCACTTGGACTTGGAGAAATATGTGTATGCAGCATTTTATGCAGGAAATGAGGAAATGTAGAGGGATCAATCCTATAAAATATCATCCCAGCCAATCAGGCGATGACACGGGGCATCCCATGGATCAAATGGCCCACAAACAGAAGTATCCGAGGAGATCCAACGGTGTATCACCCATATAGATCAATGGGACCCACCTGGCAGCCACCTGGTCTTTGCACCAAACTCGGTCAGCCTTCATGTGTTCGCTCCTCCCGGCTCCTTGGAGTCAATCGTGACTGATTCGTGCGCTTTTGGTGCCGGGAACCGACCTCAACACTAGTATAAATAGGACCCCCTACCCCTCACTTCAACACACACCACTTGAGCTTCATCTCTATTGTATACACTAGCATCCATAGTCTTAGAGGAGTTAGATTGTAGAGAGGAGAGTCTCTAGTCTCAAGTCCAAATTGGGAAAGGAGTAAGGAGTCTCTCTCTTCCCAATCCTACATTGGGAAAGGTATGGCTCATGTATTCTTTCTTGTATTTGTGACTCTATGCATAATAAAGATAGTATCTTTAGTCTCTATTTATACATATACTTATGCAAAGCGTTTCTTCTTTGATTGTGGTGTCCATGTATGTGGAAGGTATAGCTTCTATGACTATTTCATCATGAACATATCTCATTATCATAGAACCTATAGACCCCCACTATAGTCTAGTTAATGATGATTCAATTCATTGCCTTAGGATGGATTGTGCCTAGGCTCTTAAGGTAATTACTTAATATGCTAGCATGGTGCTAGGATAGCTAAGTAGCATTGGATGTCTCATAGACTCATAGATTGAAGAGGTAGGCAGTAGGTGGTGACAACCCTATCTGCCCTTTGTAATCCTACATGTTTGGCTATGCTACAGGCTCTTGGCAGGAGTCGCGCTAGTATTGCTAGGGGTAAGCCCATGCCTGATGTGTTGAACCACATAGAATAAGTATTCACTATTGATCTAGCTTTTGGATAATTAGTTTAGACTATGTATATGTACAATAGAGCATAGTAGGAGTACCTCCATAACTCTCAACCTTAACTAACCTCTAGGATCCTCTTATACCCCTTAGACTTGAAAGCTTTTGTGTGTGTCACACTACCTCCACTATTGTTTTATCCATCCTTACTAGATTCTTACCTGGACCTTTCTACCCTTTCCACTCGATAATTGTTATATCTCTTCCCTGTCTTCCTTTGGGATCAAATAAATGACACCCTTGGGAATACTTTTAAGGAGAAATGCTACAATGATACCTTCGTGCGCTTGCAAAATTCACTCTGTGATCCAATAGAACCGTTAACAAGCATTTCTGACACATCAGTTGGAGATGTATAGTTAATGGTGCGTAAGAAATACCAACAAGCATTTTCGGTGCCGTTGCCGGGGACTATTTGTTAGTATATCTTAGGAGCCGTCAACAAGCATTTCTGGCACCGTTGTCGGGGAAGCAAATAGATATATAACATCACTAAGTGAATAGGATAGAACCCTGGGTAGGACTATAGTAGGATAACCATTCTTTGTTTTTGCATTTATTTTAAATGTGAAAACAGGGTAGTGTATGTCCGGTTTCCGCTTGTTGGAAAACTTTGTTGAAGATCACGAATCTCTTCTGAGAGACCGACCCCGTGTCGTTACTCCTCAGAAGATTCGAGCGGCAAAGGAAGCCAACATTTTTGCACCAAAAATCCAAACGCCAATGGCTCAGAAGACCCTTCATGAGTTCTCAGCTCCCTCTGCTAACAATGTGCCTATTGGGCCCACTGTTAACATGGGAGATGTGAACTTCGAGATCAAAACTGGCCTTATCACTATGGTGCAAGCCAACCCATTCTGTGGGAAGGCTAACGAGGATGCAAGTGCTCACCTTCAACACTTTCTCGAGATCTGCAGCACTTTTAAGATCAAGGATGTGTCTCCGGATGTGGTCCGTCTGAGATTGTTCCCGTTCTCCCTCCCTGGGAGAGAGAAACAGTGGTTCTACGCGAACTGAAGTACTGTAGACACTTGGGAGAAGTGTTCTACGACATTCCTCGCCAAATTCTTCCCGTTAGGCAAAACCAATTTCCTACGTGGAAGGATTTCCAGCTTTCAGCAAGAGCCCAAGGAATCTATTCCCGAGGCATGGGAAAGGCTTCAGGAGTACATCCTAGCCTGTCCCCACCATGGGATGGATGACTGGCTCCTTACTCAGAATTTCTATAACGGGCTGATCCCATCAGCTCGTGACCATTTGGATGTTGCTGCTGGAGGAGCCTTCTTCTCATTGATGGTGCCAAAAGCTAAAGATCTTATTGAGAAGATGGTGTCCAACATGGGATGGAACGATGAGCGTCTCCATACCCGACTGCGAGGCAAGCACACCTTGAAGGAGGTGGACATGATTGCTGCAAAATTGGACCTCCTAATGAAGAAAATTGATGGACAAGCTAGTGGTGAAGTGTCTGGTAATGCCTATGCCCTAGACTTTCACATCACGTGTGAAGTCTGTGGCAACACGGGTCATATGGGCAATGATTGCCCAGAAACTGGTGATGATGCCCTATACCTCGCCCACAATGGAAATTTCAACAACAACAATGGCTATCGTCCAGGAGGTCAAGGGTGGGGTCAACAATGCCCATTCTTTCAAGGATGGTACAACAACAATGGCAACCCTTGAAATTAGCCCAACTTGAGAGAACTTGCCATTAGCCAGCTCAAGATCAATGATGCCCTATCCAAGAAGCTGTCAGCTAATGACAAGACCCTAGAGAATATTAATGCAAAGATTGAAGGACTATCCTCAGCATTCAAGAATCAACTGAGATTCAACAAGATGTTGGAGACTCAGCTAGCACAACTTACTGCAGTTGTCCCTCCATTAGAAAACAACAAAATTCCGGGACAGCCAGAAGCCCCAGTAGAGAGCATCAACGCAGTCGTTACGAGAGGAGGAAAGACCACTCGTGACCCACCATATCCCACACAAGAAAAGAGGACAACTGAGCCTGAGAAGGAGGATGTCCCAAGTGAATTACTTGGTGAGAGAATGGCCGAATACTTTGAAGACACCAACTTATTGCCATTCCCTCACAGACAAAGGAAACCAACAATGGATGAGCAATTCAACCGTTTTGTTGATATCATCCAAAAGATCCACATCAATGTGCCCTTGATTGATGCAATGCAAGTATCCACTTATGCTCGCTGTCTCAAGGACATATTGAACAATAAACAGCCATTGCCCACCAGTGATGTCGTCAAGCTTACAGAAGACTGCAGTGCATCCATCCTCAATAGGCTTCCTGAAAAGAAAAAGGACCCTGGATGTACTACCATTTCATGCTCAATTGGGGCTCACCACTTTGACAAGGCACTTTGTGATCTTGGAGCAAGTGTCAGTGTGATGCCCAAGGTCGTGTTCGACCAGCTGAACTTCACAGAGCTGGCTCCAACACCAATGTAGCTACAACTGATTGACTCTTTAGTCCGTTATCCAGCCGGTATTGCTGAAGACGTCCGGTAAAGATCCAGAACTGCTTCATACCCGTGGATTTTGTGGTGCTAGACATGGACACTGAGAAAGATACACCACTCATTCTTGGGCGTCCATTCCTAAGCACTGCAAAAGCTCGCATAGATGTGGGAGCTGGAGAAATCCACTTCCATATCAATGGCAAGGAGGAAAAATTTAACTTTCGGCCAAGATTAGAGCAATGCTCCATGATTCCAATCAAGTATGGGCTGAATGATAAACACATCAGAGAGGTCGAAGTCACACCTCCAAAGGTGGACTCATTCATTGCATTCACGAGAAGATTAATCTACGAGGAGAATCTGTCGTTTCGACCTTGCCGATATTCAAAGGCGACAGAATCATCTGGACCTTTCCGAAGGCCCAAGTTCACCAAGCCGCCAAAGAAAAAATGGCGGAAGAAGCAAGACAAGCCATCCGAGCCCATCCCTCCCGTTCCGGATATGAAATGAAGACAGAGGAATGTCCATCTCATCGGACAGTGATGAGAACTATGCCAATAGGTTAAATTGGTAGTTATGCCACTCTATTTTTCTTTCTTTCTTTTTCCGCCCCATTTGGATTTTTCCCATTGCATATTTGATTTTCCCTAGCAAGTTGAGAATCTTATATTCTCAAATATCATTTTTCTTTCTTTCTTTTCAAAAGAAATTTTTTATTGGATTTGAAAAGAAGGTTTTTATTTGAAAACAATTTTTTCTGAGCTGCACATGTGGCATTTTACCAACGTGCTAACTTTATAGCCGTTGGGGACCCATTTGCCAAAAGGGGAACTAGGGAGGCCACCTGTCAGGTCGACCGAACCTCCTGGTCGGCCGAACAGGGAGTGGAGCGAAATTGGCTCCCCTTCCTCCAACGGCTACATTTTGAACCCCAAGTGACTATTGGAGGGTGCACCCTATAAATTGTGGCCGTGAGGAGCACTTCTCTTCACACACCACATCATTTTACACCTCCCCAAGTCACTCTCTAGCTCACCTTGTTTTTCTTATTGCAACACTCTTGCTCAAATCCATCCCCAAAAAGATTTTCTTTTTTGCATTCACATTTTACACTCAAGGTTTCAAGAGGAGAAAATTCGTTGAGAGTTTTGTTTTCAAAACATCGCTTCTTTTCGGATTTTTCTTGCCTTGTTTTGTTCTTGCTTGTTGAAATCAAAAAGACATGAAGAGGTTGTTTGGAAAGAGGAAGGAGGCTGCAAGCTCAAGCCATGGTGAAGGTTCTAGTGCACGCCTCTCTTCCATGGGTACAAGCCCAAGAAGGAGAAGTGTGTGTGAGGATACTCCCATGGAAGAGAGAAGCAACCCACACCAACTTCTTCATGACAACGACCTCGACATACGAAGCGAAGTTGAAGGTCAAGCACGCAGGCTTCTCCAAGATCGTGAGTTCCGCCACACCAAGGCTTACGATCCACATTTGATCTCCAAAATAGGTATGGACTCCGAATTTCTTTCCATTTGGCATGCAATTGGATTTGATGACTTCGCTCACATAGAGGAGAAAGGTTCACGCCTTCTCACTATCCAATTCCTTTGCACGCTAAGATAGGATTTGATGGTATTACTTTTAGATTATTTCAAAAAGAATACTACATCCTATGGAAAGAATTAGGTATCATCCTAGGCTTCCATAAACGGTGTTTGCTATGTTTAGAATTTGCCTAAGTTTAGCAAACAAATTTTTTGGCATGAGCTAACTAGTGAGGTCACATGTAGGGCTCCTAGGAATAGCCACATCCAAAATCCTACCTTACGCTTCATGCATAGATGGGTGGCTATGACTATGTTCCCTAGGGGAGATGTCAGGGTTGTGCGAGATGATGAATTGAAAATTTTGTTTGCCATGACTAAAAAGATAAAGTTGCTCCAGTCAAAGCCATGATGACACAATGGTTAGATTACATTTCAAAATTAGGACCAATTGAATGCACTTCATTGATTACTCATATTGCTGATAGGGTAGGAGCACTTAAATACTCTTCATTTGAATATATTGAAACTGAAAGAGAATTAATTGATGAAGACTATTTGGTGCAAGGACATACCCTTAAGCATGATCAAGATGGCTCCTTGATATTTTTCTATCCCAGCTTTGTCAATGAAATTTGGTTACCTAACCCGGATTTTCATTTGTACAAATGCCAGATGCTAACCATTAATCTTCTTCCCCTTGAGGAAGTAAGAAGAAGTAATGTCTCTGGCGGGGTAACAAGGAATCGTGCGAGGGCTGCAACCACAGGCATGCCACCGATAATCTATTCGCCTCTCCGGTCCATGAATACCAAGAGGAAGAGAACCCAACGGGTCATGCGCCCGGATGGACTCAACCTCTGACGTATGAGACTGGGGGATCATCTTGGCAAGAATGGCAAAGGGATCCACCCTTATCCACTTCAAGCTCTAGCAGCTTGCCCCCAACGTCCATGAAAGGATGTCGTTCCTTTTCAGCTAGAAGTCATCTTGACTATAGCCAAGGAATGACGGACCTCACTAGATGTATGGGAGAACTTGAAGTGAGAACGGGTGACATCTACAGCACACTCCAGGAGCATGTTCAAGGTACCCAGGATTGGCAACAACACGTGGATGCTCAATTCACCAACTTCAACACAGCGCTACAACAACAACAAGCCGATCTTGCAGCATACTTCCGTCATCAAGGGTTCAACCCTTATCATGGAGGTAGTTGAAGAACAAGCTTGGGGGAGGACCCCCACTTGAGGTAACATGTATCACATTCCTTGCATATTTATTTTTTATCCATCCATCATCCATCCTGCATTTAATATATATATATATATATATATATATATATATATATATATATATATATATATATATATATATATATAGGGCAGGTATATTTTGAAGCTAGGTACAGAAAAGGGGGTTCTGTAGCCAGGTCGCGCCAGCTACCGAGAGGAGCCATATTGATACAAGTATTGAGGACCACACTTCGATTCGAGTAGCACACGTTATTTGTCACACTGTCTTCCAGGCCCATTAGTCAGTTTTTTTCCTCTCCTTCAACTGGTGGATAGCCCAAGCAGTAACCAACTCGTTCACTCGCCCACGACCTCGGTACCCTCATGGATCCAGTGATCCACTGCCAAACGACCCCCGGCGCCCCCGCACGAACTCCACGGGAAACCGCCGAGGCTGGCGAATACGCACACGACTGCCATGTCCTACAACGGCGCACCAGCCTGCGGCGCCCCCGTCGCCGGCGCCCCCGCCTCCATCGTCGGTGCCCCTACATCGAGGGATGAATACGGCGACACTGCCGAGGATGATGAGTACGGCTCCCCCAACCCCGACGACCACGCCGCCAGTGCCCCCGCCCCGACTCTTGAGGTTAGTTCGGGCTTCGAGTATTGGTACCATTCGGTAATTACGAGTGATGGAACGATTGATGTTTTTTATGAGTTTTGATTCACCATTTTTTTCTGAGATTTGATTCACGGGTACTGGAACTTGATGATATGGTTCACGAGTTCGTCTGTTGATCCATAGTATATGCTATCTCTCTTTACTAAAAGGATCATGTTCTGTAAGCTAATCATTATCCACACTAACCATCTGTGACATGATTGATACCCCCGTCAAGCTTTCCTATGCAGAATGATCTATAATGTTCTTCAGGGTAAAAGGATCTAAAATGTTAGCTGTTGTAGCTGATTCTGCCATTCAAATTTTAATAATTAATGTCTATCTTTTTTAGGGAACACAAGGGTGTTAACTGTTAAGAGTTCCTCTTTGAGTATTATTGTACATATAGATATAGGGCACCATAAAAAGGTTATCTATGTTAGGCAGCGAATTTTAAAAAAGAGATAAAGGTCTTAGTGATTGGATTACATAGTGACATGTGATCTAGTTACTTTTTATGTGCATATGGGGGCAAGGATAGCAGGAAACAGAAATACCCAAAAGAATGGCATGTGCTCTTCAAAAATAAAATGTCATTGTCATTGGAACAATAGCCAGAACAATAGCCATACCTTATATACAACACAAAAATTTAGAGCATGTTGTAAACTTGCAACTGTTGCACTACTTGGATCCAAGTTTATAATATTACATTACAAATCCTGCCACTGATTTGTTGATGCATCAAAGCTTATCTTATATATTAACAACACGGGATTTCTAGGGTGATTGAATGAGGATGGACAAAAATTATAATTAGAAAGTAAAATAATTGGACAAATGATTGAAGTCTCTTTTGTCTCAGGAACATGAAACCTATTTATTGTTATTTTCAATCTCTATGATTCAAAACTGAACATGAATCTGAGATGTATGTCCTACACAAATGTGACGTTAAGCTGAGTTTAAGTGTAGTTTTGTTCTGGTAAACACATATTGCTGTTTTTTTATGAGTGTAATATGTATTACACAAGTGTTATATGGTTCGGTTTTATTGTCTATCTAGCAATGAGCAAAGTGAAAAACACATCTATATTTTTGTTGAAATGATTGGTTATTATGCCTAATGTCAAACATTAGATTCATCTACTTTGTTGCTACTTTTCTTGGGTAGTGACAGGAAGGAGTTCAAACTGCGGGTGACTGGGAGAATTTGGAATGAACATTAAGATGATCAGGCAGCCCATCCTATGCTTATGTAACAAGCTCATGATTTTGAAACTGACAACTTGTTGTAAACTTTTAGTCTGTGTTAGCCAGCTATCATATACTGTTAGGTTGGCTGCGGATATCCCCCATGTACACGATGGTGGTGATGGTCCTGATCTTGAATTCATAGCAGTATCCTATTTAGTTTGAACATTCAGAGCAGGCTATTCTGTGGTAATGGGAAATCTAATAGCAATTTATCATATGTGATAAATTATGGACTCATGTAGCTTCCCCGTGCATAAGTTATATGTACTTCTCAGCTGCTTCTGATTAAGTACATGTGTTGGAATGGAAGAATAATAAAGCTGGTGTAATGGTGTTTACTATGCAACATTAGAGAAGATTGTTTGATACTGAACAAAAACTAAAATCGATGATCTTCTATAATAAAAATCAAACCCAAATTTGTTCTTTCATTTCTTTACAGTGCTGCAGTGATGAATATATGATGAATACAATCAGAAATTGTCTCAATCTCCAACAAGAACGGCTTTAATTTTGAAAGATTCACTTGCTTCAGACGAATGGAAAACTCACATCAACGGTAAAAAAATCATTGGTGCGAATCATGCAATTAACAAAGGTAACACTTCTGTTAATTTTAAACTTCTTCAATTTCCCATAAAGAGCAAAGTCAAGTTCATTAACATTAAGTACTTCGCTCAGGTAGAATCAAAAGTCACAACGTTAAATATAACATTCAGCGTTGTCACGTTCATATATTGAAGCTTCCTTGTCTTTGATTATTTGATTTGATGTTTTGTTTCATGGATTAGTACAGGTACTGAGAAAACAGCATTTCCAACTTCCCCTATTCGTTGCTGCATACACAGGATAGAAAAAATTAAATATGCAGAGGAAGGTTGACCAAATGGCCTCGGATCCCATAGCGTGTAACCATGCCTGCCATCCATGAAACAAAGGTGGTGCATGGTCATGCTGCACGGCGTAAAAAGACGGTACACCAAATTAGCTTGTAACTAATGACAGATATAGCAAAAATGTTAAGGATACTGACACAAAGAATCCCAATCAAAACTGCCATACATTTCCAAGTTGAAAGAACTCAACAAGAGATAGATCTGTAACTAAGAGCCCAAGATACAGAAAGTTAAACAGATAAAAGGCAAACTACTATTGTTAAAGAGTCTAAGAGGTAGCATGTGAGAATAAAGATACAAATTCACTTTAACATAGATTCATAGTCTCCACAAAAAAAGGCTAACTACAGTAGCTTGGAATTAATGCAGCTATAGCTAAAACGTTCAGGCTACTGACATAAGAATACCAATCTAAATTGCCATCCATTTCCAAGTTGAAAGAATTCAACAAGAGATTTGTTCAATTAGCTGGTTTTTGGGACAATGGAAAAAGAAGGATTTGTAACTAAGAGCTGAAGATCTTTGCGCATTCTTTGCCTCCAGTAATCTTTGAACCTGATTAAACAAGTAATCTTTGTACACCATGCTTCAAGTTCTTCCAGCCCTTCTTTTAAATATTCTCCATTGTTGAAAGAACAACACTTTCGGTGCACGAGAAGACTATAACAAAGTTACAGGTAAGAAAGGTTTGTCTTAGAGATTTGCGTAAGAAAAAATTTAGTCATACAGAAAACTATGGCAGGCTGATGTACAGACTAAAAGGGTTTACCTATTTAAGAGTTGAGCATTAATATACGAGGATATATGTGTAAAGATCTTCCGAGCAAAAAATGTTGGGACCTACAATAAGCATAGCCATCAAAAGCCAAAATACCATGTAAAGAAAAAGCAAATGTGAGTGCAGAGAGAGCACTTACACAATTTTCTTGCAAAATGATTGACTATCCTCTGCCAATAGATACCTTGATCTGTCACCAAACCAGCTTTTGCATTTCTTTGTGCCTTGAGGATCAATAAGGGTAAATAAAACAACATTAGACTAGCTACATCAAACTGAAGGTACCAAAGTCCAACATAGATTTCCTCATAGCATTCAGGTTACAAACATAGAGAAAAACAGTGGGATTGTTATTCAGTGCAGAATGAACTATCATATTAAAAAGAAATTCCAATAAGGACCAATCAAATTAAAAGTCAGAAAGAAAGAAGAGAAACTCTGATAAAGTTAAATGGATCTTTACAGCTTTACCTTAATGGCCATTTTGAAACTCATGAGAGTATCAACAATCACATAAACCGATGGCATGCCTGCAGCGTTACTGAACAGCGAAAAATGATCTGTAAACAAAGGCTGTAGCTTATGCAACAGCAAAACAGGGGTTATCACATTCATCAAGAGTGATGTACTAAACAAAAAAAAAACAAGTTGTGATATCTAAGAAAATTCTTAAAATATGAGCGAGGAACAAATATAAGCGACCAGTGATGGGTCCGGCAATCAGGCCTGGTCGCAGTTTGCAGCACCTTCGCTCCACTTGTCATGCCAGTCAGGCATGATTCAGACAAAGAATATCACAACATAAGCCATGTATAAGTGCAATTGGCCATATGGATTGATTAATAAATAAAATAAGTGGTATACAATGGGTATTTTATTATAAAATTATGAATCAGGCTAGAGGCATATAGGTGTATATTTTCATCACCATTAAGCACTATACACCAGGCAAAAATAAAAGAAGAAAAGGCTTAACTTCTTTGTAGCTACATGCATTCAGCAAGACCCAAAAACGTTCTAGAAAAGACAATCATTCGATTTTATGGTACCTTCACTAAGCAAATAGTTTGTGCTTGTGAAATGCTGGATGTCTGCATAGTGTAAGAACCTTAAGTTTGGCCAGAATAGTTCCAACATGGGGCGATTGATGGACATGCCAGACAATGCAACAATCTATCTAGCAGATATAACTATTGAACACCAGAATCATGTCTCAGTACCACAATTTGCAAGTCATGTTTCTTATACGAAAGTATGCCCTGCTTACATTGCTAGACAAAAATTTTACAATAAATCTTAAAGATTATTGCACACCAGTCAAGTATAATTGATATCAAGTTGTATCAGCTAGTATAGAAAGATACACAATGCATGTCGATAAACCCATTAAGGTGAAGAATATTATTAGGTGAGGGTCATGTCTGATACAACTTCTATGGAAGGCAACAGCAGAAAGGGCACTAATGAGTCTATACAACAAAAACATCATAAGTTCAACTGGATGTTAATCATAGCATAAAGAATGCTCTCAGGTAAGTAAAATGCAACCCATGAAAAGGGACCACAATTACCAAAAATATAATGGATTCTGAGAAGCGTTCCTCAAATTTAGGATAGCTTTCAGAGAAACAGGGTACAAGGGAGTCAAACTCCCCTAGAAAGATATTAACTCCATGCCAATAAGAATCATACGGAGATTAAAGATGATGAGGATGTTGGGATCTTACACTTGCCACACACCATCAACGCAGCCGACGGATCCTTTCCTCGGGGGACCGAAAATGAAGAACTGTAGGAGCAGCTCGCGCGGAACGGGGAGAGGGGACTCGCAAGCAGGGGGTGGCGGCGCAGCTTGAGTTCGTCAGATCCGCCGTCGCCGTCAGGGTCGGTCTCCCCGAACTCGGGCTTCCGTGCGAGCGCACGACACAAACCAGAGAAAGAAGCAACAATTGGTCCGAGAGCGGTCATGGGGTGGTTGATCCATGGCGAGACCGAGCGTTCGTGGGGATCGATGGGACGGTGGCGGCGGCGGTCGTGGGGGTGGATAGGTTACGGGAAAAGAAAAGTTGAAAACAGACAGTGGCTTCATAAGGTCACGGGTACGTGGGGTCTATAGGACACGGGGACGTTGCGGGGATGGGTTGTAACGCTGGAATCGGTCTGGCTGCAAAATAAAAATTCTATAGCCAGATATATAATATATGTTATATATATATATATATATATATATATTAGATTTGCTTTCATCGAATAAAGATGTGCGGTAAGAATGATTTAGAATTCACATAGATGAAATGATGAATAGTTGCTCTATTTTATTTTCCTAAGTCTCTAGTTTACAACTTGCTACTCTCCGAATATTGCTTTCATTGGTTTGAAATACTTTTACCTTAATTTGGAAGTTGTGGGTAGCAAAAGTTTAATCTAATTCTAGGTTGTTGCAAGATTAGAATTAGTAATAGGGCTGCTAGTCCTAGTTTGAAAGTAAAACTTAGATTTCCGGAGAAATTCTAAAAAGATTTAAGTTTCCCTCAATTGATTAGAAATACCTACCAAAGCTATATGATGTTCATATATAGACAAAACCTTATGCATATGCTATTTGCTTTCACATTGAGCCTAGTCAAACTAGTATAGACCTATGTGAGAAATCATTCAACTCTTTTTGAATTCAAGACTTCACTTGCACATGCCATACTTCTACACTAGAATTAAGCAAAACATCCATCATATCCCCCATTCCAAAAAAAAAGAGAAACTCCATGTTATTCATGTTTAGCACTCTCTTCAAAATTCATTGCAAAAAAGGGAGTAGAAGACATGGCTACAAAAAGAAAATAAAAAAGGGGCATGCTTACAGCATAAGCATGAGAAAAAAAAGAGTAGTCATGTTTCACCCTGCAAAAGAAAGAGAGATTATACAAAAAGGAGTTATCTCAAGTATCCACATCCACTTCCACTCCATCACACATTTACTCCTTGGCCAAGAGATGTTGAAATGGGATCCTCTAGGGATCCCAACAATCAACTTCTTGAATGTCTGCATAGTAATATTACTCGTGCAAACTTCCTCTCTTGAATAGAGAGGGATGGTTAGCTCCCGATACTTGTACAAATGAACGTTCGGGTTAGGTAACCGAACTTTCATTTGTACATACGGGGAAGAACAAAATCAAAGATGCATTAGTTCCAATGTCAAGTGTATCCATGATCAATGTGTTATTCATTGATAAGAGTGGAGCTTTATGGATAATTCACGTTGCATGTTTTCTAAAGCTCCTACTCATAGCAATGCATGTGATAGAAATATACTATATGGATCCCTACATCTTTTAAAGTTTCTAACCATCTTAGCTTTCAAGAGCAAATTTTTATCATTTAGACCATGACAAACAAGATTCTCAATTTTATCCTCCTGAACTTCACTAGGAATTTAAAATTTAGTGACACCTCCAAAAAATGCAATTCAATTTTAGAGCAAGGATATCACTTATTCCTAGGAGTTTGAAATCTAGTGACACCATCTATGCATGAAGCTCAATTAAAAATTATGGCTGTCACTATGCCCAAGTTTCTATATGCCAATTCACCAATTAAGTCATGCCCAAAAGTTTTATTTTCTAAACCTAGACAAAAATGACTAAGTCTACAAAACAATGCTTAAAGGATTCTAGGTACTTGTTTTAGATTTTTCCAAGTAAGGTGGGATTTCATTTTGGAGATCCAAAAGTCAATACCAACACTTACTCTTGTGAGGATGCATGAGAATTAAATGATGAGGAAGTGTCAACCTTCCTCACAAATGCAAGCAAATACATTCAATTCTATGGCAAACCAAACAATGAAAAATTCTAAGCTCATACCTCATTTGAACACCAGTTGGCGATGAAGGTCTTTGTGTGAGAAACTCACAACCTTGATTTTCGGCGTAGGCTTGATGGTTGATGTCAAATGTCAAGTTGAGATTGGATTTGGCAATGGATTTGGTTCTGGCTCCTCCATTGGGTCATCATTTTGAACATTTCTCTTCCTCAAACCCAAAATGAGTTTGAAGGAGAGAAGTGTTCTCAAATCCTCCCAATTGTGACTTGAGCTTGATGAAACCTTCCACTTTCTTGCCATACCACCTCTTCACAATTTTGACTTAGCTGCACTTTAATCAAGAACACACAAAACAACTCGAAAAGGAGTTACGTTAGCCAAAAGCAAATTGAACCCAATTTTCAAATTGTCTTGCCCAGCTTGAAATATCTTGTAAATGCAATGAGGGTCAAAGCAAATCTTTTTGGTTTGAACTAGGAAGATAAATTCAAGTGGTCATGCACGTAGTTCATATCCAATTAAATTTCTCCCCTAATTCAAATTTTTAGTTTTATGATGGTTGGAAATTTTACTTTCCAACATGCAAGTGTGGAATTTCAAACATGCAAATGCAAGGGTTGATGCAATTTGGGAAACAAATATGAGATAACTACCAATTAACCTATTGGCAAGGACTCACCGAATTTTTGAAGTCCGATGAGTAGGACTTACCTCCGTTCTGTTCAGCGTGATGATTTGCTGTCCAATCCCGAGGTTGGAGATGTGGATGATTTCTTCTGTTTTGACATGCCAAACTCATTTGGCTGTCATTTGGACATGTGGGCCACATGGTGGCCCTATCCTCTCCCCGTTGTATTTATATAGACATGTTGTTGTAGCGACAGGTTCTCCCTCTTGAATGTATTCCTTCATGAGCATGGTGAGGCTTTGTCCTTCTTAGGGGTGATACTCTGACCATATTGATATTCCATTGAATCAACCCATACCTTGATCATGGATCAAAGGCTTGGGCATGATGACATGTGGACTCCATAGTCAAACAAGAAACGCTTCATCCACAATGTCACTTGCTCTAGGTTGAATGGGTTTGGTCTAAGTGTGGGAATCCCGACAAGTGATGTGGGATATCTTGGACTTTGAATGCTCCTTAAGTTCTTGTCCTTGGCCAAGATCTTCATGTGAATGTTATCTTGATTTTTGCTTGGCCAAGATACTTCAAGGTAGGCTAGTTGTACTTGAATCCCTTGGAAATCCATAGCCTCCTTGAATACAAGGGTGATGTTAATTCCACCCTTGACCTCCTTGTGAATGGTAGCCATTGGAGTTGTTTGAAAAAGGTCCTCATGGGTCTTAGGGAAATAATTCCCACGCGTCCCATGATGACATGGATTTTCACAAATCATGTGAATATCCACGACTTGGATTATCCAAAGAAATCTCCAACGACTTGGCTATTCATGATACTTCGATGGGAGGTGTAGTTCCATAACTAGCATATCCATCTTGTGAAGTGGTGTGCATGACAAGCTATGGGAACTCGAGCATTCTTCAATCCACCCCTTGAGTGGAGACCTTCTTCTCATCCATGATGAATGAGAATAGGACTCATTCAGCTCTAGCATGAATGTGGTCATGGATTGGTGGATATAACCCATGACACGAGTGTTGGATGAAGAGCCAACTAACCACCCCATGGTGGAGGCAAACCAAGAAGAACTTCTTGGAGCATTCCCCAAGCTTGGGTATGGACGACTTTGGCTCCTACTGAAAGCTGAAATTCTCCCGCAAAAGGCAATGGTGTTGCCTAGCGGACATTTGTTGAGGTACGCCTTGAATCATCTTGCAGTTTAGCACTTGTGTCCTCGTTGGCCATCCCATACAATGGGTTGGCCAACACTACCCTATTTTTACACAAAGGAGAAAACAAACAAGGGTAGTCCTGTCTAACTATTAGTACCTATAGCTTAATCACAAGTGATAGCTATCCTTCACTTCCTTTGCCTTCCCCGACAACGATGCCAGAAATGCTTGTTGACGGCTCCTAAGATATACTAACAAATCATCCCCGGCAACAGCACCAGAAATGCTTGTTGGTATTTCTTAACACCACAAATCATCTCTGGTAAAGAGATGAGATCCGCAGGCGCATGGAAGATACTATTGTAGCATTTCACCCATGAGTATTCCCAAGGGTATCGTATTTATCCCATAGGAAGGCAATGAAGTAAAGTATATACTTCTCTTATGGTCAAGCTATGGGATACTAATCAATTATCCAGACAGGGGGTAAGTTGAAAATAGGGGTAGTGTGACACACACCTAGGTAATCTATTCTAAAGGGTAAATGGGTCCTAGAGGGAGATTGGATTAAGAGTTAGAGAGTTGCTCCTACAATGCTCCTAATACATATACATAGCCTAAGGTAGATACTAATGGTCATGTGAATGATGAATTCCTATGCGATACTATTCAACACATCGGGCATGGGCTTACCCCTAGAAATACTAGGGCGACTCCCGCCAAGAGCCTGTGGCATAGACGAACTTGGAGGATTACAAAGGACAGATAGGGCTGTCACCACCTACTGCCTACCTCTTCAATCCGTGGGTCTACGAGACATCCAACGCTACTTAAATACCCCAGCACCATGCTAGCATACTAAGCAAATACCTTAAGAGCTGCTCACAAGCCATCCTAAAGCAATGAACTAAATCATCGTTGAACCAATGTTGATTGCATAGCATAGTTATTCATATTAACATAATCATATCATAACTACATAGACTATAGTGGGGGTCTATAGTGTTTATGACCATAAGATGTGATCATGAGAGTACAATCATAAAGACTATACCTTCCACTTACATGGACTCCACAATCAAACAAGAAATGCTTTGTCCAAGTATACATATAAAAGAAGACTAAAGATAATATCTTTATTGAGCACAAAGTCACAAATACAAGAAGGAATACATGAGACATACCTTTCCCAATGTGGAATTGGGAAGAGAGACTCCTTCTACTCCTTCCCAATTTGGACTTGGGACTAGATGCTCTCCTCTCTACATCCTAACTCCTCTAAGAACTATAGAAGATAGTGTATACAATAGAATGATGCCCAAGTGGTGTGTGTTGAAGTGAGGGGTATGGGGTCCTATTTATACTAGTGTTGAGGTCGGTTCCCGCCACCAAAAGCGCGTGAATCGGTCGTCATTGACTCCAGGGAGCCGGGAGGAGCCAACACGTGGAAGTTGACCATGTTTGGCACCAGGACCAGGTCAGCCGACCTGGTCAGGGCTCCAAATGGCCCGTACTTCCTCCAGGTGGCTGCCAAGTGGGTCCCATTGACTGATATTGGTGCTACACCATTGGATGGTCTCGGATACTTCTGTTTGTGGGCCATTTGGTCCATGTGGTGCCACGTGTCGTCGCCTGATTGGCTGGGATGATATTTTATAGGATTTCTCCCCATACTTTTCCTTAATTCCTGTATAAATATCTGCATACACATATTTCTCCAAGTACAAGTGGAAATAGGTCAAGTAGAAAGGTGATGTGTGCAAGAAATGATCAATCCTTCACATAATTGAGTTATATTGACGGCTGAAATTGGTATATAACAGCTGTCAACATATGCTTACTAGTTTCGTTTAGTTTTGTTGTAAAAATTTTTATTTCATTAAGTTTAGGTTGAATAATGTAAGCATCCCCATATTTGAGTTCAATAAAAAGGAACTTGCCGGTTCATCTAATCCGCTAAAGTTCCATCTTTAGTTTATTTTGTGTTGAATAAAGAATTAAAGGAACATATATATAGCAAGCGGCACACCAAGCAAGAACACATTGATTCCTGAGTGTTTCTATGTGCTCTAAAGTGTCCATTCTATCTAGGCTGCATCCTACGGTCAACCTGTGGCTCTGATACCAGTTTGTGACACCCGGTTCCGAAAATGAACCAAGTGAACGCATATGTGTGCCCAGGATGTTCAACACACATACACGAGTGCATTCACAAAAGAGTATATAGAAAATTACCACAGAAAAAGATTAATTAATCAAATTTTATTACACAAACCATATTATCCTCGAATACAAGTTCTAATGAATACTAATAAAAAGTTCAACTAATGCAGCAGAAATAAACTAAATAAGCAAACCAAACAACTAGGCAGCATAAGCGATACAGTAACGCAGCTTCAATCAACACCACAGGCAAAGCTGACAGCAGACACGGCCTAGAACTCCGCATTATTGCCATTAAACTCCCAATCCTGACCTGCAACTGTTGGTGGGGGGGGGGGATTGCAAGAGTGAGTACATATCGTACTCAGCAAGTGTGGAAAGTATGACATGTGGCTGATTCAAATGACGAATATAATAATGGTGGAGTGCCGAAAAGTACATTAAAACATTTGAAAAGCAATATATTATATGTATATGAAATAAACCCATCACAAGCCATGTAATTGTCATAATACCAGTCCATATTCCATATCCATCATCATATACCAACATCCATATTCAATACCGGAATTCAATTCATAACCAACCATAACCATCCCAAATCCCAATTTTCCTCTAATCATGTGAGGGTCCAGGTTGCTCATAACCGGGAGCACGGCTATCATGATAGTTGTCGGTATCCTGCGTACCGTATACCTCTTGGGACTACAAAAAGACCAAAGGAACTTCACCTGTCTGAGTTGAAGACCTGCGAAGGCCCCACGTGTCATACGGGACCGGACCTGCCTCCCATCTATGGTTAGTCCCGGTACCGCCACGTGTATACTGCAACCGGACCTACATCCCACACATGGGATAGCTCCGGGCTAAACACTTGTGCGGCACCCCCGGACCTAACCCTTGACAGAGGGAAGCTCCGGTACGACACATGTAAATCTACACCGGATCTACCCGTCCCAGACGGAAAGCCCCAAAGCTGCCACGTGTCCAAACCGCCGGACCTTCAACCTCAGCAATCAGACTGGTGAACCCCCAACGGCTCGGACCTTCAAGGGGCAATCAAAGACTTCAAGAGCCAATTAAGTGTCATTAATACCATATTAATGACACACGATCGGAGGGCCCTTAACACCAGTAACGGCACTGTCATGTCCCGTTACCACGTTATTAAGGGTAATTAACCTCATTAATTTTGTACTAAACATCAGTAACCGCCAGGGCCACATGTCGTGCCAGGCTAATGGTGTAACGACCAGCCCTTGTACTATAAAAGGACTGGTCGACGATACACAACGGGGACTCACGCTCGCTCACGCTGACTCTCTCTCTCTCTGGGCTGGGGGACACACTAGAAGTTCAGACTCTTAGACGCCCAACACAACAACTACACACCCCGTGGAGTAGGGTATTATGCTCAGGCGGCCCGAACCACATAAATCCTTATGTCTATTTGCCATCGACTTTTGAATCTCTACGCACCCAATACCGAACTACAAAATCCACGAGCTACCAACGGTAGTATCGGGAGAATTGCCGGAAAAACACTCCAACAGTTGGCGCGCCAGGTAGGGGTAGTGCCCGAGATTCGAAGATGGTGAACTCTGCTGCTAGATCGTCCAACGGCAACCCTGCAGTGCAACCTGCTGAATGTAATCCCTCCAATGTGCAGCAGCTAGCAGGTGTCGCGGCTCCAGCAGGAGTCATGCCTCCGCCACCACCGTCCGCGCCGACAAATCAAGCTGGACAGCAGGACGAGGCATCAACGTCGGTCACAACATCAGCCAACAACAACCCTGGACACGTGCTCCATGCAGCGCGTGCTCTTATCCAACGCCCACCACCTCCAGGTGCATCTCAGGGTGCAATGGAGCAGTGAAGGGCTGATGTGGAACATTTGGTTGCAGCAGCAGCCGATCGCATTAGCAACTGAGGTCCTCCCCCCTCGGGGCGGGCCCCATTACAGCATCGGATTGTGTCGGGCAGACTTGGTGCGTATGCTTCCCAACATAGGAGGCGTGCTGCGTCTCAACAAGTGACGTTGCTGCCTTCTGAGGCGCGACACACCCATACGGTAACCAGGCTTTCAACTCACGACCTCCGGGCGGAGCTTGATCGCCGTTACCGTCAACTGGACGGCCGCGTCCATATCGAGCGTGCTCGTGAAAGGCGAGAGGCTCGAGAGAGTCCTGCTCTCGAGGGAGTAGGAGGAGGTTGTTCTGCCGTGGCCATGCACCTACGCATGGTCAGATGGGCACAAAAGTTCTGGCCTCACCTGCCAGAGAAATTTGACGAGACTGTCAATCCCGCTGAGATTCTCCACATTTACTCCACCGCGATCCTTGCGGCCAGAGGCAACGAGGCCGTAATGGCCAACTACTTCCCCGTTGCTTTGACTGGGACCGCCAGGTCCTGGTTCATGAGCCTTCCACCCGACTCCATCAACAGTTGGGCGGAACTGTGTCAACAATTAACCGCCAATTTTGGGAGTTCATACACCCGACCAGGCACCGAATTGGACCTTTTTACTGTCAAGCAGAAGGGGGGAGAATCCCTACGATCCTTCATCCAGAGGTTCTCCCAGGTACGAAACACCATTCCTTCTATCTCCAGTGCCTCTGTTATTGTGGCATTTAGACAGGGCGTACGAGAGAAGAAGATGCTAGAGAAGCTGGCGACCAAAGAGATCACCAGCGTCACGGAACTCTTCATCTTGGTAGACAAATGTGCCAAAGTTGCAGAGGGTCGTGAAATGCACTCCCAACTACCTCCGGAGGACAATAAAAAAATCCTCCAAGGGTGAGGCCACTACCTCCGGGAGTGGCAAAAAGAAGAAAAAGTCCAACGGCAAGAAAAAGCCGTCGGCCGACACACCTATTGCTGCAGTTGCCGCAGCTCCGGGTGGCTAGGGGCCACGCCCCGAGAAGCGACCTCGACCGTCATCTGAAGACGATGGCAGCTCCAAGATGTGGTGTCCTATACATAAATCGAATAACAACAACCTGGAAGACTGCCAAGAGGTACAGAACCTTGCCGAGCGCTACAACAAGCGACGGGAAGAAGTTCCTTTCTGACAAAGGGAAGGAAAACAGAAAGTCGACGAAGCTCCGGCTGAAGAGGAGTTAGGCTTTTAGGACCCTAAAAAGGTCTTGAAGGCTGTTTACACCTCCGTCGACGACGACTCCGATGTCTCCGACAATGAACATCGGAAAACCATGAACACCATCTTTGGTGGTTCGTGGGACATCACTTCCCGCCATGTCCTCAAGACCATGCTACGGGACATGGCCTCAGTAGCTCCCACCGCCAGGGCGGAGCCGCATCGAAAGTGGATGGACACTGCCATCACTTTCGATGCATCAGACTGCCCTTGGAATATGATCGGAGCTGGCCAACTCCCATTGATGGTATCTCTGACCATCAATAACATCCAACTCCACCATGTAATGGTGGATGAAGGTTCGGGGCTGAAACTCATAAGCTTTGAAGCTTTCGTCAAGCTTCATCTCCGACCTTCGGACCTTCACCCCTCCCGACCTTTCTCCGGAGTAGGTCCGGGGGCCATAACTCCGCTCGGTGCAATTACTCTTCCAGTGACCTTCAGGACCCGGGAGAATTACCGCACTGAGAAGTTGGTCTTCGACGTGGCGTAGATCATCTTACCCTTCAACGCCATTCTGGGCAGGCCAGCCTTATACAAGTTCATGGCTGCCGCTCATTATGGATACTTGGTGTTGAAGATGCCAACACCAGCCGGTGTTCTTCGGATCCATGGAGATCGCACCGCCGGAGTGACAGCTCTGGAAGAACTCCACGCGCTTGCTACAGCGCAGGAAGAAGAATCCGGAAAGGAGCAAGCTCCGAAACCCCTGAGCATTCGTCATCGAGGCTCAACCTCCGCACCTCGCGTGCAACCAAGTGGCGACACCGACATTCCCGTCAAAGTCGTCCAAATCGGTTTCAACGCTGCTCAGACCACCCGTATATCGGGAGGTCTGAATGACAAATAGGAACTCGCGCTCATCACTTTCCTCCAGGCTAACGTCGTCGTGTTTTCCTGGCAACCGTCGCAAATGCCTGGGATCCCTAGGGAAGTGATCGAGCATAATCTGAAGATCTATCCTGATGCTCGACATGTACATCAGAAGCCTCAGAAGCAATCAGTAGAGCGACATGACTTCATACGACAAGAAGTGAAGAAGTTGCTCGAAGCTGGATTCATCCGAGAAGTCTTCCACCCAAAATGGCTGGCAAACCCTGTCGTTGTACCCAAGGCCAGCGGGAAGCTTCAGATGTGTATCGACTACTCTACACTGAATAAGGCATGCCCAAAAAGATCCATTCCCACTACCTCGAATAGATCAGATAGTGGATTCCACCTCCGGGTGTGAATTACTGTGTTTCCTAGACGCATATTCGGGTACCATCAAATCAGAATGTCTAGGGAAGATGAAGAGCATACCTCCTTCATCACACTAGATGGATTATATTGTTATACTTCCATGCCATTTGGTCTCAAGAATGTTGCTTCAACATTTGTATGAGCTATGTACAAAACTTTTGGAGAGCTCATCAGAGACGTAGCGGAAGTGTATGTCGATGACATCGTCATCAAGATTAAGAACAAGGAGTTGTTCCTTGACACCTTGCAAGCTGTCTTCGACAAGTTACGAGTCACTCGCACAAAGCTGAACCTGGACAAGTGTGTCTTCGGGGTTAGCTCCGGAAAACTTCTTTGTTTCTTGGTGAATCACCGAGGAATAGAAGCAAATCCGGTGAAGATAAAAGCTATTGAAGATATGCAACCACCAGCCCGCATCAAGGACGTCCAGAAGCTGACTGGATGTCTAGCTGCCCTTAGCCGGTTCATCTCAAGACTGACGGAATGGGCACTACCCTTCTTCAGGATATTGAGGAAGTCCGGACCATTCCAATGGCCTGAAGAAGCAGAAAAGGCGTTTTAGGAGCTGAAGCAGCTCCTCACCACCCTACCAACCTTGGTCGCTCCGAACCCTGGTGAGCCTTTACTGCGTTACATTTCGGCAACTGAAGAAGTTCTCAGCATGGTCTTGGTTGCAGAAAGACCAGAACCATCTACAGTTCAGGAATCCAGACCCCTTCGGGAGGGTCCGGAGCTACCTGAAGTCGATTTTGGGTCCTAGCTCGCAGGCCCTGATCCTCAAGGCGAGATGCCGAAGGATCCATCTCCTTCAAACAAAGGAGTCACTGTTACTGAACAACAAGATCCGGACCTCTCCAGGAAGGTTCGGGTCACTTCAGAAGAAGCTCCAGGTTCCTTCAACCAGAACCCGGAGGTCCCCGAACAAGAACCGGGCCCCTCCTGAAGGGTGAGGGTAGATGAGGAGGAAGCTCCGGGCCCCTTCGGGAGGGTCCAGATGGTCCAGCGCCCAGTGTACATCATCAGCGAAGTACTCCATGACGCCAAGACTCCGTACCTTGAGGTGCATAAGCTGCTCTACGCAGTTCTTATTGCCTCTAGGAAGCCCCGACACTACTTCCAAGCTCACAAGATTTCAGTGGTAACCTCTTATCCACTACGTGCAATCTTGCGTAACCCCAATTCCACCAGGAACATTGCAAAGTGGGCAGCGGAGTTAGCCGAGTTCGACCTTGAATTCATCCCAAGACAAGCGATCAAGAGTCAAGCATTGGCGGACTTCGTGGCAGAATGGACCCCCTCTCCATCAAATCCTGGGGGCCCAAGTGAGCAGAAGTCGGAACCCAAGATTCCGGTCTTCACTATGCCTCACTGGACTCTCTACTTCGACGGCTCCGTGCAGAAGCAAGGGACCGGAGCTGGAGTCCTTCTCCTCGCTCTGACCGGGGAGAAGGTTAAATACATGGTGCATCTTGACTTCAAGGCGACCAACAACATGGCGGAGTATGAAGCACTAATTTATGGACTCAAGGTGACACTATCATATGGTGTCAAGCAGCTGTTGGTAAAGGGTGATTCACATCTTGTTGTAAAACAAGTCAATGGTGAATGTTACTGCAATAACCCTCAACTAGCTGCATACCTAATTGAGGTCCAGAAGCTTCAGAAGGACTTCGATGTCCTGGATCTTTGCCATGTCCAGCGTCTCAACAACGCTGAAGCTAACGAACTCTCGACGAAAGCTTCAACCGGGGCTCCGGCTCCCAACAGAACCTTCGTCCAGAGGTTGTCTAAACCTACAGCTCAGCCTGCCGAACTTAGCGAAGGGGGCAAGACCAGCACCTCGAAGCTGGCGGTCCCGATGGCCCTGTTACCATGGCGTCCATCAAGGGTCGTAGGTGCTGCAGGGAACTCCGAGCAACCCAGCACGCATGACTCAAATGCTCAAGCTAGCTCCGATGCATGGATCTCGGAGATCCGGAGCTACTTGAAAGACAACTTCTTTCCTGAAAAGATAATGTATCCGCTGACCGGATAGTCAGATTGGCTAAAAGATACACGCTGGTAGAAGAGGATCTCTACCGGCGCGGTGCCAACGACGTCCTAATGCGGTGCATTACAAGGGAAGAAGGTTGCGAGCTCCTCACAGAAATCCATGGAGGCGAGTGTAGGAACCACGCGTCTTCCCGCACGCTGGTCGGTAAAGCCTTCGGGCATGGCTTTTACTGGCCTACAGCACTCTAGAATGCAACTGTGCTGGTGAAGAAATGTGAAGCATGCCAGTTCCATGCGAAACAAATTCACACACCGGCTCAACCTCTACAAATGATACCTCCTACGTGGCCTTTCGCTGTGTGGGGGATGGATATCTTGGGACCTTTCCCAAGAGTCGTCAGAGGTTACAAGTTCCTGTACGTTGCCATTGACAAATTCACCAAATGGCCGGAAGCAACTCCAGTTGTGACAATAAACAAGCAATCAACCATCAACTTCTTGCAGTCCATCGTATGCAGATTTGGAGTCCCAAATAAAATCATAACTGATAATGGGACCCAGTTCACAAGCTCTGCATTTGCGAAGACCTCGACATCCAAGTCAGCTACGCTCCCGTAGCTCACTCGGCAAGCAATGGCCAAGCCAAGAGAGCAAATGCAGAAATCCTAAAAGGACTCAAGACGCGCACATATAAGCGCCTGAGAAAACATGGAGCCAACTGGATCGAAGAGCTTCCACCCACTCTATGGGCAAACAGGACAACTTCAAACCGGTCAACTGGAGAGACACCTTTCTTCTTGGTGTATGGAGCTGAAGCAGTCCTTCCTCCGGAAATCACCTTGGGGTCGCTCCGGGTCCGGACCTTCGACGATGCCGTGCAGGACCAGCTCCGGCGTGAAGACCTTGACCTCCTCGAAGAGGGAAGGTGCCGAGCAGCTGTTCGGAATGCCCGATACCGCCAAGCTCTTCGGCGCTATCACCAAAGGCATGTTCACAGCCGACAGCTCGAGGAAGGCAATCTGGTGCTATGGAGAATACAATCTATAGAAGGGTTAAACAAACTCTCCCCCAGCTGGGAAGGACCCTTCCGAGTGATCAAAGCATCCCGTCCTGGATGCGTTCGCTTGGCAACTGAGGATGGGACACCTCTCTCTAATCCTTGGAACATTGAGCACCTTCGTAAGTTCTATGCTTAATATCACGGAGGTGAGTCTGTAGTTACAAGTGATGTATGTTATAGAGTCATTGTACAGAGTCGGGTAGCCCCTCCGGGAGAACAGCCGGACCTTCTCCGGAAGGTCTGCAAAGTTCAGGCAACACTTGTCACAGTCTCAGAACTAAAAGTGTAGCTAGCTACCTTGGGTCAAACAAGAAACAAAACACACTTAGCATGGTTCCATACCCTAAGGGTGTACTTGTTTCCCCTGTACCCCGGACCTATAATGAAAGACATCATTGTGTGAAAACAGACTCCACGTGCATTTACTTTGTACATGTTCAATATTTTTATTTTTCTCTTTCTTGTCTATGACAAGGTTGTGCGATTCTCAAGAATTTTTTAGCTCGACTAATTCATGTACAACTCGAGTCGCATTGTTAATTCCTTCGGGTTTTCACGTTGTTGAATGGCTCACTCACCTGAATGCCACTAGCCAATCTAGGTCTGGAGTGTGCTATCGACTTAGCCTGGTCTTGCACCCTAAGTACGCCACTCTACCTACACTCCGGCAGGCCGAAGTAAGGCAGGTCCTGAAAAAGATTGGACCTGGAGAAAACAACTCAGTGCACTTGATTTTATGAAGAATTACGCTCGACCTAAAAATTTATTACGAGAACAGTAAGTCACAATTGAGTTATAGATAGGAAACAAATTTTACTGTTTTTCTTGACTTCAATGTGCAGGGAAAATAAAGATCTCATGACGATGGTGAATTAAGCCGGAGCTACCAAAGCTCCGACATCCCCTAGGTGGCTTGTAGTCGATGTTTCAAACATTGATAGCAAGCGTCACTGGAGCAACTCAGCTCCGGTAAAGCCAGGGGGCCAACTGTTAATGTGAACAAAAGATGGTGGGAAGACTCCACAGTGGGGTCTGCTGTTGACACACCACGTGTCGACAGAGGTCACTGCCAGAGCTACTAAGCTCCGACACCCCAGAGGACTAACCATCAATGCTCTACGTGTTGATGGAGACTGCTGCCAGAGCTATCAAGCTCCGACAATGGTCAATGCCGGAGCCACTAAGCTCCGACAACCTCAGGGGGCCTTCACTATCGAAAACTTTGGACCTACGCTCTACAAGTTCGAAGCACGCAAGTCTTCAACAACTGTTACATCCTCTTGGTACATGTTCACAATCAAATTGTGTACATCTACCAGGGGGCCAAGTGGGACAAAGGTGTTGAAGACAAAAAATGAAATTCACAAAAAACTTGGATTTCATTCATCTGGAGACAAGAGATTACAAAATTGGAGAAAAAGAAGAGAGGATACAAGCGGGAGCTACAAAGAGATGGTCCTAGACCCTTTGGAAGAACGAGGTGACCTTCTGGGCAACCTCCAAAACGCTGGCTTGGGCACCTTCTCCCTCTTCGTCGATGGGGCCTTCAAGCACCGGGTCCAGGGGGAATTGAGGGTCCCGGCTTGTGTAGCACGTCAGCAAAAATTCAGCGACGTTCTTTGCCAGGGATTGTCCCTCAGTTTCCAGCTGGTCCGCAATAACATCGCCCATCTTGGTGAGCTTGTTGCCTGCCGAACCCAATGCATGCAACGCCTGGTCCAGCTCTGGCTCCGGATCATCCGGACGCATGGGACTAAAACCCATTGGCGTCAGCGTGTCGTTGGCTTTGCCCAGGAAGTCCCAAACTTGTTGGGACTCCGCAGCCCTGGAACCTCGCATCTCCTCCAAGGATCTTCTAGCCGCCGCAAGCTCCAAATTCTCCCGGGCGAGACGCTCTACCTCTTTGGCGTTCTGCTAAATCTTTTTAGCACCCGCCTTTCGAGTTTGTTGAGCTCTTCCTCCCGGAGGTGGATCTCGTTCCGGCGGTTAACCAGGTCCTTCTCTTGGCCCCACACCTTCTTCTCCCTAGCAGCAACATCATTCTCCCTCATGTGGAGGTCCTGACCTCGCTGCCAGGCCTTCTTCTCCTCTCTCTCGCAGCGCTCTTCTAATTTCTTGGTGCGCTCCTCGAGACTCTTGTCACCCAGAGTTAGCCTCTGAGTAAGCTCTTCTTCCCTCTTCACGAGGTCATCCCGTAGCTCCAGGAGTTTTTGCTCTTCATCCTCGAGCTTTCTCTCCTGCTTCTCAAGAGCCTCCCGACGCTTGACGAGACTGTTGTGGATGGTGTTGAGCCTCTCTTGGCGATCATTCGCTGCATTATTAGCAGCTACGGCCTGTTCGTAGATGGCCCGGGACTGGTTGTCAAGGGATCGAGTCATGCTTTCCCTCTCGTCCAGCAGCTTACCCCAGTACTCCAGCCAGACCTTCCCCTTCCTCACCCACTCTTTGTCGTCAGCCAGCCTCGACTGCACCAGCTTGGTCTCAAATTGGAGCCGGTTGCACCACCTGCTAAGAGTTTGGCGCTCCTCCTCGAGGGCCTTGCTGTCGTGGTAAAAAGCCAGCTGGACCCGGTGAAGACTGGAGCAGGCGTTGTCAATATACAACAATAAAGGGATCGGGTTCGGACCTGCCGGGGTCATCTCCGCTGGTTCCAGCGGGTTCTCCGTGACAAAAATCGTGTCCCACTCCACAAGAGCAGTTCCCTGAGCTTCTGCGGCACTAGGGCGCCCTCCGGGATAGCCCCGGCCACCGCCGAGGAAGGTCCTGCTTTAGAAGTTTCAACCTCCAGAGTTGGCTCTGAAGGTCCCGCCGTCAGGTCATCAACAAACTGGTCCCTCAAGCGGGGGGCCAGCAACTTCATCTTGGCACCTTGGCTCAGGCGCGGGCACCTCCTAGACCACCACCTCCAGGGCAGGTGTTGAAGGTTCGATCGGAGCTGAAGCTACTTCCGGCTCTGACGCTGGCACCTCCTCCATCGCCGGTTCAGGCGCTGATGCTTCGACCATCCTGGGCTCGGGCGCCGGCACCTCTGCAGCAACTAGCTCAGGCGCCAGAACTTCTTCGACGACCGGCTCTACCGCTGGAACTTCTGCAGCAACCGGCTCTACCGCCGAAACTTCTTCAACCACATCTCTACCGCCGGGGCCTCATCAACCACTGGCTCCACCGCTGGGGCTTCGACAACATCTGGCTCTAGGGCCAGAATCGCAGCTACCTCCGACTCTAAGGCCAGAGCACCCACCATTTCAGCATCCAAACCCGGATTTTCAACCTCTGGGCAGGTGCCGCTGATACATGTTCATTCCCGTGGTCCGGCGATACCACGGGAGCTTCTGGTGATGAGTCAAGGTCCAGGACCACGACAGCCGGCGCCGAAGTTGTCGTAGCCTCAGCCACTCCTTGGGGCGGCACTGGGATAGGAGCCGGAGCCTCCGCCTGCACAGCTTCAGCTGCTGCTACAGGAACCGGAGCTTCAGCCCCTTTCTTGGGTACCCTGTGGATGAAGGATGAAGACACTCAAAACGCAGTTAGAATACAAAACAACCAACTGAGGTAAAAAACAAAATTTACCTCCGAAGGCTTCCACTCCAGCTAGCGTGGAACCTCTTCCCCGGATGCTCAGGACCGGACCCTGTTGCCAATGGCGTGTCAGCTACGGAAGGTTCCCCGAAACTTGCCGCTGCTGTCAGCGTCACTTTGGTCGAGGCCCCCTTCAACTGGGAAGAACCTCCGGACCTAGAGCCTTCAGCTGGCCCTGGTACTATAGCCATATGGCCGGAACTAGCACCTCGGAGAGATGCCGATGCTGGAGTGGCTGCTGCTGTTGAAGACCTTCCCCTCCGGGGAGAAGGAGCCGCTGCGGAAGGAGCAGGCCTGACAGACCTCCCGTTAGAGTGCTTCAGCTTCCTTTTACGGCTCGAAGGCTCGACCAACTCTTTGCCCTTGCCCACGACTTCAACTCTGTGTTCCGGGACGGAAGGGGGACCACCCTCGGAAGCTCCGGAGATCACCAACCCGGTGGTCAAACGCCTCTCAACTACACCGAGGTCATCAAGCACTAACATCTTCTGCCGGAGTTACCTGCTGAACTCTACCTCCATGTTCAGAGGGAGGAAAGCCGCCGGCGGAGACAAGTCGTCACCCTCAACGTCGATGCCGTGCTGGAACTTCTTGAGGTGAAACTCCAAAGCTGCACCTTCCAGGTTGGACTTCAAACCGGTCTCGATCCGGTCGTCGTCCATCACACTGTTGAGGGCCCAAGCGAGCTTCTCTTCAGCGGAGTCCACCTGTTGACCAGGAAGTTGCAAAATACCGCCTGGGGAGTCACCCCTCCTTCCACATATTGGCGGATCCTGGTCAGAGCAGGGTTGAATGCGTCTGATAACACCGTAACTTCGCTCCAAGCTTCAGTGTCGATGTTGGGGAGGCCTCCGGGCAACTCCAACCTCTCATGCTCCTCTGTCCTGATGACAATCCAATCCTTCTTCCAGTCGTCCCACTTGCCAAAAGGGAACGACCGCAATTACTTTTGCGGGCACTTCTTGCGCTTCACAATGTAATAGAAGCCAAGGTACTCGTCACTCTTTCCGGTGGTGTGGATGGTGAAGAAGGTGCCAAAGAGCTCGACGCAGGGAGGAATAACCACCCACATCTCGCAGAAGTGGACAAAGATCGACACCAAAAGAATGGAGTGGGGGCCAAGGTGGTACAGCTGCAGACCATAGAAGTCTAGCAGCATCAAGAGAAAAGAAGAGAAGGGTGGGATAAGTCCCACCATGGCGTATGCGGAGAAGTACACCATGTCGCCGACGTGCTCCTTCTCGAAGGGAAGCTTGCCGGTGCGGACCTGGTGGTTGAAGAAGTCACTGGACCACCCCTTGAGGGCCCGGACCTTCTTCAAGTTACCGTCGGTCTTAAGTCGGCTCTTGCGGCGTCGGTCTTAAGTCGGCTCTTGCGGGGACCCAACTCCATCGCGGCACAGCGGGGCTAGAGATGAAAAGCAAGCAAAAGTTTGGAGGATTTGAGCGCAAGATCAAATGAAGGCGTAAATAATCCTGTGAGATCCTGACTCAAGGCTTAATAGGATTGATAGAATACTCATACCACCAAGGTATACCTTCTTTTCAGGAAGCCCACCTGCAAATAACTCTGAAGTTAAGCGTGCTTGGCCTGGAGCAATTTACGGATGGGTGACCAACCGGGAAGTCTTCCCGGGTGCGCACGAGTGAGGACAAAATGCGAAGAAAAGACTAGTGTTGGTCTGTGCGGTTAGTCTGTGATTATAGAGAGCTACCAGAAGTAATGACTGTCAGGCCCGTAGTGGCTGGGGTGTTACAGAATGGTAGTAGAGCCTAGTGGCTGGGGTGTTACAGAATGGTAGTAGAGCCGACCCTCGCGGTTTTACGGGTGCATACGGGTCGGGGACGTGGGTACGTACGCATGGCATGTGGGTCCTCTAGGAGGGACACGGTATGGTATGTATGCCAGTACTGAACGTATGGACGTGGCCAAGAGGGGACGTTCCTGGCTTGGGAGTTGACCGACAAGGACGTCCGTCTTCTAAGGGTGGTGGATTGTGAGATCCTGACTCAAGGCTTAATAGGATTGATAGAATACTCATACCACCAAGGTATACACCTTCTTTTTCGGAAGCCCACCTGCAAAGAACTCGGAGGTTAAGCGTGCTTGGCCTGGAGCAATTTACGGATGGGTGACCAACCGGGAAGTCTTCCCGGGTGCGCACGAGTGAGGACAAAATGCGCAGAAAAGACTAGTGTTGGTCTGTGCGGTTAGTCTGTGATCATAGAGAGCTGCCAGAAGTAACGACTGTCAGGCCCGTAGTGGCCGCGGTGTTACATTACGAAAGGAAAGGCTCCTCCGTGATTTGTGCCGGTCTGCCCAACGAAAAGTATGGCAGGGTGTCTGCCATTTATGAAGGAAGAATCGCCTTCGTGATTTGCGCCTGGCTGCACGTCGAGCTTCTGCCCAGCCACAGGTATGGCAGGAAGATCTTCTCTGGTTTTTGTGTTGGCCTGATTGCTATCATTCCATGTGAGCTGACTCTCATTCCATGTAGTGTTTTGCACCGGATTTCCTCCCAGAATTCTTGAAATATTATTCTCAATAAAAACATCAGCAAATGGATTAGTAGAGGGGTTAGCCATTTGATCATTACTCATTTCGTCCCCATGATCAAAGAGATTTGCAAGCATATTTTGCAGAAGCAGGAGGATTTCTTTCCTTAGAAGGGTGCCTGCGTTTGAGTGAAGATTTTTGAAGGGGGGTGTGTTTTCATCAAACACAATGTCCCTTGAGATGTAGACACGGCCTGTCTTCACATCTAGACACTTGACTCCCTTGTGAAGAGTATTATACTTGAGAAATGCACACTGGACCGACCTAAATGCAAGTTTATTGTTATTGAATGGTCTGAGATTCGGCCAGCAAACACAGCTCGAAACTCTAAGAGATGTGTAGGTCAGTTTGGTGCCAAACAGCCGTTCAAAGGGAGTGTCATAGATTAAAGTCTTGCTTGGGAGAATATTTATCAAATATACTGCAGTTAGAAATGCTTCATTCCAAAACTTTAGGGGCATCCCAGCATTTGCTAAAACGGCAAGACCCTATCTCCACAATATGGCGATGTTTCCGCTCAGTCGAACCATTTTGTTGGTGAGCGTGGGGACACAATACAAGGTGAGAGATACCCTTCCTTTGAAGAAGAGTGTTGAGTTTTTCATATTCACCACCGCAATCGGATTGCAAGGCTAAGATTTTCTTCCAAATCGTCTTTCAACGAGAGCTTGGAAATTCTCAAAGACATCAAAGACATCAGATTTTTTTATTGAAATGATATATCCATGTATACTTGCTATAGTCATCGATGAAGCTTACATAGTACTCAAAACGCCCAACAAATGTTGGAACCCATCCCTGAATGTGGCCTGGAGGGGGGGGGGGGTGAATAGGCTTTGAAAATTTCCTACACACTTAATCAAACTGTCAAATACTTGAGGGACCGAACTTGTCTGGTTGGTGGAGCGAACTATTCCGGTGTGCTGAAATTTTGTGAGTTAATTAAGTATTGATTAAAGAATTTAGACATTATAGCAGCGGTAATTGTGATCACTTAAATTAACAATCAATATAGCAAAGTTATACATGGAAAGCAATTGTAATTTAGTTTACAAGATTGATCAACTTAATGCCCTAAGTAATGATAATGCAAAAATAAAGAAGCACACGGATTTTTACCAAGGTTCGATCTCACCAAAGAGATCTACTCCTCGTTGAGGAAGCCCACACAGAGTTGGGTCTCTTCAAACTATTTCCCTCGTCAGTCACCACACAAGGCCGACTCGATTCCACTATCACGGGTAGTCACCGAGTTGGTGGGGCAACCTCACACTTTGAGGGCTCCCACATGAATAACAGCGAAAAGATGATCAAATACACTCGAAAAGATTATAAGTTATTGCACGAGTGTAAAGAGATCAAACCCCAAGAGCTCAATGACGCATAGACAACGATCTCCCAATCCCAAATCTGAATACTCAAATGATTTTCACTTTTGAGGACTTTAGATGCGTGGGGAGATGTGTTTTGTGCTATTGGGACAGGTGGCGGCACTAGGGTTTGAGTTGTGAACAGTAGAATACGTGAGTTGTGTTTATGGGGTCGTAGATCTCCTATTTATAGTGTTTCCAAAATTGTTACCGTTAGGGATCCCGACAGCTGGACTAGTCCGTACTGGGTATCGGACTTGTCTGGTGTGCTGTGTAAAGTCGACGTCAAATGTGCAGCACACTAGAAACCCTAAATTGTGTGAGGTATACCAGACTAGTCCAATAGGTGTCCGGACTTGTCCGGTGCCTTGTGTATTGGAACATCAGAAACTTTCTCGGACTAATCCGGTCCATAAATGGACTTGTCTGGTGTGATGTGATATAGAACATCAGAGCGTTCAATGGACTAGTCCAATCCTCAAACGGACTTGTCCGGTGCACAGTGTATTGTGTTTCAAAAAGTTGAACAGACTAGTCCGGTGCACTATGAAGTGAGACAATAGAGAGTTGAACGGACTAGTCCAGTCCATGAACGGACTAGTCTGGTGCTCAGTGAATTTTAAGATTGATTTTAAGACCCTTACCCCCACGCAAAGACTTGAGCTCTTGGGATGTGTCTCTCACACACATCCTATCCAACTAAGTCTACTTTACGCTTCATTCATAAATGGGGCCTTTCTTTTTCTTCATCACTTCATTTTTCACTTTTTGAGTGAACCAAACTATCTAATATGAGTTGACCTGCATTCATCTCAACAAGTTTATTAGGATCTCATTTGTTTATCATCAATCGTCCAAAACCCACAAGGGATTGCCTAGATGCACTTTCAATCTCCCACTTTTTGGTGATTGATGACAACCAATTGAGATTTCACAATTAAGAGTAAAAAATTGGTTTTTATAAAGTGTGCATATACGAGAATGAAAAATAATTAATAAAAACTTCTCACATATATTCACTCTTTATGGTGGGGTGCCTATAGAGTGCGTGATCAAAAGATGTGATGAGCAAAAGATAAGAACTTAGCCATTATAGCAACAATCATAACATTAACATTAAACTAAGCATCACACATTAAGTAAAGTAGGCACATTCATAATAGATTAAAATAATTTGAAATTAAGATACATGTCCTCGATCACAAGCCCTTAAGGCTACAAAATAAAATACTAGTCTCAATCTCTCACCCTTCGGCATCAAGCACCAAAAAGGGAAAAACGAGTGGAATCACATCGCTGCTGCCTCTCTTACTGTCGGTTCTATCTTCATCTTCAGGTGCTTGTTGAGGAGGAGGAGGAGCGGAGATGCCAGCTAGTCCAAATGAAGCCAACTCTTGCTCTGAAGGTGGTGCCATATCTGTGATATTTTCTTTAGAATCTTCTAAGATCTAAGGTGACCCCACTGGCTCCATCTCTAGCTTCTCACATATTGCTTTGATGTTGGCCTTCAAATATCTTTGATGCCTCTTCCTCGTCAGACTGTGACGCCTGGTTCCGAAAAATGAACCAAGCTAACGCATATGTGTGCCCAGGATGTTCAACACACATACACGAGTGCAATCACAAAAGAGTATACAGAAAATTACCATAGAACAAGATTAATTAACCAAATTTTATTACACAAACCAGATTATCCTCGAATACAAGCTCTAATGAATATTTATGACAAGTTCAACTAATGCAGCGGAAATAAACTAATTAAGCAAACTAAACAGCTAGGCAGCATAAGCAATAGGGTATAGCGCAACTCCAATAACACCACAGGCAAAGCTGACGGTAGACACGACCTAGAACTCCGCATTATCGCCATTAAACTCCCAATCCTAACCTGCAACTGTTGGGGGGGGGGGAATTGCAAGAGTGAGTACATGTCGTACTCAGCAAGTGTACAAAGTATGACATGTGTCTTATTCAAATGACGACAATAATAATGGCAAAGTGTTGAAAAGTACATTAAAACATTTGAAAAGCAATATATTATATTTATATGAATCAAACCCCTCATAATCATAAGTAATATCATAATACTAGTCCACAATTCACCATCCTCATCAATAATTCCATATTTCACCATTTGCCAATAACCATATTCAATACCAGAAATTAATCCATAACCATAATACCAACCATAACCATCCCAATACCAAGTACCCTCTAATCATGGAAGTTGTCCAGGTGCTCATAATCGGGAGCACGACTATCATGATAGTTTTATTAGACTCTACAGAGTTTGTACCACTTTACCCACGTGTTTGTGATTTCATCACCTTTCAGTGACTAAGAACCTCTATTATGCCATCTCACACTTCCGTAAGTGTGTGGCCAAGAGATCAAAAAATAAACTTTACAAAGGGATTACTAGCCTATTTAGACCCCACTGAGGTTTCACCGGTGGCGATGCCTCCAACTGAGCACATCTTCAACCAAGGGCCCCTTGAGCCATTCGGATCCCAGGGTAGTCCCACCAATCATCAACAAACCCAATCCGACTACCCATTCCCCGAGCATCTATAATGGTCCAAATAGCACTGGCAAAGCCCTAATTAATCAGCTACGTCGCATCCATACTTGGCCTCGTGGTGGCACTGTAGTCCTAGCTTATTCTCGCATGAACCGGTCCTTAGATCTAAAGCAAGCAAACCACCATGACATCCAACCCATCCACATACCAGGCTTGCTTAGATCACCCATCATTTTAACCAGTTCATGTTAATCATAATATCATAAATGCATAATTAAATGTGTAGAGTTGTTTTTCCATCCCAATTGATTAAGCGAAGCAAAAAGGTAAAAATCCCTTCCCGACTCTCCACCATAAATTCCAGGCGACAAGGGTGGTCAAACAACGCTAGTAAACTTCCTACCATAGGATTCCCATCAAATTGACACAAGCATGCAGTTTTGCAAACAAAACATTTATTTTAAAACAGGATCAATATGCTTCAAGGACACTTGCCTTGCTCTTGCTGTTGATTAGGATCGAAGCCTTCAAACTCTTGGTGCTATAGATCCTCCATAGCACTTTCTAGAGCAAATCCGTCTAATCCACACAATAAACATACAAGACAAGAAACACAATCAAAGAGTGCACATATATTACTCAATGTGACATGACATGCATGATTGATGCAAATGCAAGGTAGAACTTGTTACTAGATTGCTTTTAATGATCACTAACTAGTTCTAATAGCTTTTAACAAGTTTATACAGGTTTGGATTCGACTAGATCAAATTTTAGAATTAATTTGATGCAATTTAACCAGGAAGATCAGACTAGTCCGCTAGGGATCGGACAAGTCCGCACTCCGCGAGATCAGCGGATTAGGGTTTTCTAGATCGACGTGAATTTGGAGATTAGGGGTCAAATTCACATAAGGAAAAGAGAATAGAAGGTATACCAGGTGTTTAGAACTCCAATGAATCAAGAAACTTGGAGGTAGCACTTGGATCTTGGTGATCTAGGGTTGGTGATGAACTTGGAGACGAATTGGTGATGAAGAACGGTAGCTTGGTGGAGATCTTGATCCTCCTTCGTTTCCTCCTCTCCTTCTTGCTTGGGATCTTCTCCTCCCTCCTTGATGGTGGCTCTCCATGAACTAAGGTTTGGGTGGGTGGAAAAGTGGCAAATAGATGTCAATCCAAGGGGTGGGGTTGTTTATATAGAGGTGGAGGCTAGGGTTAGATGGATTTCGAGTTTTGGGATGAGTAGAGGCCAGTTTAGAGTCCCACATGGTCTCTAAAAGAGTTGGGCATGACGTCCCTAGGCCCACTTAGCGTGAAACCTAAGAAACAAGTCATAAAACAAAAGATCAACTCGGAGTCACGAAATATCGGACAAGTCCGAAAAGGACCGGACTAGTCCGAAGTCATCCAGAGAGAAAATCGGACAAGTCTGGCCAAACATCGGACAAGTCCGACTTTAAACAGAGAGGAAATCAGACAAGTCCGCTGGAACACCGGACTAGTCTGAAAAAGTCTAGGGACTTAGCAAATTTTCAAGGATTCTTGGAATATCGGACTAGTCCGCACAAAATCGGACAAGTCCGAAAGTTTCCAGAGCCAAAATCGGACTAGTCCGCAGCAAAAATGGACAAGTCCGTTTTTAGTCAGAGAGAAATCGGACTAGTCCTCAGTAAAATCGGACTAGTCCGCACTTTCCTGCGTTTTAAGTGCGGTTTCGCTCCAAATCAATTTTAAACTCGTTCCTCTTGTTGTGGGTTAATGTTAAACATGTATATGAGTGCATGTAGGGCATGATGCATGAAAATTAGGGTGTTACAAACCTACCCCCCTTAAAATGAATCTCGCCCTCGAGATTCGACGCGGAAGAGAAGAGATAGGGAAAGTCCTTCTTGAGATCATCCTCCAGTTCCCACGTTGCTTCTTTTTCTGTGTGGTGCTTCCGTTGAACTTTACACCATCTAATAACCTTGTTCCTTGTGACTCTCTCCTTGGTTTCCAAGATCTTGACCGGTTGCTCAGCATAAGTCAAATCTTCCTCTAATTCCAGTCCTTCCATTGACACTTGTTCTTTCGGTACTCTCAAGCACTTCTTGAGCTGGTAAACATGAAAGACATCATGGACATCTGAAAGGTGAGCTGGCATCTCCAACTTATACGCTACTTCTCCTCTTTTGTCCAAAATCTTGAATGGTCCAATATAACGAGGTGCTAGCTTTCCTCTTATGTTAAACCTCTTATGACCCCTCATTAGTGACACCTTGAGGTAAACAAAATCTCCCACTTCAAAGGCTAATTTCCTTCTTCTATTGTACGCATAGCCTTTTGCCTTGATTGGGCAGCCCTCAAGTTTTCACGAATTATTTGGACTTGCTTTTCGGCTTCTTGCAACACATCCGGTCCAAATACTTGAGTTTCTCCTGCCTCATTCCAGAATAAAGGTGTCCTACACTTCCTCCCACAAAGTGCTTCATATGGTGACATCTTCAAACTTGCTTGGTAACTATTGTTGTATGAAAATTCCGCGTATGGAAAGCTTTTGTCCCAACTTTTCCCATGCTTTAAAGCACAAGCTCTTAACATGTCCTCTAAAATTTGATTGGTTCTTTCGGTTTGTCCATCCATTTGTGGGTGATATGCTGAACTAAAATTCAACCTTGTTCCCAAAGCTTCATGCAATTTTTGCCAAAACTTAGAAGTGAATTGAGAACCTCTATCCGAGACTATCTTCTTAGGGACTCCATGTTGACACACAATATGCTCCATGTATATTTCAGCCAATCGTGCAGCTGTATATTTGGTCTTCACATGGACAAAATGAGCTGACTTGGTTAAGCGATCCACAATTACCCAAATTGAGTCATACCCGGACTAAGTACGTGGTAACCCAACTATGAAGTCCATACCAATTTCTTCCCACTTCCATTCCGGGATCTTCAATGGTTGTAATAATCCAGCTGGCCTTTGATGTTCCGCCTTGACTCATTGGCACACATCACACAATGCTACATATTTAGCTATGTCCTTCTTCATGCTATCCCACCAATAGCAAGTCTTCAAGCCTTTGTACATCTTTGTACAACCAGGGTGAATTGAGTAAGGCGAGTCATGTTCCTCCTTTAATATTGTCTCCCGAATAAGCTTTACATTAGGCACAACAATCCTCTTTCCAAGCCATAAGGTACCATGTTCGTCTTCATCAAATCTGAATTCTCTCCCTTCTTCGATCCTTTCCTTGATTTCCTTGATCTCCTCATCTGTGGTTTGTGCCTCTCAAATTTCTTGCTCCAAGGTTGGGTTTAACTCCATCATCTCCATCTCATTTACAAACCCGAGGTTCAACCGTTCAAACTCCTTGCATAACTCGGATGGTAACTCTCGAACTGTGAGTTGGTGACTTACTCCCTTTCTACACAAAGCATCAGCCACTACATTGGCCTTTCCTGGATGATAGTTGACCCCCAAATCATAATCTTTGATGAGCTCCAACCATCTTCGTTGCCTCAAGTTCAGATCCGTTTGTGTGAAAATATACTTCAAACTCTTATGATCCGTATAAATTTCACACCTATGTCCAAGAATATAGTGCCTCCAAATCTTCAATGCATGTACCATGGCTGCAAGTTCTAAATCATGTGTTGGGTAATTCTGCTCATGTTTCTTCAATTGTCTTGATGCATAGGCGACCACTTGACCTTCATGCATCAATACACATCCAAGTCCTTGTCTCGATGCGTCGCAATAAATATCAAAACTCTTGCTCACATCTAGCAGTACCAAAACTGGGGCTGTTGTCAACCTCTTCTTCAACTCCTTAAAACTATTTTGACAAGCTTGGGTCCATTGGAAAGCCTTTCCCTTCATTAGCAACTCCGTCATAGGCTTGGCTATCTTGGAGAAGTCCTTGATGAACCTACGGTAATATCCAGCCATCCCAAGAAAACTCCTTATTTCCTTTACATTTTGCGGCGGTTCCCACTTCAACACGTCTCTCACTTTTCCGGGGTCAACCGATACTCCCCCTCCTGAGATTATATGACTCAAAAACGACACCTCTCTCAACCAAAACTGACACTTGTTGAACTTGGCATACAATTGATGCTCCCTCAATTTCTGCAACGTAAGCCTCAAGTGTTCCTCGTGTTCTTTCTCATCCTTCAAGTAGATCATAATGTCATCAATCAACACCACAACGAACTTATCCAAGTACTCCATGAAGACCTTATTCATGAGGTACATAAAGTAGGCAGGCGCATTTGTCAATCCAAAGGACATCACGTGTACTCATAAGATCCATACCGTGTCCTAAAAGCTGTCTTGGGTATGTCCGATGGTCTAATCTTCATTTGAAAGTATCCTGACCTCAAATCAATCTTAGAGAAGACACAAGCACCCTTCATCTGATCAAACAAGTCTTCTATGCACGGCAAGGTGTACTTGTTCTTGATTGTTACCTCGTTGAGAGCTCGGTAATCTATGCACATCCTTTGGGATCCATCCTTCTTGTCCACAAATAGAACGGGCGCTCCCCAAGGCGAAGAGCTAGGGCGAATAAAACCTTTATCTAGTTGTTCTTGAATTTGCTTCTTGAGCTCCGCTAATTCCAAAGGAGGCATCCTATACGGCCTCTTAGCAATAGGTGCATATCCAGGTATTAAACCAATAACAAACTCAATGTCTCGATCGGGTGGCATACCTGGCAACTCGTCCGGAAAAACATCCAAAAATTCACACACCACCAGAATCTCCTCAATTGCGGCACCGTCCATATGATTCAACTCCAATTGCTTCGGTGCGGTTTGAGATGCTTCAAATTCTACGGTGATCCCTTCTTTGTTGGTCAACTTCACTGTCTTCGTGGCACACTCAATAACTCCATTGTGCTTCTTTAACCAGTCCATACCAAGTATAATGTCCAATCCTTGAGAATCCAAAACAATGAGGTTGGTGGAGAAGTCTACCCCCCTTATTCTAAGGCTTACTTTTGGACATACTATATTTGTCCTCATCTCTCCTCCAGGAGACTTAACCAATAGAGTAAACTTCATGTGAAGGATAGGCAAACTATACTTGGCAACATACTTCAATGCAATGAATGAATGCGATGCTCCAGAATCAAATAACATAGTCGCGGGGTTGGAGTTTGCGAGAAACATACCAATGACCACGTCATCCGCTTGTTGAGCATCCTCCGTAGAGACATGGTTCACGTTGCCACGAGCAAAGTTTTTCTGTCCATGGTTCCCTTGTGGTTGTCCTCCATTGGGTCTTGGGTTTCGCCTCGGTGCATTGCTTCCTTGACCAAGGCCTGACTTAGGACATTGATGCGCAAAGTGTCCAGCTTCTCCACAAGTATAGCACTTCTTAACTCCACGAGAATTATTGGGAGGAGCTTAGTTTTGAACATTTGCAGCAGGAAAATTAGCACGAGGTGCATAAGGCATTGGAGGCCTAGGTGCTTACATAACAGGGCGCTGCTGCACAAACTGAGTTGGCCATGGTGCATAACCAGGGCGCTGAGCAGGAATAGAGGAGCTGTAATAGGGCGCATTGGGTGGTGCAAGGCGAGGGCGCACATTACTTCCTTGTTGCTGTCCTTGATATGGCGCCTTTCTCTTATTGTCTTGCTCCATCTCACGAATCTTGTTCTCAATCACAATTGCTTTGTCCACAAGCTTCTGGAAAGTTGTATAGTCACAATTGAGCAATTGCACTTGAATTTCATTGTTGAGGCCTCTCATGAACAAGTATTGCTTCCGACTGTCCCGACTAACATCCTCAGGCGCATACCTTGAGAGTTGAGTGAACTTATTGAGATATTCACTCACGCTCGATCTTCCTTGCCTTAAGTTCTCAAATTCTTGCTTTTTCAAAATCATAACTCCTTCCGGCACATAATGAGAACAAAAATTCTCCTTGAATTCAGCCCAAGTAATTCTCTCTTGGTTCTCATGAGCATTGCAATAAGCATCCCACCAATCCGCAGCTGCTCCAACTAGTTGATGAGAAGCAAACAAGACCTTCTCCCGGTCACTGCATCAGACAATAGCTAGCTTCTTCTCCATGGACTTGAGCCAGTCATCCGCATCCATAGGGTCAGCAGCTTGAGCAAAGGTTGGCGGCCTAGTCCTCATAAACTCTCACAATCGGTTATGAGGAGGCGGGGGTGGCGATGGAGGCATGTGGGGCTGATTGTTGATGTTGCCAGCCTGCAGCTGTCCCATAGTCTGTATCATGGTCTGCATGAGCTGGTTTTCCATAGCCAAAAGCTGCTCAATGTTGATAGCTCCATGAGCAGGTCCTTGCCCATTGTTGTTCTGAGGTACTCCACTGTTCTCATCCTCATCATTGCCATCCCTCTGGTTGCGAGTCCTCACCATCCGAAGAAAAGCAATAGGTAAGAATTAGAAAACGTCCCCAACTATATGCATCAAGGGATATGAAGCTAACCAACTAGCTATACTAGCCTAGGTGGACATGGCAATGCTAAGGCATCCCAAAATCCTCTATTAAGCACACAAGCGAACAATATATAGCAAACAACACACCAACCAAAACACATCGATCCCTGAGTGCCCCTATGTGCTCTAAAGTGTCCATTCTATCTAGGCTGCATCCTATGGTCAACCTGTGGCTCTGATACCAATCTGTGACGCCCGGTTCCGAAAAATGAACCAAGATAATGCATATGTGTGCCCAGGATGTTCAACACACATACACGAGTGCAATCACAAAAGAGTATACAGAAAATTACCACAGAACAAGATTAATTAACCAAATTTTATTACACAAACCAGATTATCCTCGAATACAAGCTCTAATGAATATTTATGACAAGTTCAACTAATGCAGCGGAAATAAACTAATTAAGCCAACTAAACAGCTAGGCAGCATAAGCAATAGGGTATAGCGTAGCTCCAATAACACCACAGGCAAAGCTGACGGTATACACGGCCTAGAACTCCACATTATCGCCATTAAACTCCCAATCCTGACCTGCAACTGTTGGGGGCGAATTGCAAGAGTGAGTACATGTCGTACTCAGCAAGTGTGGAAAGTATGACATGTGGCTTATTCAAATGACGACAATAATTATGGCAAAGTGCTAAAAAGTACATTAAAACATTTGAAAAGCAATATATTATATTTATATGAATCAAACTCATCATAATCATAAGTAATATCATAATACTAGTCCACAATTCACCATCCTCATCAATAGTTCCAGATTTCACCATTTGCCAATAACCATATTCAATACCAGAAATTAATCCATAACCATAATACCAACCATAACCATCCCAAATACCATCCCAATACCAAGTACCCTCTAATCATGGAAGTTGTCCAGGTGCTCATAACCAAGAGCACGGCTATCATGATAGTTTTATTAGACTCTGTAGAGTTTGTACCACTTTACTCACGTGTTTGTCATATTATCACCTTTCAGTGACTAAGAACCTCTATTATGCCGTCTCACACTTCCGTAGGTGTGTGGCCAAGAGATCAAAAAATAGCCTTTACAAAGGGATTACTAGCCTATTTAGACCCCACTGAGGTTTCACCGGTGGCGATGCCTCCAACTGAGCACATCTTCAACCAAGGGCCCCCTCTTGAGCCATTCGGATCCCAGGGTTGTCCCACCAATCATCAACAAACCCAATCCGACTACCCCTTCCCCGAGCATCCATAATGGTCCAAATAGCACTGGCAAAGCCCTAATTAATCAGCTACGTCGCACCCATACTTGGCCTCGTGGTGGCACTGTAGTCCTGGCTTATTCTCGCATGAACCAGTCCTTAGATCTAAAGCAAGCAAACCACCATGACATCCAACCCATCCACATACCAAGCTTGCTTAGATCACCCATCATTTTAACCAGTTCATGTTAATCATAATATCATAAATGCATAATTAAATGTGTAGAGTCTTTTTCCCATCCCAATTGATTAAGCGAAGCAAAAAGGTAAAAAGCCCTTCCCGACTCCACCATAAATTCCAGGCGACAAGGGTGGTCAAACAACGCTAGTAAACTTCCTACCATAGGATTCCCATCAAATTGACACAAGCATGCAGTTTTGCAAATAAAACATTTATTTTAAAACAGATCAATATGCTTCAAGGACACTTTCCTTGCTCTTGCTGTTGATTAGGATCAAAGCCTTCAAACTCTTGGTGCTGTAGATCCTCCGCGGCACTTTCTAGCGCAAATACGTCTAATCCACACAATAAACATACAAGACAAGAAACACAATCAAAGAGTGCACATATATTACTCAATGTGACATGACATGCATGATTGATGCAAATGCAAGGTAGAACTTGTTACTAGATTGCTTTTAATGATCACTAACTAGTTCTAATAGCTTTTAACAAGTTTATACAGGTTTGGATTCGATTAGATCAAATTTTAGAATTAGTTTGATGCAATTTAACCCGGAAGATCGGACTAGTCCGCTAGGGACCGGACAAGTCCGCACTCTGCGAGATCAGCAGATTAGGGTTTTCTAGATCGACGTGAATTTGGAGATTAGGGGTCAAATTCACGTAAGGAAAAGAGAATAGAAGGTATACCAGGTGTTTAGAACTCCAATGAATCAAGAAACTTGGAGGTAGCACTTGGATCTTTATGATCTAGGGTTGGTGATGAACTTGGAGACGAATTGGTGATGAAGAACGGTAGCTTGGTGGAGATCTTGATCCTCATTCGTTTCCTCCTCTCCTTCTTGCTTGGGATCTTCTCCTCCCTCCTTGATGGTGGCTCTCCAGGAACTAGGGTTTGGGTGGGTGGAAAAGTGGCAAATAGATGTCAATCCAAGGGGTGGGGTTGTTTATATAGAGGTGGAGGCTAGGGTTAGATGGATTTTGAGTTTTGGGATGAGTAGAGGGCGGTTTAGAGTCCCACATGGGCTCTAAAAGAGTTGGGCACGACGTCCCTAGGCCCACTTAGCGTGAAATCTAAGAAACAAGTCGTAAAACAAAAGATCAACTCGGAGTCACGAAATATCGGACAAGTCCGAAAAGGACCGGACTAGTCTGAAGTCGTCCAGAGAGAAAATCGGACAAGTCTGGCCACATCGGACAAGTCCAACTTTAAACAAAGAGGAAATCAGACAAGTCCGCCGGAACACCGGACTAGTCCGAAAAAGTCCAGGGACTTAGCAAATTTTCAAGGATTCTTGGAATATCGGACTAGCCCGCACAAAATCGGACAAGTCCAAAAGTTTCCAGAGCCAAAATCGGACTAGTCCGCAGCAAAAACGGACAAGTCCGTTTTTATTCAGAGAGAAATCGGACTAGTCCTCAGTAAAATCGGACTAGTCCGCACTTTCCTGCGTTTTAAGTGCGGTTTTGCTCCAAATCAATTTTAAACTCGTTCCTCTTGTTGTGGGTTAATGTTAAACATGTATATGAGTGCATGTAGGGCTTGATGCTTGAAAATGAGGGTGTTACACAGACTCTCTTTGAGCTTCTTAATTTCCACTTTGCGGCAGGATGCAAAGATGGATGAGAGCATTTTCAGCACACCACTGGAGGACTCTCTAGAGGGTGGAGGAGCAGAAGTAGCAGCTTCATTTCTTGTGCCTTCATGAGCCCTCTTAGATCTTTGTTCCTCTCTAGGTGAGCTAGGAGCAGAGGGGACAATGTAGGTTGTAGGCTTCTGGGGCCTGAGACCAGTGTGAGGAACATCCTTTACAAACTCAAGTCCTGTCACCTTCTCAATCATATACATGATATAGGGAGCATAGCCACAGGACCTGTTAGGGGTGATGGAGATGTTCACAATGTCATTGTAGATGTACTCAAAGACATTGAAGGTCCTTCTCTTGTTTATCACCTTCATCAATGTCCTTAGTGTCCCCTGAATAGTTCCTACATCTCCCTCATTGGGAGCTATGGTCTTCCTGAGGATTCTGTTTAGAACTGCAAATAATGGATTCAAGTATTTGGTAGTTGGAGACTTGTAAGGCATTCTTGTATCATATAGAAAATCAAGCTCATCTTTCTTCGAGGGCTTCAAGTTGTGAATGATGATGTCGTTCTCCAAAGAATCTTCAAGATGAAGAATTCTAGCAAACTCCTCATAAGTTACACTGTACTTTTCTCCATGTGTCATCCATATCATTTTGTCACCATCATAACGAGCAAATTATAGAGTGAAATAGAATTGAGCGATGACCTCATTGTTCCAATCCATTGGAAAGAGACAAGATCCTTCAATCCATGTCGCTCCAATGCCTCCAGAACTTCTTGATAAGCTTTACATCTCTTGGACTGGAGGTAAGTGATATCCACCCACTGACTTTCAATCACTGGGTTCCTAATCTTCATGTATACATGCACATAATAGTCAGCATGGAAATTGATCCAGAATCTGGGGTCAGCTGACTGTTTGGGCTGCTCATAAACTTCCATCTTTTTGAACTTGTCAGCCAATTCACTTCCTTTTCCAGTAAAATCATCACTTGATGACTGCCTATTGCAGTGAGTAGGAGCCTTCATTTTCAAAGGGCCAATAGGACCACTAGCCAGTCCTTTTCCCTTGTTGAGACTTCTCTTGGGTGCCGAAGAACTGCCAGCACCTTCCTTGCTCAGGGGCTTCTTCACTACTACTCTCCTCTTCTTAGGAAGTACTTCATCGGGAGGAGAGGAGTGGACATTGTGGTCATGCCTTTTCTTCATAACCCTCTCTTTTTCTCTTTGCACTCTTGCACGATCACACTCTCCGTCATAGTCAAAGGAGCTGTCCTCGAAACCTGAAGACATCGTGCCTGACAGAGGAATTCAAGGGTTGATAAGAATTGATAGTAGACTTTGTGCAAATAATAATTTAGAGGTTTAGATTGTCAGGGCACCGGACTTGTCTATTTTCAGAGAGTGGACTTGTCCGGAGCAACAGACTTGTCCACACTTGAATACCGGACTAGTCCAGAATGACATAAGAAGCCTAACTTCCTATTTCCAACAAAGCTAGCTCAAATCGATTCACAATGAGAGGGAAACATTAGGAATACATCTAGAAGAGTAATGTATGCCCTAGGAATCAAGAAAAATAAGCAAGATTTGAGAAAAGATGAGAATCAGGGTTAAGTGAGATTTTACCAAAAATTTTGAAGCTTGAGGTTGAAGGAGCGGAGTAGGGTCCGGATAAGTACAGTGTGGGCAAGCTCCGCGCCTAGGAGAGCATTTCCCTTAAAGAAATCTTTGATTTTGATGGCTGGATGCAAAAATCGCCTTGGGAGCTCACGGTAGAAGAGAGTGAGCAAAAGCAATTGTGAGATGAGGGGGATGAGCTCCTGGCGGCAGGCTAGGATTAACCACGATAGATAAGGACTAGTCTGGTGGAAACTAGACAAGTATGGTATGCCGGACTGGGGCCGGACTAGTCTGAGGCAACAGACTAGTCCAGTGCTGACGCCAGACTAGTCCGGTATCAGCAGGACAGAACAGAATTGAACAACTTGATTTTGGTTGTTCGATCTAATAGTGATCTAAAGGACACCATTTCACAAATAATCCCAATGAATATGACCAGTAAGCAATCAACAATCATACAATGGTCATAATTCACCAAGATTTACTAATTTAAATTGTTTTCAAGAGAAAATCAAGATAAGGGACAAATTTTTCCAAAATGGGTAAATTTTGAAATCACAATCAGGTATGCAGTGTTTCAAGACACATTTCGAGAGTGAAGTATATTTAGCTCATTTTTTAGCTCACAAAATCTCTTTTCATCTAATGACTTGGTGAAAATGTCTGCAAGTTATTTTTCAGTCCTAACATGTGAGATTACAATATCACCTTTTAATGAATGATCTCTTAAGAAATGGTGGTGAATATCTATGTGCTTAGTTCTTGAGTGCTCTACTTGGTTGTGTGCAATTTTTATAGCACTCTCATTATCGCATAAGAGTGGAATATGGTTCAGATTGTAACCATAATCCCTTAGAGTTTGTCGCATCCAAAGTAGTTGTGCGCAACAACTACAGGATGAAACATACTTTGCTTCTCCTGTGGAAAGAGCAATGAAGTTTTGCTTTTTAGATGACCATGAAACTAAGGACCTGCCAAGAAATTGGCAAGTCCCCGACGTACTCTTTCTATCGACTTTGCATCTTGCATAGTCGGCATCAGAATATCCTATCAATTTAAACTTGGATCCTTTGGGATACCAAAGGCCCAAGTTGGGTGCGTGCACAAGGCATCTTAAAATTCTTTTTACAGCTATTAAATGGTACTCTTTAGGTGCGACTTGAAACCTTGCACACATACACACATTAAGCATAATATCAGGCCTAGATACACATAAATAGGGTAATGAGACAATCATAGATCGATATACCTTTTGATCCACATTTGGACCATCTTCGTTGAGATCGAGATGTCCATTAGTTGCCATGGGTGTCTTGATGGGCTTGGCCTTGTCCATATTGAACTTCTTGAGGATGTCCTGCATGTACTTGGTTTGGCTTATGAAAGTGCCTTCTCTTAATTGCTTCACTTGGAATCCCAAGAAGAACTTTAATTCGCCCATCATCAACATCTCGAATCTGTCTGTCATAATTTTGCTAAATTCTTCACAAAAGACTTATTAGTAGAACCGAAAATGATATCATCAACATAAATTTGACATACAAATAGATGATCATCAAAATGTTTTGTGAACAATCTATATTTAGCTTTTCCAATCTTAAAACCTTTTTGAGTTAGAAAATCTCTAAGGCACTCATACCAAGCACGAGGAGCTTGTTTGAGGCCATAGAGAGCCTTACATAATTTATACACATGGTTGTGGTACTCTTGATCTTCAAATACTTGTGGCTGCTCCACGTACACTTCCTCCTTAATGTGACCGTTGAGGAAAGCACTTTTGATGTCCATTTGATACAGCTTAAAATTATGGTGAGTAGCATATACCAATAAAATATGAATGGACTCAAGTCTAGCTACGGGAGCAAAAGTTTCATCGAATTCCAAACCTTCGACTTGTGAGTAACCTTTTGCCACAAGTCACGCCTTATTTCTTGTTACCACTCCATGTTCGTCTTGCTTGTTCCGAAAGACCCATTTGGTTCCTATAATGTTCACCTTTGGTCTTTCTACAAGTTCCCACACTTCATTTCTCATGAAGTTGTTCAGCTCCTCTTGCATTGCAATCACCCAATCTGGATCCTTTAGTGCTTCTTCTACCCTGTATGGTTCCAAAAAAGAGCCAAAAGAGTAATATTCAAATAAATTAGCTATGCGAGATCTAGTGGTTACTCCCTTGGTAATGTCTCCAATAGTGTTGTTGAGGGGATGATCTCTTTGTATACTCTGATGTACTCTTGGGTGAGGAACTTGTGAAGTTATTTGCACTTCATTTTCTTCATTTTCAATGTCTCCTCCTAGATCATTGCTTCCTTGATTATATTGATCTTCTTGATCTTTCTGATCTTGATCTTGTGCATGAGCTCCCCCTTGATCATTGCTTTCTTTTTGAGTTTCATCTTGTGCACTTGAGTCTTGTGGTTGTTCTTGATGTCGAATATCACCAAGTGACATCCTCCTCAATGCTTGACATGAGACTTCTTCTTGATCTAGGACACACTTATCAACTTGCTCCACTTGGGAGCCGTTAGTTTCATCAAACAGTACATCACGTGCAACCTCAACAAGGCCAGAGACTTTGTTGAAGACACGATAAGCGTAGGCGTTGAATCATAGCCAAGCAAGAACCCTTCATCAGATTTCGAAGTGAACCTTTAAGTCATCGGTTTCTTGTTCAAGATGAAACATTTACATCCAACTACTTTGAAATATTAAACAATCGGTCTGTTACCAGTGAGGAGCTCATATGGCGTCTTCTTCAAATGTCAGTGAAGATATGGCCGTTTGTGGCGTGACAAGCGGTGTTCACCGCTTTAGCCCAAAACCGGTCCAAAGTCTTGTATTCATCCAACATTGTTCTAGCCATCTCAATGAGTGTCCTGTTCTTCCTTTTGGCCACCCCATTTTGTTTAGGGGAGTAGAGTGCCGAAAATTCATGCTTTATTCCTTCTTCATCTAGGTACTCCTCAACTTGTGTATTCTTGAACTCCGTTCTGTTGTCACTTCTAATGTTCTTCATGGTTGAGGATAATTCATTTGTGCCCTTTTTTATAATTTCTTGAGGATTCCATGAGTTTCTAATTTATCATATAGGAAAAATACCCAAGTAAATCTTGAAAAATCATCAACAATGACCAATCCATATTTATTACCGCCGATGATTATATGAGCAATTGGACCAAAGAGGTCCATATGTAGAAGTTCCAATGATCTTAAGGTAGTCATCATGTTCTTGGCGGGATGTGGTGCTCCAACTTGTTTTCCTGCCTGGCAAGTGTTGCACGGTCTGTCTTTCTCAAAAACAACATCCTTTAAACCTCGGATGTGACCACCTTATAGAAGTCTCTGCATATTTCTCATCCCAACATGGGCTAGCCGTCTATGCCACAACCATCCCATGTTAGTTTTAGCAACCAAGCAAGTGTTGAGTTCAGATTTATTTTTGTTGATGTCAACAAAATAAAACTTTCCCTTCGACATTCCCTTGCATGCAATCGAGCCATCACTTCTTCTAAAAATGGTCACACCGTCATCAGTGAATAAACAGTTATAACCATTGTCACAAAACTGAGATATGGACAAGAGGTTATAATCTAAAGAATCTACATGTAAAACATTTAAGAGAGTATGTTGGGAAGAGATTTCAATTTTACCGCTACCAAGGACCTTTCCTTGGCTGTTGTCTCCAAAGAATATCCCTTCACTTGGATCCACATTGTGCTCATACTCCACGAACATACTCCTCTCTCCGATCATGTGATTAGTGCATCCACTGTCCAGCACCCATTTTGATCCACCAGAGGACTAGGCCTGCAAAACAGAATTATTTTTTGGTTTTAGGTACACAAGCTTGCTTGGGTCCTCACGGGTTAGTCACAAGAGTCTTGGGCACCCACACACAAGTTGTAGAGTTCTTGTGGCGTGGCCCTGCATATTTATCAAAAACATGTCCAAATTTGCCTTTCATGAGTACATAGGAAGCATCAAAAGTACGGAATAGTATTTGTAATTCAGATTCTTGTGATGTTTCCTTGGCAAAAGTAATTTGTTTCTTAACTTGAACATTAGTGGACACGTGTTTATTTCTAGTAAACCCAATACCATCTTTGACATCAGGAGGTCTTGTGACAATATATGACTACGTGCATATTTAAGCTTTTCCTTGTCAAAGATGCCACTTTGGGATGGATGTTTAGTGTGTGAAACAGAAGAATCATCTATAACAACATTTTTCTTACTAGAGGATGTGCAAGTTGTAGTTGTTGTCGAATTTACATCTTTGGGAGGTGAGCACTTGGAGGAGGAGGAGTCACTTTGCTTGAGCGACTCGACTTGCACTTCAAGGATTTTGTTAACTTTTGACAAGTTAGCAAGTTCATCCTTGATTGCAATGTGTGAGTCTTCTAGTTTTGAGCAAGTTTCCTTACTCAACGCTAGCTCATGCTCAAGTGACTTGCTCTTTTCCCTCTCAGGCTCAAGAAGTTTCTCAATCTCTTGGTATCTCTTCCTTTCACGGATGAGCATATCTTCTTGTCGATTGACAAGCTCCTCCTTCTCAAAAATTTCATCTGACAACATTTTCATTTTCTTTAATGCAGTTTTACTTAACCCTCTAAACATCTCATTTTCACTAGAGCTGTCAAAATTATCAATAGAGGAATTTAGCTAGGGAGGTTTGAGTCAAACTTTTTTCTTGCCTTCCTTAGCCATGAGGCAAGTATGATTATGAGTCTCTCGTCCTCCCATGTTCGGGAAGAGCGTAAACCTCTTGGTAGGGTTCTTGATGGCAATGGTGGCCATCTTCTCTTCTTCATCGAAGGAGGACTCGTCGTTTGAGTCCCACTCCTTGCCAATGTGCGCTTGGTGATCTTGCCTCCTTTTATTGAAGATCTTATTCTCTTGAGGATTCACTTCCTTCTTCTTTTTATTTTCTTCATAAGTGCAGTCAACCATAAAGTGACCATACTCGCCACTGTTGTAGTATGTACGTCGAGCCTTGGATTTTCCTTTTTCTTTGCTCTTCCCATCACTCGAGTTGTTGCCCTTCCTTCTTTTCATCATCCGCCTAAATTTCTTGATGAAGAGTGCCATTTCGTCATCATCCAAACCGGTCCTTACATCACTTATGTCTTCATCATCTTGTGCTTCACGAGCTTCCTTTCCTTTAGGCTTGCAAGTTTCCTTGAGGGCAATGTCTTTCTTCTTGAAGGAAGTAAGCTCAACTAGGTCTTTGATGTATTGGGCCTCCTTATCCATCATCTCATGGTTGATAATTTTGCCCAATAGTTCATCCGGAGTCATTTTGTAAAACATCGGGCTTTCGCGGATCAAGGAGCACAAGGTGACATTTCTTGGCATAAAGGCTTTGATCATTCTTTTGACCACCTCATGGTCAGTCCACTTCTTGCTTCCATAGGCGCGGATCTTGTTGATAAGTGACTTCATTCTATTGTACATGTCTTGAGGTGATTCGCCTTACTCAATGGCAAACCTACCCAATTCTCCTTCGAGCATTTCAATTTTTGCCTCTCGGACTAACCGATTTCCTTTATGTGCAGTTTTGAGTGTATCCCAGATTTCCTTGGCACTTTCTAGTCCATCAATCTTGGTGAACTCTTCTCGGCTTAGAGATGAAGTGATCACTGCAACAGCTTGTGCGTTGTGATGAATTTCTTGTTCCTGTTCCGGAGTGAGTTCATCGTCTGTATCTAAGATATCTACACCTATACACACAATATGCCAAAGACTGGGGTTCAAAGAGATTAGATGCATTTTCATGTTGTATTTCCACATGGTATAATCGTTTCCGTCGAACTGTGGAGGTTTTCCCATGGGAATGGAAAGATAATGATTATTTGAATTGAGACGATTGTAATTGTAAGGATATCGGGAGTAGTCGTGATGACCACTCCCCGTAGTCTTCTCGTCTTCTTTTTCTTTTTGACTTAGGAGTTTCTTCCTTAGAAGTGCCTTGAGGTGAAACACTTCTTCATCATCGTGTTGATTTTCTCTAAGTATATCGAAGGCTTTTGTATCTTGTTCTTCTTCGGTGTTGATCACCTTCGAGATCTCGTTGTTCTTGTCAGAGGCCATTGAGCTCTCCGAGCGGTGAGTCTCGTAGATGGAGAACCTGGCTCTGATACCAATTTAATGTGGCCTAGAGGGGGGGTGAATAAGCTTTCAAATTTCCTGCACACTTAATCAAACTGTCAAATACTTGAGGGACCAGACTTGTCTAGTTGGTGGAGGAGACTAGTCCGTGTGCTTAAATGTTGTGAGTTAAGTAAGTATTGATTCAAGAATTTAGATGTTATAGCAGCAGAAATTGAACAACTATTGTGATCACTCAAATTGACAATCAATATTGCAAGGTTATACGTGGAAAGCAATTGTAATTTAGTTTACAAAATAGATCAACTTAATGCCCTAACTAATGATAATGCAAAAATAAAGAAGCACACAAGACACGGATTTTTACCGAGGTTCGATCTCACCAAAGAGATCTACTCCTCGTTGAGGAAGCCCAGACAGAGCTGGGTCTCTTCAAACCCTTTCCCTCGTCAAGTCACCACACAAGGACGACTTGATTCCACTATCATGGGTAATCACCGAGTTGGTGGAGCAACCTCACACTTTGAGGGCCCCCACAATAATTAAAGCAAAAAGATGATCAAATACACTCGAAAAGATTGCAAGTATTTGCAAGAGTGTAAAGAGATCAAACCCCAAGAGCTCAATGACGCGTAGACAACTATCTCCCAATCCCAAATCTGAATACTCAAATGGTTTTCACTTTTGAGGACTTAAGATGCGTGGAGAGATGTGTTTTTGCGCTCTTGGGACAGGTGGTGATGCTAGGGTTTGAGTTGTGAATAGAAGAATACGTGAATTGTATTTGTGGGGTCATGGATATCTTATTTATAATGTTTCTAAAATTGTTACCGTTAGGAATCCCGACGGTTGGACTAGTCCGTACTGGGTACCGGACTTGTCCAGTGTGCTGTGTAAAGTCGGTGTGAAATGTGTAGTACACTAGAAACCCTAATTTGTGTTAGGTATACCGGACTAGTCCGGTAGGTGTCCGGACTTGTCTGATGCCTTATGTATTGGAACATCAGAAACTTTCTCGGACTAATCCGGTCCATAAACAGACTTGTCTGGTGTGATATAGAACATCAGAGAGTTCAACGGACTAGTCCGGTCCTGAAATAGACTTGTACAATGCACAACGTATTGTGTTTATAAAAAGTTGAACGGACTAGTCCGGTACATAAACGGACTAGTCCGGTGCACTGTGAAGTGAGACAACCGAGAGTTGAACGGACTAGTTTGGTTCATGAACGGACTAGTCCAGTGCTCAGTGAATTTTAAGATTGATTTTAAGACCCTTACCTCTACGCAAAGGCTTGAGCTCTTGGGATGTGTCTCTCACACACATCCTATACAATTAATTCTACTTTGCGCTTTATTCATCATTGGGGCCTTTCTTTTCTTCATCACTTCATTTTTCACTTTTTGAGTGCACCAAACTATCAAATATGAGTTGACCTGCATTCATCTCAACAAGTTCATTAGGATCTCATTTGTTTGTCATCAATCGTCCAAAACCCACAAGAGATTGCCTAAATGTACTTTCAGTCCCCACACATCAGAGAAGATCAACTCTCGGGGAAGGCTAGACACACTAGTGGAAATAGGATATGAAAGTTGATGACTCTTCCCAAGTTGACATGGATCACAAACTAAATTCATGCTAATCTTGTCATCAAATACAATTTTGTTCTTGCTAAGTATTCTTTTGATGATGGGAGAGGCAAGATGCCCTAGTCGATCATGCCACTTCAACAAGGAGACCTTAGTGGCACTAAGAGCACTTTTATTTGACCACCAATCTTGAGGAACAAAGGGGTAGAGGCAGTGTCTACATTTGCCTTGGAACAAAACTTTCTTCGAGACCTGATCCTTAATTAAAAAGAACCATGGGTGAAACTTTATGAATGTGTGGTTATCACGTGTAAAACGATGAACGGAGAGAAGATTTTTTGATGTACTAGGAACATGCAAGGTATTGTCTAACTTGAAACTCTTTTGAGGAGTGCGAATGAGTGAATGACCAAGATGACATATACCCATACCTATTCCATTTGCATTGTGCACTTGATCGGGTCCTCGGTATTTTTCTTTCACGGACATCTTGTCAAGTTCACTTGTAATATGATCCATTGCACCGTTGTCCATATACCAATTTGTATCCACTCTATAGGCTGAGTTGCTGACAGATCCAACAACTTTCTCTTCTGGTTCATAATCTTCATCGAGACGTGTAACACCCTCATTTTTCATGCATAATGCATTGCATACACTCTTATACATGTTTAACATTAAGTAACACAAAACTAAAAAGTTTAAAATGAATTAGAACCAAAACTGCAGTTAAAAGTCCGTGTGAGTGCGGACGTGGCCGGTCAGGACCCCAAACTAGTCCGTTTTGCTCTTTGTTGTTTTCCGAACATGTCCGCTATTTGCTGCGGACTAGCCCGAAAAATGCGTCCGATGTTGTCTGGACTTGTCCGTTCTCGAGTACGGACTAGTCCGATCTTCATTACTGAAAAGCTTTGGAGTTGTCCGGCAATTCTCCAATTCGGTCTGGATTTTGAAAATTTGAGAAGACCCCGGACTTGTGAGGTCCCATACCGGACTTGTCCTTTTTGCTTTTTGGAACCTTTTGGACTTGTCTGGATATGCACCGGACTTGGCCGTTCAACTTTATGTCCCATATCGGACTTGTCTGGCCCCTAGCGGACTAGTTCGGTGTGCCTGACTCTGATTTTATTTTCCTCCTCAATAGGTGTTTGGGTAATTACCTTAATTGGGCCCAAGAACATCGTGCTTAATCCATGTGGAGCCCATGCCTAGGCCTCCACCGCCTTATACACGAATTCTACACAAACCCTACCACCTCCACCCTATATAAATACCCCAACACCCACCCTTTCACCTCTTTGCCACAATTGAAGAAGAACCCTAGCCCTAATTTGTAAGAGCCGCCATCAAGGAGCCTCCATCGCAGGGAGAAGGAGGAGAAGGGAGAAGAAGGAGGATCCACCAAGATCATTGTCGCTGCTGCGATTTCCATCATCAATCCTTCATCGTCAACATTCCTCTTCGTCAATTCTTCATCTCCTTCGATCTTGACGTCAAATTCTCGATTCTTCAACCTTTGAACCTTTGGATTCTTGGTAAATATCTTAGATGCATCTTTTCTTCGTAAATTATAGTTCTACATTAACTTTAACTATGCTCTAGTTGGAAATTTGTTGAAACCCTAGCCAGAGTGGACTTGTCTGGTCCATGTGCGAACTAGTCCGATTTCCTTTCTGTTCTAGACGGACATGTCCGTTCCCTGTGCGGACTAGTCCGGTCTTGCTGTTCTGAAAATTCTTGGAACTTCTTTAATATCCTCCAAAATGACTTGAAACTTGTTCTAACATATAAAACTTAATTGTAACTAGTTAGCAAGCAATCATATCAGCCTAATAACATGTGTTACCCCATAATTACATTAATCATGCATGTCATGACATATTGAGCAATATATGAGCATTTATTGATTGTAATGCTTGTTTTGTATGTTTTTCGCGCAGAATAGAAGGTTTTGCTCTAGAGGGTGTTGTCGAGGACCTCCAGCACCAGAACTTCGAAGCTTTTGATCCTAATCAGTCTCAAGAGCAAGGCAAGTGTCCTTGAGCATTTTGATCCTGTTTTCAAATGTTTTGTTTGCAAAAACTACATGCTTGTGTCAAATTGATGGGAAACCCAAAAGATGTGTTTACTAGACTTGTTTAACCATCCTTATCCCTTGGGATATATTGTAGAGAGTCGGAAAGGGTATTTTTGCCTTTTTGCTTCGCTCTAATTAAATTGGGATGGGAAAACAACCAAACGGCTTAACTATGAATTAATGAGCATGTATATGATGAGAATTGATGAATATGGTCAATTGGTAATATGGAATTGGGAGATCTAAGAAAGCTTAGTTTGTGGATTGGGATGGAACATATGGTAGTTTTGCTTGCTTTAGATCTAAGGATCGGGTTGTGGAGCGACAACCCAGGTTTTACAGTGCCACCACAGGGCCAGGTATGGGTGCAGCTTAGCCAATTAATTAGGATTATTGCCAAAATTGTTCGGATCATTTGGGGGAGCGTGGAATGGGAGTCGGTTGAGTTTGCAATAGTGGTGGGACTGTTATGGGATCCGAACGACACAAGAGGGGGCCCTTAGTTGGATGTGCTCAGTTGGAGGCATCACCACCGGTGAAACCTTAGTGGGTCTGAATATGCTGGTAGTCCCTTGTAAAGGCTATTTTGTGATCACTTGGCCACACATTGTTGGAAGTGTGTAATGTGACCGACGGGTCATGAGCATGATGGAGGTTCCTTAGTCACCTAAAGGGGACAAAATAAAAAACTTGTAAGTAAAGTGGTATAACCTCTGCAGAGTGTTACAAACTATCATGATAGCCGTGCTCCCGGTTATGAGCAACCTGGACCCTCACATGATTAGAGTGGAAAATTGGGAATTTGGGATGGTTTGCTTATGGTTATGGATTGGATTGTGATAAATGGACATGTTGATGATGATGGTAATGATTTGGTATATGGATGGATATGATATAATGGTAATTGGTGACGTTGGATTATGGGATTATTTCACATAAACATTGTAGGATGCTTTTTATATGTTTTAAATGTACTCTTCAGCAACTAGCCATTATTTATTATCATTCCTTGTTTAAGCTACATGCTATAATTTTCCCACACTTGCTGAGTACGACATGTGCTCACCCTTGCAATTCCTCCACCAACAGTTTCTGATGATGTTTGGGAGTACCCTGAGGATAATGCGGAGTACTAGGTTATGTGCTGTCGTCAACTTGCCTGTGGATTGCTTGGAGCCGTGCGCTATCCACTATGCTTAGTTTGCTTAGATTACTGTTTAGATTATTTGCACTGCAAAATTGTCAATAATAATGATCATTAGAGTTGTAATTTGAGGATTATTTGAACATTATAATAAAAGTACATTTTTAATTAATTTGTGTTGTGGTAATTTTTTGTATATCGTTTATGGTGCACTCGTGTATGTGAGTTGAACGTCTTGAGCACACATATGCATCACACTTGGTTCATTTTCGGAACCAGGTGTCACAAGATACCAGCAGCTTGATGCTACATGATGGGTCTTCAAACAGATCTGACACATGGGTCTTTCACCACTTCGGCTTGTGGGGGCCACCTCCTCTGCCTCTTGTGTTGTGACCTCCTCTTCCTCTTGTGTTGCGGCCTCGTCGACCACCTCGTGATTTTCCTCGAAAAGGAGTGCCTTGACCACGAGAAGCCACATTAGCAGAGGACTTAAAATCATTGGGAGATTCCATACTGGACATGTGGGCATATAGATCGCTGATCGTGATGGTGGTCTTCTCAATACCCAGTGCAGCAACCAGGAGATTGTATTCTTGATTCAGACCTGCGAGTATATAAGCTATAATCTCATCTTCTGCCAAGGGTTTACTTGCCGAGGCCAACTCATCAGCGTAGCCTGTAATCTCAGTGAAATATGTAGCAACAGACTTGATGCGTAGATTGTTAACTCTTGATCTTGATTGAGAAGCGTACATGTTCTCAAGAGCTGCCCATACTTCTATTGAAGTATCATATGCTATGACTTGCCAAGGATTTTCTTGGACAAGGTGCTGAGCAAATACCCCAAGGTCTGCTGATCTTGGGCGACCCATGCATTGTATGCTAGGTTCTCAACTTTCTTGTCCTTCTCTTATCCTTTGATCTCCTCTTCCGATTTCCCGATGGATCCATCCAAGTAACCGAATAATCGAGCACCTCAGATTTGAGGAAGAACTTGTGCCTTCCATAAGAGGTAGTTGTCTCGTGTGAGCTTCTCCGTGACGGAGGAGCTTAGGAGGATGATAGGTGAAGGTGTTGCTGCCATGACAACGACGAGAGGATTGTTGCAGGCTAGACGGGATTTGGAAGACTAGCTCTGATTATCATATTGGATTATTAGCAAGTGTTGAACCCTTTGCCTCGGGCCACACGTTTATTTATTGGGGGATCAAACAACCTGAGATTTGGATTACAATAATCCCCTACCATAACTGAATACAAGAAGATTCTAACTGATTACAATGTCTCAATCATATCCTAGTCTTCTATTCTAATATAGAGGACCTGGTCGACGGAGAGGCGGTGGCACGCGTGCCAGTCACTCATGGCGACGCCCCTGGACTTGGTGATCCTCGGGTACCCAAGGATCTGATTGGCCATCGCCTCCATCGACGTGTTCCCCATGCCCGCCATGGCGCACAGCTCGTGCCCGCACGCGACGTGGATGCTTTAGTGGACAGAGAGCATGCGGCAGTCGTTGGCGGATCCGTGGCCGACGAAGGTGACCCTGGGGTCGGCGAGGAAGCGGCGGAGCATCTCCGGGGTGGCGCCGTCGGCATGGGCGAGGTGGAAGATGAGGCAGCGGTGGCTGACGCAGAGCTGCAGGGGGCGGGGACGGGCGACGTGCCGCCGAGGGATGGTGTCCATTGAACACTGAGGCTGACGATGAGGCAGGACCTATGGAGGAGGTGTGGGTGGAGCCAGCGCGTGGTGCAGACCCAGTGGCGGGCATCGGCAGGGCACGCGGTGGCGAGGACGGCGAAGCAGCGGTCGGCGACGCAGACAGTGTACGCGTCGTGGTGCGGGGTGGAGCGGCGGAGGCGGATGGAGGGGGCGGCGGCGGCGTCCATGGCTGTGGCTGCGCTGCGGAGAGGTGGGGTTTTGAAGGAGTCAGGTTTTAACATATCAGAAGGGAAGAATGAGCCTCAAATCAAATCAAACCAACAAGATGTCCGTTGCAGCAGATTAAATAATTCTCATGGCGTATTTATCTATAATAAATAAATGACTTCAATCCAAAATAAATATATTTTTTAACAATAATGTGGCTCATGCACAATTTGGATGCTGCTGCTGCTTCTGTGTTGCAGTTAATAATTGCGCACAAGAGAGAGAGAGGGAGGGCTAGTTCGTGGCTGACCGGCACCACATCCAATCATATCAGGTCAGGTCGTTTGGCGGGGCACAAAGCTGGTGGGCCTCCGAGTCCGCGCCTAGCACAACACGGGAGGGGAAGGCACACCGAACCCAACACCAAATTGAATCCCATAAATTTTTTATTAATATACAATTTCTAAACGTTTTTAATATAAACAACATATGAAATGAAAGAAATTCAAAACTGACCCACGTTCGTATGTGTCAAATTTCATATGTGTCATGTACGAAATTCAAATTTCGTATGTGTCAAAAACAAAATTCGTTTTAAGCTAGTGCAGGTATGTCTTATTGAATTTTAAACCTCATTTTTGAAATATTTCGAGGTATAATTGCTACAAATTGTTATATCATAAATTATAGTATCAGTTTTGGTGAGTCTAAGGAATAGGTTTTCAATATATTTCGTCATTTTAATTGAGAGATATTGATTTTTGAAGTTGGTATTACGATCACATAAACTGAACCATTGTGATCCTATTACACAATTCAATATTCAATTACCTTTGATTTCGAATACTACAACAATATGCTCCTTATTGCGTAAATAACTTCACAATGTACTCTACATTTTGTATTATGGAAAAGTTTTCAAATTCTTACTCTAAAGCTTAATAAAATGAGGTTCACAACTCAATAAAATATATCTGCGCCAGCTTAAAACGAATTTCGTTCTTGACACATACGAAATTTGAATTTCGTACATGACACATACGAAATTTGAATTTTGTTCATGGCACATATGAAGGTGGGTCAGCTTTGAAAATTTTCATTTTGTGAATATTAAAAACGCTTAGAAATTGTGTATTAATAAATAAAATTCTCGAATCCCACTATGTGCCTTCCCACTATCTGCATGCTTCGTTCATGCAGATCGATTGCTGCAATCAGGTTTAATTCGTACCGACCGGCCAGTCTCTGTCCAGCACTAGCTAGCTAGTCTCTCTGTCTCCCCCGTACGTCTGTTTTGTTTTGGACGGCCGATCGATCTCACGTTATCTATGATCTGGAAACCACACACCAATCACTCGTCTCTTGTTGGTCGGTCTGTGTTTTTTGGTACATGCACGTCGACGTCATCATCATCTTCACCGCGTTGACGTCCGGGCCCAGAAGAACCCAGCTCTCCGAGATCAGGCCCTCCCGGACCAGCTCCCTGTCCTCCTACTCGTCGCGGAAGTGCTCGTGGTCCTTGAAATTTTTTAATTAATATATCTTTTAAAAAAGAATTTAATATAAATAACTCACAGAATGAAAAAATGGTAAAATGACCCAGATTTGTACGTGCCTCTTATAAAATTCAAATTTTGTAAGAGGCTCATACGAAATGCATATTTTTTGTGTGCCACATCAACTGCTGCATGTCATGATGGAACAAATGTTGGTCACGGTGGAACCAATGGAGACATACGAATTTCGTATGTGCCAGTTACAACGTTCACAATACCGTCGTACGCGACACTTACAAAATTCGTATGTCCTCATTTTTCACCCTGCGCTTGATGAATTTTACACATAACTTTATGAAAATTTAGAGACAGATCTGCTAAATATTTCCAAAGTATAAAATAGAGCATACATTGTGAAGTTTTGAATTCAATGAAGTTCTTATATGTTTAGTATGTAGAAACAAGAGTAATTAAATGTGTTTTTAGGCAATACGATCACATTTCTGCACGTATGTAAAAAGTTTTGGTCATTTGTTTAGAAACATTTGAAGTTGGAATTGGTAGAAACGTTCATAAAAGTTATTGTAATGTAAGTTTCGTTGAGTCCAAAAAATAATTTATCAATATATTTTATGGGAGTTTATTGGGAGCTACAAATTTTTAAAATCATATAGCGATAACAATTGCATAGTTCCAAAAATTATAGAAATAATTGTACTAAAATTTAAAAGCTCGGCGGCGGTTACATAAAATGAAATTACATAGTTCCAAAAATATGTGCATGTTGTTTGCCACTCTACTACTATGGTACATGAGGCAAAATATATGTACATATATTTTTTGAAGAAAATATAAAATAAGTAATACAAATAGTGTGTGTACGACACACTTAATTTGCGTCGATCTAATCCTAACACGACTTGGTTGAATTGAACGTCGAGCTTAGTTTACCCAAGTTACTACTGAGTGCGAAAGGGGTATTTTCCCTTGCACAAAGCATACGAACCGGCTTCCCTTGCGCGACGAGCTTTCTCGCGCATGCGCTCTCGCTCAGCCTCTCGTGTCTGTGCTGTAATGCGTTCTTCCTCTGCAGCCTTGCGATCACACTCTGCGGACTATTGTCGAATTTCTTCTTGCCTCTTGCAACGACGCTCCTCCTGTTCAACTCTATTCCTCCTCTCTTACTCTATTGCTTCATCCCGCTCTATTTCTTCTTTAAACTTCCATGCTGCAAGTCAAGCTTTTCTCTGAACGTAGTCGGCGTCTTCTGTCGATTGTTCTTGATTGATGTAGTTCCTAAAGTTGCAAAGAGGTGGTGGTGACTGCACAAGTTTTCGTACAAAAGTTTAGAATGTGTAGTATTCATAAAAACAAAAATAATGTTGCATATTATCTGTTTTCTACCACCTGGAAGAAACGTGTACGTCCTGTGAGGAGGATCGTACTCGTAGTTGTCGCACATCCAAAGTCGGCAACCATAAGAGTCACCAAGTCGAAGATCTCTAATAAACCTACAATCAATGCCACAAAAACACATTGGAGGATTTAATCCCTCGGAGATTGGAACCTTTTCTTTATTTTTGGGTGGTGAGAACTCGTCCATGGTACTAAGGTATATCGAATGATTCTTATGAGTGTGTGTGTTGAAGCTGGTAGTGGACTAAAGTGTTATATAGAAAAACAGATGATGGTGTATGGACTTAGTGTAGGAGAAATTTCATCTCTGAGATGGATAATTTCACGTGGTCTGACATGGAGCAGTGCAATTTCATTCTTCTCTTGTACGAGATTCGCCTGACATGGAGCAGTGTAATGTCATGAATTTTGTCTACAAGATTTGCCTGATATGGAGTAGTGCAATATCATGAATTTCGTGTACGTGATTTCTCTGACATGGAGCAGTGCAATGTCGTGAATTTCGTGTGCGAGAATCGCTTGATATGGACCTGTTGATGTCGTGGATAAGTTTCACATGGGCTTTTGTCGTATTTTATGTGGATAAGATTCGTATGACAAGTCGGAAAGTACATATGGCGAGCCACAAAGTAGGAACAAACTAATTTTAACATACTTTTCATTCGAAGCATACTTGTGATACATGCGAAACATACTTTTGATACATGCGGAACATACTTCTGATACATGGGAAACATATTTTGCTGCTTCATTACTACTTGTGATGCAGACAGTTGCAAGACATGTTATTGCAAATGACGTTTTAATCCTCATCATTTGTCTAACTTGTACCAGGATAAAATTCCATTTGTTGAAGTTCCATTTCAGCTAGTTCACCCACTAAATATATATTACAATGTTGTACATGTTTAATGTACTCACGAGTAGCCTTAATAGGTGGTGTATCAACCCAGAGTGTATATCCACCATTTTCATCATCATAGTAATACTAAAACCAAAAGTATGTTAGTAAAACTGCATATATGAAAGATGTTTTGAAAATGATATTTAGTACTTACTCTACCAACAGGACAACAAAAGAAACGACAACCGCTGAACCCCAACTGTATTGAGGCATATCCTATGGTGTGGACTCCGCTATCTATCGAGCAAACAGAATCAGGTGTGTGTCTACTGAGTCACCGTGCGTGTTGGTGAACATTATCCAGCCAAACAACCACAACAAGTATGCCTCCAAGTATCTAGTAACGGTGGCATCATCGGCGTGTGGATGCATAGTATCCACCTACGATTTGGAAACACAAAACTATTAGTTTCATTTAAATTATATAATAACATTAGAAGGTTACTTTGTATTGAAATAACACTTAAACACTATGAAAAAGTACCTCGTAGTACGCTAACCACTTCTTCATCGTATTGTGCTCCTGGTTGTTGTGAAGTTGAGAAACAGGATCAGCCGCAGGATGTCGTACAACATCCTGAAACCGCGCAGACATCTCTGCACGCCAAGTGGGTGAGTCCTCAGGAGCACAAACAGGGATACATGCGATAGGAAGACCCAATGGAAAAGACACGTCCTTCAGCTTGAAGGTCATGTCCCCACGCAGCAAGTGAAATGTGTGGGTCTCTGGTCTCCAACGATCTGTCAACGCAGACACCAGGGCTTTGTCGAAGCTGAAACAGTACTATTGTTCATCACGATCAAACGACCTCTCCTCAAGCAACCTACATATTGGAAGCAGCCCAACTACACTCAACCTGTTTACAAAACAAGAAATTAATATCTATATAATGAAGAAAGAACTTTTATTATCATATTAACAGAAGCACGTACCTGGGAACCCATCTATCGTCTAACTTCCAAAACTTCGAAGGCACCTGGGAACGAAGAACGGGCAGTTCCTCACCTCTCCAAAGTCGGTAACCTCGGTACGTTAGATCAATCTGAGACTCAAGTAGCTCAGGACACTATTCCTGTTTTGCAGCCATACCTACATATGACAAGGAAAACATTAGTAACATGAAAAACTTGAAAAACATATTCAAATGAACTACGTGGAGAACATATTCAAATAAAAAAACATGGAAAACATTTTTGTAACAGTACATATATCAATGTTTGATACACACACTTCACTTAATAGATGTACAAATTCATAGTTCATAATACTAAGATATTACATAATGTAGCACATCTAGATATAACAAATCACATCAAATAGTATTGCCATCCCTAAATATAGTTGTGCAGTGTGCACGAGGACGACGCCCATCCTAAGGATTCCAAGAAGGTCCAACTTCAGCCACATTTGCCCCGTTGTTTGAAATGCATTTTTTGTAAGTATGAATCGTTTGGTTGCACTTGCTTCATGTTCCTTAAAATCTGCCAATTGCGGACTCATCCATATCATATTTGATACGTCAAGTCTTGCGATGACCTCTTTTCTGCTACAACCGCATGGTGTCAAGTCCTCGCAAAGCGTCGGGTCCTGGATCCATGGTAAATGTGCCTTTCATAGCAAAACCATATATCTCTGACATTCCAAGTACTCCCAAGAACCTCTTTCTGAAGGTAGTACGATACGTAATTGCTTGGTGTTAACTTGGTGAATAAGCAAGCTGCAATAACATGAGAACAAGGCCTATGTAAGAGTTGGGGCTTCATGCATGTGCAAGTGCAATCATCCTGACGAATAATGCACTACTGAACAACTCTCTCACGGTTAGCACCATGACAATTCTTGTCCCTACAGAGAATTTCAAACTTGTGCTCTGCAGTCCCCATAAGTCGCACACGATGAAATACAGCATTTTGAATCTTCTTGTCCATGAACTTGCACAAGTACGGTGAATACACTACCAGGATTCTGGTTTATTGCGACGAAAAAAATCGTTGCAATAGGTCGAAATTCGTCGCGATAGGTTGTTGTCGCAACGAAATAGAACGTCGCGATAGTTTTTCCGACTCGTGGCGATAACAGCCGTGGCAATAGGTTATTGCGACGACTTGACATTGGTGGCAAATAGTATGGTATTGCGACGACTCCACGTTCGTTGCAAATAGTATGGTATTGCAACGGTTTAATGTATTGCAACGATTTAACGTATTGTAACGAAAATATCGGTGTTGCAATGATGTCACATTCGTTGCAAAATGTATGGTATTGCAACGACTCCACGTTCGTGGCAAATAGTATGATATTGCAACGGTTTAACGTATTGCGATGATTTAACGTATTGCAACGAAAATAACGGTGTTACAACGATGCCACGTTCGTGGCAAAAAGTATGGTATTGCAACGACTCCACGTTCGTGGCAAATAGTATGGTATTGCAACGGTTTAACGTATTGCGACGATTTAACGTATTGCAACGAAAATAACGGTGTTGCAACGATGCCACGTTCGTGGCAAAAAGTATGGTATTGAACCGACTCCACGTTCGTGGCAAATAGTATGGTATTGCAACGGTTTAACGTATTGCGATGATTTAATGTATTGCAACGAAAATAACGGTGTTGCAACGATGCCACGTTCGTGGTAAAAAGTATGGTATTGCAACGACTCTACATTCATGGCAAATAGTATGGTATTGCAACAGTTTAACGTATTGCGACGATTTAACGTATTGCAACGAATAGTACATTATTTGCGACGATTTCACATCTGTGGCGATAAGTACGGTATCGCGACGATTTCATACTTGTGGCGAATAGTATGGTATCGCGACGTTTTAACATTCGCGGCGAATAGTACGGTGTTGCAATGATTTCACATCCGTAGCGAATAGTACGGTATGGCAATGTTTTTATATTCGTGGCAAATAGTATGTTGTTACAAAGATTTCACATCCGTGGCGAATAGTACGATATCGCGACAATTTCACACTCGTGGCGAATGATATGGTATCGCGATGTTTTCACATCCGCGGCGAATAGTACGGTATCGCGACAATTTCACACTCGTGGTGAATAATATCGTATCGCGACGTTTTCACATTCGTGGTGAATACTACAATGTTGCAACGATTTCACTTCCGTGGCGAATAGTACAGTATCGCGACGATTTCACACTCGTGGCGAATAATATGGTATCGCGATGATTTCACAGCCGTGGCCAGTAATACGGTATTGCAACGATTTCACGTTCATGGCAAATAGTACGGTATTGCAACGATTTCAAAACCGTGGCAACAGTAATGTATTGCAAAGATTTCTGATGTGTGGCAATAGGTTCGTAATGCAACATATTCAAATCTGTTGCAACAGGGTCGTAATGCAACGTTCTCTGGGTGATGGCAATAGCAGTCTAGTGCAACGCTTTTTTGGTCGTAGCCAAATGTTTGTAGTGCAACGTTTTATAATTTGTGGCAATAGCTAACTTCCTATTGCAACAGTTTATTTTCGTCGCAATAATCTGTTAATGCCACGTTTTATAATTAGCGGCACTAGAATCCTAATGCACCAGGTTTGAAAATTAGTGGCAACAGAATCAATTTATTTGCACACGATACGTTCGTCGACTTAACGACAAACATCCATCATTGATGCAATGCTCAAGGACCCTTGCGTCGTTGCGAGATGATGTTATTTACAGTTTTTCAGTTTGCAACATTGCACCCATTAAAATAGCACCGCGATGAGTTGTAGTACTAGGAATAGTTTCTTGAACATCCAGCTTTGACTTGGTGCGAGCAGGAGCCTTTTGTGGAGTTGCTGCTAGCCGTTGTTGATTTTGCAAGCTCTCCATCATTCTGCGCATGTCTGCTAGCTCCTTTTCTTGCCGTGCAGAATTGACTGCCATCTGATCATGTAAAGCCCGAACTTCCTGGTTGAGCTGTTCATTTGCCTAGACGAAGCCATCCATCTGGGAGGTCATATTATCATTTCTTCCTTCCCACTCTTGCACCTGAGAGCTGAGGTCTTCATTTCTATTTTGCAAGGATTGAACTTGCTGGCCGAGCTAGTCAGACATCTGGATACGCAGCCTTTCAAAAACATTAGGTTTAGCCATATAACCACTCCCTCTAAACTGTGATCCTCCAGAACCGGTTGCAGATATATAAGTAAGCTGGAAGATGTTGTCTCTTTCCCCATCTGGGATTGGGACTCCCAGCTCAGCTTCCTTGACATTGATTTGGGCACGTGCCTGGGTCTATATACAAAAAGAAAAGTCACATGTACATTGCAAATATTTATTTAAATGGGTACTGTTTGAAGTGTTTCTCACATGTACAGCTTCTGCCTGCTCGTTTGCCCATTGACCGTTCTTCACATGGCTTGCCTCCCATAGTTCTATGTCATCGGGTTCTTTTCTGGTCTCTGGGTCTCGCTACATCAAATACAAGTAAAATTTGATTGAATGATTGCAGTGCAAAGTAAAAGCATGATTTAGTTTTCATACCTTCTCGTAACTAAGTTGGGCGTAGGATTTTGAGCCAAGCAAGTGTTTTGTCTTTTGAGTACTTCGATTTCGTGAATTGGTTCTGCTTATTGACTGCAATTTTAAGAATTAATTTCACGAATGGGTGTTATCAAATAGTTTTTGTAGGATATGAAGGTATTTGGTCGGGTCATGTGGTTAGTCCATGATGCACCCTAAACCCGGTGTTGAGGCCGTGTATTTGTCATTTGTGCGTACACTCTAGTGACATGTGACAAAGTTCTCAGTCATCAATTGCGTTTGGTTTGACGTCGAAGTTCGATTGGAGATAGATCATCCATTTCTTTATGTCTTGGATCATCCAAAATAGCGTTTGGTTGGATGGACTGGACGATCCAATTTTTTCGTTGGTAGGTTGGATGAAACTTGATTGAGATTATTGAATCATCAAAGTTGATAATTTCATAATATTATTCGTGCGCATGATGATCGATCGTGCATGCCGAGCACCGAGTTATTCGGATCACTGAGCAAATTTCGGACGTGGAGTTCGTGTGCTCCCGTGCGCCCTGCAAGATTTGGTGCGCTCACGTACGTGGCAATCATCAGGGCAAGATGGTACAGTCGCGGGAACCGTGCAGTGTGCCCTTGGTTGTAAGATTTGGAGCCTGAACGTACGTGGCAACCATCTGGGGATGCAACTTCGGTGCTCCTGTTTGTGCTTCCATGCATAGTTCGCACTTATGTGTCATCATCTAATTGGTTGAAGTTAAATTAGACATTATGTTAGGTAAATGAAAGGGCCAATAAAATCATGACACTTAAGTAGGAGCACGCATGGAAGCACTGAATGGGAGTATACAAGCCGTGTCCTCCGATGCAACTTCATGTAGCTCCATCCTAATGCAACGATTGTGGTCCCGTGGCGATAGATCCTAACGCCACGAACCAGTGAATCGTGGCAAGACATCCTAATGCAACGATCGTGTTTCGTTGCATTAGTATCCTGACGCCACAAAAAAGTGAATCGTGGCTACACATCCTAATTGCTACGATTGGGGTTCGTGGCCATTGATACTAACGCCACGAACCAGAGTATCGTGGCAACACATCCTAATGCAACGATTTTGTTCCGTGGCGATAGATCCTGTAACGCCACGAACCAGTAATTCATGGCAACAGATCCTAATGTAACGATTGCAGTGCCGTGGCAATAGATCCTAACGCCACGAACCAGTGAATCGTGGCAAGACATCCTAATGCAACAATTGTGTTTCATTGCATTAGTATCGTGATGCCACGAAAAAGTGAATCGTGGCCACACATCCTAATTGGTACGATTGGGGTCCGTGGCCATTGATACTAACGCCACGAACCAGAGTATCGTGGCAACACATCCTAATGCAACGATTGTGTTCCGTGGCGATAGATCCTGTAACGCCACGAACCAGTAATTTGTGGCAACAGATCCTAATGCAACGATTGTGGTCTGTTGCATTAACATCCTGACGCCACGAACCAGTGAATCGTGGCAAGACATCCTAATGCAACGATTGCATTTTTTTGCATTAGTATCCTGATGCCACGAAAAAGTGAATCGTGGCCACACATCCTAATTGCTACGATTGGGGTCCGTGGCCATTGATACTAACGCCACGAACCAGAGTATCGTGGCAACACATCCTAATGCAACGATTCTGTTTCGTTGCATTACGGTCCAAATGCAACTGTTTGCTGATTCGTGGCAACATATCCTAATGCAACGACTGTGTTCCGTGGCAATAAAGATGTAACACCACGAACCAGTAATTCGTGGCAACAGATCCTAATGCAATGATTGTGTTTCGTGGCAATAAAGTTGTAACGCCACGAACCAGTAATTCGTGGAAACAGATCCTAATGCAACGATTGTGGTCCGTGACGATAAATCCTGTAACGCCACGAACCAGTAATTCGTGGCAACAGATCCTAATGCAACGATTGTGGTATGTTGCATTAGCATCCTGACGCCATGAACTAGTGATTCGTGGCAACAGATCCTAATGCAACGATTGTGTTTCGTTTCATTAGCATCCTGACGCCACGAAAAAGTGAATTGTGGCCACACATCCTAATTGCTATGATTGGGTTCCGTGGCCATTGATACTAACGCCACGAACCAGAGTATCGTGGCAACACATCCTAATGCAACAATTCCGTTTCATTGCATTACGGTCCAAATGCAACTGTTTGCTGATTCGTGGCAACAGATCCTAATGCAACGACTGTGTTCCGTGGCAATAAAGCTGTAACACCATGCACAAGTAATTCGTGGCAACATATCCTAATGCAACGATTGTGTTCCATGGCAATAAAGCTATAACGCCACGAACCAGTAATTCGTGGCAACAAATCCTAATGCAACGATTGTGGTCCATGGCGATAGATCTTGTAACGCCACGAACCAGTAATTCGTGGCAACAGATCCTAATGCAACGATTGTGGTCCATGGCGATAGATCCTGTAACACCACGGACCAGTATTTCATGGCAACAGATCCTAATGCAACGACTGTGTTCCGTGGCATTAGCATCCTGACGCCACGAACTAGTGATTCGTGGCAACAGATCCTAATGCAACAATTGTGGTTCGTTGCATTAGCATCCTGACGCCACGAACTAGTGATTCGTGGCAATAGATCCTAATGCAATGATTGTGTTCCGTGGCGATAGATCCTAGTGCCACGAACTAGTGAATCGTGGCAAAAAGCCAAGCTTGCTGCAATGATTTAGTATTCGTTGCAGTACAATCGTTGCAACAGGTCGGAATTCTTGTAGTGATAAGCAAAATTAACATCATTCTTTGCTAAAATAGCAGTTGCATAGCGCTCACGAAAGTACTTGCATGTCCCATATAAAATTCCCTCAACAATAGAAACCAAAGGTAATCCTCTTAAACCACGTATCACCCAGTTGTATATCTGTATTGAGTACTACTGCATTAGCATGGGTAAAATACAGAAGACTAAATGAAAATTCTTAGAAGTACTTGTTGACGGTCCTTAAGTGCTATATTTAAAATGTCAATTCACCTCATAATGTGCACAAAAGAGAAACATAATATAGTCGACCGAATATGTCCTGGCGCCAAACGCGGTCAAACGCCACATGTTGGCTCCTCATGGCTTGAAGAAGTCATGGGTGACTGATTCGCACGCAATTGGTGGCGGGAACCAACCCTTCTCCCCCCTATAATCAGAAACCCACACCTCACTTCACACACACACACACCAAAAGTTGAGAATAGAATACCAATCCAAGGTTTAGAGTAGTCCTAGAGGCTGCCAAGTAGAAGGAGAGCGTGGTGAGAGTTTAGGAGAAAGAGGCTTGGGCTTGTCAAGTCCTTCTTCTACACTTGTATCCCTACAAAGGTGTACTCAAATCAAGTAAGCCCTTTGTGAATTCAATTCAAGTTTGGTTCTCAATTCATAGTAGTTTGCACAAGTAGTTACTTGTGGGTTCATTGCTTTAATCTATTAGAGGATCTAGTTGTAGATTTGTGTTCGAAACAATTAGAGTTTTGATTTAGAATGTAAGTGTGGTGCTTAGGTTAGAAATCACCAGTGAATATCTTGTAGAACCACGGATTGAAGAGGTAGGAAGTAGGTGGTGACAACCCTATCCGTCCTTTATAATCCTCCATGTTTGGCTATGCCATAGGCTCTTGGCGGGAGTCGTCCTAGTATTGCTAGGGGTAAACCCGTGCCCGAAGCAAGGAGCTACCGCAAATTCTTTTAAATTAGAATCAATACTTTGAATTCCTCTCTCTTCCTTGCCTACAAAACAACTTTGTGTCCTTGGGTGAATTAGTTCATAAGACTACACACACATTCTTTGGATTTGATACCCTTGGAATACTCTCTTAAGGGGAAGTGCTACACGACAGTTTTCGTGCGCTTGTGGATTTTTATCTGTGACATAATCAACAAGCATTTCTGGTGCCGTTGCTGGGGAATAGTTGCTATTAATCTTCGAACCTTGTTAACCCTCGTATCTATCTTCTTATCTTATCTTTCCTTTTCTTGCCACCACCACATATATGGAGCAGCCCACCATTCTTTCATATTCTGCAACAAAGGGCAAGTTTTGTGAGCCGCTGCTGTCGGCGGAACCCATCTGTTCTACCAGCTGTGAACTTCATCCTGGCTTTATAGCCATGGTTCACGAGCAATCCTTCTTAGGAACGGATTGTGAAAACCCTTACCACCATCTAAGCGAGTTCGAACAATTGTGTTCATGCCTTCTAATCAAGGGTATGACACAAGAGACTCTCAAATGGAAGTTGTTTCCTTTTTCTCTCAAGGAAAAAGCCAAACAAAGGTACGATCACAACGTTGGGAAGACAAACGGAAATTGGAGAGAATTACGAGACATATTTTGTCTTGCTTTCTTTCCAATTGCTCGAATTGTTTCCTTGCGGAAGGAAGTACTATGCTTCCAGCAGATGGAAAAGGAATCCATAGGTGCAACTTGGGATAGATTTTCTCTTTTGAGAAATTCCGGCCCAGATTGTCTATCCCTAATCTGTTGCTTTTGCAACACTTCTATATGGGATTGAACAAAGAGTCTTCCCTACATATTGACATTATGGCTGGAGGATCTTTCCTCCATAAGACGCCGGAAGAGGGCAAGGATCTTCTAGAACGAATTCTAGAAAATTCTTCCTTCATTATGGGTCTCAATGAGACCCCTCAAGAGGAAATAGTGTCAAGATCCGAGGATAAATCCATTGACAAAGAAGAACATATCTCTTATTTATCCCGAACCTTGCCGGAGGAATCCTCTCCCGAACCCAAAACTATAAAGGAAGAAGAAATTCAACCTTCAACGTTTCCCTTCTACTTCGAGGAAGAGATATTTGAAGATTTTAAAAATACCTTAAAGTATTGTTGTCATAGGAAACCATCATTGTCATTAACTCCACCTGACCCACATGATGGAGTGTTCATCCAACAGACAGTTAAGGAGTTAACCTCTATTCTAAGAAGGGAATGGACTGCGAAGTTGAGCAGTCACCCGAAATTCTTCGGATGACCTCACCTTTGGCAACTATTCTATGTTTTATTAGATGTACACCAATGAAGGTCCTATACAACCCCACTATTAAAGCAAATCTCATTTCCGATTCTTATCCTCTCGCCATTCTAGGCGATGTGCCATTGGCACCAACATGTAAATCCTTCTGAGATTCTTTTGGAAACATCCTTGAAGGATGTGGGGTTTTACAACAAGTGTCTGTGAGACACAAAGATGTTGAGGCAATCCTAGATTTCCGTGTGTTCAAAATTCAAGATTTTGACATCATGATTGGGATTCCCATTGAGAAATTTCTCATGGAAATTCCCTTGGAAGGAAGCCTCAATGTCAAACTTGGAGGGAGGAAATTTTCTATTCCTATCCTGAGTTCGAAGAACACATCCACAGAATCTCCCATCCAAGATGACCCGTTAGAGGAGGTTAGAACTCTTCAATTCTTAGATCCCCCTGAAATTGAAGGAGAAGAAGATTTCATCCAAGAGGAGGATGAATTTCAGGAGGCAATTGAATTGCCAAAAGAAGGGTTCTTTCCAAAACCTCTTGTTGAGTTAAAAGTTCTACCTCCAGGCCTACATTATGCCTTTCTAAATGGCGATTTGGAAGCTCATGTCATCATAAGTGACAAGCTTTCAGATGGTGAGACACTCAAGCTCATTGCCATGCTAGAAAAGCATAGAGTTGTTTTTGGCTACTCATTAGATGATCTCAAGGGGATTACTCCAGTGATATGCACCCATCGCATTCCCCTTGACCCCGAGAGTGTCCCCTCAAGGGAACCTCCAAGGAGATTGAATAATGAGATGCAGGAAGTTGTCAAGAAGGAAGTCTTGAAACTTCTACATGTCGGGATTATCTACCCCGTTCCTCATAGTGAATGGGTCAGCCCAGTTCAAGTAGTGCCTAAGAAGGGAGGTATGACAGTCGTTCAAAATGAGAAAAATGAATTAATTCCTCAACAAACCGTCACGGGTTGGAGGATGTGCATAGATTACCGAAAAATTAACAAGGCTACAAGGAAGGCTCATTTTCCACTACCCTTCATGGATAAGATGTTAGAGCGGTTGGCAAAACACTCCTACTTTTGTTTCGTTGATGAGTATTCGGGTTATCATCAAATCCCAATCCACCTCGACGATCAAACTAAGACCACATTCACATGTCCCTATGGAACTTATGCCTAACAGCATATGTCCTTTGATGAGGACATCACTCCTATGGATATACAAAACACTCCATTGAACATACAATATGCAATCAATAGAATTCACACACAACAATTAATTTCCGAGGTGAGCTCGTTCTTATATGTTTCCTTATATATTTTTGAGAATAGATTGCTAACTAATAATTTAATTACGATTAGGATACATTGAGTGATTCAAGGAGTAAATGGAGGAAGTTTTAGGGGCGTGGAGGACCAGAGAATACATTCAAAGAAGATGCAAACCGACCCCAACTCAAAATCGTGTTCAACTCGGAGTCCAGGAGCAGTTCGCACAAAAACAGACCCCCAGGACGCATACGATCTCCGTTTTGTATTTTCTACATATGCATGGAAAGTGGAGAGGATAAAATTTCCAATGCCGCTGATATCATATCAAAATTCTTGAGGAGTTGACGGCAATCGCCGAAATAGAATTGCATTCAGAATCTGTCAGGATGTTGTGCCACCATATTGGGCCATTGGGTTATCAAGTCTACATCTCTTATTTTCGTGTCTTAGGGTTAGGTCACGACTCCAACACCCCCTTGTACATCCTCCCACCTATATATACTCCATGGTGGACGCTATAAATAATTGGGTTTTGCTTAGATTAATCTGCAGTTTCGCTGTTCATCGGTTTGTGAGACCCTAACTTAGCAATTCAGATTGCTCCTACCTTGTTCTTGCTTGTGTTCTCGGTTGCACTTGCAGGGATTAGCCTTCTTGGCAAGGTCAATCGTGTGTAGCACAGTTGATAACCAACGAAGCGGTGGTGTAGTGATTGCAGGGGTTTTTCGTGTTCTACTCGAGAGCTCCGGATCATCAACGTCGAGATCTCCACCTCAATCGACTTATCCTTACCTATCGGAAGATCAGACCTAAACTTCTATCAATTAGTATCAGATTTCTAGGTTGCCCGTAAGTTAATTCATCTATTCTTTCAATTTGTTTGTTTTTCATACCTAGAGTCCATAAAAAAAACTTGTTGTTTCATAGATCTATTCATCACTATGTCCAAACCACCATTGAGCCTTTGCAACTTTGTTATTCAGTTTGGTTTTGTTGATTTTGTGTCCGTGGTTGAGTCATATTGCTAGTTTAGAAAGTGTTTTTGGTCTTCATTTGAGTTTTGCATTGTGTTCATTCATCTTTTTGAATCACGTCATCACGTTCAGATTAGATTAATCTCTATCCAGTTAGGTAATTTCATTATATCTCACTCATACGAAGTTGGATTTTGGAGTCTTGTACTTTATAGAAAGCTTGAGAAGTTCTCTACAACTTTCATATTCATATGTTTCCCAGAAATCAGATTTATCGTGGTCAAAAGTGCATTAGATCTGAATCTGTTCTCGACCTAGAATTTCTGAACAGTCTGTGTTTCAGAGGCAATATATCCTATTGTTATTGTCCAAAATAGGTCTTCCATATAATGAAATTAAAGAGGAGATATATACCTACAATCTTTATGTTGTAAGTTTTTCTGTTTGGAGCCTCTAAGTATGCCTATTTGTCCTTGGAAGATTGAGCACAAAATCTGTGACAGACCCACGAGATATCTTTGATTACTTTTCATTATGTTCTTCTTTTGCAGCACATTCTGAAAAAGGAAGCAAAAGAAAAAGGAAAGTGCAAAACAAGATACAAAAGCCATACAAAAAAAGGTGAAAAAAAAAACAAAAAAATCAGAAGTGCTTGCATCCTTTGTGTCATCTAGTTGTGTGTCATGTCTTGTAGGTTGAACTACTAGGAACACATTTAGGCAAACAACTTTGACAAGTACTTTGGACACTTACGCAACTTTACTATCTGATTTTATTGTTGCTAATCTTTGCTATGATATAAATTGCCTTCCAAGCTACACTTTTCTCTTGAGTTGAAGTCGTAGACCTTTGCAATCACCCCACTCTCGATTGGTTATTCACACCGGACACCATTTGCCACCTGCAATGTCGGTAAGAACACTTGTAAGAGCGTGGTAATATGCTTGAGAGTGTGTGATTCCACTTTCACCTTGCCATTGTCATATGTAGTTGTTAGGTATAACATATTTTTGTTGTCTTCTATTTGCTACTAACAATGTCAGGTAAAAGAGAGAATGGTGAATGTGCTCTACATGTTGAGTTACTTGACATGATGAAGACGATGATGGGGCTGCTCACCAAGAAAAAACACTAGTCGAGGCTGCACATGACATTCAAACCACCTTTACAACTCCTTCCACAAGAAGTAGTTACATTATTCCATCTCTTCCTGCTTATGATGGTTTTGGTGATGATGAATATATTACTTGGGAAACAGAGATAGATAAAAATTTTGGACAATGTCGTATGTGTGAAAGGAGAAAGATTAGGAATATTGCTAGTGCATTAGTTGATTGGCATTAACTTGGTGGGACAACTTAAGCGATTCAGAAAAACCTCGAACATGGAAAGATATGAAAATTCTTATGCGAGAAAGTTTTGCTAATTTATCTAATTGCAAAGATGAAGTGCATCAATTTGAGGAGAAATTTCTTGTTGTACCTACCTCCTTTTGTGTCTAATATTTTGTAGGACAATATAGAAAATAATGTAGATGATGCAAAAGTAAATGAGGTTTTTAGCAACACTTGTGAACTTTTATATGGATCAACTCATAATGCACTTGAAATCACTACTGAAAATAAGGATAAAGGTAAGACACAACATTCTACAAATACACAAGGTGAGAAGTTTTCGGATGTGCTGAATTTTTCGACCAATCACACTATTGTAGAGCACCAACTTATGAAAGCTTTTATAGATTTACCTTTGTCACAAGTTAATTTTGCTACTAGTTTTTGTGATAAAGATAAGTTGGGTGTTGATAATTATGTTATACCTATGCTAGAACAAGTAAATGAGTTTGATATGTTATCACCCACATGTTCTGAAATTAAGCATTGATTCTCATTACTTGTGAAAATGATGAACTGAAATAGTTGTCTTCTCTAAATACCTTGGGATATATTGAATTCGATACTCTTTGTGATCTAGATATCGTAAAGAAGAGAATATTTTCCCAATCTGAATTGCCTTTCTTAAGTAGAAATATTTTTCATGCTATAGGCAACTATGAAGATAGTGGTGAATTTATGGTGCATAAAGTTTACATACACTCAAATGAGAAATCCCATTTTGTGCTGCAACAACATGGTGAAATGAATGGATGCACTAACACTAATAATTCTTTGTCATGTTTTTATAGTATTTTTTTCTTGCAGCAGGGACAACATATAATAGAGGAGCATTGTTTGCCGTGGTTGTGCAATATAGACATCACTCATTCTACCTCCAAAGCAAGCCTCTTTGCTGGACATACGAGCAAGACGAGGACGGCTTGTCATAAAGAAGTGGAGAATGATGAGATCAAGCACATTGTCATTGCACATACAAGCACGACACGATGTTTATTTCTTTGGGATCCTGGCTCGAGTGAACGTGCATGCGTATTTGATGAAGAACATGAGGATGGTGCACTGTTTCATCCACCACCTTGGCCTCCTCCTTTCATGCATACAAGAAGATTTGATGGCGTTGCACATTTGGACCCACACATGAGAGAAGATGAACTTGAGTTGAGGACGAATCCAATTCAAGAAGGGGAGGATAATGAGGATATCACTCCTATAGATATACGCAACACTCCATTGAACATACAAGATGCAATCAATAGAATTCACACACAACAATTAATTTCAGAGGTGAGCTCGTTCTTATATGTTTCCTTATATATTTTTGAGAATAGATTGCTACCTAATAATTTAATTATTATTAGGATATATGGAGTGATTCAAGGAGTAATTGGATGAAGGTTTAGGGGCGTGGAGGACCAGAGAATACGTTCAAAGAAGATAGAAACCAACCCCAACTCAAAATCGTGTTCAACTCGGAGTCCAGGAGCAGTTCGCACTAAAACGGACGCCCAAGACATACAAGATCTCCGTTTTGGATGTTCTGCATATGCATGGAAAGGGGAGAGGATAACCTTTCCAACGCCGCTAGTCCCATGTCAAAATTCTTAAGGAGTTGACGGGAATCGTTAAAACAAAATCGCATTCAGAATCTGTCAGGATGTTGCGCCACCGTATCGGGCCATTGGGCCTTGTATCAAGTCTACATCTCTTATTTTCGTATATTAGGGTTAGGTCACAATTCCAACACCCCCTTAGACGTGCTCTCACCTATATATACTCCATGGTGGTTACCATAAACAATTGGGTTTTGCTTAGATTAATTTGTTATACACAGTTTTGCCGTTCATCGGTTTGTGAGACCCTAACTTAGCAATTCAGACTGCTTCTACCTTGTTCTTGCTTGTGTTCTCAGTTGCACTTGCAGGGATTAGCCTTCTAGGCAAGGTCAATCGTGTGTAGCATGGTTTATAACCAATGGAGTGGTGGTGTAGTGATTGCAGGAGTTTTTCGTGTTCTACTCGAGAGCCTCGGATCATCAATGTCGACATCTCCACCTCAATCGACTTATCCTTACCTATCGAAAGATTGGGCCTAAACATCTATCATCCTTTGGACTGTGCAATGCTCCTACCTCTTTTTAAAGATGCATGATGTCTATCTTTTTCGACATGATTGAGGAGATCATGTAAGTTTTCATAGACAATTTCTCCGTCTATGGGAAAACTTTTGATCATTGTCTGGAAAATTTAGACAAGATCTTACAAAGATGCCAAGAGAAGGACCTCGTACTTAATTGGGAAAAGTGCGATGTCATGGTCCGTGAAGGCATCGTTCTTAGACACTTAGTGTTCGAGAGAGGGATAAAGGTGGACAAAGCAAAGATTGAAGTCATTGAAAAACTTCCACCTCCTACCAATCTTAAGGGAATCCACAACTTTTTAGGTCATGCGAGGTTCTATCGGCTATTCATCAAAGACTTCTCAAAAGTCGCTAGATCCCTCACTAACTTACTAGCTTAAGAAGCTCCCTTTTTTCGATGATGAATGCCTTAAATCATTTAAAACACTAAAAAAGGCACTCATCTCAGCTCCAATCATTCAACCTCCCGATTGGACGCTGCCATTCAAAATCATGTGTGATGCTAGTGATTCTGTTGTTGGTGCAGTCCTAGGCCAAACTAAAGATAAAAAGCATCATGCAATATCCTACGCTAGCAGAACTCTAACAGGAGCTCAACTCAATTATGCCACAACTGAAAAAGAGCTATTGTCTGTAGTTTTTGCTATCAACAAGTTTATGTCCTATTTGGTTGGAGCCAAAGTCATAGTCTATACAGACCATGCTACCTTGAAGTATTTGCTCACCAAATAGGATGCTAAACCAAGGCTAATCCGTTGGATTCTTCTACTCCAATAGTTTGACTTATAAATCAAGGATAAGAAGGGAGTAGAGAATTACGTGGAAGATCATCTCTCACGTATAGAAGTCAACCAAACCATGGACATTCCTATCAATTACTTCCTACGAGATGATATGCTTCTCATGGTGACTGACTCACACCATTGGTATGCGGATATCATGAACTTCATGGTCACGGGATATGTACCACTAGGGGAAAACAAAAAGAAACTCATCTACGAGAGTCGTAGACACCCTTGAGGTGACCCATACCTCTATCAAGTTTGTGCCAATGGCCTTCTCCGAAGGTGCATTCCATCAATTGAAGGCACCAAGATTATTGATAAATGCCATGCTAGACCTATGGTGTCCATTACAGTGTTTACCGTACCCAGGCAAAGATCTGGCAAAGTGGATTCCATTGGCCTTCTATGTATGAAGATACAAAAGAATTCATTTACATATGTTGGAAATGCCAAAAGCATGGAAGAATCTCAGCTTGCAATGTGATGCCCCTAACATATAATCTACAAGTGGAATTATTTGATGTGTGAGTATTGATTTCATGGGACCTTTCCCTAGGTTCTATGATTGCGAGTACATTCTGGTGGATGTAGATTATGTGTCAAAATGGGTAGAAGCTTTGCCATGCAAGAATGCTGATTCCAAGCAAGCTAGGAAAATATTCCATGAGATCATTTTTCCCACGCTTTGGCACTCCCCGTATGGTTATAAGTGATGGAGGTTCTCATTTCATAGATAAGACATTTCGGAACTTTTTGAGGGAGCTTGGTGTCCAGCATAACATTGCTACTCCATTCCACCCACAAACAAGTGGTCAGGCAACATTTAATAAGCAAATTAAGAATATTATGCAAAAGACCGTCTTGGAAATGGGAACGGGATGGAATCATAAGCTACCCGACACATTGTGGGCATACCGTACTGCCTACAAAATTCCCATCGGCATGTCTCCTTTCCAACTTGTCTATGGCAAGACTTGTCATCTTCCTCTAGATTTGAAACATAGAGCCTATTGGACCATCAAGTTGTGGAACATGGACCTTCACAAAGTAGGAAAACAGCGATTGAAGCAACTCTCCAAGTTGGAAGAATGGAGAGATAAGGCATACCATAGTGCCAAAATTTACAAGGAAATAACTAAAAGGTGGCACGATAACAGGATTACGCTTAAATAGTTCAAACCCAGAGATAAAGTTCTACTCTTCAATTCTACGGTTAAACTCTTTGGAAATGGGAAGCTCAGAAGTAAATGGGAAGGACCCTTCACTGTAGTAGAAACCTCATCTCATGGAGCAATCACACTCCAAGGTGATGATGATCATCTATTTAAAGTGAATGGGCACTCACTCAAATTATTTCTTGAATCCCAAGAGGAGGAGGCAGAAAAGGAAATTGACGTGATAAATCTTGTTGACTTTCACGTTGTTTCTTTAAATTCTGTCTAAATTCTCTGCGTCCAATTAATGGGCCCATCCAATTATTACTCTATGGGGCCCATTAAGCCAACCCATGAAAACTTAGCCTGAACGGAGCTAGGAACGGTTCGATCGAACCCTAGGTTCGGCTGACCTCCTCCTTGCACCGTTAGCTTTTTGTTTTCTCGTGTGGACTCTCTTGACGTATCCCAACTAGAATGTTGGTGCTATCATGCTTTCCTCGCTTATATATTAACAGGAACAGAGAGGAGAAACTTGCACCATCCAGAAAAACCCATCTCCTGTTCCTCCCATCCAAGTAATGGCCGACAAGAAAATTGTGCCTCATCCCCACTCTAGCTCAACTTTCAACCTGAGCAGAGACATTACGCCGGCCAATGACAAGTCCCTCCTCGCTTTGGAGTCCGTCATGGCATTAGATGTCGTACCTCTCGCCATGATCCCTCCACCGATGACGACTCTGTGTGGGCGTAGAACCACAGCTCGTGGTGCTGCACATTCGCTCTCCCCTCGTAGGACGCCCATGAAGTCGACGACGCCTGCATGTCCGACTACAGCTGGCCTTAAGTCAGTCAAGACCCATCTTTTTCCTGAAAAAGACGAGTCCCTCCCATGACTGCAGCCTGGCGAGGAGTTCATGTACACTCTGAAGACCAAGGACGGTGACATAGTGAGCCACCACTACAAGTCACCTACCCGTACCTCGCTTGAGCATGTGGGAGACCGACTTATTATCCATGGGGTGCACAAACCTGAAGTAGGCTATGCAAAAGGCTTCTTCAAGCGAATGGATAATTAGGCAATGGAGGAATCGACGCGCTCGTCACACTCCAAGATTAGGCATCACCTCTCGCCACCTGCCAGCAGAGGGCCACTTGGCCAATTTGGGGACAGCGACGGGAAATCTCCTCGTGCCCCCAAACTGGCACAACTTTCTAAGTAGTTAGCTTCTCTCCGTTTGGAGAAAAAGAAGCTATCGGACTTAGTGGCCGAAGGGCGCATTGAGAGTGCAGAACTGAAGGATGAACTCATATCCCTCAAGGAGGAGATTGATGGTGTTCGCCGTGGCAAGAGCGCCAAGCTGAGGCGCATGTGCAATGCCATCAGGAAGCCCAACATCTACAATGCTATATAGTTTAGATGTCCCGACCGCATAGGATGCTTACTAGCTTAGTTTAGTTTTATTCCAAACTTTTATCCCATTAAATTTAGATTGAATAATGTAAGGAACCCCATATTTTGAGTTCAATAAAGTGAACTTACTAGTTCATCTAACCCGGTAAAGTTCTCCCTTTAGTTTATTTGTGTTGAATAAAGAATCTAGGGAACAAGTGTGGGGGGGGTACCCCAAATTCGTGAAATCCCGATGTGCAAAAATAGCGTTACATCACGAAACATGTGGTAACCGAGCATACAATTCGACACGTCAAAATAGAGAAACAGAGAAGCAAGAAAGAGGTCGGCTGAACCCCTTGGTTAGCCGACCTAGTGTGGGCCCCACACGGCTCTGTTTCGTTCCACAAATTCGGTTTGGATCTCATACTCCTAAATATGCATGCTACGTTACTGTTTAAGTTGATTTAATATTTAATACTGAATATGTGAAATCAATTCAACTCAACAGTAAAATTTGGTAGTCAAAATTTGCTTGAGCTGAAAATTTGAATACTTCATATTTCAATTTACTGTCTTGCTTATGATTCCCACAAGCAAAATAGGAAATGAAACGTCATCTAAGTATCTTACTAGTGTGATATGGTAAATGAGTTATTCAAGGAGATATCTCTTTGCTTGAAATTGATTTTGATGTTTGCACAATTTGGAGTCTTGAACTTTCCTGATTCTCTCATTGGAAATTTAAATACCCAACACGACCATATGATATAAACTCTTGAAGACTACATGCATATGCCAGTTTGCCTTTCATTGAACTTTGTCAAACCCATGACCCAATTGAGTGACATTCATGAACCTTTTGACTTAGAAATTCTTGTGCACCTTACTCATGCAAAATTTATCACATTGAGATTTTGTATCCATCATTCATCCACCCAATAAAGAAACCCCATACATTTTAGTCATCAATTTCTCTCTAGAAAAATAAAAAGGAGTAGAAGACATGGCTACTGTCGGTACCCTGCGTACCGGATACTCCTTAGTACCGCTAAGAGTACAAGGGAGTTCTACCTGTCAGAGTTGAAAGTCTCCTCGGGCCCCACATTTCACATCGCACCGGACCCATTCCCCTCATATGGGTAGCTCCTGGGTCAACACGTGTAATGGAAAACCAAAACTAAGCTCCCAACGAAGGAAAGCTTCGGTGAAAACATGTGTACAACGATCCCGGACCTAACCCCCAGCAGAGAGGAGCTCCGGTACCGACACATGTACAGCAGCCCCGGACCTAACCTCCCGTAAGGGAAAGCTCTGGAGCTTCCACGTGTGTAGCCTCCAGACCTTCGTCGACGTATACACTGGTAGATATCCTTCAGCAGGAACAATCAAGGGTAATTAAAGCGACAGTTACAAGATTTAATTACCTGTCATTAATGTTGTATTAATGAAACGTGATCAGAGCACTGTTAATAGGGGTAACACAGCCATTAAGGCACGTTATCACACTATTAATCATGCTTAATACCCTTTAGACAGTGTATTAGGCCATTAAAAACGCCTGGGCCACATGTCGGTCCAGGCAAACTTTGTGACGGTCAGTCCTTAGAACTATAAAAGGGTTGTGCCGCAAGTACCAAGGACATCTGATCCGATCCAAGCTAACCCGCTTACTAAGAAATAGAATCACACAATACAACAATACAATCCCCGTGGAGTAGGGTGTTACGCTCAGGCAGCTCGAACCATGTAAATCTCTGGTGTCATCATCTTGATCTTGATCTCTGCGTACCCCAACCATAACAAGAACCTTCGCGGGCTACTTTTTAGTAGGTCTGGGGGAAGTGTCGTTTCAAACACTTTGACATTTGGCGCGCCAGGTAGGGGAGAGTAGTCCCAAGATCACAAGATGGTAAATTCTGCTGCAGGATCATCCAATGGCAACCGTGTTGAACAACCTGCTGGAGGCAATCCCTCTAACGCTCACTAGCCAGCAGGTGCCATTGTTCCAGCCGGCACTATAGCACCATCTGTTCTGGCAAACAATGCTGGTCAACAAGATGGGGCATTTGTGTCGATCACTGCATCGACAAACAACAATTCTGAGCACGCGCTCATTACTACGCGAGCTCTCTTACAACACCCACCACTTGCAGTGCACCCCAAGGTGCTATGGAGCAGTGGAGGGCTGATGTTGACCATCTGGTTGCAGCTGCAGCTTGTCCGACCGACTTGGTCCACAAGTCTCGCAACAACAGAGACGTGTTGCATCCCAACAGATGACTTCGTTGCCTCCCGTTTCACGATGCACCCACACCATTACCAGGATTCTGACTCATGACCTGCGATCAGAACTGGATCGTCGTTACCGGCAGCAGGACGGCTGTGTCCATATCGAACGTGCTCGTGAAAGGTGAGAGGCTCAAGACAACCTAGCTCCTCAGGGATTAGGAGGAGGTTGTTCTGCCCTGGCCATGCATTTGCGCATGGTCAGATGGCCACAGAAGTTTCGGCCTCACTTGCCGGAAAAATTCAACGGAACTGCCAACCCCGCCGAATTCCTTCAAATCTACTCTACTGCCATGTTGGCAGCGGGGGTGATGAGGTTGTGATGGCCAATTACTTCCCGGTGGCTTTAACTAGGACTGCAAGGTCCTGGTTCATGAGTCTTCCACCCGACTCCATTAATAGTTGGGCGGAGCTATGCCAGCAGTTCACTGCCAACTTCGGGAGTTCTTACACTCGGCCTGGCACTGAATTGGATCTGTTTGCTGTAAAGCATACATCAGGGGAATCGCTACGTTCTTTCATCCAGTGGTTTTCTCAGGTACAATACTATTCCTTCAATCTTGAGCTTCTGTTATCATTGCATTCAGACACGGTGTTCGAGATAAGAAGATGTTGGAGAAGCTGGCTATTAAAGAAGTTACCAGCGTCACGAAACTCTTCAGCATAGCTGACAAATGTGCTAGAGCTGCGAAGGGTCGTGAAATGCATTCTAAGCCAGCTCCGAAGGCCAACCAAAAGTCCTCCAAAACAGAAGCCGCTACCTCCGGTAGTAACAAGAAGAAAAAGAAGCCCAACGGCAAAAAGAAGCTGTCGGCCAGCGCACCAGCCGCTGCTGCTGTCACAACTCCTAGTGGTAGGGGGCCATGCCCCGAGAAACGACCTCGTCGTTCATCAGAAGACGACAATAGTTCTAAAGCATGGTGTCCGATTCACAAGACGAACTGACACAACTTGGAAGAGTGACGGGAGGTCCAGAACCTTGTCGAGCGCTACAACAAGCGCCGGGAAGAAGCTCCTTTCTATCAACGAGAAGGAAAGCAAAAAGTCGACGAAGCTCTGCCTGAAGAGGAGCTAGGTTTTCGGGACCCCAAAAAGGTCCTGAAAGATGTCTACAATACTGTCGATGATGACTCCAACGTCTCTGACAATGAGCGCTGGAAGACCCTGAACACCATCTATAGTGGTTCTTGGGACATCACCACTCGCTGCATCCTCAAGACAATGCGGCAGGGCATGGCTGTGGAAGCTCCCACTGCTAAGGCGGAGCCACATCGAAAGTAGATGGATACTCCCATCATTTTCGATGCTTCGGAATGCCCCCAAAACATGATTGGGGCTGGCCAACTCGCGTTGATGGTGTGACCCACCATTAACAATATTCAAATCCACCATATAATGGTGGATGGAGGTTCCGGGCTAAACCTCATAAGCTTCGAAGCTTTCGTTAAGCTTCAGCTCCGGCATTCGGACCTTCACCCATCTCGACCTTTCTCTGGAGTAGGTCCGGGAACCATCACTCCTCTCGGTTCCATCACACTCCCAGTGACCTTTGGAACCTGGGAGAACTACAGAACTGAGAAATTGGTCTTCGACGTTGCGCAGATCAGTCTGCCATTTAATGCCATTCTGGGCAGGCCAGCTTTGTACAAGTTTATGGCCGCAACTCATTATGGTTACTTAGTGTTGAAGATGCCAACACCCACGGGCGTTCTCCGGATCCGCAGTGATCGCACCGTAGAAGTTATGGGCTCTAAAAGAGTTAGGCACGACGTCCCTAGGCCCACTTAACATGAAACCCAAGAAACAAGTTGTAAAGCAAAAGATCAACTCGGAGTCACGAAATATCGGACAAGTCCGGAAAGGACTGGACTAGTCCGAAGTCGTCCAGAGAGAAAATCGGACAAGTCTGGCAAAAGATCGGACAAGTCCGACTTTAAACAAAGAGGAAAACGGACAAGTCCGCTGGAACACCAAACTAGTCCAGAAAAGTCCAAGGACTTAGCAATTTTTCAAGGAATCTTGGAATATCGGACTAGTCCGCACAAAATCAGACAAGTCCGAAAGTTTCCAGAGCCAAAATCGGACTTATCCGCAGCAAAAACGGACAAGTCCACTTTTAGCCAGAGAGAAATCGGACTAGTCCTCAGCAAAAATCGGACTAGTCCGCACTTTCCTGCATTTTAAGTGCAGTTTTGTTCCAAATCAATTTTAAATGCTCCAAATCAATTTTAAACCCGTTCCTCTTGTTGTGGGTTAATGTTAAACATGTATATGAGTGTATGTAGGGCATGATGCATGAAAATGAGGGTGTTACACTGAGGCATATGGGATTGATTCTGGTTATTGGCCTACAGCTGTCCCAAGATCTGCATCACGGTCTACATAAGATGATTCTACATAGCCAACAGCTGCTCAAGGTTGTTAGTGTGGGGACCGGAATCCACACATCTGAGGATCTCATTGGATGGTGTCGTGCGATGCGGCACCTAACAGCACACACGAAAAGGATACCAAAACGTACAAAGTTTTCATTTCAGAATAATCAGAGTTTACAAAAGAGTGTACAACAAGGGTACACACGCAGCGGAAAATACATACTCATAATCTTACCTAACTAAGCAGGAGAGAAGACGTCCATGCCCTAGGACGCTTCTCATTAGCAACAAGAAGAACATTCAGCAGCGGCGTGGTTCACATGAGATTTATCTCGATATCTCGAGATCTCATGTACAACCTGAACAGCGGAAGTAAACCAAATACCTGCAAAAATCGTTAAAGCGCAAACGTGAGCATAAGGCTCAACAAGACTAACCCGTCTCACTAGACATATGCAAGAGGACACTAAACATAGGTAAGGTGAAGCATAAATGACTCGCCTACAAGTGGATCCTTATAATCAAGTTTTAAGTAGCAAATGACATTCTCCAAGCACGGCACATCATGGGCTCCACAATCAAACAAGAAACGCTTTACCAATGATATCACATGCTCAGAGCACATAATGCTATTACAGCTAAAGTATGGGGAAATTGTAAACTTTTAATTGTACTATCTCTAAATCATACAAGGTTGCAAAGTAATTATAATTCAATACAATATGATTTTCTGGCTTCTTTAGTATTTACTACGTCACGACACAGTGAACAAGTGGTACTCTATTACCGCGAGGGACGGTGATTGCAATCAGGACACACCCGGACTGCACAACACGCACACCCGCGTGGGAGACACATATGTGCTCTCCTCCCCGCGTTATACGTGGCCACCTTTCACCCAAGACCCCAATGTCGACAAACCTCTTCATCCCGAGCAAAAGGTCCCCTACACGGACACGTCGAAGTTGCCCGCTAGAAGATTTACACCTTTATGCCTTCGCATCTCCATTCAAGGAAAACCGAGGAGTCCCCACACTACAGTCTGGAGTTACATCAGTTTAATGGGCCTATATACCATTATGCAATCGGTACAGTTCAAGCTTGTCCAACGGTGCCGCATACAACATGGTCCTCAAGCGACACAGGCAGGGCTATGCGACCGAGACTCCAATTCTCGTCGCTTCCTATCCATCCCCTGCCCGGTCTGGGATTCATTATATTAAGTCATTGTTTATCTAACCAATCCTGTGAGATATGTCCTACATCTCTCGTGAGTAGATTCCAACTACTTGACTTCTACCGGATTTCCTATACATTAGCTGTAACACCCTAAATTTTCGCATCATGCATTGCATATATGATCATGCATTAAATATTAATAGAATAAAAGAAAAGATAAAACATACATATATGGTGTAGCAAAAAGAAGAAAAATAATAATAATTATAGCCTAAAACTTGTAATAGGGAATAAGTATAAAAATAATAATAACATATAAAAATAAAATAAGTAAAAATATATATAATAATATATATTTAATGATAATATTTATATATGTAAAGAAAAAGAAATATATATATATAATATAAAGAATAAATAAATAATAATATATTTATAAAAAAGAGAAAAAGAAAAGAAAAAAAAAAGAAAAAAACAACCGCCGGCCAGGCCAAAAGGCCCAGCCAGCATGCCCTCCCGCGCGCCGAGTCGCCTGCCCGGGCCCCACCCCGCACCGATGCCCCGCGCCTGGCTCCCGCGCGCCGGCCCTAGCACGCAGCCCCGCACGCGCCGACCCCGCAGCCCCGCACCGAACGTGCGGTCTCTCGCGCGCCCGCCCGTCTCCCGGCCGACCCCGACGCCTCGCGCGCCCGCCCACGTGCTGCACCGCGGCCGAGCCCTGTGACCGACTTGGCGCCCGGTCGACCGCGTCCTCCCGCCTATAAAAGAGGTCGTGGCCTCCGTAAATTCTCCCGATCTCAGAAAAGAAAACCCTAGCCGCCGGGTTAAGGGAAAAAGAAAGCACCAGGAGCTGTGCCGCAGGGAAGAAAAGGGAGAAAAGGGAGGAGAAGAAGAGGAGAAAAAAAGGAGGAGGGCGCCGTCGTCCGCCGGAGATCGTCGTCATCGCCGCGTCGCCGTTGTCGTGCTGCCGGAGGACCGTTCTGCCATCCACTTCGTCTACGTGTCGCCTTCGTCCTGCGATCTTCGAGGCCGTCGCATCTACGGTAGGATTCGTTTTTCCAATGCGAATTCTAGCGACGTATTAGATCTAATAGACGTAAATTGATTTTAGCTGCATCGTCTTTTTATTTTCAGCAACATTAATCCCCATTAAAACCCCCATAAACTCGTACGAACACGTATGAACTAGTTGCATCTAATTAATAAACAACCATAGTTAATTAATAATTAATCTTTGCATGCATGCATATCATCGCATGTTGATTAATGTGTGTGCATCATGTTGATTTGTATGTATTTTCTTGTATGTGTGATCACGAGTAGAGGGAAGTGCTCAAGAGATCGTGTACGAGGATTTTCAGAATCAAGATTTCGAAGCGCTTGAGCAACCCTATCCGCCGGAGCAAGGCAAGTGTCCTTGAAGCATATTGATCCTATTTTTAAAATAAATGTTTTGTTTGTAAAACTGCATGCTTGTGTCAATTTTGATGGGAATCTTATGGTAGGAAGTTTACTAGACTTTCTAAACCACCCCTGTCACCTGGAATTTATGGTAGAGTGTCGGGATGGCCTTTTTACCTTTTGCTTGCTTAATCAACTGGGATGGGAATAACTATACCACTCAATTTAATTATGCATGGATGAGATTATGGTTAACTTGAACTGGTTAAATATGGTATGGTAATGGATGATCTAAGCAAGCCTGGTATGTGGATGGGTTGGATGTTATGGTGGTTTGCTTGCTTTAGATCCAAGGACCGGTTCATGCGAGAATAAGCCAGGACTACAGTGCCACCACGAGGCCAAGTATGGGTGCAGCGTAGCTGATTAATTAGGGCTTTGCCAGTGCTATTTGGACCATTAAGGATGCTCGGGGAAGGGGTAGTCGGATTGGGTTGTTGATGATTGGTGGGACTACCCTGGGATCCGAATGGCTCAAGAGGGGGCCCTTGGTTGAAGATGTGCTCAGTTGGAGGCATCGCCACCGGGGAAACCTCAGTGGGGTCTAAATAGGCTAGTAATCCCTTTGTAAAGGCTATTTTGTGATCTCTTGGCCACACACCAACGGAAGTGTGTAATATGACTGACGGGTCATGGGCATAAGGGATATTCTTAGTCGCCGAAAGGTGATGAAATCACGAACACGTGGGCAAAGAGGTACAAACTCTGCAGAGTCAAATAAAACTATCATGATAGCCGTGCTCCCGGTTATGAGCACCTGGACAACTTCCATGATTAGAGGGTATTTGGTATTGGTAATGGTTGTTGTAATGGTTATGGTAATGGTTATGGTTCAGTAACGGTTATGGATTTAATTTATGGTATTGAATATGGTTATTGGAAATGGTGAAATCTGGAATCATGGATGATGGTAGTAAATTCAGTTTGGTATTATGGTATTACTCGTGATTATGATGGGATTACTTCACATACATATAATATATTGCTTTTCAAATGTTTTACTGTACTTTTCAGCACTTTGCCATTATTATTGTCGTCATTTGAATCAGCCACATGTCATACTTTCCACACTTGCTGAGTACGACATGTACTCACTCTTGCAATCCCCCCAACAGTTGCAGGTCAGGATTGTGAGTTTAATGGCGATAATGCGGATTTCTAGGCCGTGTCTACCGTCAGCTTTGCCTGTGGTGTTGCATGGAGCTGCGCAATTCCCTTATGCTTAGTTTGCTTAGTTGCTTAATTAGTTTATTTCCGCTGCATTAGTTGAACTTGTCATTAATATTCATTAGAGCTTGTATTCAAGGATAATATGGTTTGTGTAATAAAATTTGATAATTAATCTCGTTCTGTGGTAATTTTCTGTATACTCTTTTGTGATTGCACTCGTGTATGTGTGTTGAACATCCTGGGCACACATATGCGTTAGCTTGGTTCAGTTTTCGGAACCGGGCATCACAGATTGGTATCAGAGCCACAGGTTGACCGTAGGACGCAGCCTAGATAGAATGGACACTTTAGAGCACATAGGAGCACTCAGGAATCGATGTGTTTTTGCTTGGAGTGCTGTTTGCTATATATATTGCTTGCTTGTGTGCTTAATAGAGGATTTTGGGATGCCTTAGCATTGCCATGTCCACCTAGGCTAGTGTAGCTAGCTGTTTAGTCCATATCCCTTGATGCATATAGTTGGGGACGTTTTCTAATTCTTACCTATTGCTTTTCTTCAAATGGTGAGGACTCGCAACCAGAGGTATGGCAATGATGAGGAGGAGAACCATGGAGTACCTCAGAACAACGTTGGACAAGGATCTACTCAGGGAGCTATCAACATTGAGCAGCTATTGGCTATGCAAAACTAGCTCATGCAGACCATGATACAGACTATGGGACAGCTGCAGGCTGGCAATATCAACAATCAGCCCCACATGCCTCCACCGCCACCCCCACCTCCTCATAACCGATTGGGAGAGTTTATGAGGACTAGGCCGCCAACCTTTGCTCAAGCCGCAGACCCTATGGATGCGGATGATTGGCTCAAGTCCGTGGAGAAGAAGCTAGCCATTGTCCAATGCAGTGACCGGGAGAAGGTCCTGTTCGCTTCTCATCAACTCATTGGAGCAGCTGCGGATTGGTGGGATGCTTATTGTAGTGCTCATGAGAACCAAGAAAGAATCACTTGGGCCGAATTCAAGGAGAACTTTCGTTCTCATTATGTACCCGAGGGTGTTATGATCTTGAAGAGGCAAGAATTTGAGAATTTAAGGCAAGGAAGATCAAGCGTGAGTGAATATCTCAATAAATTCACTCAACTCTCAAGATACGCGCCTGAGGATTTTAGTCGGGACAGCCGGAAACAGTACTTGTTCATGAGAGGCTTGAACAATGAGATCCAAGTGCAACTACTCAACTACGATTATGCCAATTTTTAGAAGCTTGTGGACAAAGCAATTGTGGTTGAGAACAAGATCCGTGAGATGGAGCAAGAAATCAAGAGGAAGGCACCATATCAAGGACAGCAACAAGGAAGTAATGTGCGCCCTCGCCTTGCACCACCCAATGCACCCTATTACAGCTCCTCTATTCCTGCTCAGCGCCCAGGTTATGCACTGCGCCCAACTCAGCTTGTGCAGCAGCGCCCTGTTATGCAAGCACCTAGGCCTCCAATGCCTTATGCACCTCGTGCTGATTTTCCTGGAGCCAATGCTCAAAACCAAGCTCGTCCCAGTAATTCTGGTGGGGTTAAGAAGTGCTATACTTGTGGAGAAGCTGGACACTTTGCGCATCAATGTCCTAAGTCCGACCTTGGTCAAGGAAGCAATGCGCCGTGGCAAAACCCAAGACCCAATGGAGGACAGCCACAAGGGAACCTTGGACAGCAGAATTTTGCTCGTGGCAATGTGAACCATGTCTCAACGGAGGATGCTCAACAAGCGGATGACATGGTCATTGGTATGTTTCTCGCCAACTCCAACCCCGCGACTATGTTATTTGATTCTGGAGCATCACATTCATTCATTGCATCGAAGTATGTTGCCAAGTATAGTTTGCCTATCTCTCATATGAAGTTTACTCTATTGGTTAAGTCTCCTGGAGGCGAGATGAGGACAAATATAGTATGTCCAAAAGTAATCCTTAGAATAAGGGGGGTAGACTTCTCCGCCAACCTCATTGTTTTGGATTCTCAAGGATTGGACATTATACATGGTATGGACTGGTTGAGGAAGCACAATGGATTTATTGAGTGTGCCACAAAGACGGTGAAGTTGACTAATGAGGAAGGGATCACCGTAGAATTTGAAGCATCTCAAACCGCACCAAAGCAATTGGAGCTGAATCATATGGACGGTGCCGCAATTGAGGAGATTCCGGTAGTGTGTGAATTTTTGGATGTGTTTCCGGATGAGTTGCCAGGTATGCCACCTGATCAAGACATTGAGTTTGTCATTGATTTAATATCTGGAACTGCACCTATAGCTAAGAGGCCGTACCGGATGCCTCCTATGGAATTAGCGGAGCTCAAGGAACAAATTCAAGAGCAACTAGAGAAAGTTTTTATTCACCCTAGCTCTTCACCATGGGGAGCGCCCGTTCTATTCGTGGACAAGAAGGATGGATCCCAAAGGATGTGCGTAGATTACCGAGCTCTCAACGAGGTAAAAATCAAGAACAAGTATACCTTGCCACGTATAGAAGACTTGTTTGATCAGATGAAGGGTGCTTGTGTCTTCTCTAAGATTGATTTGAGGTCAAGATACTTTCAAATGAAGATTAGACCATCGGACATACCCAAAACAGCTTTTAGAACACGGTATGGATCTTATGAGTACACCGTGATGTCATTTGGATTGACAAATGCACCTACCTACTTTATGTACCTCATGAATAAAGTCTTCATGGAGTACTTAGATAAGTTCGTCGTGGTTTTTATTGATGATATTATGATCTACTCGAAGGATGAGAAGGAACATGAGGAACACTTGAGGCTTACGTTGCAGAAGTTGAGAGAGCATCAATTGTATGCCAAGTTCAACAAGTGTCAGTTTTGATTGAAAGAGGTGTCATTTTTGGGCCATATCATCTCAGGAGGAGAAGTATCAGTTGACCCCGGTAAAGTGAGGGACGTGTTAAAGTGGGAGCCACCGCAAAACGTAAAGGAAATAAGGAATTTTCTTGGAATGGCTGGATATTACCGTCAATTCATCAGGGACTTCTCCAAGATAGCCAAGCCAATGACAGAATTGCTCATGAAGGGAAAGGCTTTCCGATGGACTCAAGCTTGTCAAAACAGTTTTGAGGAGTTAAAGAAGAGATTAACAACAGCCCCAGTCTTAATATTGCCGGACGTGAGCAAGAGTTTTGATATTTATTGTGACGCATCAAGACAAGGACTTGGATGTGTATTGATGCAAGAAGGTCAAGTGGTCACCTATGCGTCCAGACAATTGAAGAAACATGAGCAGAATTACCCAACACATGATTTAGAACTTGCAGCCGTGGTACATGCATTGAAGATTTGGAGACACTATATTCTTGGACATAGGTGTGAAATTTACACGGATCATAAGAGTTTGAAGTATATTTCCACACAAACGAATCTGAACATGAGGCAACGAAGATGGTTGGAGCTCATCAAAGATTATGATTTGGGGATCAACTATCATCCGGGAAAAGCCAATGTAGTGGCCGATGCTTTGAGTAGAAAAGGAGTAAGTCATCAACTCACGGTTCGAGAGTTACCATTCGAGTTATGTAAGGAGTTTGAACGGTTGAACCTCGGGTTTGTAAATGAGATGGAGATGATGGAGTTAAACCCAACCTTGGAGCAAGAAATTCGAGAAGCACAAACCACGGATGAGGAGATCAAGGAAATCAAGGAAAGGATCGAGGAGGGGAAAGAATTCAGATTTGATGAAGACGAACATGGTACCTTATGGCTTGGAAAGAGGATCGTTGTGCCTAATGTAAAGCATATTCGAGAGACAATATTAAAGGAGGCACATGACTCGCCTTACTCAATTCACCCTGGTTGTACAAAGATGTACAAAGACTTGAAGACTTGCTATTGGTGGGATAGCATGAAGAAGGACATAGCTGAATATGTAGCATTGTGTGATGTGTGCCAACGAGTCAAGGCGGAACATCAAAGGCCAGCCGGATTATTGCAACCATTGAAGATTCCGGAATGGAAGTGGGAAGAAATTGGAATGGACTTCATAGTTGGGTTACCACGTACTCAGTCCGGGTATGACTCAATTTGGGTAATTGTGGATCGCTTAACCATGTTAGCTCATTTTGTCCCCGTGAAGACCAAGTATACAGCTGCACGATTGGCCGAAATATACATGGAGCATATTGTGTGTCGACACGGAGTACCGAAGAAGATAGTCTCGGATAGAGGTTCTCAATTTACCTCCAGATTTTGGCAAAAATTGCATGAAGCTTTGGGAACGAGGTTGAATTTTAGTTCAGCATATCATCCTCAAACGGATGGACAAACCGAGAGGACCAATCAGATTTTGGAGGACATGTTAAGAGCTTGTGCTTTAAAGCATGGGAAAAGTTGGGACAAAAGCTTGCCATATGCGGAATTTTCATACAACAATAGTTACCAAGCAAGCTTGAAAATGTCACCATATGAAGCGCTTTATGGGAGGAAGTGTAGGACACCTTTATTCTGGAATGAGGCAGGAGAAACTCAAGTATTTGGTCCGGATGTGTTGCAAGAAGCCGAAAAGCAAGTCCAGATAATTCGTGAAAACTTGAGGGCTGCCCAATCAAGACAAAAAGGCTATGCGGACAATAGGAGAAGGAAATTAGCCTTTGAAATAGGAGATTTTGTTTACCTCAAGGTGTCACCTATGAGAGGTCATAAGAGGTTTAACATAAGAGGCAAGCTCACACCTCGTTATATTGGACCATTCAAGATTTTGGACAAAATAGGAGAAGTAGCATATAAGTTAGAGATGCCAGCTCATCTTTCAGACGTACATGATGTGTTTCATGTTTCCCAACTCAAGAAGTGTCTCAGGGTGCCGGAAGAACAAGTGTCGATGGACGAGTTAGAACTTCAGGAGGATTTGTCCTATGTCGAGCAACCTATCAAGATCTTGGACGTGAAGGAAAGGGTCACGAGGAATAAGAAAGTCCGTCGATGCAAAGTTCAATGGAAACACCATACAGAAACCGAAGCTACGTGGGAACGTGAAGAAGACCTGAAGGCAGAATTCCCGCATCTTTTCTCCACGCTGTCGAATCTCGAGGGCGAGATTCATTTTAAGGGGGTAGGTTTGTAACACCCTAAATTTTCGCATCATGCATTGCATACATGATCATGCATTAAATATTAATAGAATAAAAGAAAAGATAAAACATAGATATATGGTGTAGCAAAAAGAAGAAAAAAAATAATAATTATAGCCTAAAACTTGTAATAGGGAATAAGTATAAAAATAATAATAACATATAAAAATAAAATAAGTAAAAATATATATAATAATATATATTTAATGATAATATTTATATATGTAAAAAAAGAAAATATATATATATAAAAATAATATAGAGAATAAATAAATAATAATATATTTATCAAAAAGACAAAAAAAAGAAAAAAACAACTGCCGGCCAGGCCAAACGGCCCAGCCAGCATGCCCTCCCGCGCGCCGAGTCGCCCGCCCGGGCCCCACCCCGCACCGATGCCCCACGCCTGGCTCCCACGCGCCGGCCCTAGCGCGCAGCCCTGCACGCGCCGACCCCGCAGCCCCGCACCGAACGTGCGGTCTCTCGCGCGCCCGCCCGACTCCCGGCCGACCCTGACGCCTCGCGCGCCCGCCCACGAGCCGCACCGCGACCGTGCCCCGTGACCGACTCGGCGCCCGGTCGACCGCGTCCCGCCGCCTATAAAAGAGGCCGTGGCCTCCGTAAATTCTCCCGATCCCAGAAAAGAAAACCCTAGCCGCCGGGTCAAGGGAAAAAGAAAGCACCAGGAGCTGTGCCGCAGGGAAGAAAAGGGAGAAAAAGGAGGAGAAGAAGAGGAGAAAAAAAGGAGGAGGGTGCCGTCGTCCTCCGGAGATCGTCATCATCGTCGCGTCGCCGTTGTCATGCTGCCGGAGGACCGTTCTGCCATCCACTTCGTCTGCGTGTCGCCTTCGTCCTGCGATCTTTGAGGCCATCGCATCTACGGTAGGATTCGTTTTTCCAATGCGAATTCTAGCGACGTATTAGATCTAATAGACGTAAATTGATTTTAGCTGCATCGTCTTTTTATTTTCAGCAACATTAATCCCCGTTAAAACCCCCATAAACCCGTATGAACACGTATGAACTAGTTGCATCTAATTAATAAACAACCATAGTTAATTAATGATTGATCTTTGCATGCATGCATATCATCGCATGTTGATTAATGTGTGTGCATCATGTTGATTTGTATGTATTTTCTTGTATGTGTGATCACGAGTAGAGGGAAGTGCTTAAGAGATCGTGTACGAGGATTTTCAGAATAAAGATTTCGAAGCGCTTGAGCAACCCTATCCGCCGGAGCAAGGCAAGTGTCCTTGAAGCATATTGATCCTGTTTTTAAAATAAATGTTTTTTTTGTAAAACTGCATGCTTGTGTCAATTTTGATGGGAATCCTATGGTAGGAAGTTTACTAGACTTGCTAAACCACCCTTGTCACCTGAAATTTATGGTAGAGCGCCGGGATGGACTTTTTACATTTTGCTTCGCTTAATCAACTGGGATGAGAATAACTATACCACTCAATTTAATTATGCATGGATGAGATTATGGTTAACTTGAACTGGTTAAATATGGTATGGTAATGGATGATCTAAGCAAGCCTGGTATGTGGATGGGTTGGATGTTATGGTGGTTTGCTTGCTTTAGATCTAAGGACCGATTCATGCGAGAATAAGCCAGGACTACAGTGCCACCACGAGGCCAAGTATGGGTGCGGCGTAGCTGATTAAATAGGGCTTTGCCAGTGCTATTTGGACCATTAAGGATGCTCGGGGAAGGGGTAGTCGGATTGGGTTGTTGATGATTGGTGGGACTACCCTGGGATCCGAATGGCTCAAGAGGGGGCCCTTGGTTGAAGATGTGCTCATTTGGAGGCATCGCCACCAGTGAAACCTCAGTAGGGTCTAAATAGGGTAGTAATCCCTTTGTAAAGGCTATTTTGTGATCTCTTGGCCACACACCAATGGAAGTGTGTAATATGACTGACGGGTCATGGGCATAAGGGAGATTCATAGTCGCCGAAAGGTGATGAAATCACGAACATGTGGGTAAAGAGGTACAAACTCTGCAGAGTTAAATAAAACTATCATGATAGCCGTGCTCCCAGTTATGAGCACCTGGACAACTTCCATGATTAGAGGGTATTTGGTATTGGTAATGGTTATTGTAATGGTTATGGTAATGGTTATGGTTTGGTAACGGTTATGGATTTAATTTCTGGTATTGAATATGGTTATTAGAAATGGTGAAATCTGGAATCATGGATGATGGTAGTAAATTCAGTTTGGTATTATGGTATTACTCGTGATTATGATGGGATTACTTCACATACATATAATATATTGCTTTTCAAATGTTTTACTGTACTTTTCAGCACTTTGCCATTATTATTGTCGTCATTTGAATCAGCCACATGTCATACTTTCCACACTTGCTGAGTACGACATGTACTCACTCTTGCAATCCCACCCAACAGTTGCAGGTCAGGATTGTGAGTTTAATGGTGATAATGCGGAGTTCTAGGCCATGTCTACCGTCAGCTTTGCCTGTGGTGTTGCATGGAGCTGCGCTATTCCCTTATGCTTAGTTTGCTTAGTTGCTTAATTAGTTTATTTCCGCTGCATTAGTTGAACTTGTCATTAATATTCATTAGAGCTTGTAGTCGAGGATAATATGGTTTGTGTAATAAAATTTGATAATTAATCTTGTTATGTGGTAATTTTTTGTATACTCTTTTGTGATTGCACTCGTGTATGTGTGTTGAACATCCTGGGCACACATATGCGTTAGCTTGGTTTAGTTTTCGGAACCGGGCGTCACATTAGCAAAGCAGTTACTATAGGTCAAATTGTAACTCGTTCCAACCAAACCGTGGGATTTGTGGTCATGCAAGTGGAGTATCAAACACCTTATACGTAATGCACAATATCAACTGAAGACGTAAGTGAATAAAACTGGAAAACTTTGAAAAGCTCTTAAATGCAAACTGGGGCTTGCCTTGGTTTGCGACTCGACTATCTAACAACTGTTAGTAGCTTCTTCCGAAGACTCTGCCAAGGACGTCAAGCGAACACCCTGGCCTTCTCCAAGCGAAGCTCCTCGTCGATCACCTACATTACGTTTCTTAACGATATGATATGCATATAAGTAAAGAATGTACTTTAATATTAGACTCTACGAGTGGTATAAACATTAAGAAGAAGGGCTTGTCTAGGAGGAATAGGTATGCCTATGTTGTGTGGATAAACAAAGGATTGCATCAAGTGGTCATCATAGTGTCGAGATGTGAAGTTAAAGGTGCAATGTAAGCACACATTGCAACTTAGCAATCGATACTTGGAGCGATGCCACTCAAGAGTGATAAAACTGGTTGGTGAAGAAATGTTTGACTGAGCCATGTAAGGTTAATTAAGAGATCAAGGTGGAGCTAGGAAGTTTGTAACCTAGGAGTCGACCAAGGAAGTTTTTTCAACTTACAAAGGTTGTCGACACGACCAAGAATCCTTATCCAAGGTTCGTCTTGGACTAGTACTCCTTGTCGGTCGTGACGTTCTCTCATTCCTCTACCCCAGATCATCGATGATCACCCACATCCTCGGTGTGACCTAGAAGGCATTTCATCGACTATCTTGGATATGTCTAGGGTTTGACCGCTCTCGTATCAACTAAAACCAAACTTTGCTAACTACTATTAGTCTGATGTACCTTGGTGGTGTTCCCGCACTAAACACAATACAAGCATCCATCGTTTTGGTGCTAAGACATGGCCACAACGCGGAATGCTTGGTTCCCTCTTGTACTTCAAATCTATGATGCAAGATGGACTTGCGTTCACCATGGTTAATGCACTGGCACGACCATGGTACAAGGAGGGCAAAAACACCACTAGTGCTGATAGGACTCATACATGTGAAATGCACGACATGGTCAGCCGGGGTGAGAGTAGAATGGCGCGACCAATGTGATCAAAGTGAGTGCGTAGATGGTCCTCGTGACACGCTGATGGCCATGCCACATGAGGATGCGGCTAACACGCACGACGCAACCAAGATGGTGGTCACCACGACGCAAGGAGACGTGTCAACCGGGCGACGCTATGGAGACCACGCGAGCAGATCGCGGTGGCGTGAACTCGTAATGGAAGCGGCAGTGACCATCACGTGTGCAGCCTGCCTATGTGGCAAGGAATCACAGTACCAGAGCGAGATGAGCCGGACATTGCGTGAGCACCCGGTACAGCATGTGTGGCCTTCCATCAAGCGAGCATCGCGCGACGCATGACACAACGTGGATGAGAGATTGTGGCACAGGCGGCGAATGGCGGAACGGAAAGCTACACACTTGGAGAGGAACCAGCGACTGATTGGGGCTTGGCGAGGCGGCGACTGCGACATCGGGGCCATGGCGTGGTGGCGCCGAAAATTCCGGGTGGCCAGGCGCACACTGCAGCGACAGAGGGGCGAGCAGGAGCGCAACCTGCGATTGAGGCGAGCGGACGATGGCGTACAGCGTGCCGGAGGCGGGTGCAGCATGGAGGGAAACGACAGTGGAGTCGTACACACGAGGAAAGGACGTGAAGGGCTGGAGATGTGAGATGAAGTACCCGGAGAGTAAGCAACGACGGCGAAGCTCCACACGATGGCTGGATGACAGGCGTAGGAGCGCGGCGTTGGGCGCGACGTGGCGGCCGGGCTAGCGGCGCGCCGGGGTGAGCGTGGCCAGAAGGTGGAGTGCCGGCGTGGTGGTCGGCGTCGCGCGGGCGTGCGGCATAGGGGCGGCACCGGAGGCGACCGGCGGACGAGCGACACGACAGGGTGGCCGGCGAGGGAGGTGCGCGGGCCGGCGATGGACGCGAGCCGGAGCGAGCGGCGGCCATGGCTGCCGGCAGAGGCGAGCTGGGGCGCGATGCTACTGGGACCAGAGGGCGAGCTCGAGTGGGGCGCGGCCGGGAGGAGTTGGGAGGCAAGGTCGGGCGAGCGGCAGGCGCGGGGCGGAGCGGCGGGATGGCGACCGGCGGGGTCGGGCGAGCTGCGGGGCGGAGTGGCGCGCTCGAGCAGGGAGATGGCGCGGTGGGGAAAAAGGAGGAGGAACGGGCGCGCGGTTGAAGAAGCAAAACAGAGAACCATCTCTGTAGATAAGACTGAGTTGTGCGTCCCACTAAAATTTTACCCTTATCCTTACTCAATTGTTTAAATCAAATTACTAAATTAGTCCAAAATGGTAGGATAGTTTATTTGACAATTAAATAATCCAAATAAAATTTACAATCCTTTATTTGATTGATTTAAATTGGACATGTTGATTTAAATTAATAGAGTATGATTTCTTCCTATAGCTTGATAAAATATAAAATGGGTGAATAATGTTCATTAGAAAAGCTACAAAAGGAATTTTTAAATTGGTTGCTGAAACTGATATTTGCATTAAAGTGGGATTTTACATTCCTTCCCCCTTAAAAGAATCTCGTCCCGAGATTACAAAAGGAAGGATAAAAGAAAATGAGCTAATGAACATATGCCGCTAATAAGTCCATATAGTTCGATCTAAGATATTCCTCGCTTTCCCAGGTTGCTTCTTCAGCGGTATGGTTATTCCACAAGACTTTGTAAAAGTGCAAAGTGCGGTTTCTTGTGGTGTGAGTCTTCTCATCGATAATTCTGGTTGGATGCTCAGAACATGTGATATTAGGTTGTAGAGCTTTAAGATCTTCCGTGCGGACTTCAGCTGGGGATTTAAGACACTTCCGCAACTGAGAGACATGGAATACATTATGAATTCCAGAGAGAGACGCTGGTAACTCCAGACGATAGGCCACAGATCCGCATTTCTCAGTGATAGCGAACGGTCCGATGAATCGTGGAGCCAGCTTTCCCTTCACCCCAAAACGATGAATCCCTTTCATTGGAGATACACGAAGGTAAACGTGATCCCCAATGTTGAAGTGAAGATGTCGACGTCGTTTATCTGCATAACTCTTCTGTCGAGATTGAGCAGCCTTAAGATTGGCTTGGATTACTCGCACTCGTTCTTCCGCTTCGTTGACCAGATCAATACCATATGTCACTCTTTCACCCGACTCACACCAATTCAATGGTGTGCGGCACTTCCTGCCGTAGAGAGATTCATATGGTGCCATCTGGATACTAGCTTGATAGCCATTGTTATATGAAAACTCCGCCAATGGTAGATGATAATCCCAATTTTTACCATGGTGGATGGCACAAACTCGTAGCATGTCCTCAAGGACTTGATTTACTCGCTCCGTCTGACCATCAGTCTACGGATGATAAGCGGAACTTCGAATTAACTTAGTACCTAATGATGCGTGGAGCTGCTCCCAAAATCGAGCAACAAATAAGGCTCCACGATCTGAAATGATAGTGCGGGATACTCCATGTAGGCACATGATCCTTGTGATATACAACTCTGCGTACTTCGGGGCATGGTAGTTGATATTGACTGGTATAAAATGAGCTGACTTGGTCAATCGATCAACTATCACCCAAATAGAATCGTGCTTATGGAAAGTGAGGGGTAACCCAATGATGAAATCCATGCTGATGTCTTCCCACTTCCATGCCGGTATGTTTAAGGGTTGTAACTGTCCGGCTTGCCTCAAATGGTCGGCTTTCACTCACCGACATGTATCACATTCAGATACATATTTCGCTATCTCTTGCTTCATCCGGGACCACCAAAATTTCTTCTTCAGATCCTGATACATCTTGTTGCTACCCAGATGAATAGAGTACTTGGATAAGTGTGCTTCATCCAAGATCTTCTTTTGGAGCCCCATGTCATGGGGTACGACCATACGGTCTTTAAACCAAATAGTATCTTGATCATCACATCGAAAGCATTTCATCTCCCCCTTCTTCATTCTTCATCGAATGTGCAACATTCCCTTCTCTTCCTTCTGAGCCTCTACGATATCTTCCCTGATGGTAGGGATGAGAGCTTGATTGTAAAGCGCTCCATATGGAACCAAGTATAAACTCGGCTCATCCTCTTCCCTTGGAATGATCGATAGATGATTGACATGAGACTTGCGGCTCAGCGCATCTGCAACCACATTTGCTTTGCCAGGATGGTAGTGGATCTCAATCTCATAGTCTTTGATCAATTCCAACCATCTTCGTTGTCATATATTCAAGTCTTTCTGGGTGAAAATGTACTTCAAACTCTTGTGATCAGTGTAGAGATGCACTAGATTGCCTAACAGATAGTGCCTCCACATCTTCAATGCGAGCACCACGGCAGCGAGCTCAAGATCATGAGTCGGATAATGTTGTTCATGATTCCGAAGCTGCCGGGATCCGTACGCGATCACTCTTCTATCTTGCATGAGTACACAACCAAGACCAATGCCAGATGCATCACAATAGACATCAAAAGATTTGGTTGTGTCCGGCTGAGCCAACACCGGTGCTGTTGTGAGGTGTTTCACCAAAGTTTGAAATGCTTCTTCGCATTCTTTAGTCCATACGTATCTTGTTCCCTTCTTTAGTAGTTCCGTCATTGGTTTAGCTATCTTTGAGAAACTCGGAATGAACCTTCGATAATAGCCAGCCAAGCCAAGGAAACTACAAACTTCATGTACAGACTTGGGAGATTTCCACTTCAGGACTTGTACAACTTTGCTTGGATCAATGGCAATACCATCAGCCGAGATGATGTGCCCTAGAAATGGCACTTGTCGGATCCAAAATTCACACTTGCTGAACTTTGCATACAGTTCGTGATCCCTTAACCTTTGCAACACAATGTGCAAGTGCTTAGCGTGTTCTTCTTCAGATTTAGAATACACCAAGATGTCGTCAATGAATACCACGACGAATTTGTCCAACTTCGGCATAAACACCGAATTCATGAGATACATGAAGTGAGCTGGTGCATTGGTCAACCCAAAGGACATGACAAGATACTCATATAGCCCATACCTCGTCGAAAATGAGGTTTTTGGAATGTCCTCGGGTCGAATCTTAATCTGATGATAACCTGAACGAAGGTCCATCTTTGAGAATACCTTAGCACCCACTATTTGATCGAATAAAATATCAATGCGTGGTAGTGGATACTTGTTCTTGATGGTGACCGCATTCAGTGGACGATAGTCCGCACACAACCTCAAAGTCTCATCCTTCTTCTTCACAAACAACGCGAAACAACCCCAAGGTGATGAACTTGGGCGAATAAAACCCTTGCTCAATAAGTCATTCAACTGTTCCTTCAATTCCACAAGTTCCTTCGGTGCCATTCTATACGGCTTCCTTGAGATTGGTATGGTTCCCGACGCTAGTTCAATCTTGAACTCGACGTCACGTTCTGGTGGCATGCCCGGAAGATCATCAGGAAACACGTCTGGATATTCACACACTACGGGGATATCCGCAAGCTTCTTGGCACTTGAGTGATGCACCGCTGAGACTCTTGGTGCGGTATTCAAAAGATTTAAAGTGTTGCTACTATGGAGTTGAGAATTTAGTTGGACAGTCCGCGAGCTGATATCAAAGATAGATCCATGATGTGTCAACCATGACATTCCCAAGATGAGGTCAATCTGCTGACCTTCCAAGATGATAAGGTTCACCGGATAGATATTTCCACCCATGCGCAACGGTGCTCGAGAGACAACCTCATTAGCTGAAATATTGCCCCCAGGTGAACTGACACAAAAAGAATGTGAGACAGTCACAATTGGCACTTGATGTTTCAGTACAAAAGACTTGCTCACAAAGTTATGAGTAGCTCCAGAGTCAAACAGAACGACTACTGTTGATCATGTAAAGTAAACATGCCTGCTAAAACAGGTTCTCCTTCTGGAATGTCCTCAATCGCAGCATAATTAACACAAGCAGACTTCGATGAGGTCTTCTTTTTAAACATATGGTGCTGATCAGAATTCTTGGAAAAGGACAATTGGACACGGTCACGTTCCGTCTTGCGACGTTCCCGTGCTAAATGCATTTTGTGCTTTCCACTGAATTGGGGTGGACTGAAACCCTGAACACCTTGCAGAGGTGGAGCCGCAAGAGCGGGGTCACAAAGTTGTAATGAAGAGCTAGGACATTCTTGCACACTTGGCTGAGGTGAAGGAGAAGTCTCCACTGGATAAGAGTGATATTGACTCAGTGGTGGTTGCTCATTCAGCCAAAACTCTTGACCGGACGGTAAGTAGTATACCACCCGATCCTCCTAAGGAACATGACCAATAACCTCTTGTGATGTGCTCCTCTTCCTCTTCTCTGCCTTATAGCGAAGAGTTGCATCTTCTTGAACAATAGCCGCATCGACCAATTCATTATAATTGATGTTATTGAATAATACCAGTCGAGATCGAAGCTTGACACTTAGTCCTCGAAAGAAGCAGCCACACTTCAATGCCTCCGTATTCACACTCATCGCTCCTTGGAGTATTGATAAGCACTCACCGCTCCTTGCTTTAACTCCACGAATTCCTCCAACTTCGTTTTAATCATCCCTGTAGAAATGTGGCGTGCACGGAAGGCATCACGGAACCCCGGCCATGTCACACGATGACCATCTGGGAGCGTGGCGAGATATTCAGACCACCAAGCTCCTGCCGATCCGTAAAGTTGTTGAGCGGCAAATAAGGTCTTCTGATATTCATCACATTGGAGTAACTCAAACTTGGCTTCAATTACACGGAGCCAATGACCCGACTCCAGTGGTTCGATTGCTTCCGTGAACACCGGTGGTTGGGTTGCCAAGAAATCCAGATATGTGACTTGAGGTCGATCAAGTGGTCGAGCCTTAGGTTGTACACTCCGCTGTACCAACGTCTGTAGAGACTCGGCCATCCTTGCTAAGACTGCTGCCAATCCGGTTGACGATGGCACTTGTGGTGGAAGTGAGTCATTTTCACCATGAACGGAAGCACCTAATTCACCCCCAGATTGAGTGGAGTCCATGCTGCAAGCGTGAGCAATACAGTTAATTCCAAAGTCACAATGTCCACTGGAATAATACTAAAAACCGTAATATGATCCACTTAGCAATGCAATAAGCATGGCATAAATACGGATTAGAACTTCAAAACCAGACTCAAATAAAGGATAATGCCCAGTTAACACTTCACTTGGGGTTTCACACCTTATGTTATCTAACATGTAGAGCAATCACCTCTGGTCATGATGAATAACACAAAAGGTAAAACTAAAACGACTTGAGTTGATAACATCGCACACTGGGTCAGACGACTAGTCTGTAAAAATTAAATATTTCTCACAGCTAATTGCTATTTCTCATCTGAAGTTCAACTACAAAGTTGTAGTACACTTGCACAGCTTTCCAGAATGCATTCATATGCCTTCATATCATTCCTGGAACAAAAGTTATGGAATTTTGATTACAGGTCACAAGATGGTTCAAAACTGGAGTATGAACTTCAGTTCTGTCTCAACCGAGCTTCCTGTATAAACTTCAAATTTTTATGCAGGAAAGGTGGGAACCAGAAGTTGAGTTGAATACAAATGTTGTTGTACACTTTATAACCTTTCTATAATGTATTTCATTACTGCTATCTCATCCTTAGGTTGCAAGTTATGCTATTTTAAAGTTGACAGATTTTTCTGACACGTTCAGCACACTTGCATAGAGAGTAGCAGTTTTGACCCAAAGTTTCCATATTGTTCGGTTCCAAATCTGGAAATGTTCTTATTTACAAAGTTGTATACAATGTAATAAGATTTCCAGAAAGTGCCTAATTGCATTCATATCAGTTTTGGTTTAAGAGATATGCATTTTTAAAGTTTGCTGAAATTTCAGCATTCAGACTTTTATATTCAGTTCAGATTGACCATATTGTATTCAAACTTGATTTGGAAAAGGTAGATGACAGGTTCAGGTCTCGAGCCAATTACAAAAATTGTAGCTGACTCTCTAACCTGTCCAACGGTTACTCGCACGACACCATTGGATGCAAATTCTGCTAGTTATGGGTCACATTCAAAAAGGTTCAGAGTGCTGTCCAGTTTCTGTAGTCCCGGACAGTTTCTGCGATTTCCAAAATTTCGCCCACTTAAGAAAAGATTTTGGTCTTCAACTGAATAGAGAACTTGTAAAGAACTTCTAAGGCTTTCCAAAAAGTCTTTACTGGGTCTCATAGCACATCTGGTTGAGGAGATATGGATTTCTAAAGTTCAGTTATGTCACCAGATTTTTAATAAAAATTTCGACAGAACTTCCTTTGTTTGTTGTTCATTTTGTCCATAATTTTAAGATAGTTAGACATTGATATATTCAGAAACAATGTATCACAAAGTTGTTACATACATCCTCAGGATTCCAGAAATGCATCACATGAGGTAATTCGACAATTCTACAGCGGGTTATGCGAGAAACAGTAACTGTATACAGCATTGTCCACTCGCTGTCCAGATTTGATCAAGTTTAGAAATTTGAAATTTTGAGTATGTTAGAGATCGATTCTGCTCTGGAGTTCTATAGAAACGTTGTAGGGGACTTTTTATACTTCCAAACCATAAGAAGTAGGCCTGCAGAGGTGAAGTCTGCAGGAAGTTATGGTCAAATTGGTGAAGAGTTCAGATTATGTCCCGTCTTCCGGGCTGCCAGAACCTCTTAAACGACAATTCAGTTTAGACCTTGTTAATGCGAGTTTTAGACTCAGAGTCGAATAGAAACTCGTTAGAGGATTCCGAAATATTTCCAGGCATGTATAAACATGCATAGTTTGCATTTCTAGTTTAAGAGTTATGACCGTTCAAAGTTCAGAATTTTTCTGACTGTTTCAGATAGCACCTATATACATATACTATCTTCAACTCTGTTTTCTAATAAGTTATAAACTGAATTTGAGGTATTACTGAATAACAAAGTTGTAGAATAGCTCCTCACCTTTCCATAAATGTATCATAATGGAATAGAAGAGGTTCCTACAAGGAAATATGGCAAAAATTCAGATGCTGGTCCGTGTAGTTTCAGAACAGCAGCTGCTGTGATAATGGTGCATTTTGATCACCATAAAAGCATCTTTTGGCTTGGAGGTCAATAGGAAACTTATAGAAGACTTCAAAAGCTTTCCAAAAAGTATTCACTTGCCTCCAAAGCCCTCCAGGTTGAATATATATGGAATTTCAAGTCAGGTCAATTCTGTTCGAAAACAGAACTTACCGGCTTCGAAACACAAGAATTTGGAAACAAACTCAAATTTTGAAACTTAGCTCAAAACTCAAGTCCGATGGCTAGAACTTGATTTACAACAAATCATTTTCTTTGGAACCAAATGGAATCTTAAAAGAGATTTGACAACCTTCTTATCCATAGCATATCACTATGGATCTTCATGCTTAACCAAAATCTTACTCCGGCGAAGTCGAGCTAAACTCTCGCCAGGAACAAAGAACTCTGGTTCACCTACTCTTGAAAAGAAACATTTTACCTTGTCCACAAGATATCAGCAACTGATACTTGGACTTAATATGAATATGAAGCCATTTCTTTCGTGGGGGATGGTCAAAGTACCAAGTGGGATACTGACGGTACTACGTGCCTTACTAAAAGAAAAGTCTAACCCGGTATATCCGGATACGTCTAGAGGTGGTCCTAATATCGATCACTCGCAAACATATTCTACACGGGTCGCTACCGGAGTTAGTGTACCTGCAGAAGACAAACAATCCCCTTTCACACCTTCACACCTCAAGTCATGAGTAGGTTTAGGCCCGATATTCCGAAAGGTATGTCGATTGGGGTGGAGAACTCAACGTTGATGATCCGCGAGACTCGAGCGGTTCGAGTACCCCTGCAATCACTACACCACGGCTCCGTTGGTTATCAACCGTGCTGCACACGCTTGACCTCGCTAAGAAGGCTAATCCCTGCAAGTGCAACCGAGAACACGAGCAAGAATGTAGAAGACACGATCGGAAATCGTGAAGTTGGGGTCTCACAAACCGTAGAACGGCGATTTTATTGATCTAAGCAAAACCCACCGAATATGACCGGCGGCTACAGTATTTATAGGCTAGGGTTCGACCAAAACACGATTAGATGCGTCCCTAATGGACTCTTACGGGATACAAGGCCCAAAGGCCCGATTCGGTGGCGCAGCACCGGACAGAAATCTGGACTCGACTTGTTTCGACGATTCCCAATGACTCCGGAGGCATTTTGAGGTGGGACCAGAACCATTGGAAAATTTATCTTCTCCTCTTTCCGTGCATATGTATAACGTCGAAAACAGATTCCGTATGCCTCCTGGGCGTCTGTTTTAAGGTGGACTGCTCCTGGACTCCGAGTTGAACTCGAGTCCGAGTTGTAAACTGTTTCCATCAACTTGTGGACGTCCCAGGTGGTTCCCCACGCTCCCAAGGCCTCCTTCCTTCACTTGTTGATCCTCTCCATTATTCCTAATAACAATTAAATCATCACATAGCAATCTATTCTCAAACTCACATGCAAAAGAAGTTAAGAACGAATTCACCTGCTGATTTAATAACCGTGTCCGTGCTCTTGTGATTGGTCCTTGCAGTTCAATGCGCGTCTCCGCTGTTGTGATGTCCTCATCATCCCCCCCCCCTCTTGAATTGGAGTCGTCCTCGACTCAAGTTCATCTTCTTCTCCCAAGTACGGTCGCAAATCTGGAATGTTAAATGTAGGACTAACCCCAAAATCGGGAGGCAATTCAAGCTTATATGCATTATCATTAATCTTTTCAACGATCTTAAAAGGACCATCAGCTCATGTCATAAGTTTAGATTTTCTCAAGTCGGGAAATCGCTCATTTCTCAAATGTAACCACACCAAATCACCCGGTTCAAGTTTTACTTCTTTTCTACCTTTACTACCTGCAATCCTATACTTCTCATTCATCATTTCAATATTTTTCTTTGTAGTTTCATGCATCTTAAGAATGAATTCAGATCGTTGTGTAGCATCCAAATTTATAGTTTCAGAAGGAGGCAAAGGTAGTAAATCAATAGGAGCACAGGGATTGAAACCATACACTACCTAGAATGGACTTACCTTTGTTGTGGAGTGAACGAATCTGTTGTAAGAAAATTCTATATGTGGTAAACACTACTCCCATAACTTCAAATTTGTTTTCAAGACAGCCCGCAACATAGTGGATAAAGTACGATTAACTACCTCGGTCTGTCCATCCGTCTGTGGGTGACATGTAGTTGAAAATAGCAACTTGGTTCCCAATTTATACCACAAAGTTCTCCAAAAATGACTTAAAAATTTTGCATCACGATCAGAAACAATGGTATTTGGCACACCATGTAAACGAACAATTTCTGTCATAAATAAATCAGCAATGTGTGAGGCATTATTATTCTTATGACAAGGAATAAAGTGTGCCATTTTGGAAAAACGATCAACAACTACAAAAATACTATCCCTCCCCCTCTTAGTCCTAGGCAATCCCAAAACAAAGTCCATAGAAATATCCTCCCAAGGTACACTAGGAACAGGAAGAGGCATATAAAGACCATGTGGGTTAAGGCGAGACTTAGCTTTGTTGCAAGTAGTGCATCGTGACACGTAGCACTCGACATCACGCCTCATCTTTGGCCAAAAGAAGTGTGTGGACAGCACGTCTTCAGTTTTCTTCACTCCAAAATGTCCCATCAAACCTCCTCCATGTGCTTCCTGCAAAAGCAATAGACGAACGGAGCTAGCTGGAACGCATAGCTTGTTAGCACGATAGAGGAGACCCTCTCGCAGCACATATTTATTCCAAGTTCTTCCTTCTCTACAATTTTCAAAATCATCTTTGAAGTCCACATCAGTAGGATATAATGCTTTAATTGTTTCCAAACCAAACATTTTATGATCAAGTTGGGACAGCATGGTATAACACCTAGATAATGCATCGGCAATGATATTTTCCTTCCCTTTCTTATGCTTAATGATGTATGGAAACGACTCTATGAACTCAATCCATTTAGCATGTCGTTTATTCAGATTGGTTTGTTACTTAAGATACTTCAATGATTCATGATCGGAATGTATGACAAACTCCTTAGACCAAAGATAATGTTGCCAAGTTTGTAATACACGTACTAAGGCATACAATTCCTTATCATAAGTGGAATAATTCAGAGAAGGACCATGAAGTTTTTCACTAAAGAAAGCAACGGGTTTACCTCCTTGTATGAGAACACCTCCAATACCAATGCCGCTTGCATCGCATTCTAGCTCAAAGGTCTTGTCAAAATCAGGAAGTTGTAGTAATGGTGCTTGTGTAAGCTTCGATTTGAGAGCATCAAAAGCTTGTTGCTGCTGATCGCCCCATCGAAATGGAACTCCCTTCTTCGTTAGCTCATGTAGAGGTGCTGCAATGGTGCTAAAATCCCGCACAAAGCACCGATAAAAACCTGCAAGACCAAGAAAACTACGAACCTGTGTGACGCTTGTTGGAGCTGGCCAGCTGGTGATTGCTTCAATTTTTGCCTCATCCATCTCAATTCCCTGCGAGGAAACGACATAGCCAAGAAACGAGACTCGATTGGTGCAAAAGACGCACTTTTCGAGGTTACCAAACAAACGTGCATCTCTCAAAACAGTAAAAATAGCACGTAAATGATCAAGATGTTCATCATATGACTTGCTGTAAATGAGGATATCATCGAAGTAAACCACCACAAATTGTCCAATGAAAGCACGTAAAACCTCGTTCATTAATCGCATAAAGGTGCTGGGTGCATTAGTTAAACCAAAAGGCATGACTAACCACTCATAAAGTCCAAACTTGGTTTTAAATGCAGTTTTCCATTCATCTCCTAGTGCCATTCTAATTTGGTGGTAACCACTACGCAAGTCAATTTTTGTGAAGATGATAGCACCACTCAATTCATCAAGCATGTCATCTAATCGAGGAATAGGATAACGATATCAAATGGTGATGTTATTAATCGCTCGACAATCAACACACATGCACCAACTACCATCTTTCTTAGGAACCAAAAGAACAGGAACGGAACAAGGGCTAAGGCTTTCATGAATGTACCTGCGGTCCAAAAGATCTTGGACTTGTCGCTGAATTTCCTTAGTTTCTTGTGGATTCGCCCTGTATGCTGCACGATTTGGCAAACTTGCTACTGGAATCAAATCGATCTTGTGTTCAATGCCTCTCATCGGTGGTAAACCAGGGGGTATCTCGGAGGGAAACACATCCTCAAACTCCTGCAAAAGGTTAGCAACAGCAGGGGGCAATGCAATAGACAATTCATGAAGTGAAAACATGGCTTCTTTGCAAACTAAAGCATAGCACATCCCCTTAGCATCGAATAAATCAGCAAGTTCAGATTTAGTTGCGAGCAACGATGGTGATTTTAACTTAATAACTTGCTGTTTTTCAGATTCTAATTTTGTTACTTTGCCCTCACAAATTTTACTCTTCTCAAAATGCACAATTTCAGCAGGAGTCATGGGGAGCAAAGTGATTTTCTTTCCCTTATGCATGAGAGTATATTTATTGGTTCTACCATGATGAATAGCATCTGTATCAAATTCCCAAGGACGACCCAAAAAAAGAGAACAAGCATCCATAGGAACAACATCAAAATCAGCAAAATCATGGTATGAACTAATTGAAAAATGTATTCTCGCTGTTTGTGTTACCCGAACCTTACCGCTGTTGTTGAACCATTGAATGTGGTACGGATGAGGGTGTGCTCTTGTTGTCAAACTGAGTTTCTTGATGACGTCCGTGTTCACCAAGTTATTGCAGCTACCTCCATCAATTATAGTGTGTACACGGCAGTCCTTGACGATGAGAAACATGTGGAACAAGTTGTGTCGTTGTAGCTTGTCGTCGGTCTCCACTTTGGATCTCAAGGCACGCTGCACAATGATGCTCCTATAGTTCTCCGTCGCCGCTGTACCAAGTACCTCTTCTTTGGTGTGTTTGTCATTTGGATCTGTAAAGTCAGTAGCAAGAGAATATTCATCTTCAACATCCGAAGTACTATCATACCCGCCATCATCGCGTGCTATGTATGCTCGTTTGCTCAGACAATCTCTCATCATATGACCAAGTCCCTGGCAGCGGTGACACTTAATGTCGGAAGTACGACCCGTAGAAGGAGTGGATGACGAAGGCTTGAATGATGTCGCCTTGCTGCCTTCCGGCACGCGAGAAGGTGGAGCAGCAGGTATAGTTTGTTGGCCGCCATTGGGTGGTGTAGTTGCTGCACGGGGGGTCAAAGATGGTGCTGTTTTGGATGGTGTAGTCGCTGCACGCGGTGTGAAGTTGCTCCTTGTGCGTTGTTGTTGTTGTTGTCGGCCCTGCAATTCTTTTCCTGCCAACATAGCAAGCTGAAACAATCTGTTAACAGTATCATATTCCTTGTAATCAACAATGTCCTGAATTTCACGCCTCAACCCCCCATAAAAACGAGCTATTTTATCATCCATGTCCTCTACTACCCCACAACGCAGCATACCCTTTTGTAACTCTTGATAATACTCCTCTACGGACATGTTACCTTGGTCTAAATGCTGCAATTTTTTGCGAAGGTCCCGCTGAAAAGATGGAGGAACAAATCGAACACGCATAGCTTCCTTTAATCTATCCCATGTTGGAGGATCAGTTCTAGTTTTAACAAGTTCATTCCACCATATGATAGCAAAGTCCTTAAACTCACTAGTGGCTTGACGAACTCTATGTTGTTCAGGAACAAGATGGAAATTAAATTTTTGCTCTACTGTCATCTCCCAATCAAGATAAGCCTCAGCATCATAAGCACCAGAAAAGGAGGGTATAGTAAATTTCACTTTAGCAAAAGGATCATCAGGAGGGCGATTATAATTGTTATGATTATTACCTTCCATACCTCGACGATAAAGTGGCAGTCTTGGCTGATTATTGTGATTTTCCAGTTCATCATAAGCATTGTCTTCTTGTCTTCCAGCGAGAGGCAACCGAGCCTCAAAAGTATTCATCCGAAGAGCAAGGTCATCCAGTTGGCGAGTCAAGTTCGCCAATGACTCCTCCGTTGCTGCATTGTATTTGGCGAACATATCCGTCATGGTCTTTATCATATCACGTAACTCAGCATGTTGAACACATTCGTCATTATTTTCTTCTCCTGCCATTGTTAGTAGGAAACAAAAGACAATAAAAAAATATGTTATCCCTATCAACTACAGTGACAATGTGGAAGGTGGAAGAAAACAATCTCTCTCGCTCAAGCGTCTTACCACGCTCTTACAAGTGTTCTTACCGACACAGCAGGTGGTGTGGACGGTGAGATGAACCAATGAAGCGTGGGGTGATTGCAAAGGTACCTGTTATGCTCAAGAGAAAGGTGGAGCTTGGATGGCACAATATGGTGGCTAATAAGCAGAAAATCGTTAACAGCTAAACAAAGTTGAATAAGTATTCAATGTAGGAAACTGTTGCTGGTCAATCGAGTGCCCTAGAGCCTAGCACAACACAAGGAAGTATCAAGGCAAAAGAAAGACAGAATGATATAACCAACAAAACAGCACCAAGTGGTATAGGCCAATTGCTTTAATATGCATGCTCTTCACTATTTTTATTCTTTTTTAAATATTTTTTTTGATATTTTTTATTTACTCAGGAGCACGAATATAGGAAGCACACAAATTTGCAGCTCAATTGGATGTAATATGCGGCCTATAGAAAATCAAGAATATTCTTTAAAATTCGTGTTGAAACTTCGGAGGCTGGATAGCCTATCTTCCGAGGGGAATTTGGGCAATCTAATTTCGCCGAACGCGGCTACGCGGCGGAAAATTGGATGCGAAATTTCGCGTTGATAAATTTGAAAAAAAAATCACCCGATTTCGAGTTCGTATGCGAAAGTTATGGCCGTTTTAAGGTATGCTGTCCGAGTTACGTGTTTTTAGATGTTGATTCCAACTCGGTTTGAGAACAGAACTCGCAATCGGATATGAAAACGATCGGGAATTTGCACAGCAACTAATGGGGTGGTGTGTGATGATTCAAGGATGAGTGGCACAAAGGTTTGTCACCTAATCTAGGGCTGGCGATGCGGGAGTTCACGCAAGGCGGCTAGCTAGGGCAAACCGATGAACGTGGTGGATTGGTTTGTTATTTAGGGATTGTGGAATAGGTGTCGAACAGCAAGAAAACAAGGACGAAACACGATAACTAGAACCCAAAACACAAAGTTAAACCAGCAACAAGACTGATGAGTAGGTTTAGGCCCGATCTTCCGAAAGGTATGTCGATTGGGGTGGAGAACTCGACGTTGATGATCCGCGGCACTCGAGCGGTTCGAGTACCCCTTCAATCACTACACCACGGCTCCGATGGTTATCAATTGTGTTGCATACGCTTGACCTCGCCAAGAAGGCTAATCTCTGCAAGTGCAACCGAGAACACAAGCAAGAACGTAGAAGACACGATCGGAAATCGCAAAGTTGGGGTCTCACAAACCGTAGAACGGCGATTTTATTGATATAAGCAAAACCCACCGAATATGACCGGCGGCTGCAGTATTTATAGGATAGGGTTCGACCAAAACACGATTAGACGCGTCCCTAATGGTCTCTTACGGGATACAAGGCCCAAAGGCCCGATTCGGTGGCGCAGCACCGGACAGAAATCTGGACTCAATTTGTTTCGACGATTCCTAATGACTCCGAAGGAATTTTGAGGTGAGACGAAAACCATTGGAAAGTTTATCTTCTCCTCTTTCCGTGCATATGTAGAACGTCGAAAACGGAGTCCGTATGCCTCCTGGGAGTCTGTTTTAAGGTGGACTGCTCCTGGACTCCGAGTTGAACTCGAGTCCGAGTTGTAAACTGTTTCCATCTACTTGTGGACGTCCCAGGTGGTTCTCCACGCTCCCAAGGCCTCCTTCCTTCACTTGTTGATCTTCTCCATTATTCCTAATGACAATTAAATCATCACATAGCAATCTATTCTCAAACTCACATGCAAAAGAAGTTAAGAACGAATTCACCTGCTGATTTAATAACCGTGCCCGTGCTCTTGTGATTGGTCCTTGCAGTTCAATGTGCGTCTCCGCTGTTATGATATCCTCATCATCCTCCCCCTCTTGAATTGGAGTCGTCCTCGACTCAAGTTCATCTTCTTCTCTCAAGTACGGTCGCAAATATGAAATATTAAATGTAGTACTAACCCCAAAATTGGGTGGCAATTCAAGCTTATATGCATTATCATTAATCTTTTCAACGATCTTAAAAGGACCAGCAGCTCGTGGCATAAGTTTAGATTTTCTCAAGCCGGGAAATCGCTCTTTTCTCAAATGTAACCACACGAAATCGCCCGGTTCAATTTTTACTTCTTTTCTACCTTTACTACCTGCAATCCTATACTTCTCATTCATCATTTCAATATTTTTCTTTGTAGTTTCATGCATCTTAAGAATGAATTCAGATCGTTGTGTAGCATCCAAATTTATAGTTTCAGAAGGAGGCAAAGGTAGTAAATCAATAGGAGCACGGGGATTAAAACCATACACTACCTGGAATGGACTTACCTTTGTCGTGGAGTGAACGGATCTGTTGTAAGCAAATTCTATATGTGGTAAACACTCCTCTCACAACTTCAAATTTGTTTTCAAGACAGCGCGCAACATAGTGGATAAAGTACGATTAACTACCTCGGTCTGTCCATCCGTTTGTAGATGACATGTAGTTGAAAACAGCAACTTGGTTCCCAATTTATACCACAAAGTTCTCCAAAAATGACTTAAAAAATTTTGCATCACGATCAGAAACAATGGTATTTGGCACACCATGTAAACGAACAATTTCTGTCATAAATAAATCAGCAATGTGTGAGGCATTATCATTCTTATGACAAGGTATAAAGTGTGTCATTTTGGAAAAACGATCAACAACTACAAAAATACTATCCCTCCTCCTCTTAGTCCTAGGCAATCCCAAAACAAAGTCCATAGAAATATCCTCCCAAGGTACACTAGGGATAGGAAGAGGCATATAAAGACCATGTGGGTTAAGGCGAGACTTAGCTTTGTTGCAAGTAGTGCATCGTGACACGTAGCGCTCGACATCACGCCTCATCTTTGGACAAAAGAAGTGTGTGGACAGCACGTCTTCAGTTTTCTTCACTCCAAAATGTCCCATCAAACCTCCTCCATGTGCTTCCTGCAAAAGCAATAGACGAACGGAGCTAGCTGGAACGCATAGCTTGTTAGCACGATAGAGGAGACCCTCTCGCAGCACATATTTATTCCAAGTTCTTCCTTCTCTACTATTTTCAAAAGCATCTTTGAAGTCCAAATCAGTAGGATATAATGCTTTAATTGTTTCCAAACCAAAGATTTTATGATCAAGTTGGGACAGCATGGTATAACACCTAGATAATGCATCAGCAATGATATTTTCCTTCCCTTTCTTATGCTTAATGATGTATGGAAACGACTCTATGAACTCAATCCATTTAGCATGTCGTTTATTCAGATTGGTTTGACACTTAAGATACTTCAATGATTCATGATCGGAATGTATGACAAACTCCTTAGACCAAAGATAATGTTGCCAAGTTTGTAATACACGTACTAAGGCATACAATTCCTTATCATAAGTGGAATAATTCAGAGAAGGACCATGAAGTTTTTCACTAAAGAAAGCAACGGGTTTACCTCCTTGTATGAGAACGCCTCCAATACCAATGCCGCTTGCATCGCATTCTAGCTCAAAGGTCTTGTCAAAATCAGGAAGTTGTAGTAATGGTGCTTGTGTAAGCTTCGATTTGAGAGCATCAAAAGCTTGTTGCTGCTGTTCGCCCCATCGAAATGGAACTCCCTTCTTCGTTAGCTCATGTAGAGGTGCTGCAATGGTGCTGAAATCCCGCACAAAGCGCCGATAAAATCCTGCAAGACCAAGAAAACTACGAACCTGTGTGACGGTAGTTGGGGCTGGCCAGCTGGTGATTGCTTCAATTTTTGCCTCATCCATCTCAATTCCCTGCGAGGAAACGACATAGCCAAGAAACGAGACTCGATTGGTGCAAAAAACGCACTTTTCGAGGTTACCAAACAAACGTGCATCTCTCAAAACAGTAAAAACAACACGTAAATGATCAAGATGTTCATCATATGACTTGCTGTAAATGTGGATATCATCGAAGTAAACCACCACAAATTGTCCAATGAAAGCACGTAAAACCTCGTTCATTAATCGCATAAAGGTGCTGGGTGCATTAGTTAAACCAAAAGGCATGACTAACCACTCATAAAGTCCAAACTTGGTTTTAAATGTAGTTTTCCATTCGTCTCCTAGTGCCATTCTAATTTGGTGGTAACCACTATGCAAGTCAATTTTTGTGAAGATGATAGCACCACTCAATTCATCAAGCATGTCATCTAATCGAGGAATAGGATAACGATATCGAATGGTGATGTTATTAATCTCTCGACAATAAACACACATGCGCCAACTACCATCTTTCTTAGGAACCAAAAGAACAGGAACGGAACAAGGGCTAAGGCTTTCACGAATGTACCCGCGGTCCAAAAGATCATGGACTTGTCGCTGAATTTCCTTAGTTTCTTGTGGATTCGCCCTGTATGCTGCACGATTTGGCAAACTTGCTCCTAGAATCAAATCGATCTTGTGTTCAATGCCTCTCATCGGTGGTAAACCAGGGGGTATCTCGGAGGGAAACACATCCTCAAACTCCTGCAAAAGGTTAGCAACAGCAGGGGGCAATGCAATAGACAATTCATGAAGTGAAAACATGGCTTCTTTGCAAACTAAAGCATAGCACATCCCCTTAGCATCGAATAAATCAGCAAGTTCAGACTTAGTTGCGAGCATGATGGTGATTTTAACTTAATAACTTGCTGTTTTTCAGATTCTAATTTAGTTGCTTTGCCCTCATGAATTTTACTCTTCTCAAAATGCACAATTTCAGCAGGAGTCATGGGGAGCAAAGTGATTTTCTTTCCCTTATGCATGAGAGTATATTTATTGGTTCTACCATGATGAATAACATCTGTATCAAATTCCCAAGGACGACCCAATAAAAGAGAACAAGCATCCATAGGAACAACATCAAAATCAGCAAAATCATGGTATGAACCAATTGAAAAATGGATTCTTGCTGTTTGTGTTACCCGAACCTTACCGCTGTTGTTGAACCATTGAATGTGGTATGGATGAGGGTGTGCTCTTGTTGTCAAACCGAGTTTCTTGACGACGTCCGTGTTTACCAAGTTTTGCAGCTACCTCCATCAATTATAGTGTGTACACGGCAGTCCTTGACGATGAGAAACATGTGGAAGAGGTTGTGTCGTTGTAGCTTGTCGTCGGTCTCCACTTTGGAGCTCAAGGCACGCTGCACAATGATGCTCCTATAGTTCTCCGTCGCCGCTGTACCAAGTACCTCTTCTTCGGTGTGTTCGTTATTTGGATCTGTAAAGTCAGTAGCAAGAGAATATTCATCTTCAACATCCGAAGTACTATCATACCCGCCATCGTCACGTGCTATGTATGCTCGTTTGCTTAGGCAATCTCTCATCATATGACCAAGTCGCTGGCAGCGGTGACACTTAATGTCGGAAGTACGACCTGTAGAAGGAGTGGACGACGAAGGCTTGAATGATGTCGCCTTGCTGCCTTCCGGCACGCGAGAAGGTGGAGCAGCAGGTATAGTTCGTTGGCCGCCTATAGAAAATCAAGAAGATTCTTTAAAATTCGTGCTGAAACTTTGGAGGCCGGATAGCCTATCTTCCGAGGGGAATTTGGGCAATCTAATTCGCCGATCGCCGAATGAGTAGGTTTAGGCCCGATCTTCCGAAAGGTATGTCGATTGGGGTGGAGAACTCGACGTTGATGATCCGCGTCACTCGAGCGGTTCGAGTACCCCTGCAATCACTACACCACGGCTCCGTTGGTTATCAACCGTGCTGCACACGCTTGACCTCGCCAAGAAGGCTAATCCCTGCAAGTGCAACCGAGAACACGAGCAAGAACGTAGAAGACACGATCAGAAATCGCGAAGTTGCGGTCTCACAAACCGTAGAACGGCGATTTTATTGATCTAAGCAAAACCCACTGAATATGACCGGCGGCTGCAGTATTTATAGGCTAGGGTTCGACCAAAACATGATTAGACGCGTCCCTAATGGACTCTTACGGGATACAAGGCCCAAAGGCCCGATTCGATGGCTCAGCACCGGACAGAAATCTGGACTCGACTTGTTTCGACGATTCCCAATGACTCTGGAGGAATTTTGAGGTGGGACCAGACCAGAACCATTGGAAAGTTTATATTCTCCTCTTTCCGTGCATATGTAAAACGTCAAAAACGGAGTCCGTATGCCTCCTGGGCGTCTGTTTTAAGGTGGACTGCTCCTGGACTCCGAGTTGAACTCGAGTCCGAGTTGTAAACTGTTTCCATCTACTTGTGGACGTCCCAGGTGGTTCTCCATGCTCCCAAGGCCTCCTTCCTTCACTTGTTGATCTTCTCCATTATTCCTAATAACAATTAAATCATCACATAGCAATCTATTCTCAAACTCACATGCAAAAGAAGTTAAGAACGAATTCACCTGCTGATTTAATAACCGTGCCCGTGCTCTTGTGATTGGTCCTTGCAGTTCAATGCGCGTCTCCGCTGTTGTGATGTCCTCATCAAAGACTCAGCCACACGAATGCAAACTCAACAATGCAAACTGAAAAACAAAACTGCTGGCACTATAGTCTCAGAAGCGGTAAAATGATCTAATTTTTTTTGTGGCTTTTCTGTGGACTCTAGGTACGAAATAAATCGATCTAATGGAAGGAAGGAAAACAAAGATACCTCACGGGCAACCTGGAAATCTGATACCAATTGATGAGTAGGTTTAGGCCCGATCATCCGAAAGGTATGTCGATTGGGTTGGAGAACTCAACGTTGATGATCCGCGGCACTCGAGCGGTTCGAGTACTCCTGTAGTCACTACACCACGGCTCCATTGGTTATCAACCGTGCTACACACGCTTGACCTCGCCAAGAAGGCTAATCCCTGCAAGTACAACCGAGAACACGAGCAAGAACGTAGAAGACACGATCAGAAATCGCGAAGTTGGGGTTTCACAAACCGTAGAACGGCGATTTTATTGATCTAAGCAAAACCCACCGAATATGACCGGCATCTGCAGTATTTATAGGCTAGGATTCGACCAAAACACGATTAGACACGTTCCTAATGGACTCTTACGGGATACAAGGCCCAAAGGCCCGATTCGGTGGCGCAGCACCGGACAGAAATCTGGACTCGACTTGTTTCGACGATTCCCAATGACTCCGTAGGAATTTTGAGGTGGGACTAGAACCATTGGAAAGTTTATATTCTCCTCTTTCCGTGAATATGTAGAACGTCGAAAATGGAGTCCGTATGCCTCCTGGGCATCTGTTTTAAGGTGGACTGCTCCTGGACTCCGAGTTGAACTCGAGTCCGAGTTGTAAACTGTTTCCATCAACTTGTGGACGTCCCAGGTGGTTCTCCAAGCTCCCAAGGCCTCCTTCCTTCACTTGTTGATCCTCTCCATTATTCCTAATAACAATTAAATCATCACATAGCAATCTATTCTCAAACTCACATGCAAAAGAAGTTAAGAACGAATTCACCTGCTGATTTAATAATCGTGCCCGTGCTCTTGTGATGGGTCCTTGCAGTTCAATACGCGTCTCCGCTGTTGTTATGTCCTCATCATCAAGGGCGGCACGGGGAAACACGACAGGCAGTCACAATAAGATATAATCAAAAGTAAATGCATACGACTCTGGTGTGAGTCGTCCTCGAGCGAGGTCATGTACAGCAAAGACTCCCGCATGAACCGGCTTATACACGCTCGGGCATACGTGTTTCGCATGATCCCATGGAACATGGATAGTTCTAGAGATGCATACTATCGGGTTATACACCACCCGACGGGGGCTCCCACTAATTTTGTGTCATGTTGGGGTACCGCGTATCATATGTTCTCAGAAACATGGAAAGTTTCAGAGACTCATATTGACTTTCCGTGCTAAGCCACGGAAATATTACATACCACATCTCGTATGCAGAGCTTACTGAGATTGATCCGCTCTCGGTGGCGTGCCTTACCTCTTACCTTGAAGACGGAGCGCCGTTACAGAAATAATATAACAAGTTAGTTCACCACCTTCAAAACTTATACTAGTAATAGTCCTTAATGGGCATATAGCTAATCCTCACTCGACTACTTCAGAGTTTTCGAAAATACGCTCTTTTCAAGCGTGCTATTCCCAATGAAGCTCTGATACTATGTCTGTGGGGACCGAAATCCACACATCCGAGGATCTCATTGGGTGGTGCCGTGCGATGCGGCACCTAACAGCACACACGAAAAGGATACCAAAACGTACAAAGTTTTCATTTCAGAATAATCAGAGTTTACAAAAGAGTGTACAACAAGGGTACACACGCAGTAGAAAATACATACTCATAATATCACCTAATGAGTCCTATCAGCACTAGTGGTGTTGTTTCCCTCCTTGTACCATGGTCGCGCCAGTGCGTTAACCATGGTGAACGCAAGTCCATCTTGCATCATAGATTTGAAGTACAAGAGGGAACCAAGCATTCCGCGTCGTGGCCATGTCTTAGCACCAAAATGATGGATGCTTGTATTGCGTTTAGTGCGGCAACACCACCAAGGTACATCAGACTAATAGTAGTTAGCCAAGTTTGGTTTTAGTTGATACGAGAGCGGTCAAACCCTAGACGTATCCAAGATAGTCGATGAAATGCCTTCTAGGTCACACCCAGGATGTGGGTGATCATTGATGATCTGGGGTAGAGGAATGAGAGAACGTCGCGATCGACAAGGAGTACTAGTCCAAGATGAACCTTGGATAAGGATTCTTGGTCGTGTCGACAACCTTTGTAAGTTGAGAAAACTTCCTTGGTCGACTCCTAGGTTACAAACTTCCTAGCTCCACCTTGATCTCTTAATTAACCTTACACGGCTCAGTCAAACACTTCTTCACCAACCAGTTTTATCACTCGTGAGTGGCATCGCTCCAAGTGTCGATTGCTAAGTTGCAATGTGTGCTTACATTACACCTTTCACTTCACATCTCGACACTATGATGACCACTTGATTCAATCCTTTGTTTATCCACACAACATAGGCATACCTATTCCTCCTAGACAAGCCCTTCTTCTTAAAGTTTAAACCACTCGTAGAGTCTAATATTAAAGTGCATTCTTTACTTATATGCATATCATATCGTTAAGAAACGTAATGTAGGTGATCAACGAGGAGCTTCGCTTGGAGAAGGCCAGGGTGTTCACTTGACGTCCTTGGCGGAGTCTTCGGAAGAAGCTACTAACAGTTGTTAGATAGTCGAGTCGCAAACCAAGGCAATCCCCGGTTTGCATTTAAGAGCTTTTCAAAGTTTTCCAGTTTTATTCACTTACGTCTTCAGTTGATATTGTGCATTACGTATAAGGTGTTTGATACTCCACTTGCATGACCACAAATCCCACGGTTTGGTTGGAACGAGTTACAGTTTGACCTATAGTAACTGCTTTGCTAATGTATAGGAAATCCGGTAGAAGTCGAGTAGTTGGAATCTACTCGCGAGAGATGTAGGACATATCTCACAGGATTGGTTAGATAAACAATGCCTTAATATAATGAATCCGAGACCGGGCAGGGGATGGATAGGAAGCGACGAGAATTGGAGTCTCGGTCGCATAGCCCTGCTTGTGTCGCTTGAGGACCGTGTCGTATGCGGCACCGTTGGGCAAGCTTGAACTGTACCGGTTGCATAATGGTATATGGGCCCATTAAACTGATGTAACTCCAGACTATAGTGTGGAGACTCCTCGGTTGTCCTTGAATGGAGATGCGAAGGCATAAAGGTGTAAATCTTCTAGCGGGCAACTTCGATGTGTCCGTGTAGGGGACCTTTTGCTCGGGATGAAGAGGTTTGTCGACATTGGGGTCTTGGGTGAAAGGTGGCCACGTATGACGCGGGGAGGAGAGCACGTATGTGTCTCCCACGCGGGTGTGCGTGTCGTGCAGTCCGGGTGTGTCCTGATTGCAATCACCGTCCCTCGCGGTAATAGAGTACCACTTGTTCACTGTGTCGTGACGTAGTAAATACTAAAGAAGCCAGAAAATCATATTGTATTGAATTATAATTACTTTGCAACCTTGTATGATTTAGATATAGTACAATTAAAAGTTACAATTTCCCCATACTTTAGCTGTAATAGCATTATGTGCTCTGAGCATGTCATATCATCGGTAAAGCGTTTCTTGTTTGATTGTGGAGCCCATGATGTGCCGTGCTTGGAGAATGTCATTTGCTACTTAAAACTTGATTATAAGGTTCCACTTGTAGGCGAGTCATTTATGCTTCACCTTACCTATGTGTAGTGTCCTCTTGCATATGTCTAGTGAGACGGGTTAGTCTTGCTGAGCCTTATGCTCACGTTTGCGCTTTAACGATTTTTGCAGGTATTTGGTTTACTTCCGCTGTTCAGGTTGTACATGAGATCTCGAGATATCGAGATAAATCTCATGTGAACCACGCCGCTGCTGAATGTTCTTCTTGTTGCTAATGAGAAGCGTCCTAGGGCATGGACGTCTTCTCTCCTGCTTATACATGTGAAACGCACGACATGGTCAGCCGGGGTGAGAGTAGAATGGCGCGACCAATGTGATCAAAGTGAGTGCATAGATGGTCCTCGCGACACGCTGATGGCCATGCCGCATGAGGATGCAGCTAACACGCATGACGCAACCAAGATGGTGGTCACCACGACGCAAGGAGACGTGTCAACCGGGCGACGTGATGGAGACCACACGAGCAGACCGCGGTGGCATGAACTCGTAATGGAAGCGGCAGTGACTATCACGTGTGCAGCCTGCCTATGTGGCAAGGAATCATAGTACCAGAGCAAGATGAACCGGACATTGCGTGAGCACCCGGTACAGCATGCGTGGCCTTCCATCAAGCGAGCACCGCGCGACGCATGACACAACGTGGATGAGAGATTGTGGCACAGGCGGCGAATGGCGGAACGGAAAGCTACACACTTGGAGAGGAACCAGCGACTGATTGGGGCTTGGCGAGGCGGCGACTGCGACACCGGGGCCATGGCGTGGTGGCGCCGGAGATTCCGGGTGGCCAGGCGCGCACTGCAGCGATGGAGGGGCGAGCAGGGGCGCGACCTGCGATTGAGGCAAGCGTACGACGGCGTACGGCGTGCCAGAGGCGGGTGCAGCACGGGGGAAACGGCAGTGGAGTCGTACACACGAGGAAAGGACGTGAAGGGCTGGAGATGCGAGATGACGTACCCAGAGATTAAGCAACGATGGCGAGGCTCCACACGATGGCCGGATGACAGGCGCAAGAGCGCGGCGTTGGGCGCGACATGGCGGCCGGGCGAGCAGCGCGCCAGGGCGAGCGCGGTCGTAAGGTGGAGCGCCGGCGTGGTGGTCGGCATCGCGCGGGCGTGCGGTGCAGGGGCGGCACCGGAGGCGATCGGCGGACGAGCGACGTGGCAGGGTGGCCGGCAAGGGAGGCGCGTAGGTCGGCGATGGACGCGAGCCGGAGCGAGCGGCGGCCGTGGCTGCCGCGCAGAGGCGAGCTGGGGCACGGCGCTGCTGGGACCAGAGGGCGAGCCCGAGTGGGGCGCGGCCGGGAGGAGCTGGGAGGCGAGGTCGGGCGAGCGGCAGGCGCGGGGCGGAGCGGCGGGATGGCGACCGGAGGGGTCGGGCGAGCTGCGGGGCGGAGCGGCGCGCTCGAGCAGGGGAGATGGCGCGGTGGGGAAAAAGGAGGAGGAACGGGCGCGCGGTTGAAGAAGCAAAACAGAGAACCATCTCTGTAGATAAGACTGGGTTGTGGGTCCCACTAAAATTTCACCCTTATCCTTACTCAATTGTTTAAATCAAATTACTAAATTAGTCCAAAATGGTAGGCTAGTTTATTTGACAATTAAATAATCCAAATAAAATTTACAATCCTTTATTTGATTGATTTAAATTGGACATGTTGATTTCAATTAATAGAGTATGATTTCTTCCTATAGCTTGATAAAATATAAAATGGGTGAATAATGTTCATTAGAAAAGCTACAAAAGGAATTTTTAAATTGGTTGCTGAAACTGATATTTGCATTAAAGTGGGATTTTACAGTTAGCCCCAAGTTTAAGTCCATTATTGTTCCGAGGTGCTCCATTGTTCTCTTCCTCCTCGCCATTGGCATTCCTTTGGTTGCGAGTCCTCGACATCAGAAGAAAAGAGCAAGAGATAGAACAATTTAGAAAACATCCCTAATTATATGCATCAAGGGATATGAAACTAAGCAACTACCTATATTTGGCTATATAGATGTGGCAAACGCTAAAGCATCCAACAATCCTCTACTAAGCACACAAGCAAACATTACATAGCAATCAGCACACCAAGCAAACGCCAACCATTCCTAAGTGTTCCTATGTGCTCTAAAGTGTCCATTCTATCAAGGTTGCGTCCTACGGTCAACTTGTGGCTTTGATACCAGTTTGTGACACCCGGTTCCGAAAATGAACCAAGTGTGACACATATATGTGCCCAAGATGTTCAACACACATACATGAGTGCATCACAAACGGTATACAGAAAATTACCACAACACAAATTATTAAACAAGTACTTTTATTACAATATTCAAATAATCCTCAAATTACAAACTCTAATTATCTTTATTAATAGTTTTGAAACTAATGCAGCGGAAATAATCTAAACTAAGCAAGCTAAGCAACTAAGCAATTAAGCAAGGGATATAGTGCGGCTCCAGCAACACTACAGGCAAGTTGACGGCAGCACACAACCTAGTACTCCGCATTATCCTCAGGGTACTCCCAAACATCACCTGAAACCGTTGGTAGGGGAATTGCAAGGGTGAGCACATGTCGTAGTCGACAAGTGTGAGAAATAATGACATGTAGCTTAAACAAGGAATGATAATAAATAATGGTTATTTGCTGAAAAGTACATTTAAAACATATGAAAAGCATCTTACAGTGTCTATGTGAACTTTATACCATCATACCCCAAATAAACATAATATTTCATATCCATCATTCACTATCCATCCATATACCATATTCTTACCATCATCATTATCCATATCCATTTATCACCATCCAATCCATAACCATAACCAAACCATCCCAATTCCCAGATTTCCCTCTAATCATGGAAGTTGTCCAGGTGCTCATAACCGGGAGCACGACTATCATGATATTTTTAAACACTCTGCAGATGTTGTACCACTTTATCCAAAAGTTCGTGATTTCGTCACCCGTCAGTGACAGAAGAAACCTCCCTTATGCCAAATACACTTCCTTAGGTGTATGGCCAAGAGATCACAAAATAGCCTTTACAAAGGGACTACCAGCATATTAAGACACACTAAGGTTTCACCGGTGGTGATGCCTCTAACAGAGCACATCCAACCAACGGCCCCCTCTTGTGCCATTCAGATCCCAAGGCAATCCCGCCATTATTGCAAACCCAACCGACTCCCATTCCGCGCTCACCCAAATGATTTGAACGATGCTGGCAATACACCTAATTAATTAGCTAAGCCACACCTATACTTGGCCTTGTGGTGGCGCTGTTGTCCTAGCATATTCTCGCATGAATCGATCCTTAGATCTAAAGCAAGCAAACCACCATATCATCCAACCCATTCCACAAACCATACTTACTTAGATCTCCCAAGTCCCATATTACCAATTAATCATGTTTACCAATTCTCATCATCCATGAGTTTATTAATTCATAGTTAAGCCATTTGGTTGTTTTCCCATCCCAATTAATTAGAGCGAAACAAAAAGGTAAAAATACTTTTTCGACTTTCGACAACATATTCCAAACGACAAGGATGGTCAGACAAGTCTAGTAAACACCTATCTTGGATTTCCCATCAATTTGACAAAAGCATGCAATTTTGCAACCAAAACATTAAATACATGATCAAAATGTTCAAGGACACTTGCCTTGCTCTTGAGACTGATTAGGGTCGAAAGCTTCAAAGTTCTGGTTCTGCAGGTCCTTGAAATCACTCTCTACAGTGATACCTTCTATTCTGCGCAACAAAACAAACATTACAATCAATAAATGCTCATATATTACTCAATATGTCATGACATGCATGACTAATGAAATTATGTGGTAATGCATGTTATTAGGTTGATATGATAGCCTAATAATTAGTCAAAATTAAGTATTACATGTTAGAACAAGTTCCAAGTCAATTCGGAGATTATTAAAGAAGTTCCAGGAATATTCAGAACAGGAAGATCGGACTAGTCCGCACTGGGGCCGGACAAGTCCGCTAGCTAGGGTTTTTGGCTAGTTTCCAATTAGAGGATAGCTAAATTAATATGGAATCATAAATTTATGTAGAAAATATGCATCTATGATGTTTACCACGAATCCAAAGGTTCAAGGGTCGGGAATTCGAGAATTGGATGTCTAAATCGAAGGAGACGAAGAATTGACGAAGAGGGGTGTTGACGTTGAGAGATTGGCGATGAAGATTGCAGCGGTGATGAAAATCTTGGTTGATCCTCCTCCTTCCTCCCTTCTCCTTCTCATTGTGGTGGAGGCTCCTTGGGGGCGGCCCTCGCGAACTAGGGTTAGGGCTTCCTTCAATTGTAACAAAGGGATGAAAGGTGGGTGTTGGGCTGTTTATATAGAGGTGCAGGTGGTAGGGTTTGATGGATCTCGAGTTTAAGGCAGTGGAGGCCAGGGTGGGGTCCCACAGGGGTTGGACACGATGTTCTTGGGCCAATTAAGGAAGAAACCCAATAACATATCGTGGAGGAAAAACTTAATCCGAGTTGGGCATATCGGACAAGTCCGCTAGGGGCCGGGAAATTTTGATTGGAAATAGAGACTTAAAAAGACAAGTCCAGAGAAATCCAGACAAGTCCGATCTTGTCCAGAGAGGAAAACAGACAAGTCCGGTCTGGGCCGAAAAAGTCCAGAAGTCTACTCAGTTTTACAAAAACTGAACCAAAGCGATGAATCACCGGACAACTCCGAATTTTTCCAGTGACGAGAAATGGACTAGTCTGTACTAGGGAACGGACAAGTCTGGACTGCAACAGAACCAAAATCAGACTAGTCCGCGGCAAAAGAAAAAGAGTCCGGGGGACAACATAGATCAAAACGGACTAATCCGGGGTCCAAACCGGACAAGTCCGCACTGACTCAGACTTTTAACTATAGTTTTGGCTCTCATTCATTTTAATCTTGTTGCTTTTTATGTTGCTTAATGTTAAACATGTATAAGAATGTATGCAATGCATGATGGATAAAAATGAGGGTGTTACAATCCGCAAGGCGCTTCACTTCTTCATCTTCATCTTCGCTTCCAACATCGAAGGAAGGAGGTGTTGGCTTGGTCATTGTAACGCCCTCATTTTCATCCATCATCCAATTCATACATTCTTATACATGTTTAACTTTAAACAACACCTAAAGGAACAAGTTTAAAATTAATTAGAACCAAAATAGCAATTAAAAGCCTGGTGTTGTACGGATTTGTCCGGATTGGACCCCAGACTAGTCCGATTTAGCTATTGTTGTCCCCCAGACTTATCTGTTAACCTCTACGGACTAGTCCGAAATTGTTTCTGTTGTCCTTTGGACTTGTCCGCTAATTCTTGTAGACTAATCCGATTTTGTTTCTATTTCTGTCCGAACTTGTCCGTTCTCATGTATGGACTAGTCCGATCTTCGTTACTAGAACTTTTTAGAGTTGTCCGGTAATTTCTCAATTTGGTCCGGTTTTTGACAAGCGCCCGGACTTGTTTGGTCCAATATCGGACTTGTCTGTTTTGCTTTCTATTCCTCATCAGACTTGTATGGCCCCTGTGTGGACTAGTCTGGTGTGCTCGACTTGGATTCTATTTTTCCCATACGATAAGTTATTGGGTATTTGCCTTAAGTGGGCCCAAGAACGTCATGCCCAACCCCTGTGGAGCCAATGTGGGACCCCACCAAGGCCTCCACTGCCTTATACTCGAGTTCCACCCAAACCCTACCACCTCCATCCTATATAAACACCCCACCACCCACCGTTTCATCTTTTTGCCACATTAGAAAAAACCCTTAACCCTAGTTCGTGAGAGCCGCCATCAAGAAGCCTCCACCGCAGGGAGGAAGGAGGAGGATCATCCCAGGTTGTCATCCTTGATGTGATCTCCATCATCAATCCCTCAACGTCAACATCCTCCTTTGCTAGTTCTTCGTCTACTTCGATCTATACATCAAATTCTCGAGTATTCAACTTTTGAACCCTTGGATTCGTGGTAAATACCTTAGATTCATATTTTCTACATAAATTATGGTTCTATTTTAACTCAAACTATGCTCTAAGTTGAAATTCGCCGAAACCTTAGCCATAGCGGACTTGTCAGGTCCAGTGCGGACTAGTCCGATCAACATTCTGGTCAAGAGCGGACATGTCCGGCCCATGTTGCGGGCTAGTCCGGTCTCCCAAATTTGAAAATTCTTGGAACTTCTTTAATATTCTCCAAAATGACTTAAAACTTGTTCTAACATGAAAGACTTAATTGTAACTAGATAGTAAGAAATAACATCAACCTAGTAACATGGATCACCACATAATTGCATCATTCATGCATGCCAGGACATATTGAGTAATATATGAGCATTTATTGATTGTGATGCTTGTTTTGTATGTCTGTTGCTCAAAATAGAAAGTAACGCTCTAGAAGGTGCTTTCGAGGACTTCCAGCACCAGAATTTTGAAGCTTTAATCCTAACCAGTCTCAAGAGCATGGCAAGTGTCCTTGATTATTTTGATCCTGTTTTTAAAAGTTTTGTTTGCAAAACTGCATGCTTGTGTCAAATTGATGGGAAACCCATGATAGGTGTTTACTAGTCTTTTTTGACCATCCTTGTCGCTTGGAGTATATTGTAGAGAGTCGGGAAGGGTATTTTTACCTTTTTGCTTCTCTCTAATTATTTGGGATGGGAAAACAACCAAATGGCTTTATTATGTTAATGAACTTAAGGATGATGAGAATTTATGAACATGGTTAATTGGTAACATGGGACTTGGGAGATCTAAGCAAGCATGGTTTGTGGATTGGGTTGGAAGATATAGTGGTTTTGCTTGCTCTGGATCTAAGGACCGGTTCATGCGAGAATAAGTCAGGACTGTAGTGCCACCACAAGGCCAATAATGAGTGTGACTTAGCTGATTAATTAGTGTATTGCAAGTATCGTTCGAATCATTAGGAAGGCTCAGGGAATGGGAGTCGAATTGGGTTTGCAACAGTGGAAGACTACCCTGGGATCTGAATGGCGCAAGAGGGGGTCCTCGGTTGGATGTGCTCAGTTGGAGGCATCACCACCGGTGAAACCTCAGTGGGTTTGAGCATGCTGGTAATCACTTTGTAAAGGCTATTTTGTGATCTCTTGACCATACACCTATGGTAGTGTATTTGGCATAATAAAGGTTTACTTTAGTCACCGACGGGTGATGAAATCATGAACTTGTGGGTAAAGTGGTACAACCTCGGCAGAGTGTTAAAAACTATCATGATAGTTGTGCTACCGGTTATGAGCACTTGGATGACCTACATGATTAGAGGAAACTTGATATTTGGGATGGATTGGTTATGGTTATGGATTGGGTTATGATAAATGGACATGGTTGATGATGATGGTAAGAATTTGGTATATGGATGGATAAATATTGATGGATGTAATATGATGATAAATGATAGTGTTGGACTCATAATTGGTAATTATTTAGGTTATGATGGGATTAATTCATATGGACATTGTAGGATGTTTTTTACATGCTTTAAATGTACTTTTCAGCAAATAGACATTATTTATTATCGTTCCTTGTTTAAGCTACATGTTATTATTTTCCCAAACTTGTTGAGTACGACATGTGCTCACCCTTGCAATCTCCCCACCAACAGTTTCAGGTGATGTTTGAGAGTACCATGAGGATAATGCGGAGTTCTAGGTTATGTGCTGCCGTCGACTTGCCTGTGGTTATGCTTGGAGCCGCGCTATCCCATTTGCTTAGTTTGCTTAATGCTTGGATTATTTCCGCTGCAGTATCATTAGTATTAATAATTAGGGTTTGTAATTCGAGAATTATTTGAATATTGTAATAAAAGTACTTATTTGCTAGTTTGTGTTGTGGTAATTTTTTGTATATCGTTTGTGGTGTTGTCGTGTATGTGTGATCAATGTCCTGGGCACACATATGCGTTCACTTGGTTCATTTTTCGGAATCAGGTGTCACAGTCTTCTGTTTGTTGTCGATCTTGAGGTGGAGGCTTTGATCCTTGTGTCTCATTCTCGTTGTTCTTGCCGATCCTTGAGGTGTCTTGAATCGGCAACTCCTTCTCGCTGTTTTCCCCTGTCTCCTCTCCAAGCGGGTAAGCTTTAGGGAGAGTTAGACTCTGATACCAATTGAATGTTGCCTATAGGGGGTGAATAGGTTAAAACCTGAAATCACTTAATTAAAAAATGATCAGCAATATAGGGGCAGACTAGTCTGGCCTGGGGACGGACCAGTCCTTACAGGATGGATGAATGCGAGAAAGGAGATACTTTTATGGGTTTTTCAATGATATACCTGATGAGAAATTAAGTACAACTAGTTAGAAACCTAGTAGAACAATTGCAAGTGCTAGAAACAAGTATTGCTAAGAAAATCACACGATTCAAGCGAAGAATGATAAGAACCCTAAAAGTGATCTAGCAATGAATGAAGGTAAAACTTTGCAAGAGACATGCAGATTTATCCTGAGGTCCAGTTCCACAGAGGAACCTACATTCTCTTTGAGGAGTGCATGAAGGACCGGGTCTCTTTCAACCCTACCTTCACCAAGCCACCACAAAGGTCGGCTTGTGCTCCACTAAATCATGGGGTGAATACAAAGATTATTGGGACAACTCACAAATTGAGGCTCCCACAATCACACAGCTCGAAAAGGGATCGAAACACAACTCAAATCGACTCAAATCAACAACTCAAATCGAGAGAATCAACCAAGAGCTCAAGAACCATCAAGTCCTTCTCTCTTCTCTCACAAATCCCACAAACCCTCAAGATTTGCTCTTAGGGCTCAAAGATGTGAAGAGGAAGGCTTAGGAAGGCTCTTGGGAGGCTATAGAGGCGATAGGATTCGAGAGTGCGCAAGGGAAAGTCGGAGGGTCCTTTTTTATAGGGGTCCTGACACTTAGTCATTGCCACCAACTAAAGTCCGAACTAGTCTGCACTCGGACCTCGAACTAGTCTGGCCTTGAGGGGACCACTGATGTCACGACGACCAACCACAAAAGTTCCCGCCACCTTTTGAATTCAAACGGTCACAAGACCTTGGTGTAGTCCGTCCGAAAATGGACTAGTCTGATCTCACTCGGAACATTTTGTTCTGAGTGAGAATGGGTGAGTCTGGTCCAAGCGGACTAGTCTGGCCTGCCAGGACTTAGTCCCTGCAGCCAACTCACTTCTCTAGATGGACCAGTCTGACCCAAAATAGACTAGTTCGATCTCACACAGTATCACTTGGTCCATGTAGAAACAGACAAGTATGCCAGGGCGGACTAGTCCGGCCTTTCAGGACTTAGTCCCAGAAAGGCTCAGACACACTCACCACAGACTAGTTTGTCCCCAAATGGACAAGTCCGATCTCACTCAGAGGCTTTTGATCCGCCTAACATCGGATCAGTCCGAAGTGTCTGGACTAATCCGGCCTCCCAACCCAGACAAGTCCAGCCTTATCCTTCAGGCTGCCACGACTCGTCTCTCCAACTAAACCTAATCAGACTATGAGCTCTTAGGTGATTCTCAAACACTTGACTTGTTGAAAACTTTCTACTACAAGGCTGAACTCGACACAAGAAGATTTAAACCCTAATTTCTACTCTTTGAGTTTATCGACGCCTTTTCACTCTTTTTCCTTTTTGAGAGTTTCTGATTCCGTTCCACTTTCAATCACCTATACTTACGCTCACAAGGATCATTAGTCCCTTAATTATCGTCATCGATCATCAAAAACCACAGGGATTAAACTTAGATGCACTTTCAAATGAAAACAACCCTGAACCCATGGATATGGACATTGCTGAACCTCCGAGCCCTTGGGAGCAGCATCGTCAAAATGGAAATAGTCAGAAAAATTCGGATGAAGGTGGTCACATGGGAAACAATGAAGGACGGGCGGGGGTACGTGGTCTGCAAACCAGAGATCAAATCTTCCGTTTAATCAGCGCCAAGTGTTTCATGTCGCTATGCCGAACGTTGAAAAGTATTTGGAGGACTGCAGGAATAAATGCTTCTTAAAGAGTTGCTGGAACATGGAGGTTTGATGGAGCTTGATCAACAGGGCAATCTGAGAATGGAGGTTGCGAGAGAAAATATGAAGATTGTCAACCGGCAGCTGAATGCAGGCCTAACCAAAATAGATAGTGGCTTAAGAGAAGTTGGGGAAAATATTGTGGTATGTGATGGTAATTACGAGTGAACTATAAATTCTTCCATGCAAAATATTGTTGATATAATATACAATGATTAGATGGTGGAGTCTGAGGGAGAGAACAGGGTGGAAGCTACAAAGGAATTGACAGCAATAAGGGAGGCCTCACCGCCCTTTTCAACTTTGCGCAAGAGTAAGAGAAGGAGCGCGACAGCGGATGATAACGTACTGGAGAGAGCTGAGAAGCTAAAAGCGAAGAGAAACGAAGGTCAGGCTCCACAATCCTTCCTTGATATGAGTGATAATATTATTTGCTCAGATTTAAATAAGGTGGGATTTTTATTATGTGATCAAGGGTCTAGTAATGGGAAGGACCAGGAAATTGAATCAATTAAATTACTGAGGAAGGGGGAACTAGATAGACTTTTTTTGTCCAAAACATTTAGACAGGACTATATCCATTTTAGAAGATGACGAAAAAGAAAATAATGAAGAGGAGGAAATTAACAGGTTTATATTTAATCACTTATGTAATGACATTATGGGCGATGTGATGGACATCAATGATGATCAGTTGGATTGTATCGATGATGAACAACTGTCACAGGGCACCTCCAGGGAGAGGGAAAAAATAGAGAACATATTATAAATACTAAATGAAAGGTATATTTTTGAATAGCCATGGATTTGGCAACTCAGTCAAATTTTGAATTTCATCAGACCTTACGAAAGAACAAAATCTCAACTTCATAGGGATATCCAAAACGGGTGTAAAGGATTTTACGTACTCATTTCTAAGGAACCTAAGTGTTGGAAAAAATTCCTTTTGGCATACTAAAGAACCATATGGAATATCAGGGGTATTCTGTTGGGTGTTAACCAGGATGTTTTTGATTTAGGGTCGGTAGATGACGGGGACTATTTGTGATGTTTCAGCTGCTGAATAGGTCAGACAGTTTTAAATGGGCTCTAGTGATAGTGTACGGTCCAGCTAAAACACGATTCAAATAACAGTTCTTGATTGAGTTAGTCAACCTCTGTAAAAAAGTCACCCTTCCGATATTAATCGGTGGAGATTTTCAGATAATGAGAAGTTGCAATGAGAAAAATAAAAGAAGCTTTAACAGTAGATGGCCTTTTTTATTTAATGCCATGACAGATGGGTTGTGCTTGAGAGAAGTTTAGATGACGGGACGACAATATACTTGGGCTAACTCACTTCCTGATCTTACGTATCAAAAATTGGATAGAATTTTAATGTGCACGGAATGGGAAAGTAAGTACCCGACCTCAGCGGTGGTTGCACTTCAACGAGGAATATCAGGCCATACTCCTCTTTTATTAAGTTCTGGTGCAAATCATCGGATCAATTAAATGCCTTTATTCAAATTTGAATTAGGTTGGCTGATGCGTGATGGATTTAAGGAATTAGTAAGAAAAGTGTGGGAAGGTGACTTCAGTGAAACATCGTCAATACAGAGATGGCAAGCCAAAATTAGACGCTTATGTCAGTTTTTTTTTAGCGCAGAACTGTAGGGGAAACCCCTACAGTGAATATATTGATAACAAAAAGCCCTACAAAGTCTATTACAAAAGGAGGATACCTCCAAAACCCAAGCTCAGAGCCATAAGGTGGTACATTCCCGAGATGGAAAAAAACCCCTCATTAATTCTATTTCTATTTATCTCCTTGAAGCGTACACTTTGTAGTGACAACGATGCTTTGAAGCATATTTTCCGCGCTTGAACAGAAGGAACTATACCTCTGAATATTTTGCTGTCGCACTGTTTCCAGATCTCCAAGCAGCCGTTGCTATTACTTCCAGGAAGCACGAGCGGTTCCAACTTCTGTTAGCCCTCTCGATAGTGTCAAAGAAGTTCAAGTCATGATTCCATTGTATCCCAAGTGTGTTCCAACAAGCCTCATTGAAGGAACATTGGAAGAACAGATGATACGTCAACTCCTCCCCAGCTAGGTTGCAAAGAACACAAGAGTAGTCATCCCCCTCTATCTTGAGATTTTTTCCTTTTCAACAAGTTTCTGGTATTTAGGCGGTCTCTAAACTGCAGCCACATAAATATCTTGATTCTCTTAATTACTCTTGATTTCCAAATCCACTGAAATGGTGGCGGAGGATTGATATGATTGTAGTAGGAGAGATATGGTACCTTTGTGCAGTGAGGGGTGAGGGGTACCATATCTCTCCCACCACCAAAAGCGCGCGAATCACTCACCACTGACTTCTTCATGCCGGGAGGATCCAACACGTGGAAGTTGATCGGGTTTGGCACCAGGAAAGGGTCGGCCAAACCACCAGGTCGGCCGACCTGGTCCTGGCTTCAAACAGCCTGTGCTTTCTCCAAGTGGCTTCCAGGTGGGTCCCATTGATTGATATTGGTGCTAAACCGTTAGATGGCTTCAAATACTTCTGTTTTGGGTCATTTGATCTATGTGGTGCCACATGTCATCGCTTGATTGGCTGGAATGATATTTTATAGGACCCATCCCCTTTTTTGCTTCTATTCTGCATAAAATGCCTGCATGCACTAATTTCTCCAAGGACAAGTGGAAATAGGTTAAATAGAAAGGTGATGTGTGCAAGAAATGATATTTCCTTCACATAATTGAGTTATATTGATGGGTGAAATTGGTATATAACAGCCAAAATAGTGACCATCCCACTTATCGTGCCACATACTTATAGTATCTCCCATGCCCACTCTGATAGTTGTTTGTGCCCTGATGACATCCCAGAAACTAAGGACATATTGCCACCAAAACAACCCTTTTCCTTTTGGTGATGGGGTGGCTTTCCATTCTTGTAGTGGGGCTGAAGGATGAGGTTTACCCACGAGATGTCCTGATGGTTATAGATCTTGAATAAAAATTTTGTAAGCAGGTTGCATTCATCTTTTTCAGACATTTGATACCTAAGCCACCCTTATGTAGCAGAGCAGTGACATCCCTCCAAACCACCAATGACTTCCCTTTTATGGCAATATCCGAGCCTCTCCAGAGGCAAGATTTTCTGGTCTTGTCAATGGCATGTATCACTTGCTTGTTGAGATTGAGCATGCACATTGCATAGATTGGAATGGTGGAGATAACACTATTGATCAAAGTGCATCCCCCCCCCCATTGACAACCAAGTAGCTGCAGAGGTGAGCTTCCTTTCTACTTTAGTCACAATTAAGGCAAAGTCTTCCGCTTTTGGCCTTGTGAGCCCCATTGCGAGTCTTAAGTAGGTAAATGGAAAGTTGCCAATTTGGCATCCCAAAGTGCCAGCCATCAGGGTAGATTGGTCCTGACTTAAGTTGACTGGCATCAGGCAAGACTTTGCCTAGTTCACTCTTAGGCCTGTGGCACACCCTATAATATGCAGTAGATTTTTGTGGAAATGAAGTTCATGTTGAGATGCTTTGAGGATCATTATTGTATCATCGGCGTATTGGACAATTGGAAATTTCATATTGTCTGGTTGCCTGATAGGCACTAATAACATCCCAATCCCAACAGCTTTGTTAATCAGGACCTGCAACAGCTCGGCTGCAAGAACAAACAATAAAGGTGACAAGGGGTCACCCTGTCTCACTCCTCTCTTGCAGTGGAAGAGTTTCCCTAGCACTCCTTTAAGCAAAACATCTGAGGAAGCTGATGAAAGAATATCTCTGGTCCAATTAATCCACTGCTCCGGGAAGCCCATGTATTGTAGCATAGTTAAAATAAAATTGTGCTCAACCATATCAAATGCCTTCTTGAAGTCAAGTTTGAGTACCACAATACTTTCTTTGGACTTGCTGCACTAGTAGAGATATTCATAGGCCCATGCACAATATTGGATTGTTCTTTGTTTGATGAATCCATATTGGTTTGTGTGAATGGTTTCTTTGATCTTGCTCTAAAGTCTAATGGATAGTACGTTGGTGATCAATTTGACAGAGGTGTTCAGCAAGGAGATAGGTCTGTAATAACTAAAGTTAACTGGGTTCCCAATCTTCGGAATCAGGGTGATGTATGAGGAGTTGATGGGTTGTGACTCACTTTGCTGTCAAAGAAATCAGAGCATAAGTTGTAGATATCTTCCTTGATGATCTGCCAGCAAGTCTTGAAGAACATTGTGTTGAAACCATTTGGGCCTGGAGACTTGTCACCTGCCATATTTTTTAGGGCACTGTCTATTTCCTCCCTAGAAATGTGGTCACATAAGTTCCCTAGCACATGAGACTGGTGTATCATGTCCTGAAGGTTAGTCCACAGTTGTATCGATTCCGAAGTGCCTAACCTCTCTCTGAATTCAGTCCACAACAGGGCTTCCTTCTCCTTATGGTCTAGCAGTTCTCTTCCATCTCTATCCTAGATTAATGTGATCATGTTACGCCTATATTTTCTGTAGCTGCAGCCAAGAAAAAATTTGTGGGTTCATCTCCTAATTTAGTCCACCTGACAGTGTACCTCTGTCTCCAATACTCATTTTTCTGTTGTAGGAGTTGTTTAACATGAGTCTTACTGAGATCTGTGAATCTTTTTTCTTGTTGGAAAAGACTTCTTTATTCCTCTAACTTATCCATGATCAATATGACTTCATTGCGTGCTATGATCAACTTTGCTAGACTGCCTAGGTTTCTGCTACAAGTCTTCAGTGCATACCTCAACCTTTTGAGCTTTGCAGTTATCCTCTTGGCACTATTCATTTGCAGTATAGGTGCCTCCCAAGATGTTTTGATCAAGTCCATGAAATGTGGGTGTTATAGCCAGTAGTTCTCGAATCTGAAGCAATTAGCTTTGGGAATATTAATATTGGTACTGATCCTAACCACACAAGGAATGTGATCAGATGTGGTCCTGGCCAAGGGTAATAGAGTAGTATTTGGAAAGGTGATGGTCCATTGTAATGTGGTGATGCACCAGTCCAACTATTCCAAAAGTGGCATGTCTTGCAGGTTGCTCCAGGTGTATTTCTCCCTTTGAGAGGAATTTTCATTAGGCCCTGGTGTTGTATAATATTGTTGGATGCTTGCATGTCACCAAATTTGCTCCCGGTCCATTCCAGTTATCAATGCTTCTATAAGAGTTGAATTCTCCTATTAACATCCATAGCTCATCCGAATTGATTTTCTAGGTTTTCCATACACTGAATGAATTCCTCCCTTGGTTGTCCATGTGTTGGCCCATAGACTGTTGACAGTTTCCATTGTAATCTATTGTGCCTCGAGGTGAAGAGCACCGTGACCGCATGATCTGTGATCTCCATGACTTGCCCTTCCTGCATGCTCCCATTCCATGCTAGGAGGACCCCCCCCCCCCCTCGGAGCCCCTCTAGCGAATTTATCAAATCGTCTAGGAGCAATCTTTTTTATAAATGCAGTGTCTATTCTTTCTTTCTTTGTATCTTGGTTACATATCACATTGCACTCAGTAGCTTCCTCTATCTTTGCTCTGATTGCTTGATGTTTGGCGGGATCATTTATGCCTCTTGTGTTCCAGTTGAGTAGGTTCCAGTTTCTACTATTGTCACTGTGTGCCATGATAAAAACCATTGTAGGGTGAGTAGAACAAATTAGAACTAGAAGACCTAGCAGAGTGCAGGTTGTTGTGAAGGGGGACCCTCCCAGATCCAAGCCAACTGTGATCGGCTGCTCATGCCTCCTGCTCGAGATGTCGAGAGAATATGCAGTAGGTTTCCACTGAAACACACGATGGGGTGAGTATGTCCATTCACACAAGCATGCATTACAGAATTATTAGACATCCCCTGACCAGGTGGGAAGTCTTTACAAACCACACACACAAAAGTCACTGTGTTTGCAACATTCCACAAAAGGTCAAACAACAAAATGTGTCTCTCGAGCCAGCAGGCACTACAGGACCACAAAATACCACCTTCTTCGATTTTGGCTCCTCCCAAAAGACTGGACCTTGTTCCAAAGATTGTACTATCCATCAACCGCTTTCATGTAGTGGCGCCGATCCATATTCCCAACAGCATCCTCTCGGGCCTGTCGAGTTATGTTGGCATGTGCCACCTCAGGTGGCACTCCGCAGATGGATACTGCCACCTCCTACAATGTTGAGGACTGTATCTCAGGGAACACTACAGGAAAAGCGACTGTAGACGACGGCCAGAGTTATTGACGATGACCCCGTCATTATTTAACCTATTGACGATGGCTAAATGTAGCCGTCGTCAATAATTTCATAATTAACGACAGTTGGGTGGAAACCGTCGTCCTAATATTATTGTCGACGGTTCACCGTCGTTAATAAGGGCCCGTCAACAATATGGGTCGAAACCGGGCCCACCCGAGAAGTTATCGACGATGGTCCTTCTAACCATCATCGATAGAGGATTATCGACGACGGTTGACCTACACCATCGTCGATAACAAACTATACCCGGCCCGCACGCCCGCCAATTTTCCCACCCGTCTCCACACCGCCGCCCGCGCACCCGACTCCACCGCCGCCGCACCCACGACCCCACCACCACCGTGCAGCGCCACGCCGCCGTCGAAGGTTGTCGCCACCGCCGTTCTCCGCCTCCTGCCAGATCTCCCCTGCGCCACCCTCGCCACCGCCCCTACCCCCTCCTCTACGGCGCCGCCCTAGCTCGCCGCCGCCCCTACCCCCTTGTCACAGCCCATGGCCGCTGGATCGCCGAGGCCGATGACGTGAGCACGGACAGGATCGCCGCCGAGGCGGAACCAGCGAGGTCTCACGAGGAGGAAGATGAATACGTCAACTGAAATATGTTCGATGCATTCACCCGTCCAGGAGGAGGACTCAATGTCATGTAGACCGTTTGCTGTCCTGAGTTTATGCTGCTCCTGAGAATAATCTTTGCCAAACCCAAGTCCTAATACTGCCAAAGGCCCCACTACATGATCCTTAGGCCACCTCTCCAACTGTCCTACTATTAAATCAATTATGATCTGCTGAGTTTGATCATTCCTTCAAGACCAATCTTCCCAATGAACTGCTGGCCAGTCCTGTAAAATCTTCTGATCAACAGAGTGCACTTCTTGCAACATAATCCGTTTTGCATTGTGCTGAAACTGGCAGCACTTGTCTTCCCCATTTACAACCTTGACTCACCCTTTTTCTCTCTCTCTCTCCCTCTCCCCCCCACTTGGCTCCTTTCTCGGCAATCTCGCGTCGGCCGTCGAGGTAGTGCTGGTACACGTACGAGAGGAACCCCGACAGGGCCATGAGCATGGTCACAGCCTTGATGCCCATCATCCTGTCCCCAAATAGCACCACAGCGAACACCAGCACCAGCGGCAGCGCCACCGTGCTCGTCTTGGCGAACAGCGACGACACCGTGCTCGTCATCGTATGACTGCTATAACCGTATAGCAGTTACACCCCTTTTTACTTTAAGAACTGCACCAGATAGGGGGGTGTAGTGTTAAATAGGCGGCATCATGAGCACGCTCTGCTCGATCACTCTTGGGTGGGTTTAGGACCTATCTGCTTAGTTGTAGGGCCGTGACATGATATAACAATGAAACTTATAATGATTTGTTTGCTTTGAAGGTATACTCTCAAACATGGCTGAAGACCGCACTTGGATGTATACTGGTTCGAAAAAAATGGAAGGCACTCAGAGGAGTGGTTCACCAAGACGAATATTTTCATAGAACGAGCTTTCTCGTTGTCAAAAAACAACAAGGTGTGGTTCCCATGTATCAAATGTCAGAATATGAAGTGTTTTGACAAAGTGACGTTGACGTATCACTTGTGTGGAAATGGTTTCATGTAGCGTTATGAGTTGTGGACATTTCATGGTGAGACACCTTCTCAAGTCGTAGAAGATCGAGATGAGGATGACAACACTGGAGTTGATAGGATGGATGAGATGCTTGAAGCCATAAATCCTGAATTGACAGAGGATCCTCCTACAACAGAGGTTAAAGAGTTCTTCAAGCTTGTCGAAGCTTCTGAAAAGCCAGTGCATGACCACACCATAATGGCAATCCTCAGTTTCTTGACTAGTGGCAATTAAGTCTAAGTATTCCTTCTCCAACAACTGCTACAACGATCTCACCAAATTGATCAGCGATGTCCTTCCACAGCCTCATAAATTGCCTAAAGATATGTATCACTCTAAGAAATATATTTCTGGGCTTGGTATGGACTATGAGAAGATTGATCTATGGCCAGACAACTGTATGCTTTTTTGGAAAGAGCATGCCAACAAGAACAAGTGTTTGAAATATGGTAAAGCAAGATTTGTCGAAGTTGTTAATGACGACGATACAAAAGTAATGACTGAAGTTGCACAGAAGCAGCTTCGCTACTTGCCTGTCACACCTAGGTTGAAGCGCTTGATTCTCTTAAAAAAACAGCCAGACACATGAGGTGGCACAAACAAGGTCGATGTGAGAACGACAGAATGATGGTGCACCCGTCCGACGGTGAGGCATGGAAAGCGCTTGACCGCTTTGATCCAGATTTTGCCAATGACGCGAGAAATATTTGCATCGGGTTGGTGACAGATGGATTCGAACCATTCATTACAAACGCAACACCATACTCTTGTTGGCCCGTGTTTGCAATTCCGAACAACTTACCACCATCTTTTTGTATGAAGTATGAGTTCATGTTCCTTTGTCTTATTGTACCTGGACCGGATCATCCTGGTTCACGACTGAACGTGATGTTGAAGCCGTCGATTGAATAGTTGAAAATGTTATGGACAGTAATCGAAGTGTACGACTGTTACAAAAAACAAAAATTCAACCTTTGAGCTGCATACTTGTGGTCTGTCCATGATTTTCCAGCTTACGGCATGGTTTCTGGCTGGAGTACTCATGGTCATTTGACATGTCTGATATGTGCTTCAGATACAGAATGTTCTCGTTTAAATCATGGTGGCAAGATTTCCTACTTCGATTGCCACAGATGTTGGTTACCGCCCAATCACATATTTAGGCAACAGAAAGATGCCTTCAGGAAGGACACTGTTGTCAAAAAAGGACCACCACAACGTCTCAATGGGTCGGAGATTGCTGAACAGTTGAACAACTTAGTGGCAGATGAAGGTCGTCCTGGATATTTTGTTGGTTACGGAGAGGACCACAATTGGACTCATATATGTGCACTATGGGAGCTACCGTATGTGAAGTCCTTAATTCTAATGCATAACATTGATGTCATGCACCAGGAACATAACATGAGCGAATGCATCATAATCACATGCTTCGATTTGACAGGAAGAAAAAAGATAATATAAAGGCTCGTAAGGATTTGGCAGAGGTTTGTAAACGTCTGACTCTTGAGCTAACCGAATCTGGTGAAAAACCGCGTGCTTCTTTCTGTCTTCGACCAAAAAAAAGAAAGAAGTCTTCGAATGGTTGAAAACGTTGAAATTTCTAGAAGGTTATGCTGCTATCCTGATACGAGCCATCAATGTTAAGACCGGAAATCTCACAGGGTTGAAAAGTCATGATTATCACATAATCATGGAAAGACTTCTACCGGTTATGTTTCGGGGCTATATTGATGATGCGGTGTGGAAGGTGTTAGCCGAACTTAGCTACTTTTATAGACAGCTTTGTACTAAAGAAATCACAGCCGAGATGATGGAGAAGTTGGAAAAGGAGATACCAGTGCTTTTATGTAAGATGGAAAAAGTTTTCCCTCCAGGATTCTTCAATTCAATGCAACATCTCCTAATCCATCTTCCATATGAAGCTAAAGTGGGCGGCCCTGTGCAATATAGGTGGATGTATCACGTTGAAAGAGCACTTAGGTGTCTTAAACCTATTGTTCGCAATCGCGCAAGGGTTGAAGGATGCATCGCCGAAGCATACGCCATTCAGGAGATAGGATACTTTTCAAGTGTCTATTTTGCAGAAGAACACAATGTTAATGTTTCTACATTGCGGTACAATATGGATGAAGCACCCCCTTGTAGCAGCCTCTCCATTTTTAAAATGAGAGGCACCACTGTTGGTAGTGGCATGAGCTACGATGCTAAACCAGATGAAAGGACGACTGCTTTGATGTATATGTACGCTAATATAGAGGGGATGGACAAATATTTTCGGTAAGTGTCTGTTCAACATCTATAATAATTAGCGTGTTGTGTTATACATTTATGCTAATCATTATGTTTTTCTTTATTTAGTGAGTTTGATCAAAAAAATTGGAAATCTAAGCAGCAACCTACGAGCAGATAAATACAACCGATGCGATATTATGGTGTACATGGAGGGCTTAACTTCCTATCCTGGTTTCATGCACAATGCAAAAAAGAAGTCGACATCCATGAAGAATTACGACAATGGTCCTACGGTTCTATTAAAATTAAAAGCTACGGTCGACACGACGTCAATGGGTTTCGATTTCGTTCAATTGAACTTGAAGCTCAACGTCCTTTCAGAGCAACATAACACCGGAGTTGTGAATAGGGCAGTTGACGACCAAGGACGTTAAATTAATTATTATGGGATCATTAAAAACATTCTTGAATTTTATTTTGCGGGGAATAAGGTCCTTAATGTAGTCTTCTTTAGTCTTCTTTGACTGCGATTGGCTTTAACCTAACAATGGAACTCGACAAAACCAATTTTGCATGGTAGAAGTCAAACACAAGGACCGGCTACGAGGCTGCGACACCTTCGTCCTTGCACACCAAGTAGAGCAAGTGTATTATCTACATTATCCATGCGAAAAGCTTAAAGCTTGGTGGGTTGTACACAAGGTTAATCCTCGTGAGCGGTTTTATACACCAGACGATGCTGGATACCTTGATGATGAGGTTGATGTTGTTTACCAAGAACAAGAGTTGCCGAACTCTTTTGTCGTGGAGCCTGATTTAGGACTCGATGACTTAGTTGGAGATGCAGAAGACATAGAGACTAGTGAGATGCGAAAATGAAAACGAAAACGAAAACAGGCAACTACCACGACAGAAGATCGATGGTCTGGTTTTACATAGTAGAGTACATCGTGATGCTGATGGATTTTAAAATTAAGCACAAGTAACGTTTCTTTCATGTCTTCTTTTCTTTTATATACTTTCTATTAAATTCATTAGCTAATTTTTCTTTGAACAGGATGTCGTCGAGCAGCAGTAGACGAGGAGGGGCAAGAGCGCGGAGCTTTCTGTCACCGACAGTCACGAGAGGAGAGGCGGTCTTCCACGGCACTCAGCTTAGCGGGAGTAGACGGGCTCAGTTGGTGAGCCATATACCGGAGTCGTCACGACAGGTAAAGAACATTTAATTACATAAATGATATAAGTAATTCTTTATTCTATAATATGTATCTTTAAAATTGTCAGGACGACTCTATGTCCGAAGACATGGAGACTAGTGTGCCTCCTTTGGTGCCTTCTTCTTCGGTGCCTTCTGCTTTGGAGCGTCCTTCTTTGGAGCCGCTGCAGTCGGGTGACCCCACCTCTGAGCCGGTTCCACAGCGGCGTACTAGGAGGACCCACTGCGTGACTCCTCCTTCAGCTGCTACAAACCTAGACGATCGGATCATTATTCGTCCGATTGGCGATAGGTAAGTAAATCTATAACAATTCAATTTAGATAATTTTAGACTTATATATATACTAATTGAGAATCATGTGTTAGGACTTGGGAGGATGCTTCGTTCACGGGCTGGGGATGCCACGCTCTGGTGAACAGTGTACTGGGCCGTCTAGTCTGTTTGCACTATCCCGGTGTAGTGAACGGTCGCGCTGCTACGTCTTGGGATGACTACTACAGGGCCCAGGACGTTCTTCACAGCAACCACCAGGAGGCCGTTTGGCACGACTTCATGGTAAGAATGAACAATACTTGTGTAATACAAATCTGATATAAGTTATATACATTTACTTGTATATTTTCTTTTAGGCACGGTATCGTTTGGAGAACGAGGTCGAGCAGACGGATCTAGCTCGTCTCGTCTTCCATAACTGTGCTAGGAAGATCGTGACACAGTCAGTATCGTCGGCTCGCATTCAAGCTACGAACGAGTACTTCAAGTTGCATCCAAACGAGCATGAGCCGGGGGAAGGACTCGTCCGACACGTACTTGACGGAGGCGCGGTACGCAGAGGTAAAATTTTTAGTTTATTTTGCTTCATTATCTGAATATGATCAATATTTTTATTCAAAAATAAATTTGTGTAGGTTAGCGTAGCATGGCTTCTCAGCCGTCTGGACGCATACCGTGCCCTGTGTGCTCTTTGGGCGAGCCAGGGCTTCCAGGCACTTTCTAAAACCCATCGAGAGAGTAGAGGGACGGATGAAAAACATCGCTTAGGTGGGGATGGCTACGTACGCCTCGCTAAATGGATTGTAAGTGATACTCACATTTTATTAACTAATTTTATAATCCTTATTGTGCTAACATGTATCGATAGGAGTACGAGAGCAGTCAGCAGCCGGCACCTATCGAGGTGTGGAAGAGGGGTCACTTGGGAAGTGACCCATCGCAACCTGACCAGTTGTCTTCTCAGACGGCGACACGGGCTTTGGTGAGTTATTTTTTCAGCTTAACTGAATTCTTTTAAATAGTTCTAATGACAAATAGTTCTAATGACATTATTTTCTGTATTTTCAGGCAAAGTACGGGGAGGAGGCGCGGAGGATTCGAGGCGAAGAGTTTGATTGGTAGAGCGCGCCAATCGTTCCCGAAGCCGCGTATGCAAGCGTTGGTGGGAAACCTCACGGGCGGTTAGCTTTGTTATTTTTAATTTCATGTTACCGACTTTGAGATACAAAAATTTAATAGTCTTGCTTGTTGTGCAGGTTAGCCATCTTCGATGGAGTGGTCGACTCGAGGCAGGCGCGGGCTTCCTCAAGGGCTTCTTCATCGCATCAGGGCGGGTCAGGCAGCAGCCGTGCGAGTCGAGATTTGGAGCTCTAGAGTCTTCGAGAGGAGCTCCAGAGGACTCAAGAAATGCTCAGGGCGAGGGACGAGGCGCAGAGGATTAGGGACGAGGCGCAGAGGGCTAGGGACGAGTATCAAAACTCGTTCATGTTACAGATGCAAGCTGCCATGCAGGTACATTTTAGATGTTGTACTTAACATTTTTAATATATAAATGACATGTATAATGATTTGCTTTGTGTTTGCAGGCTATGTTTCCAGGACAACTGTCTCTCCTTCCGCAATGGATGCCGCCAGCGATACAGCAGCCGCTGGTGCCGACAACAGCAATCCAGGTAAAAAATTTAGTAAAATATGCATTTTTTGTACTTGTAACTAGTCTAACTACACTTGCACATCACAGAGATCGGGAACGGAGGCTCAAACTCCATCGCCTCAGGTTCCGGCGCTTGGACGACTGCAGGACGACTTTTCGAACTTTGATGGCAATGGACGGGGTAGCGTCTAAGAGTCAGGTAAGCTTCTTTGCATAAATGCTCACACTTCATCTCATAATATGTGTTGTGGAGTGGTTTTTGTGGTGTTGGTGCTTGGTAGTGTTGGAAAAGGAAATTAATGGTATGTTTATGGTATGGTGCTATGGTGTTGGGTTGCATGGAGCTTGAAATTAGTATGAATTTCGTAATTTTGGCAGTCTCATATTTGTCAACCTTGTTACGGTCGTTGATTAGAACATCATGCCCCAGATGATTTCCCTTTCCTTATTAATATAAACAATTCCATTGCCTAGAATTTTAAAGTGCTAGTTGAAATTATTTCCCTTTTTCGCGGCTGAAAGCTTTCTCTAAATCCAAGTTGCCGGCGCTAGATCCCTAGCCAGATGATCTTCGTCTTCTTTCAATTTATGATCTTTTTGGAACAACAACCTAGCTAGGATGGTTTCAATCTGAACCTTAAATTATAATTGCAAGAACCCACTAAAGTCTTGTTTAGCTACCTCGATGTCCCAAAATCCGTTGTACAATTTGGTAAATTGATCCTCATGTTGATAAGAAACTTTGCAGCCTTTCCTCTCATTTGCCATAAAATTTCTTTGTATAACTTTTTTCTTTCAATTTTCTTCTTGTATTTCCTGACTTGGGTGTCCTGACTTGTGTTTGAATTGGTTTTACAGGAATTTCAAAGGAGAGGAGGCAATGCCACCGGAAGCCAGGGACTTCACCAAGCTTTTTATGTTTTGCAGTTGTATTTTGCTTGGTCCAAACTTGCAAAGTGTGGTGTGTGTATAGTGTTCTGAAATGCTTGCTGATATATATCTGTTTTGAATTTGACTGTGTAATCTGTTCATCGAGCCACGGCAGTATTTCTGTTTTTTTTTTAAAAATGCATGACTTATCGACGACGGTTAAGTGGCAACCGTCGTCGATACTGGCTAGTTATTGATGACGGTTTCCCAGTAACTGTCATCTATAAACGTCCATTGTCATTGACGGTTGTCGACTGTTGGAGTCGGCAGATCTCCTGACACTACTAAAGTGTTGAAGGAGTTTGTAGTTCGGTGTGGGTGCGCAGAGACTCAAGAAGGTGAATCCCGATTGGACACGAGAGACACAGTGGTTTACGTGGTTCGGGCCGCCTGAGCGTAATACCCTACTCCACGGGTGTGTGGTGTTGTATTAGTTTATGTATGAAAGCTCACGTCAATGCGTGTGTGCCTGAGAGCGTTCGAGAGCCCCTTTCGTGTATCGTCGGTCTGTCCTTTTATAGTTCAAGGACAAACCGTTACAAGTTAGCCTGGCCCGACATGTGGCCCCGGCGGTCACTAGTATTGATACACGATTAATTGTTGTTAATAACCCTGTAACGGGCTCCGACAGTGCCGTTACAGGTGTTAAGATTGTCCGATTAAGTGTCATTAACATGGAATTAATGACAATTAATCGGGTCTTGAAGTCCGCGGCTATCCTTTGAAGATCCGGAGTCGTTACACTGTCTTCCGGAGGTTTGAGGCGGCCAGCTCCGACGTTTGGACACGTGGCAGCTCCGGAGCTTGCTTGTGGGAAGCGGGAAGCTCCGGGGTGGCCTGGCACGTGTCAGGTCCGGAGCTTCTCTCGGTCAGGGGTTAAGTCCGGAGGTGCCGTTTCGGTGCCTAGCCCGGAGCTTCACCCTTGTGGGTAGTAGCTCCGGTCTGGCAGTACACGTGGCAACCTAGGGGTTAACCATGTTGGAGAAGCGGGTCCGGTTATGTCTGACAAGTGGGCCTCCGAGGGTCTTCAATTTGGGTAGACGTCTTTCCCTTGAGATCTTTGTAACCTCAGGGGGTGTATGGTTTTTAGGGTACCGACAGTGGCCCCCTGGACCTACCTCTGGGGAAAGTCACCGGGGTGAAGTCATTCCGTCGGAGGTGGGTCCATACTCGCGACTCTTGAACTGGGTCTTCAAGGGTCTTCGGAGGTGCTGTTGGCGGGGCTTTACGGTTAAATCCCGACGCGTGGCGCACCTCAGGCGGCAGATAAGATCTTTGACGTGCGGATCTCTCGCAATTGAAGGTCGCCGGTTGCCGATACGAAAATCGTATCGGTTCCGCGCGCCTTGTCAGGTCGCCGCCTTTGGGTTTCCCGCCTCGTGATGACAACTGTTCGCCTGGGTAAGAACCTCGACTTGATCGTCAGGGTGTTCCCGGGCCCTCTTGTCATCGGCAGGGTTGAATTCTTGAGTAGTATCCTTGACTCCCCTGCAGTTTCCATCCAAGCGTTGCGAGGGCTTACTTAAGAAGGAAAGCGCACCGTCGAGAGTTCTTTACGCTTCCCATCTGTTCTTGCGCTCAAACTCCCAACTCGTACTTTGCTCCTCTTCTCTTGCCTAGCTGTGCTGCGATGGAGTTGGGTCTGCGTGAGAGTCGCTTGAAGACTGACAGCGATCTGAAGAAGGTCCAGGCCCTCATGGGGTGGTCTTCGGACTTCTTCAACCGCTCGGTCCGCGCCGGCGGAGAGCTCCCCTTTGAAAAGGAGCACGCTGGCGAGATGGTGTACTTTTTCTCGTACGCCATGGTGGGGCTGATCCCACCGTTTTTTTCTTTCTTCTTGATGCTGCTGGACTTCTATGGTCTGCAGCTGTACCACCTTGGCCCTCACTCCATTCTCCTTGTGTCTATCTTTGTCCACTTCTGCGAGATGTGGGTGGACATCCCTCCCTGCATCGAGCTCATCCGAACCTTCTTCACCGTCCAAACCACCAGGCGAAGCGATGAGTATCTTGGCTTCTACTACTTCGTGAAGCGCAAGAAGTGCCCATTCAAGTACCTCCGGTCATTCCCTTCCGGGAAGTGGGATGACTGGAAGAAAGATTGGATGGTCGTCCGGGTGGAGGAGCATGAGCGGTTGGAGTTGCCAGACGGTCTGCCCGGCATTGACACGTCGGTATGGAGCGAAGTTCCGGTGCTGGCGGAAGCTTTCGACCCTGTCCTGACCAGGATCCGCCAATGTGTGGAGGGAGGATTGACTCCCCAGGCGGTGTTCTGCAACTTCCTGTCCAACAGGTGGGCGCCGCTGAAGAGGAGGGAGAAGCTCGCCTGGGCCCTCAACAGCGTGATGGACGAGGACCGGGTTGAGACCGGGTTGAAGTCCAGCATGGTGGGGAAGACCTTGGAGTTTCACCTCAAGAAATTCCAGCACGGCATCGACGTTGACGGAGATTACTTGACTCCGCCGCCGGCCTTCCTCCCTCTGAACGTGGAAGTTGAGTTCGGCAGGGAGCTTCGGCGGACGATGCCCGCGCTTGACGACCTTGGTGTCGTCGAGAGAAGATCAACCACCCAGTTGGCGATCCCCGGGTTGTCCGAAGACAGCTCCGCCCCTGTCCCACAGCCAAGAGCTGAGGTCATCGGCAAGGGCAAGGAGCTGGCGGAGGAGCCGGAGAGCCGGAAGAGGAAACTGCGACATGCTGACGGAAGGTCCATCGGGCCTGTCACTTCCCCCCCCCGGTTCCCCCTCCTCAGGAAGGAAGATCCTCCGCCGCCGTGGCGACTGTCCCCGTGGTGGGGTCCTTCCGGAACGTTACTGTTCCGGCGGTGGGATCCTCTCGGAGTGCGACTGTCCCCGTGGTGGATCCCTCCTGTGGTGCTAGCTCCGGGCGCGCGACTCCGGCATCTGGAGCGGTGAGGGCCTCCAGGTCCAGGAGTTCCTCCCGATCGAGGAGAGCTCCGACCCGGGAAACGCCCGCGGCTGTGGCAAGTCCTGGGAGTCCTCCCGGAGCTCCTACGCCGACCGTGGCCAGCCCGGATCGTCCGGGAAAGAGGTTCCGCGCAAGCTGGTGCGGGAGCCTCCCAAGTTAATTTTTCTTTTTTACCTCGATTAACTTTTTAATTGTAGCATCTGTTTGCTCAGTTTCTTCGTTCTTCATCTGCAGCGTTCCCAAGAAGGGGAGTGAAGCTCCACCCTCAGCCACAGTGTCTGAGGCTGCGAGGGCTTCTGCTCCAGTCCCGGTGCCGCCCCAACCGGAGGCTGCGACAGCTCCGGCGCCGGCTGTCGTGGTCATGGACCTCGACTCGTCTCCAGAAGTTCCTGTGGTAGCGCCGGACCACGGGAATGAAGATGCGCCAGCGGCACCCGTCCCGGAAGTGGAAGCTCCGGGTCCTGGTGCTGCAGTAGTAGAAGCTCCGGCTGTGGAGTCGGAGGAAGTAGCAGTCCCGGCTTCGGGGCCAGAAAGTGGTGAAGCCCCGGCGATTGAGCCGGAGGTGGTTGAAGCCCCGGCATGTGAGCCGGAAGTCGAACTAGTTCCGGCAGTTGAGCCGGTTACTTCCGAAGCACCGGCCGCAGAGCCGGTGATTGTTGGAGCGCCGGCCGCAGAGCCGGCGGCTGAAGAGGCGAGGGAGCTTGAGCCTCCCTCAGAAGAGGTGTCCCGGCCGGAGCCAGTAGCGACTCCTGCTCCGGAGGCGACGACGTCGATGGTACCTGTGGCAGAGCCAGAGTGCCTGAACGAAGTCGCCGGCCCCCAGCCTGAGGGGGCAAATGAAGACTTGGCGGCGGGACCTTCTTCGATGGCGACTGAGGTCATCCCGGAGGAAGGCCCTAGCGCTTTGGAAGCTCGGGGTTCCACTCTCGTAGAGTGGGACCCAATTTTTGTATGTGAAGACCCGCTGGAACCAGCGGAAGAGATCCCAGCAGGTCCGGAGCCCATCTCGCTGTCGATGTCCATCGACAACGCCTGCTCCAGTCTTCGTCAGGTCCAACTGGCCTTCTTCCACGACAGCAAGGCTCTTGAAGAGGAGCGCCAAACCCTTAGGCGGTGGCGTAATCGGCTCCACTTCGAGACTAAGCTGGCGCAGTCGAGGCTTGCGGATGACAAGGAGTGGATCCAGCGGGAGAAGATCCGCCTGAAGCTCTGGGGTAAGCTGCTGGACGAGAGGGAGAGCATGACTCACGCCCTCGATGCTCAATCCCGGGAGTTCCACGATCGAGCTAAGGCTGCTAACGACGCGGCCAATGCTCGGTTTGATCAGCTCGAGGCCATCAGCACCGCACTCATCAAGCGCCGAGAAGCACTTGAAGGGAGGGAAAGACGGCTCGAGGACGAGGAGCAAAAACTCCTAGAGCTACGGGATGACGTCTTGCGACGGGAAGAAGAGCTCGCCGAGAAAACAGCTCTGGCGGACAAGGGCCTCGAGGAGCGCACTAAGAAATTGGAAGAGCGCTGCCTCGAGGAAGAGGAGAAGACCTGGGTGCGGGGGCAGGAACTCTACGAATACGAGTGTGCCCTTGTCGCCCGGGAGAAGAAAGTGGAGGCTAGGGAGAAGGACCTGGTCGACCGCCGGAACAAGATCCACCTCCGGGAGGAGGAGCTCGGAAGACTTGAGAAGCGGGTTGCTGCGAAGATCCAGCAAAACGCCAAAGAAGTTGAGCGCCTCGCCCACGAGAATTCGGAGCTGACGGCGGCCCGGAGATCCCTGGAAGAGATGAAGAACTTGAGGAAGGCGGACTCCCTGCAGATTTGGGAGTTCCTGGGCAAGGCCGACGACGCGCTGACGCCGATGGGTTTCAGCCCCGTGCACCCGGATGATCCGGAGCCGGAGCCGGACCTTGCGTTGCAAGCGTTGAGCGCCGCAGGCAGCAAGCTCTCCAAGGTGGGAGACGTCATCGCGGACCAGCTGGAGGTCGAGGGGCAATCCCTGGCTAAGAACGTCACAGAATATGTGTTGACGTGCTACACCAGCCGGAACCCTCGATTTCCTCTGGACCCGGTGCTTGAAGGCCCCGTCGAAGGAGAAGGCGAAGCTACCCGAGCCTGCGTGTCGGAGGTCGCCCAGAAAGTCGCCGAGTTCTTCCATAGGGTCTAGGACCGTCTCTTTTAGCCTTTACTTGTATCTTCTCCTCTTCCTCAATTTTGTAATCCCTTGTCCCCAGATGTAATCTCCGGTCTTCAGATGAAATGAAATCCCCAATTTTTTGCGAATTTCATTTTTTTGTCTTCAACATCTTTATCTTCACTTGGCCCCCTGGTAGATGTGCACAATTTGATTGTGGACATGTACCAAAAGGATGTTGAGTTTTGTTGAAGACGAATTTGCTTCGAACTTGTGGAATTTAGGTCCGAAGTTTTTGATAGTGAAGGTCCCCTGAAGTTGTCGGAGCTTAGAAGCTCCGGCACTGTCCATCGCTGGAGCTTAGTAGCTCCGGCAATAGCCTCTACCAACACGTTGAGCGTCGGTAGTTAATACTCCAAGGTGTCGGAGCTTAGCAGCTCCGGCAATGACCTTTGCCACACTTGGTTTGTTGGCAACAGACTCCAGTGACGGGGTCTTCTCACCATCTTTTAGTCAACGCCGACGGTTGACGCCCTGGTGGGAGTCGAAGCTTGGTTAGCTCCGGTTTTTCTCCATCAACGTAGGGTTCATTTTTCCTGCACACTTAAGCCAAGAAAAATAGTAAAATTCGTTCCTTGTCTATAACTTCGTCACGGCTTACGGTTCTCAAGAAAATTTTAAGTTGAACACGATTTTTAATACGACTGGATGAATTGTCTTTTCTTTTAGATCCAATTGTCCATGGACCCACCTTACTTTGGCCTGCCGGGATGTAGGTAGAGTGGCGTACTTAGGGTGCTTGACCAGGCTAAGTCGATAGCGCACTCCGGCCCTAGAATGGCTTGGCGGCTTTCAGGCGAGTTGGCCACAGACGATATTTAAATCCAAAAAATCTGACAATTCAACTCGAATCGTATGTAAACCGGTCAAACTAGAACTTCTTAAGAATTGCACGTTTCTGTTATAGACAAGAAAGAGAAAAATAAAAATGTCGAGCCTATGCAAAAATGAATGCACGTGGAGTCTATTTCACATGAAGATGTCTTTCATTATAGGTCCGGGGTACAGGGGAAACAAGTACACTCTTAGGGTACGGAACCAGGCTAAGTGTGTTTGGTTTCTCGTTTGACCCAGGGTAGTTAGCCACACTTTTAGTCCGGAGACTGTGTCAAGTGTTGCATGAGCTTTTCAAACCTTTCGGGAAAGGTCCGGCTGCTCTCCCGGAGGAACTACCCGACTTTGTACAATGACTCTATAACATACATTTCAAGTTACTTAAGACTCACCTCCGTGGAATTAAGTGTAGAACTTACGGAGGTGCTCGATGTTCCAAGGATTTGGGAGAGGTGTCCCATCCTCGGTAGCCAAGCGAACGCTTCCGGGACGGGATACTTTGATCACTCGAAAGGGCCCTTCCCAGCCGGGGGAGAGTTTGTTTTGCCCTTCTCTGGATAGTATTCTCCGTAGCACCAGATCGCCTTCCTCGAGCTGTCGGTTGTGTACATGCCGCTGGTGATAGCGCCGTAGAGCTTGGCGGTATCGGGCATTCCGAACAGCTGCTTGGCACCTTCCCTCCTCAAGGAGGTCTAGGTCTTCGCGCCGGAGCTGGTCCTGCGCGGCTTCGTCGAAGGTCCGGACTCGGAGGGAACCCAAGGTGATTTCCGGAGGAAGGATCGCTTCAGCTCCGTACACCAGAAAGAAGGGTGTTTCTCCGGTTGCCCGACTTGGAGAAGTCCTGTTGGCCCATAGAGTGGGCGGAAGCTCTTCGATCCAATTGGCTCCGTGCTTTTTCAAGCGCTCATAAGTGCGTGTTTTGAGTCCTTTAAGGATCTCTGCATTTGCTCTCTCGGCTTGCCCATTGCTGGCAGGATGAGCTACGGAAGCGTAGCAAACTTGTATGTCGAGGTCTTCGCAATATCCTTGAAATGTGGAGCTTGTGAATTGAGTCCCATTATCAGTGATGATCTTATTTGGGACTCCGAATCTGCTCACGGTGGATTGTAGAAAATTGACTGCAGATTGTTTGTTGATCGTCACAACGGGAGTTGCTTCCGGCCACTTGGTGAACTTGTCGATGGCGACGTACAGGAACTTGTAACCTCCGACGGCTCTAGGGAAGGGTCCCAAGATGTCCATCCCCCACACAGCGAAAGGCCATGTGGGAGGTATCATTTGTAAGGACTGAGCAGGTGTATGAATTTGCTTTGCATGAAATTGGCATGCTTTGCATTTCTTCACCAGCTCAGTGGCATCCTGGAGCGCTGTAGGCTAGTAGAAGCCGTGCCGAAAGGCTTTTCCGACCAGTGTGCGGGAAGATGCGTGGTTCCCACACTCGCCTCCATGGATTTCTGCGAGGAGCTCGCAGCCTTCTTCCCTTGTGATGCACCGCATTAGGATGTCGTTGGCACCGCGCCGGTAGAGATCCCCTTCTACCAACGTGTATCTTTTAGCCAATCTGACTACCCGATCAGCGGATACATCATCATCAGGAAGGATGTTGTCTTTCAAGTAGCTCCGGATCTCCGAGATCCATGCATCGGAACTAACTTGAGCATTTGAGTCTTGCGTGCTGGGTTGCTCGGAGCTTCCGGCAGCACCTACGACCCTTGATGGCTGCCATGGTAACAGGGCCATCGGGACCGTCAGCTTTGGGATGCTGATCTCGCCCCCTTCGTTCAGTTCGGCAGGCTGAACTGTGGGTTTTGACAACCTCCGGACAAAGGTTCCATCAGGAGCCGGAGCTCCAGTTGACGCCTTGGTCGAGAGTTCGTCAGCTTCAGCGTTGTGAGCACGCTGAACATGGTGAAGGTCTAGGACTTCGAAGTCCTTCTGAAGCCTCTGGACTTCAAGGAGGTAAGAAGCCAGCTGGAGATTATTGCAGGAGCATTCACCCTTCACCTGCTTGATGACGAGTTGTGAGTCTCCTTTGACCAGCAATTGCTTGACACCGTATGATAGTGCCACCTTTAATCCATAGATGAGTGCTTCATACTCCGCCATGTTGTTGGTTGCCTTGAAGTCAAGGTGTACCATGTATTTCACCTTCTCCCCAGTTGGTGCGAGGAGAAGGATTCCAGCTCCGGCTCCCTGCTTCTGCATGGAGCCGTCGAAGTAAAGGGTCCAGTGAGGCTTAGTGAAGGTTGGAACTTGAGGTTCCGTCTTCTGCTCGCTGGGGCCCCCAGGGTTTAATGGAGAGGGAGTCCATTCTGCCACGAAATCTGCCAACGCTTGACTCTTGATTGCTTGTCTCGGAATGAATTCAAGGTCGAATTCAGCCAATTCCGCTGCCCACTTTGCAATATTCCCAGTTGAATTGGGATTATGCAGGATCGCTCGAAGTGGATATGAGGTCACCACCGAGACTTTGTGAGCTTGGAAATAGTGTCGAAGCTTCCTTGAGGCAATAAGAACTGCATAAAGCAGTTTATGCACCTCTAGGTATCGAGTCTTGGCATCATGTAACACTTCACTGATGAAGTATACCGGGCGTTGAATGGTCCGGACCTTCCTGGAGGGGTCCGGAGCTTCCTCTTCATTGATCCGGACCCTCTCGGAGGGGTCCAGACTCTCTTCGGGGACCTCCGGGTTCTGGGTGGAGGAACCCGGAGCTTCTTCAGAAATGACCTGGACCCTCTTAGAGGGGTCCGGGTCCTCTGAAGTGGCTTCTTGTGGGTTTGAGTCTGGGAGCTGGGACCCAGACCCGCTTTCAGGAACCTCCGGACCCTCCCGAAGGGGTCTGGATTCCTGAGTATTGGGTAGTTCCGGTCTCTCCGCAACCAGAACCATACTGACGACTTCGTCAGTAGCTGAAATGTAAAGCAACAAAGGCTCACCAGGGTTCGGAGCTACCAGGACTGGTAGGGTGGTGAGGAACTGTTTCAGCTCCTGGAATGCCTTCTCTGCTTCTTCAGACCATTGGAATGGTCCGGACTTCCTCAGTAACTTGAAGAAGGGAAGTGCTCTTTCCGCCAGTCTTGAAATGAACCGGCTGAGGGCTGCTAGACATCCAGTTAATTTTTGGACGTCTTTGATGCGGGTTGGTGGCCGCATGTCTTCAATGGCTTTTATCTTCACCGGATTGGCCTCTATGCCCCGGTGACTTACCAGGAAACCAAGAAGCTTTCCGGAACTAACCCCGAAGACGCACTTGTCTGGGTTTAGCTTCGTGCGGGTGGCCCGCAGCTTATCGAAGACAGCCTGCAAGGTGTCCAAGAGGGACTCCTTGTTCTTGACTTTGACCACGATATCATCGACGTACACTTCCACTATATCTCTGATGAGTTCTTCGAAAGTTTTGTACATAGCTCGTACAAAAGTTGAAGCTGCATTCTTGAGACCAAACGGCATGGCTGTGTAACAATACAATCCATCCACTGTGATGAATGAAGTATGCTCTTCATCCTCCCTAGACATCCTGATTTGATGATATCCAGAATATGCGTCTAGAAAACACAGTAACTCGCACCTGGAGGTGGAATCCACTATCTGATCTATTCTAGGTAGTGGGAATGGATCTTTTGGACATGCCTTATTCAGTGTGGTGTAGTCGATGCACATCCGAAGTTTCCCGCCGGCCTTGGGCACAACGACTGGGTTCGCCAGCCATTTTGGATGGAAGACTTCTCGGATAAATCCAGCTTCAAGCAACTTCTTCACTTCTTGTCGGATGAAGTTCTGTCGCTCTACAGATTGCTTCCGAGGTTTCTGATGCACAGGCCGAGCATCGGGGTAAATCTTCAGATTGTGCTCAATCACTTCCCTGGGGATCCCAGGCATTTGTGACGGTTGCCAAGCAAATACGTCAACGTTAGCCTGGAGGAAAGTGATGAGCGCGAGTTCCTATTTGTCATTCAACCCACCCGATATGCTGGTGGTTTGAGTGACATCGGAACCAATTTGGACGACTTTGACGGGAATGTCGGTGTCGCCGCTTGGCTGCACACGGGGAGCAGAGGTTGAGCCTCGTTGCCGAATGCTCGGTGGTTTTGGAGCTTGCCCCTGTCTGGAGTCCTCCTCTTGCGCAGTGGTGAGTGCATGGAGCTCCTCCAGAGCAGTTACTCCGGCGGTGCGATCTCCACGAATCCGGAGGACGCCTGCTGGTGTTGGCATCTTCAACACCAAGTATCCATAATGAGCAGCTGCCATAAATTTGTATAGGGCAGGTCTACCCAAGATGGTGTTGAATGGTAAGTTGATCTGAGCGACGTCGAAGACCAACTTCTCGGTGCGGTACTTCTCCCGTGTCCCGAAGGTAACGGGGAGAATTATAGCTCCGAGTGGGGTAATGGCCCCCGGACCTACTCCGGAGAATGGTCGAGAGGGCTGAAGATCCGAAGGTCGAAGCTGAAGTCTGGTAAAAGCTTCAAAGCTTATAAGGTTCAGCCCCGAACCTCCATCCACCATAACATGATGGAGCTGGATGTTGTTGATGGTGGGAGATACCATCAAGGGTAATTGGCCAGCTCCGACCATGCTTTGAGGACAGTCCGAAGCATCAAAAGTGATGGGTGTGTCCATCCACTTTCGATGTGGTTCCGGTCTAGCTGTAGGAGCTACAGCAGCCATATCTCGCCGCATAGTCTTGATGACACGACGAGAAGTGATGTCCCATGATCCACCAAAGATGGTGTTCATGGTTTTTCGATGCTCGTTGTCGGAGACGTCGGAGTCATCATCGACGGAGGTGTAGACGGCTTTCAGGACTTTTTTGGGGTCCTGAAACCCTAACTCCTCTTCAGCCGGAGCTTCGTCAACCTTCTGTTTTCCCTCCCTCTGTCGGAAAGGAGACCCTTCCCGGCGCTTGTTGTAGCGCTCGGCAAGGTTTTGGACCTCCCGGCAGTCTTCCAGCCTGTGGCTGCCCGTTTTGTGAATGGGGCACCACATTTTGGATTTGCCGCCGTCTTCGGAAGACGGTCGAGGTCGCTTCTCGGGGCGTGGCCCCCGGCCACCAGGAGTTGCAGTAGCTGCAACGTTGGATGTGCCGGCCGACGGCTTCTTCTTGCCGTTGGTATTCTTTTTCTTCTTGCCACTCCCGGAGGTAGCGGCTTCTTCTTTGGAGGATTTTTTGTGATCCTCCAAGGCTGGTTTGGAGTGCATTTCACGGCCCTCCGCAGCTCTGGCACATTTGTCTGCCAAGCTGAAGAGCTCCGTGACGCTGGTGATCTCTTTGATCGCCAGCTTCTCCAACATCTTCTTGTCTCGTACACCCTGTCTGAATGCCACAATGACAGAAGCGCTTGAGATAGAAGGGATTGTGTTGCGTACCTGAGAGAACCTCTGGATGAATGACCGCAAAGATTCTCCCCCTTTTTGCACGACCGCAAAAAGGTCTAGTTCAGTGCCCGGTCGGGTGTATGAACTCCCGAAGTTGGCAGTGAACTGACGGCACAGCTCCTCCCAACTGTCGATAGAGTTGGGTGGAAGGCTCATAAACCAGGACCTGGCGGTCCCAGTTAAGGCCACTGGAAAGTAGTTGGCCATTACGGCCTCGTTTCCTCCAGCTGCTAAGATTGCAGTGGAGTATATCTGCAGAAATTCTACGGGGTTGACAGTCCCGTCGAATTTTTCCGGCAAGTGTGGCCGGAACTTCTGTGGCCATCTAACCATGCGCAGGTGCATGGCTAGGGCGGAACAGCCTCCTCCTACTCCTTCCAGAGTAGAAAGGTCTTGAGCATCCCGTCTTTCTCGAGCTCGCTCGATATGGACACGGCCATCCTGTTGGCGGTATCGGCGATCAAGCTCCGCCCGGAGGTCATGTGTCGAAAGCCGGGATACCGTATGGGTGCGTCGTGCCCCAGAGGGCAACGACGTCACTTGTTGTGACGCAGCTCGTCTTCGGTTGTTGGAGACATGCGGACCAAGTCTTCCAAACAACGTCCGTCGCTGCGACGGGGCCCGCCCTGAAGGAGGAGGACCCTGGTTGTTGAGGCGTTCGGCCGCTGCTGCGACCAAATGCTCAACATCAGCCCTCCATTGCTCCATGGCATCTAGAGATGCATCCGGAGGTGGTGGTCGCTGGAGAAGAGCACGCGCTGCATGGAGCGCGTGTTCTGGGTTGTCATGACTTGCCGGCGCAGTATGTGACGCCGGCGCACCATCGTGTTGCCCGGCACGTTTTGCCGGAGAAGATGGTGGTGGTGGGAGTGTGACTCCTGCTGGTGCTGAGGCTCCTGCTGGTGGCTGCATGTTGGAGGGATTGCCCCCGACAGCCGGAACAGCAGGTTGCCCGTTGGATGATCCAGCCGCAGAATTCACCATTCTTTGAAAATCTCAGGCACCCCTACCTGGCGCGCCAACTGTCGACTGTTGGAGTCGGCAGATCTCCTGACACTACTAAAGTGTTGAAGGAGTTTGTAGTTCGGTGTGGGTGCGCGGAGACTCAAGAAGGTGAATCCCGATTGGACACGAGAGACACAGTGGTTTACGTGGTTCGGGCCGCCTGAGCGTAATACCCTACTCCACGGGTGTGTGGTGTTGTATTAGTTTATGTATGAAAGCTCACGTCAATGCGTGTGTGCCTGAGAGCGTTCGAGAGCCCCTTTCGTGTATCGTCGGTCTGTCCTTTTATAGTTCAAGGACAAACCGTTACAAGTTAGCCTGGCCCGACATGTGGCCCCGGCGGTTACTAGTATTGATACACGATTAATTGTTGTTAATAACCCTGTAACGGGCTCCGACAGTGCCGTTACAGGTGTTAAGATTGTCCGATTAAGTGTCATTAACATGGAATTAATGACAATTAATTGGGTCTTGAAGTCCGCGGCTATCCTTTGAAGATCCGGAGTCGTTACACTGTCTTCCGGAGGTTTGAGGTGGCCAGCTCCGACGTTTGGACACGTGGCAGCTCCGGAGCTTGCTTGTGGGAAGCGGGAAGCTCCGGGGTGGCCTGGCACGTGTCAGGTCCGGAGCTTCTCTCGGTCAGGGGTTAAGTCCGGAGGTGCCGTTTCGGTGCCTAGCCCGGAGCTTCACCCTTGTGGGTAGTAGCTCCGGTCTGGCAGTACACGTGGCAACCTAGGGGTTAACCATGTTGGAGAAGCGGGTCCGGTTATGTCTGACAAGTGGGCCTCTGAGGGTCTTCAATTTGGGTAGACGTCCTTCCCTTGAGATCTTTGTAACCTCAAGGGGTGTATGGTTTTTAGGGTACCAACAACGGTCGTACATAAATTGTCGATCGTCGATAAGATAGCATTGTCGTCGACGGTTGCCTTCCACCGTCGACGATAAGGTTTCCCCGCTGCCACATGGCTGGAGGACTTATCGACGACAGCTAAATTGAGCCCTCGTTAATAAAATAAGGGACGACGGTAACCATCGTTGATAACGTTATCGACGACAAATTGTCGTCGACGGCCAGAAACCATCGTCGATAAGCACTTACCTTCGTCGATAGCTTATCGACGACGGTAGTCTCCTTATAGACGACGGTTTTCGACCGTCGTCTATAATCGCGATTCCTGTAGTGGAAGGATGAGGATTGCTCTAATTCTGCTAGAGATGGGAACATGATAGGTCCAGGAAAGTGGTTACACGGTGCATCAGCGTTGCTGCCCTCCTCATCCCCAGATGCCTCTTCTTCTGGAGCCTCCAACCCGGCCCTTGTTCGCTTCCCTTTAAGAGCTTGCTGATTCTTGCACTCCTCCTTATTGTGTTAAGGTGAGTGGAGGGGGCCTTCTTCTTCTTAGTTGTCTTCCTCCCTATTGGAGTGTTCAATGCTTCCTTCTACAAGATAGTTTCTGGATGAAGGAACGACTTTTCCTTGGGTTGTACTGCATCTTCAGTGACTTGGTTGCTGTGTGTGGAGCTTGAAGGAAGTATTGTCGCACGCTCATCTTGAGCAGCTAGAGCATCTTCATCAGGAAGTTCAGTGATAACAGGTCTTGACTGAGTGGTCCTCATGCCAAGAAGGGACATGTAAACCAAAAGACCATGAGCGCGCCTCTGCTCACTGGGTGAAGTCCACCATGTGGAAGACTGAGGGTAGGCCACCAATAGCATCCTCCTGAGTGGAGAGGAGTCCAGAGAGGCGAGCCAAGCCAGTCTGATGGAGTCATCACCAATGTTTTCCAGAGAGTAAATCGGCATCCCATAGAGGATCGACTGAGATGATTGCCTATCTGCTCGAACCAAAGAGTCTTCTTCAGATAATTCATGATTCACAGCAAGACCATGGACCGCGTCATTCGACAACTGTTGCTCTTCTTGAGGCGGTTGAGGCCAAGCACCCAAGCCCCAGGTCAGATCCTGGTGGTGTGGGACATGGTTTTGCTGTTGTTGCTGAGCAGCCTCATCCCACTGTGGTTCAGTCTCTGCAGGCTGTGGCATGAAGTCTTCATGGTGTTGGACCTCAGCATGCAGTGGATCTGGATTTCTGTCCTCCAGGAGTTCGTCTTCCAACAGGAAGTCCCCATCCGGGTGCATCGAGTTGAGGATGTACACTGGGCAAGACTGAGTCCATGCATGACCATCTCTAGTGCCTTGCTTGAGCACAAGGCTTCTTGCACCAATTTGGGCTCATCGTACATGCACTTCACTAGGACAGACCCAAAAGCCCTCGGGCTATTGTGCTAGAGAAGGAGTTTGCCAAAGCAAGACACCGCCCGATCAATCATTTCAGTAGAACGGTAGTCAATAGGGCCATTGGGAGAAAACGTGTTAGATCAACGGGGAAGTTAGCCATGAGGGCCTGTGCTAGGTTGATGTTGAATATGGGAGCACTGAGCTGGGCGGAGTTATGTTGGGCAAAGAGAATTATGGCCAAGGAAGAATCGGGAGGTGGGTTTATAGAGGTTGTTGAGAACTGTTATACACCAATTTTACCCATGAATATAACTCAATTATGTGAAGAAATTGTCATTTCTTGCACACATCACCTTTCTATTTAACCTATTTCCACTTGTCGTTGGAGAAAGTAGTGCATGCAGGGATTCTATGCAGAAATGAAGTGAAACAAGAGGATGGATCCTATAAAATATCATTTCGGCCAATCAAGTGACGACACGTGGCACCACATGGATCAAATGGCCCACAAATAGAAGTATCCAAGGTCATCCAACGGTGTAGCACCCATATAAAGGAATGGGACCCACCTGGCAGAGACCTGAAGGAAGCACAACACCATTGGCCAAGACCAGGTCGGCTGACCCCCCTGATGGCTGACTTGTTCTTGCCCCCAAACGCGGTCAAACACCACGTGTTTGCTCCTCTCAGCTTGAAGAGGTCATGGGTGACTGATTCACGCACTTTTGGTGGCGGGAACCAACCCTTCTCCAAGCTATAAATAGGACTTCTCACCCCTCACTTCAACACACACCACTTGAGTATTCATCCATTGTATCCACTACTCCCCATAGGTTTAGAGGAGTATAGGCTGTAGTGAGGAGAGTCTCTAGTCCATAGTCCAAGTAGGAGAAAAGTAGAAGAAGTCTCTTCCCAATTTCCTATTGGGAAAGGTATGTCTCCCATATTCCTATTTGTATTTGTGACTTTATTCATAATAAAAATGATATCTTTAGTCTTCCGTTGTTCATATACTTGGATGAAACGTTTCGTGTTTGATTGCGGATTCCATGTATACGGTAGGAATAGTATTTATGATTGTGCTATACCATGCTCATTACATTATCATAAACACTATAAACCTCCACTATAGTCTAATTAGCTATGATATGACTATATTAATATGAATCACTTATGCTATGAATTAACATTGGTTCAATGATGATTTAGTTCATTGCCATAGGATGGCTTGTGCCTAGGCTCTTAAGGTAATTACTTAATATTCTAGCATGGTGCTAGGATAGTGAGTAGCATTGAATGTCTCATAGACCCACGGATTGAAGAGGTAGGCAGTAGGTGGTGACAGCCCTATCTGTCCTTTGTAATCCTCCACATTCGGCTATGCCACAGGGTCTTGGCAGGAGTCATCTATTGTTGCTAGGGGTAAACATGTGCCCGATGTGTTAATCCACTTAGCATGAGAATTCATAATTAACATAATTATTAGTAACTAACTTAGGCTATGAATATGTACATTAGAAGCATAGTAGGAGTCTCCTAGTTTGATAGTGAAACTTATATTTTCGGAGAAATTTTAAAAAGATTTAAGTTATCCTCATTTGATTGGGAATACCCACCAAAGCCATATGATACATTATGCTGATAGACCTTATGCATATGCTATTTGTCTTCACATTGAGCTTTATCAAACTAGTATGGACCTATGTGAGATTTCTTTCATTACCTTTTGAATTTAAGACTTCACTTGCACATGCTATACTTCTACACTAGAAGTAAGCAAATTTCCATCATACCACCATTCCACAATAAAAAGAGAAACTTCATATCATTCATGCCTAGTACTCTATCCAAAAATCATTGCATAAAAAGGGAGTAGAAGACATGGCTACAAGAAAAAGAAAAAATGCATGCTTACATCATAAGCATGAGAAAAATAAAAGAAAAGAAAAAAGAAAAGTGGCCATGTTTCATCCCTGCAAAATAAGAGAGTCCATTAAAAAATGAGTCATCTCAAAATATCCACATCCACTCCACTCCATCACACATGCACAAGTCCTGAATCAAATTGTTTTGAATTGATTTCTCCTAAAGCTTGCTCTTTTGACTTAGCAATATTATGTGTTGCAAATATGCCTGTTATATTCCCTACCAAGCTCCACATACAAGACTTATATAAAGGTAGGATGAATTTAGGAAAAATGCCTTGGTGATGATATATTTCCACTATACACAAAGGAGAGACTTGAGAGAATCAAATTGAGATACTCAAAATAAGAATTGAACTCTCCGAAATTTGAGTGGAACTTGACTTCTAAGGTATGTGTGCTCCATTTGTTGTTCTATCTTTCAACCACCCATGAATAGGAGCTGCCATAAGCCCCATAATGAATTAATATGGGTGAAGTACCATGCAAATTTTTGCAATACTAGGTAAAGTATTCTGTTGTGCACATGGAACTTTTCCAAAATAGATCATAGTAGCAACTCCTGATCATCAACCTAAAGTCTTGATTTTGATCGGGACAAGCAAAGGATAAGCTTCGGGAGTTTGTTGACGGCTGTTATACACCAATTTCACCCTGAATATAACTCAATTATGTGAAGGAATTGTTATTTCTTGCACACATCACCTTTCTATTTAACCTATTTCCACTTGTCCTTGGAGAAAGTAGTGCATGCAGGGATTCTATGCAGAAATGAAGTGAAACAAGAGGATGAATCCTATAAAATATCATGCCAGCCAATCAAGTGACGACACGTGGCATCACATGGATCAAATGGCCCACAAACAGAAGTATTCGAGGCCATCCAACGGTGTAGCACCCATATAAAAGAATGGTACCCACTTGGTAGAGACCTGGAGGAAGCACAACCCCAACAGGGCCAAGACTAGGTCGGCCGACCCCCCTAGTCGGCCGACTTGTTCTTGCTCTCAAACGTAGTCAAACGCCACGCATTGGCTCCTTCCGGCTTGAAGATGTCATGGCTGACTTATTCGTGCCCTTTTGGTGGCGGGAACCGACCCTTATCCAAGCTATAAATAGGACCCCTCACCCCTCACTTCAACACACACCACTTGAGTATTCATCTATTGTATCCACTACTCTCCATAGTTTTAGAGGAGTATAGGCTATAGAGAGGAGAGTCTCTAGTATATAGTCCAAGTAGGAGAGGAGTAGGAGTATCTTCCCAATTTTCTATTGGCAAAGGTATGTCTCTTATATTCCTATTTGTATTTGTGACTTTATTCATAATAAAGATTATATATTTAGTCTTTCATTGTTCATATACTTGGATGAAGCATTTCTTGTTTGATTGTGGATTCCATGTATGTGGTAGGAATAGTATTTATGATTGTGTTATACCATGCTCATTACATTATCATAAACACTATAAACTTCCACTATAGTCTAATTAGCTATGATATGACTATGTTAATATGAATCACTTATGCTATGAATTAACATTGGTTCAACGATGATTTAGTTCATTGCCTAAGGATGGCTTGTGCCTAGGCTCTTGAGGTAATTACTTAATATGCTAGCATGGTGCTAGGATAGAGAGTAGCATTGAATGTCTCGTAGACCCACGGATTGAAGAGGTAGGCAGTAGGTGGTGACAGCCCTATCTGTCCTTTATAATCCTCCATGTTCGGCTATACCATAGGCTCTTGGCAGGAGTCACCTAGTGTTGCTAGGGGTAAACCCGTGCCTGATGTGTTAATCCACTTAGCATGAGAATTCATAATTAACATAATCATTAGTGACTAACTTAAGCTATGTATATGTACATTAGAAGCATAGTAGAAGTCTCTACCTAGTTCTTAATTAGTCTAATCCCTCTTTACCCCATTTATCCTCTTAGGATCGAATGCTCTTGTGTGTGTCACACTACCTCAACTTATCATTAAATCCATCCTTGCTAGAACCCTACCTAGGCCAACCTAACTTTTCCACTTGATGATTGTCTTACTTCCACATAGCCTTCTTTTGGGAAAATATAAATGACACCCTTTGGGAATACTCTTAGAGGGGAAATGTTATATCGATAGTTTCCGTGCGCTTGAGGATTTACATGTATAATATAAAACCTACCAACAAGCATTTCTAGCACCCCTGCTAGGTATGAATTGTTAGTAGTGCGTAGGAAATATCAACAGAGGTCACCACCTCTGTTGCCTTAACTGCACCTTAGGGACCCATACCCTCCTTCTCTGCGCAAGCTTGTAACAATATCTCCTTAAGTGTCCATAGCGGAAGCAAATATTACACCTAATCTTACTAGTACATTGGAAACAGAGATGACCGAAACCGAGACACTTGAAGCATTGTCTGGTCAGCACATTAGTGTGGGTGGTACATGTCACCGAGTGGGTGCGCCTGTCATCAATGAACTTTCGCCCGACCCGCTTGTGTGCGGCGTTGTGAATCTGCGGGTGAGGGCTCCGAGGCAGGGACATGCTCCCCTCCTCACAGCGGTAAGAAGAGCTGCAGTTAAGTTCCATCTTGTGTGAACCTCCACTTGCGTGAAATGACTGGTTGGTTTGAAAGGGCATCGCAGATGAATCATTGCGGGCAGCAGGCCAAGGGAGGTCCGCCGAGCTAGATATACGACCACTGGAGATGGGCTGCAACATCGAACATAGAGGATGATTTGAAAAACCCTCCATGAATGCACTGACGGACGTCCCATCCCACTGACAAGAACTCGAGGACGCCGACGAGACAACTTTGATGAACCTCCGCGGCAAGGCTGGCGTGAAAGGAATACCACCGAAAAGATCTTCCCAGGAGAAGTTGAAGGATCTGTGGGACACAGAAAATGCTTCCAATCCAAAAACCACAAACAAGGTTGGAATCCCGAGTGGCCGGCAAGGGGAGACAGATCGGCGAGGAAAAGGATACCTTTCTTGGTGCCCTTTGCTTGGAAGTCTTCCTCCGCGTGACAAAAGTCTAACTGCGGTTATCAACCTTCCAGTTGGGACTGCTATCCCACCAAAGGCTGAAGTAGACGTTGAAAGACTCCGTGGTTACCCTCCGAAGGGAGTTAATCAGTAGACCAATTCGATTGTTGGCCACCAAGAAGAGCACAAGGCTCGGTCTTAAATGAAACGGACGTGAAACCCCGTCGGCGAACCACCAAGCACCAAGAAGAGTGCCCACTCGACATCTTCTTTCGTAAGGCAAAACGTGAGCCGGCGAAAAGTTGCAAGGAGGAGTAAAGACCCCCTCGCCGACGGAGAGGGGAAGTGAATTGTGGAGCTAAACCTCGCGAAGACCTCCTCCTGAAACCTCTGCCCAATGGCAAAGTCCCAACTGACCTGCTTGGCAGGCGGCCTGTCCCCCGCCAGCTCAACAGAGCCATGGAGACCAAGGCATGAGGAAGCTAGAGGCGACGGCATGATGGCGAAGGGCAGGGGCGGAGATGGCCGGCGGTGAGGGAGCAGCGCAAGCGTGGGGGCGACGGGAGCGGAGCCATTCTCACTATAGAATAAATATTTCTTACACTGATGCAGCCATGTTAGGTTGGGCTAAGAGCACGAGTGGAGCATACAAAAAAAGAAAAGAAAAGAAAGAATTACTGGACAAAGTCGACTATTTAGATAAGAAAGGAGAGAGGGATATTCTATATGGGCAGTAAGTGGAGATTAAAAATCGGACTCTGGAGCGCATAGCACAGTTGTTAAAAGAGGAGGAGGTGAAGTGGTACCAGAGAGCAAAAAGTAAACATCTTTTAGAAGGAGACTCAAACACAAAATATTTTCACTTAATAGCTAATGGCAAATACAGGAAGAGACGTATCTATCAGTTACAGGATTGCGAAAATGAGATAAGAGGAGATGGGGAATTAATTAAATATATAACAAAATACTATAAACAATTATTTGGGTCGCCAAAAAATAATTATTTTCAATTAGATGTGATGAGGGTTAATGACATAGCACAAGTGTCAGAGATAGAGATCTGGAAAATAATCAAACATGACTTGATCAACATGTTTAATGACTTCCATGAGGGGTACCTTCCATTGTACAGACTTATCTTGGAACAATAATTTTAGTACCTAAGATTGCTGAAGCAAATGCCATTCAAACGTTTAGGCCTATTTGCTTATTAAATGTAACTTTTAAATTTTTCACGAAAGTTGCCACAAATAGGGTGATGAACATAGCTCATAAGGTCATTAGCCCCAGCCAGACTGCATTCTTGCCGGGTCGGAATATAATGGAAGGGGTAGTAATTTTACATGAGATGATACATGAATTACACAGGAAAAAACTAAATGGGGTGATCCTTAAACTAGATTTTGAAAAGGCGTACGATAATGTCAAATGTTCATTTGTTAAGGGGACTTGGATTAGATGGGTAGAGGCTTTTATGATTGGTGGTCACGTGGGAATCAAAGTAAATGATCAGACTAGCAAAAAATTTCAGACAAAAAAGGCCTTAGACAAGGAGATCCTTTATCCCAAGTCTTGTTTAATATAGTGGTCGATATATTGGGTGTACTGATAAACAGGGCTAAGGACTCTGAACTTTTATCAGGTATTGTACCTCATGTGGTACAGAATGGACTTTCCATTCTGCAGTATACGGATGACACGATTCTCTTTATGCATCACAATTTTGAACTGGCAACTAAACTCAAGTTGTTGTTGAGTTTATTCGAACAGTTGTCTGGGTTAAAAATCAATTTTCATAAGAGTGATGTGTTCTGTTTCGGTGAAGACAAATTGTTTCAGGCTCAATATACTCAAACTTATTTGAATGCTAACAAGGATCTCATCCGCATAAATATCTAGGTATACCAATGCATTACACCAATGTATTACATGAAGTTGAATAATAATGACTGGAAAATGATTGAACAAAAATTTGAGAAGAAGCTTAGCAGTTGGAAAGGTAAACACTTATCGTTAGGCGACAGATTGGTTTTAATTAATTATGTACAGACCAGTCTTGTGATGTTCATGATGTCTTTTTTTCTAGATACCTAGGGGTGTCCTGGAAAAGTTGGACTATTATAGATCACATTTTTTCTGGCAGTCAGACAGTCAAAAGAAGAAATATAGACTGACAAAATAAGATATTATATGTCAACCAAAAGAACAAGGAGGACTGGGAGTTCAAAACCTTGATGTACAGAATAAGTGTCTGCTTAGTAAATGGTTATTTAAACTGATTAATGAGGATGGTATGTCGCAATGAATTTTAAAAAATAAGTATCTAAAAATCACACAATTGTTCAAGTGAAAAGACAACCGGGTGACTCTCACTTATTCTCCGGTTTAATGAAGATAAAGGATACATTCTTACAGTTAGGTACTTTCCAATTGCATAATGGTAGAGAATAAGATTTTGTGAGGATAAATAGATTGGAAATTATATAGTTAAATATAAGTACCCATCGTTATATCAAATTGTGAGACGAAAAATGCAACAGTAGCTGAGGTATTTAGTTCCGTACCTTTAAATATATCGTTTCGCCGTGGCTTAGCGGATGAAAATTTACAGAGGTGGAATAGGCTTGTTGCAACCATGGCAAACGTCACAATGTCAGAATCTTCAGATTCATTTAAGTGGAATTTGCATCAAAGTGAAATGTTTTCCATAAGGTCGATGTATAAACTCATGATTTCTAATGGCAACATGAGACAAAATAGGGTACTATGGAACTCTAAGTTACCCCTAAATATCAAAAATTTTATGTGGTACTTAAGTAGAGTAGTTCTTACCAAAGATAATTTAGCAAAATGGAATTGGCAGGGAGACAAAAAGTGTGTATTTTGTTCTAGTCCACAAACTATTCAACACTTATTTTTTTAATTGCCATTATGCTAGATTTCAATGCAGAGCTGCTCAGTTTTGTTTTAATGTTGATGTTCCACATAATGTTGCTGATTTATTTAATAATTGGACATTGGATGGTGACAAGATGGCTAGACGGATGCTGATCATAGGGGTAGCATCAATGTGTTGGGCTATATGGTTGTCCAGAAATGGTGTGGTATTTGACAAAACGTTGGTTAAAACTAATTTGCAGGTACTGTTCAGAGCAACCTACTGGTGGAGAATATGGGCTTCACTGCAAAGACTTGAGGAGTCCACCAAATCTATTAAAGAAGCATGCCAACTACTAGAGTCATTAGCTATGAGAGTTTTTGCTTACTTTGGTTGGAGGTTTAGTAATAGATTAATGTACTAGGCTTAGATCGGATTAATGTGAGGACTGGGTCCACAGATTCCAGGAATCGTAGAGGATGGTGCCGTGCGATGCGGCACCCAACAACACACACAAAAAGAATATGACAAAATACAAAGTTTTATTGATATAAACAGTGGAAGTCTTTTAAAATACTTAATATACAGCGAAAGTCATACTCATAGTTAAACTCTCAGTCTAGCTATGTAAAAGTGCAGCCGTCCAGACTGGGAACGCTACACACTAGCAACACTCAAACGGAGATCACACCGGCGTGCAGGGCTCTCACTTGGCGGTATAGCCTGACAGGGGCATCGCCTCATCCTCGGGCCCTTCCTCATATACGTCACCTGCAACAACTTAACATAGCAATCGTGAGCACGATGGCTCAGCAAGACTTAACCGACGCACCTAAACATGAAACTCTACATGCAGAGATACTTAACATAGGAATAGATATTGCAATAAAGGATTCACCTACATGTTGATCCTTATTTTCTTGTTTATTTGCAGCAGGTTAAGAATTCATAAAAATTAACTTTAGTGAGCAGATTCTATAGCAATCATAGTTGCAAAGCAATAATAATTCAATACATCATATTCTTTTGGCTTCTTCAGTATTTACTACATCATAGCGCAGTAAACAAGCAGTACTCGATCCTTAATAATGAGGGACCGTGATTACAATTAATAACACTCGGATTGCATGACACGCACACCCGTGCATAAGAAGCGTGCAGTGCTCCTCACGACGTCATACGTAGCAATCTTTCACAAGAAACTCAAACGACGAACCGGTCCCGCAATCGCAGGCAGAAGGTCCCTACACGGAGTGTGTCTGTGCCTGTTAGCGGATTTACACCTCACTGCCCTCAACCCACCCCTATCAATAGTGGGCTATACCTCGACGCCCAAGTTATCAAGTTACATTGGTTTCCTGTGTTTCATATGCCCACTATGCCTCTCGATACACAGTTCAAACTTGCTCAGCGGGACTGCACATGGATCGGTCCTCAATCGACATAAGCAGACTACGCACGTGAAACCCCGTCTCACTGCATGCTATCCCACTGCTCGGTCTCATATTCGTATTCATAGACCATTCTCATACTCAAACCAATCTCGTCTGATCACTACAGGAATCAGGCAAAGAAGTGTCAGGGAAAATATAATCATCGGGGCCAACAATCTTTAAATCGGTTACCTTTATAAGTTTTAAGAAACTGACGGTGGTAAAGTTATAGCCGTCGGTGTCACGCTGACGGTCGATGGCTTAAATTGTGTTCATACGTAAGAGCGGCTAGGCCGACAAGCTTAAATTATGTTCGTCGGTTACCGCCCAAAAGCCGACGGTTATAGGGAGAGGCCCGCGCACCGAAAAAATGTTCCCGCCCGAATGGTAGAAGTGTCGGTTCGAATGAGGAAACTGATAGCCCTACTTAGATTCATCGGTTCCAGCGCCTAGGCCAACGACCTTGAATTGGGCCCCGTGCGCCTTACATAGTGCCGTTGGTGCGAGCTCCCAGGCCAATGGCCATAACATGGGCCCCGCACGCCTTATTTAGAGCCGTCAGCTCCGTGGTACTGACGGCTTTACTCCCACACCTTACATCCACATCGCACGCGTACAAGTGAAAAAACCTACCACTCGCTAGCTCCCCATGCGTGCCACCCTTGTTGCTCCGTTGCCCGTGCGCTGCAACTCTGCTCCGGCGCCACCTCGCTGCCCCTTCCAGTGCAGCCGCCGCGCACCGCCTCCCCTTCGTCCGCGGCACATCGTCCGGGTCTCACGGGCCCGTGAGCCTACGCTCCTCCTCCGGTGCCGCTCGCCACCATGTCCAGCGGCTGCCAGTGAGGCCGCGCGGCGCCCCGTCCGTGAGCCGTCTCGCCACCCTGTCCGTGCGCCGCGTCGCCACCCCGTTCGTGTCCACTCGACGCCCCGCCCGTTCGCAGCCTCTGCATATTGTACAAGGTTAAAATTTGAACTTGTAAAATTTCTATATTGTGTATGTTTCAATGCATTAGTGTGTGATTCATATGTATGGTCAGTAGTTTTGTGGATTGATTAGTCTATGCATTGCTATATTGTACATTGTATGTCTCAATGCATTACTTACACAATTTTACATTGCATTTGATCCATATATGTGTATCTAAACTTGATTATCATATATATGTTAGTTCCTCAATTTGAAAGACGGAGGTGCAGGTGGTGGAGCTTTGAACAATAACATGGAGACGGATTGATCTTTGCAACGGATATGTGAACTCGTTCTCACATTGAACTTAGTTGTTGTAAGACTATGTGAACTCGTCGTTGGGGTGAAAATTTGTATGAACCTGCATTCCTGCTGTTAACTTGAATTGTGTGAATTGTTATGCATCGGTTTGAATATTGTATTACTGCTATTGCTGCTGTGCTGTATAAATTTGTTGCTGCTGTGGTGCTACTGAACTAGAGGCTTCCCACCCAGGGCACCCAGGGAGGGAGGGAAAGCAGCCGCAATTTAAAAAAAATATGAAAGTATCGCCTTTGGTTTTGTGGAGGCCGACGGCCATAGGGCTTTTATGCCCGTCGATTTTTGTGGAGGCCGACGGCCTTAGGGCTTTTATGCTCGTAGGTTTATGTGGGGGCTGATGACCATAGGGGTTTAGCTGTGTCAGTAAAGGTGGCCCCCCAACGGCTTTAACACTACATAAAACGGGCAACAGGCCGTCGTTGGAAATAAAGACGTCGGGGCCGACGCATATACATGAACTATAACGGTCGGTTTCCGAGCACTGATGCACTTACCTTATGACCGTCGGCCACACTGAAAAAACCGACGGCCACAACTATAGATGTCGGTTGCTTGGATAAATCTGACAGCTCTATTAAAGTCATCGACCGAGCCAGGGAAACCGATGGTCATAACTGTGGGCCTGGCCGAACCACATCGTGCCCGCGTGTGCGTATATGCATGCGTGCTTTGGACCCTAACGCACAACGCCTCTTCTCTCCCACACAACTAGCGCCTCTTAGCCCACTGCCTCCGGTGCCTCCTCTTCACCTACTGCCGCCACCGCATCTTCGCCCGCCACCGCCTCCTCGTCCCCGAGCGTAGCGCCTCCCTGAGCCCCGAGCATGCCGCCTCCTCGAGCTCCGAGTGCGCTAGCGCCTCCTCGTCCCCGAGTGCGCCGCCTCCCCAAGCTCCGAGCGTGCTGGCGCCTCCCCGTCCCCGAACGCGCCGCGCTCCCCGAGCCCTGAGCGCGGTGCATCCGGTCATCATCGAGCCCGCGAGTTCACCCTCTCGGCCTTGACCGACCAATCCCGCATGCCGCCTCTGATCCCTCTCCTCATCGTGGACAAGTGTTGCTGCCTCCGAACGTCTGTGAGCCCCGCGTGCCACCTCTCCCGGAGCCCCGAGCGGTGCTCCCAGCTGTCCCCGAGCCTGCGCGCCGCCTCCCCGTCCCCGAGTGGTGCCGCCTTCCTGTCCCCAAAGGTAAAATCTAGATTGATGATTATTTCCATTGTGGATGAATATTTGTCGATAATTGTGTTCCCCGATGTAGTGAATGTTTTCTTATTTAGCTAGAGACGATAGTATCTAAATGCACAAATGATTATTTGTTAATGATTAAGTTCCCATTTTAGTAAACTTTTAATTTGTACAAATGACGATTAAAAATGGAGATCTTAGCAATGTGAAAATGAACATGGTGATATTAATGCGTCGCACTAATACGATCATGTGAGCTTGATTACTTGTTGATGATTTTGGCAATGCTTAACTTGTTAATATGATAAATAAAATTGTATGCATTAGCAATGGTTATCTTGTATATGTGAGCTTGATTATCAACGATTATCTCAGTTCGGTATGATGCAACAGTCTCAGTTCGACCCTGTCGGTACCCTAAAAACCATACACCCCCTGAGGTTACAAAGATCTCAAGGGAAGGACGTCTACCCAAATTGAAGACCCTCGGAGGCCCACTTGTCAGACATAACCGGACGCGCTTCTCCAACATGGTTAACCCCTAGGTTGCCACGTGTACTGCCAGACCGGAGCTACTACCCACAAGGGTGAAGCTCCGGGCTAGGCACCGAAACGGCACCTCCGGACTTAACCCCTGACCGAGAGAAGCTCCGGACCTGAAACGTGCCAGGCCACCCCGGAGCTTCCCGCTTCCCACAAGCAAGCTCCGGAGCTGCCACGTGTCCAAACGTCGGAGCTGGCCGCCTCAAACCTCCGGAAGACAGTGTAATGACTCCGAATCTTCAAAGGACAGCCGCGGACTTCAAGACCCGATTAATTGTCATTAATGCCATGTTAATGACACTTAATCGGACAATCTTAACACCTGTAACGGCACTGTCGGAGCCCATTACAGGGTTATTAACAACAATTAATCGTGTATCAATACTAGTAACCGACGGGGCCACATGTCGGGCCAGGCTAACTTGTAACGGTTTGTCCTTGAACTATAAAAGGACAGACCGACGATACACGAAAGGGGATCTCGAACGCTCTCAGGCACACACGCATTGACGTGAGCTTTCATACATAAACTAATACAACACCACACACCCGTGGAGTAGGGTATTACGCTCAGGCGGCCCGAACCACGTAAACCACTGTGTCTCTCGTGTCCAATCGTGATTCACCTTCTTGAGTCTCCGCGCACCCACACCGAACTACAAACTCCTTCAACACTTTAGTAGTGTCAGGAGATCTGCCGACTCCAACAGTCGACAGTTGGCGCGCCAGGTAGGGGTGCCTGAGATTTTCAAAGAATGGTGAATTCTGCGGCTGGATCATCCAACGGGCAACCTGCTGTTCAGGCTGTCGGGGGCAATCCCTCCAACATGCAGCCACCAGCAGGAGCCTCAGCACCAGCAGGAGTCACACTCCCACCACCACCATCTTCTCCGGCAAAACGTGCCGGGCAACACGATGGTGCGCCGGCATCACATACTGCGCCGGCAAGTCATGACAACCCAGAACACGCGCTCCATGCAGCGCGTGCTCTTCTCCAGCGACCACCACCTCCGGATGCATCTCTAGATGCCATGGAGCAATGGAGGGCTGATGTTGAGCATTTGGTCGCAGCAGCGGCCGAACGCCTCAACAACCAGGGTCCTCCTCCTTCAGGGCGGGCCCCGTCGCAGCGACGGACGTTGTCTGGAAGACTTGGTCCGCATGTCTCCAACAATCGAAGATGAGCTGCGTCACAGCAAGTGACGTCGTTGCCCTCTGGGGCACGACGCACCCATACGGTATCCCGGCTTTCGACACATGACCTCCGGGCGGAGCTTGATCGCCGATACCGCCAACAGGATGGCCGTGTCCATATCGAGCGAGCTCGAGAAAGACGGGATGCTCAAGACCTTTCTACTCTGGAAGGAGTAGGAGGAGGCTGTTCCGCCCTAGCCATGCACCTGCGCATGGTTAGATGACCACAGAAGTTCCGGCCACACTTGCCGGAAAAATTCGACGGGACTGTCAACCCCGTAGAATTTCTGCAGATATACTCCACTGCAATCTTAGCAGCTGGAGGAAACGAGGCCGTAATGGCCAACTACTTTCCAGTGGCCTTAACTGGGACCGCCAGGTCCTGGTTTATGAGCCTTCCACCCAACTCTATCGACAGTTGGGAGGAGCTGTGCCGTCAGTTCACTGCCAACTTCGGGAGTTCATACACCCGACCGGGCACTGAACTAGACCTTTTTCGGTCGTGCAAAAAGGGGGAGAATCTTTGCGGTCATTCATCCAGAGGTTCTCTCAGGTACGCAACACAATCCCTTCTATCTCAAGCGCTTCTGTCATTGTGGCATTCAGACAGGGTATACGAGACAAGAAGATGTTGGAGAAGCTGGCGATCAAAGAGATCACCAGCGTCACGGAGCTCTTCAGCTTGGCAGACAAATGTGCCAGAGCTGCGGAGGGCCGTGAAATGCACTCCAAACCAGCCTTGGAGGATCACAAAAAATCCTCCAAAGAAGAAGCCGCTACCTCCGGGAGTGGCAAGAAGAAAAAGAAGACCAACGGCAAGAAGAAGCCGTCGGCCGGCACATCCAACGTTGCAGCTACTGCAACTCCTGGTGGCCGGGGGCCACGCCCCGAGAAGCGACCTCGACCGTCTTCCGAAGACGGCGGCAAATCCAAAATGTGGTGCCCCATTCACAAAACGGGCAGCCACAGGCTGGAAGACTGTCGGGAGGTCGAAAACCTTGCCGAGCGCTACAACAAGCGCCGGGAAGGGTCTCCTTTCCGACAGAGGGAGGGAAAACAGAAGGTTGACGAAGCTCCGGCTGAAGAGGAGTTAGGGTTTCAGGACCCCAAAAAAGTCCTGAAAGCCGTCTACACCTCCGTCGACGATGACTCCGACGTCTCCGACAACGAGCGTCGGAAAACCATGAACACCATCTTTGGTGGATCATGGGACATCACTTCTCATCGTGTCATCAAGACTATGCGGCGAGATATGGCTGCTGTAGCTCCTACAGCTAGACCGGAACCACATCGAAAGTGGATGGACACACCCATCACTTTTGATGCTTCGGACTGTCCTCAAAGCATGGTCGGAGCTGGCCAATTACCCTTGATGGTATCTCCCACCATCAACAACATCCAGCTCCATCATGTTATGGTGGATGGAGGTTCGGGGCTGAACCTTATAAGCTTTGAAGCTTTTACCAGACTTCAGCTTCGACCTTCGGATCTTCAGCCCTCTCGACCATTCTCCGGAGTAGGTCCGGGGGCCATTACCCCACTCGGAGCTATAATTCTCCCCGTTACCTTTGGGACACGGGAGAAGTACCGCACCGAGAAGTTGGTCTTCGACGTCGCTCAGATCAACTTACCATTCAACGCCATCTTGGGTAGACCTGCCCTATACAAATTTATGGCAGCTGCTCATTATGGATACTTGGTGTTGAAGATGCCAACACCAGCAGGCATCCTCCGGATTCGTGGAGATCGCACCGCCGGAGTAACTGCTCTGGAGGAGCTCCATGCACTCACCACTGCGCAAGAGGAGGACTCCAGACAGGGGCAAGCTCCAAAACCTCCGAGCATTCGGCAACGAGGCTCAACCTCTGCTCCCCGTGTGCAGCCAAGCGGCGACACCGATATTCCCGTCAAAGTCGTCCAAATTGGTTCTGATGTCACTCAAACCACCCGCATATCGGGTGGGTTGAATGACAAATAGGAACTCGCGCTCATCACTTTCCTCCGGGCTAACGTTGACGTATTTGCTTGGCAGAGATATAGTGGAAGTGTACGTCGATGACATCGTGGTCAAAGTCAAGAACAAGGAGTCCCTCTTGGACACCTTGCAGGCTGTCTTCGACAAGCTGCGGGTCACCCGCACGAAGCTAAACCCAGACAAGTGCGTCTTCGGGGTTAGTTCCGGAAAGCTTCTTGGTTTCCTGGTATGTCACCGGGGCATAGAGGCTAATCCGGTGAAGATAAAAGCCATTGAAGACATGCGGCCACCAACCCGCATCAAAGACGTCCAAAAATTAACTGGATGTCTAGCAGCCCTCAGCCGGTTCATTTCAAGACTGGCGGAAAGAGCACTTCCCTTCTTCAAGTTACTGAGGAAGTTCGGACCATTCCAATGGTCTGAAGAAGCAGAGAAGGCATTCCAGGAGCTGAAACAGTTCCTCACCACCCTACCAGTCCTGGTAGCTCCGAACCCTGGTGAGCCTTTGTTGCTTTACATTTCAGCTACTGACGAAGTCGTCAGTATGGTTCTGGTTGCGGAGAGACCGGAACTACCCAATACTCAGGAATCCAGACCCCTTCGGGAGGGTCCGGAGGTTCCTAAAAGCGGGTCTGGGTCCCAGCTCCCAGACTCAAACCCACAAGAAGCCACTTCAGAGGACCTGGACCCCTCTAAGAGGGTCCAGGTCATTTCTGAAGAAGCTCCGGGTTCCTCTACCCAGAACCCGGAGGTCCCCGAAGAGAGTCTGGACCCCTCCGAGAGGGTCTGGATCAATGAAGAGGAAGCTCCGGACCCCTCCGGGAAGGTCCGGACCATTCAACGCCCGGTATACTTCATCAGTGAAGTGTTACATGATGCCAAGACTCGATACCTAGAGGTGCATAAACTGCTTTATGCAGTTCTTATTGCCTCAAGGAAGCTTCGACACTATTTCCAAGCTCACAAAGTCTCGGTGGTGACCTCATATCCACTTCGAGCGATCCTGCATAATCCCAATTCAACTAGGAATATTGCAAAGTGGGCAGCGGAATTGGCTGAATTCGACCTTGAATTCATTCCGAGACAAGCAATCAAGAGTCAAGCGTTGGCAGATTTCGTGGTAGAATGGACTCCCTCTCCATTAAACCCTGGGGGCCCCAGCGAGCAGAAGACGGAACCTCAAGTTCCAACCTTCACTAAGCCTCACTGGACCCTTTACTTCGACGGCTCCATGCAGAAGCAGGGAGCCGGAGCTGGAATCCTTCTCCTCGCACCAACTGGGGAGAAGGTGAAATACATGGTACACCTTGACTTCAAGGCAACCAACAACATGGCGGAGTATGAAGCACTCATCTATGGATTAAAGGTGGCACTATCATACGGTGTCAAGCAATTGCTGGTCAAAGGAGACTCACAACTCGTCATCAAGCAGGTGAAGGGTGAATGCTCCTGCAATAATCTCCAGCTGGCTTCTTACCTCCTTGAAGTCCAGAGGCTTCAGAAGGACTTCGAAGTCCTAGACCTTCACCATGTTCAGCGTGCTCACAACGCTGAAGCTGACGAACTCTCGACCAAGGCGTCAACTGGAGCTCCGGCTCCTGATGGAACCTTTGTCCGGAGGTTGTCAAAACCCACAGTTCAGCCTGCCGAACTGAACGAAGGGGGCGAGATCAGCATCCCGAAGCTGACGGTCCCGATGGCCCTGTTACCATGGCAGCCATCAAGGGTCGTAGGTGCTGCCGGAAGCTCCGAGCAACCCAGCACGCAAGACTCAAATGCTCAAGTTAGTTCCGATGCATGGATCTCGGAGATCCGGAGCTACTTGAAAGACAACATCCTTCCTGATGATGATGTATCCGCTGATCGGGTAGTCAGATTGGCTAAAAGATACACGTTGGTAGAAGGGGATCTCTACCGGCGCGGTGCCAACGGCATCCTAATGCGGTGCATCACAAGGGAAGAAGGCTGCGAGCTCCTCGCAGAAATCCATGGAGGCGAGTGTGGGAACCACGCATCTTCCCGCACGCTGGTCGGAAAAGCCTTTCGGCACGGCTTCTACTGTCCTACAGCGCTCCAGGATGCCACTGAGCTGGTGAAGAAATGCAAAGCATGCCAATTTCATGCAAAGCAAATTCATACACCTGCTCAGTCCTTACAAATGATACCTCCCACATGGCCTTTCGCTGTGTGGGGGATGGACATCTTGGGACCCTTCCCTAGAGCCGTCGGAGGTTACAAGTTCCTGTACGTCGCCATCGACAAGTTCACCAAGTGGCCGCAAGCAACTCCCGTTGTGACGATCAACAAACAATCTGCAGTCAATTTTCTACAATCCATCGTGAGCAGATTCGGAGTCCCAAATAAGATCATCACTGATAATGGGACTCAATTCACAAGCTCCGCATTTCAAGGATATTGCGAAGACCTCGGCATACAAGTTTGCTACGCTTCCGTAGCTCATCCTGCCAGCAATGGGCAAGCCGAGAGAGCAAATGCAGAGATCCTTAAAGGACTCAAAACACGCACTTATGAGCGCTTGAAAAAGCACGAAGCCAATTGGATCGAAGAGCTTCCGCCCACTCTATGGGCCAACAGGACTTCTCCAAGTCGGGCAACCGGAGAAACACCCTTCTTTCTGGTGTACGGAGCTGAAGCGATCCTTCCTCCGGAAATCACCTTGGGTTCCCTCCGAGTCCGGACCTTCGACGAAGCCGCGCAGGACCAGCTCCGGCGCGAAGACCTAGACCTCCTCGAGGAGGGAAGGTGCCAAACAGCTGTTCGGAATGCCCGATACTGCCAAGCTCTACGGCGCTATCACCAGCGGCATGTACACAACCGACAGCTCGAGGAAGGCGATCTGGTGCTACGGAGAATACTATCCAGAGAAGGGCAAAACAAACTCTCCCCCGGCTGGGAAGGGCCCTTTCGAGTGATCAAAGTATCCCGTCCCGGAAGCGTTCGCTTGGCTACCGAGGATGGGACACCTCTCCCAAATCCTTGGAACATCGAGCACCTCCGTAAGTTCTACACTTAATTCCACGGAGGTGAGTCTTAAGTAACTTGAAATGTATGTTATAGAGTCATTGTACAGAGTCGGGTAGTTCCTCCGGGAGAGCAGCCGGACCTTTCCCGAAAGGTTTGAAAAGCTCATGCAACACTTGACACAGTCTCCGGACTAAAAGTGTGGCTAACTACCCTGGGTCAAACGAGAAACCAAACACACTTAGCCTGGTTCCGTACCCTAAGAGTGTACTTGTTTCCCCTGTACCCCGGACCTATAATGAAAGACATCTTCATGTGAAATAGACTCCACGTGCATTCATTTTTGCATAGGCTCGACATTTTTATTTTTCTCTTTCTTGTCTATAACAGAAACGTGCAATTCTTAAGAAGTTCTAGTTTGACCGGTTTACATACGATTCGAGTTGAATTGTCAGATTTTTTGGATTTAAATATCGTCTGTGGCCAACTCGCCTGAAAGCCGCCAAGCCATTCTAGGGCCGGAGTGCGCTATCGACTTAGCCTGGTCAAGCACCCTAAGTACGCCACTCTACCTACATCCCGGCAGGCCAAAGTAAGGTGGGTCCATGGACAATTGGATCTAAAAGAAAAGACAATTCATCCAGTCGTATTAAAAATCGTGTTCAACTTAAAATTTTCTTGAGAACCGTAAGCCGTGACGAAGTTATAGACAAGGAACGAATTTTACTATTTTTCTTGGCTTAAGTGTGCAGGAAAAATGAACCCTACGTTGATGGAGAAAAACCGGAGCTAACCAAGCTCCGACTCCCACCAGGGCGTCAACCGTCGGCGTTGACTAAAAGATGGTGAGAAGACCCCGTCACTGGAGTCTGTTGCCAACAAACCAAGTGTGGCAAAGGTCATTGCCGGAGCTGCTAAGCTCCGACACCTTGGAGTATTAACTACCGACGCTCAACGTGTTGGTAGAGGCTATTGCCGGAGCTACTAAGCTCCAGCGATGGACAGTGCCGGAGCTTCTAAGCTCCGACAACTTCAGGGGACCTTCACTATCAAAAACTTCGGACCTAAATTCCACAAGTTCGAAGCAAATTCGTCTTCAACAAAACTCAACATCCTTTTGGTACATGTCCACAATCAAATTGTGCACATCTACCAGGGGGCCAAGTGAAGATAAAGATGTTGAAGACAAAAAAATGAAATTCGCAAAAAATTGGGGATTTCATTTCATCTGAAGACCGGAGATTACATCTGGGGACAAGGGATTACAAAATTGAGGAAGAAGAGAAGATACAAGTAAAGGCTAAAAGAGACGGTCCTAGACCCTATGGAAGAACTCGGCGACTTTCTGGGCGACCTCCGACACGCAGGCTCAGGTAGCTTCGCCTTCTCCTTCGACGGGGCCTTCAAGCACCGGGTCCAGAGGAAATCGAGGGTTCCGGCTGGTGTAGCACGTCAACACATATTCTGTGACGTTCTTAGCCAGGGATTGCCCCTCGACCTCCAGCTGGTCCGCGATGACGTCGCCCACCTTGGAGAGCTTGCTGCCTGCGGCGCTCAACGCTTGCAACGCAAGGTCCGGCTCCGGCTCCGGATCATCCGGGTGCACGGGGCTGAAACCCATCGGCGTCAGCGCGTCGTCGGCCTTGCCCAGGAACTCCCAAATCTGCAGGGAGTCCGCCTTCCTCAAGTTCTTCATCTCTTCCAGGGATCTCCGGGCCGCCGTCAGCTCCGAATTCTCGCGGGCGAGGCGCTCAACTTCTTTGGCGTTTTGCTGGATCTTCGCAGCAACCCGCTTCTCAAGTCTTCCGAGCTCCTCCTCCCGGAGGTGGATCTTGTTCCGGCGGTCGACCAGGTCCTTCTCCCTAGCCTCCACTTTCTTCTCCCGGGCGACAAGGGCACACTCGTATTCGTAGAGTTCCTGCCCCCGCACCCAGGTCTTCTCCTCTTCCTCGAGGCAGCGCTCTTCCAATTTCTTAGTGCGCTCCTCGAGGCCCTTGTCCGCCAGAGCTGTTTTCTCGGCGAGCTCTTCTTCCCGTCGCAAGACGTCATCCCGTAGCTCTAGGAGTTTTTGCTCCTCGTCCTCGAGCCGTCTTTCCCTCCCTTCAAGTGCTTCTCGGCGCTTGATGAGTGCGGTGCTGATGGCCTCGAGCTGATCAAACCGAGCATTGGCCGCGTCGTTAGCAGCCTTAGCTCGGTCGTGGAACTCCCGGGATTGAGCATCGAGGGCATGAGTCATGCTCTCCCTCTCGTCCAGCAGCTTACCCCAGAGCTCCAGGCGGATCTTCTCCCGCTGGATCCACTCCTTGTCATCCGCAAGCCTCGACTGCGCCAGCTTAGTCTCGAAGTGGAGCCAATTACGCCACCGCCTAAGGGTTTGGCGCTCCTCTTCAAGAGCCTTGCTGTCGTGGAAGAAGGCCAGTTGGACCTGACGAAGACTGGAGCAGACGTTATCGATGGACATCGACAGCGAGATGGGCTCCGGACCTGCTGGGATCTCTTCCGCTGGTTCCAGCGGGTCTTCACATACAAAAATTGGGTCCCACTCTACGAGAGTGGAACCCCGAGCTTGCAAAGCGCTAGGGCCTTCCTCCGGGATGACCTCAGTCGCCATCGAAGAAGGTCCCGCCGCCAAGTCTTTATTTGCCCCCTCAGGCTGGGGGCCGGCGACTTCGTTCAGGCACTCTGGCTCTGCCACAGGTACCATCGACGTCGTCGCCTCCGGAGCAGGAGTCGCTACTGGCTCCGGCCGGGACACCTCTTCTGAGGGAGGCTCAAGCTCCCTCGCCTCTTCAGCCGCCGGCTCTGCGGCCGGCGCTCCAACAATCACCGGCTCTGCGGCCGGTGCTTCGGAAGTAACCGGCTCAACTGCCGGAACTACTTCGACTTCCGGCTCACATGCCGGGGCTTCAACCACCTCCGGCTCAATCGCCGGGGCTTCAGCACTTTCCGGCCCCGAAGCCGGGTCTGCTACTTCCTCCGACTCAACAGCCGGAGCTTCTACTACTGCAGCACCAGGACCCGGAGCTTCCACTTCCGGGACGGGTGCCGCTGGCGCATCTTCATTCCCGTGGTTCGGCGCTACCACAGGAACTTCTGGAGACGAGTCGAGGTCCATGACCACGACAGCCGGCGCCGGAGCTGTCGCAGCCTCCGCTTGGGGCGGCACCGGGACTGGAGCAGAAGCCCTCGCAGCCTCAGACACTGTGGCTGAGGGTGGAGCTTCACTCCCCTTCTTGGGAACGCTGCAGATGAAGAACGAAAAAACTGAGCAAACAGATGCTACAATTAAAAAGTTAATCGAGGTAAAAAAGAAAAATTACCTTGGGAGGCTCCCGCACCAGCTTGCGCGGAACCTCTTTCCCGGACGATCCGGGCTGGCCACGGTCGGCGTAGGAGCTCCGGGAGGACTCCCAGGACTTGCCACAGCCGCGGGCGTTTCCCGGGTCGGAGCTCTCCTTGATCGGGAGGATTCCTGGACCTGGAGGCCCTCACCGCTCCAGATGTCGGAGTCGCGCGCCCGGAGCTAGCACCACAGGAGGGATCCACCACGGGGACAGTCGCACTCCGGGAGGATCCCACCGCCGGAACAGTAACGTTCCAGAAGGACCCCACCACGGGGACAGTCGCCACGGCAGCGGAGGATCTTCCTTCCTGAGGAGGGGGAACCAGGGGGGAAGTGGCAGGCCCGATGGACCTTCCGTCAGCATGTCGCAGCTTCCTCTTCCGGCTCTCCGGCTCCTCCGCCAGCTCCTTGCCCTTGCCGATGACCTCAGCTCTTGGCTGTGGGACAGGGGCGGAGCCGTCTTCGGACAACCCGGGGATCGCCAACCGGGTGGTTGATCTTCTCTCGAGGACACCAAGGTCGTCAAGCGCGGGCATCGTCCGCCGGAGCTCCCTGCTGAACTCAACTTCCACGTTCAGAGGGAGGAAGGCCGGCAGCGGAGTCAAGTAATCTCCGTCAACGTCGATGCCGTGCTGGAATTTCTTGAGGTGAAACTCCAAGGTCTTCCCCACCATGCTGGACTTCAACCCGGTCTCAACCCGGTCCTCGTCCATCACGCTGTTGAGGGCCCAGGCGAGCTTCTCCCTCCTCTTCAGCGGCGCCCACCTGTTGGACAGGAAGTTGCAGAACACCGCCTGGGGAGTCAATCCTCCCTCCACACATTGGCGGATCCTGGTCAGGACAGGGTCGAAAGCTCCCGCCAGCACCGGAACTTCGCTCCATACCGACGTGTCAATGCCGGGCAGACCGTCTGGCAACTCCAACCGCTCATGCTCCTCCACCCGGACGACTATCCAATCTTTCTTCCAGTCATCCCACTTCCCGGAAGGGAATGACCGGAGGTACTTGAATGGGCACTTCTTGCGCTTCACGAAGTAGTAGAAGCCAAGATACTCATCGCTTCGCCCGGTGGTTTGGACGGTGAAGAAGGTTCGGAAGAGCTCGATGCAGGGAGGGATGCCCACCCACATCTCGCAGAAGTCGACAAAGATAGACACAAGGAGAATGGAGTGAGGGCCAAGGTGGTACAGCTGCAGACCATAGAAGTCCAGCAGCATCAAGAAGAAAGAAGAAAACGGTGGGATCAGCCCCACCATGGCGTACGAGGAAAAGTACACCATCTCGCCAGCGTGCTCCTTTTCAAAGGGGAGCTCTCCGCCGGCGCGGACCGAGCGGTTGAAGAAGTCCGAAGACCACCCCATGAGGGCCCGAACCTTCTTCAGATCGCTGTCAGTCTTCAAGCGACTCTCACGCAGACCCAACTCCATCGCAGCACAACTAGGCAAGAGAAGAGGAGCAAAGTACGAGTTGGGAGTTTGAGCGCAAGAACAGATGGGAAGCGTAAAGAACTCCCGACGGTGCGCTTTCCTTCTTAAGTAAGCCCTCGCAACGCTTGGATGGAAACTGCAGGGGAGTCAAGGATACTACTCAAGAATTCAACCCTGCCGATGACAAGAGGGCCCGAGACCACCCTGACGATCAAGTCGAGGTTCTTACCCAGGCGAACAGTTGTCATCGCGAGGTGGGAAACCCAAAGGCGGCGACCTGACAAGGCGCGCGGAACTGATACGGTTTTCGTATCGGGAACCGGCGACCTTCAATTGCGAGAGATCCGCACGTCAAAGATCTTATCTGCCGCCTGAGGTGCGCCACGCGTCGGGATTTAACCGTAAAGCCCCGCCAACGGCACCTCCGAAGACCCTTGAAGAACCAGTTCAAGAGTCGCGAGTATGGACCCACCTCCGACGGAATGACTTCACCCCGGTGACTTTCCCCGGAGGTAGGTCCAGGGGGCCACTGTCGGTACCCTAAAAACCATACACCCCCTGAGGTTACAAAGATCTCAAGGGAAGGACGTCTACCCAAATTGAAGACCCTCGGAGGCCCACTTGTCAGACATAACCGGACCCGCTTCTCCAACATGGTTAACCCCTAGGTTGCCACGTGTACTGCCAGACCGGAGCTACTACCCACAAGGGTGAAGCTCCGGGCTAGGCACCGAAACGGCACCTCCGGACTTAACCCCTGACCGAGAGAAGCTCCGGACCTGACACGTGCCAGGCCACCCCGGAGCTTCCCGCTTCCCACAAGCAAGCTCCGGAGCTACCACGTGTCCAAACGTCGGAGCTGGCCGCCTCAAACCTCCGGAAGACAGTGTAACGACTCCGGATCTTCAAAGGATAGCCGCGGACTTCAAGACCCGATTAATTGTCATTAATTCCATGTTAATGACACTTAATCGGACAATCTTAACACCTGTAACGGCACTGTCGGAGCCCGTTACAGGGTTATTAACAACAATTAATCGTGTATCAATACTAGTAACCGCCGGGGCCACATGTCGGGCCAGGCTAACTTGTAACGGTTTGTCCTTGAACTATAAAAGGACAGACCGACGATACACGAAAGGGGCTCTCGAACGCTCTCAGGCACACACGCATTGACGTGAGCTTTCATACATAAACTAATACAATACCACACACCCGTGGAGTAGGGTATTACGCTCAGGCGGCCCGAACCACGTAAACCACTGTGTCTCTCGTGTCCAATCGTGATTCACCTTCTTGAGTCTCCGCGCACCCACACCGAACTACAAACTCCTTCAACACTTTAGTAGTGTCAGGAGATCTGCCGACTCCAACAGTCGACAGACCCAATGTCGCAGGTACGTATGCATGTTTTAGTTGAGATCGAATAATGCTTACCATAATATGTGTTACATTAATTAACTGAATATTATTACTTGATGCAGTTCTTACCTCAAGGTGGCATAGGATCGCAGTTCGGTATGCCTCATCCTCCTGTTGGTCCCTCGTCACAGGTATAAGTGCATGCATGTCTTACTAATTTGAATTGCAATACAAAATAGTGATAATATTTGTCACAGGGTTCCGAGAGTGGTCAGATACATTTTCCACCACCTTAAGGATTTATGCCGATGTTGACCGCAAATCATCCAGAATGGCCACCATATCCGAGTATTTTCCCGCCGATGTCCTTAGGTCCAGTGCAACCTCAACCATCAACACCTTCACTCGCAGCGGTATGATTTAAATCAGTAGCTCTCCTGAATCCTTAGACATAATCTAGTTACTTATGTGAGTATTCTTTTAACATATAATTCAATTATTGAATTTACAGATTTAGACTTGTGAATTGTAAGTAAAAATATAAACTTTACTTGTATTTTTTTATTGTCGTGTTCTCGTCAAGGAACGCCCGATGTGTGTGATGGTTTCCTCGATTTGAACAGTGGAGGTGCGAGCCGCGGATGTGTGAGCGGTGGAGGTGCGAGTGGCTGAGGTGCGAGTTGCAGAGGTAGGAGTGCCGAAGGTGGGAGTGGTGGAGCTTAGGACAACAACATTATCGGTACCTTGAGTACCGTATACCTCTTGAGATTGCAAAGATCTCAAGGAAATGTCATCTACTTGATTTGAAGACCTTCAGAGGCCCACATGTCAGACATAACCGGACCCGCTTCCCCAACATGGTTAGTCCCAAGGTCGCCACGTGTACCATCAAACCGATGCTACCACCCACAAGTGGGAAGCTCCGGGCTATGTACCATAACGGCACCCCCGGACCTAACCTCAGACCGAGGGAAGCTCCAGAACTGACACGTGTCTGGTGGCACCGGACCTATCTGTTCCCCACAGTATGCTCTGGAGCTTCCATGTGTCCAACCGTCGGATTTTCAGCCTCAAACCTCCGGTAGAATCCACAACAGCTCTGGATCTTCAAAGGGGAATCAAGGACTTCAAGATCCGATTAAGTGTCATTAATACTATGTTAATGACACACGATCGGACGACTCTTATTACCAGTAACGTCGCTGTCAAAGCCCGTAACTCGATCATTAAGGGTAACTAAGCGCATCAAATGTGTATCAATATTAGTAGCCGCCGGGGCCACATGTCGAGCCAGGCCAACTTGTAACGGTCTGCCCTTGTACTATAAAAGGACAGGCCGACGATACATAGGGGGGGGTCTGAACTGATCTGATCGAGTCTGATCGGCTCACACGCGCTCTCAACTCACGTCACCTGAGTTGAGTTCATACATCTAATACAACACCAACACACCCCGTGGAGTAAATCTTTGTGTCTCCTGTATTACGCTCAGGCGGCCCGAATTACGTAAATCTTTGTGTCTCCTGTGTCATTTTACATTTCACCTTCTTGAATCTCTGTGCGCCCACACCGAACCTCAAACTTCGCAAACACTTTTAGTAGTGTCAGGAGATCTGCCGGATCAAAACCACCGATAGGTTGCGCGCCAGGTAGGGGCGTCTGAGATTTCAAGAATGGTGAACTCAGCTGCTGAATCATCCAATGGTCATCCCGCTGTTCAAGCTGCTGGGGGCAATCCCTCCAATATGCAGCCACCAGCAGGAACCTCAGTTCCAGCAGGAGTCAAACTTCCACCACCGCCGCCTCCACCAGCAAATCAAGTTGGGCAGTGCGTTGGTGCACGGGCGTCAATCAATGCGTCGGCGAATCATGACAACCCAGAACACGCGCTCCATGTAGCACGTGCTCTCCTTCAGCGCCCACCACCTCCGGATGCATCCCGGGATGCAATGGAGCAGTGGAGGGCCGATGTGGAACACTTGGTTGCAGCAGCAGCCGACCGCATCAGTAACCAGGGTCCTCCTCCTTCAGGACGGGCCCCGTTGCAGTGATGGACCTTGTCTGGCAGACTTGGTCCGCACGTTTCCAACAACAGGAGATGTGTTGCGTCACAACAAGTGACGTTGTTGCCCTCTGAGGCGCGACGCACTCACACGGTATCAAGGCTTTCAACTCATGACCTCCGGGCGGAGCTTGATCGCCGATACCGTCAACAAGACGGCCAAGTCCATATCGAGCGTGCTCGTGAAAGACAAGAAGCTCAGGACATTCCTGCTCCTGAAGGAGTAGGAGGAGGCTGTTCAGCCCTGGCCATGCATCCTCGTATGGTCAGGTGGCCACAGAAATTCCAGCCTCACCCGCCGGAGAAGTTTTACGGGACCGTTAATCCCGTCGAATTTCTTCAGATTTAATCCACTGCTATCCTGGCAGCTGGAGGAAATGAGGCCGTAATGGCCAACTATTTTCCAGTGGCTTTAACTGGGACCGCCCGGTCCTGGTTTATGAGCCTTCCACCCAACTCCATCAACAGTTGGGAGGAGTTGTGCCGACAGTTCACCGCCAACTTCGGGAGTTCATACACCTGACCAGGCACCGAACTGGACCTTTTTGCAGTCGTGCAAAAAGGGGGAGAATCCCTGCGATCATTCATCCAAAGATTCTCTCAGGTACGAAACACTATCCCTTCTATCTCTAGCGCTTCTGTCATTATGGCATTTATACAGGGCGTACAGGATAAGAAGATGTTGGAGAAACTGGCGATCAAGGAGATCACCAGTGTCACGGAACTCTTCAGCTTGGCCGACAAATGTGCCAGAGCTGCGGAGGGCCGTGAAATGCACTCCAAACCACCTCCGGAGGATCACAAAAAATCCTCCAAAGGCGAAGCCACTACCTCCGGAAGTGGAAAAAAGAAGAAAAAGACCAACGGCAAGAAGAAGCCGTTGGCCGGCGCATCTAATGTTGCAGCTACTGCAGCTCCGGGTGGTCGGGGGCCACGCCCCAAGAAGCGACCTCGACCATCTTCTGAAGACGGTGGCAAACCCAAGGTGTGGTGTCCAATTCATAAGACGGACAGACACAGTTTGGAAGACTGTCGGGAGGTCCAAAACCTTGCCGAGCGCTACAACAAGCGCCGTGAAGAAGTTCATTTCCGACAGAGGGAAAGAAAACAAAAAGTTGACGAAGCTCCGGCTGAAGAGGAGTTAGGTTTTCAGGATCCTAAAAAGGTACTGAAGGCTGTCTACACCTCTATCGACGACGATTCTGATGTCTCTGACAACGAGCGTCGGAGAACCATGAACACCATTTTTGGTGGATCATGGGACATCACCTCCCGCCGCGTCCTCAAGACAATGCGTCGGGACATGGCCGCTGTAGCTCCTACAGCCAGGGCGGAGCCTCATCAGAAGTGGATGGACACAACCATCACTTTTGATGCTTCGGACTGCCCTTGAAGCATGGTTGGAGCAGGCCAGTTACCTTTGATGGTATCTCCTACCATCAATAACATTCAGCTCCACCATGTTATGGAAGACAGAGGTTCGGGGCTGAACCTCATAAGCTTCGAAGCTTTTACCAAGCTTCAGCTCCGACCTTCGGATCTTCACCCCTCCCGACCTTTCTCCGGAGTAGGTCCGGGAGCCATTACCCCACTCGGTGCTATTACTCTCCCCGTTACCTTCGGGACCCGGGAGAAGTATCACACTGAAAATTTAGTGTTTGACGTTGCTCAGATCAACTTACCTTTCAACGCCATCTTGGGTAGGCCTGCCTTGTACAAATTCATGGCAGCTGCTCATTATGGCTACCTGGTGTTAAAGATGCCAACACTAGTAGGCGTTCTCCGGATCCGCGGAGATCGCACTGCAAGAGTAACCTCTCTGGAAGAACTTCATGCGCTTACTACGACGCAAGAGGAGGACTCCAGGCAGGAGCAAGCTCCAAAACCCCCGAGCATTCATCAACGAGGCTCAACTTTTGCACCTCGTGTGCAGCCAAGCGACGACACTGACATTCCCGTCAAAGTCGTCCAAATCGGTTCCGATGCCGGTCAGACCACGCGTATATCGGGGGGACTGAATGACAAATAGGAACTCGTGCTCATCGCTTTCCTCCGGGCTAATGTCGATGTGTTTGCCTGGCAACCGTCACAAATGCCTGGGATCCCCAGGGAAGTGATTGAGCACAATCTGAAGATCTACCCTGACGCCCGGCCCGTGCATCAGAAGCCTCGGAAGCAATCCGTGGAGCGACAGAACTTCATTCGACAAGAAGTGAAGAAGTTGCTCGAAGCTGGATTCATCCGAGAAGTCTTCCATCCAAAATGGCTGGCAAACCCAGTCGTTGTGCCCAAGGCCGGCGGGAAGCTTCAGATGTGTATTGACTACACAACACTAAATAAGGCATGTTCAAAAGATCCATTCCCACTACCTAGAATAGATCGGATAGTGGATTCCACCTTCGGGTGTGAATTACTGTGTTTCCTAGACGCATATTCTGGGTATCATCAAATCAGAATGTATAGGGAAGATGAAGAGCATACATCTTTCATCACAGTAGATGGATTGTACTGTTATACAGCCATGCCATTTGGTCTCAAGAATGCAGCTTCAACCTTTGTACGATCTATGTACAAAACTTTTGAAGAACATTATTAGAGACATAGTGGAATTGTACGTCGATGACATCGTGGTCAAGGTCAAGAACAAGGAGTCAATCCTTGACACCTTATAGGCTGTCTTCGACAAGCTGCGAGTCACCCGTACAAAGCTAAACTCAGACAAGTGTGTCTTCGGGGTTAGCTCCGGAAAACTTCTTGGTTTCCTGGTAAATCACCGGGGCATAGAGGCTAATCCGGCGAAGATCAAAGATATTGAAGACATGCGGCCACCAGCCCGCATCAAGGATGTCCAAAAGCTGACTGGATGTCTAGCAGCCCTCAGCTAGTTCATTTCAAGACTGGTGGAACGGGCACTTCCCTTCTTCAAGTTATTGAGGAAGTCCGGACCATTCCAATGGTCTGAAGAAGCAGAAAAGGCGTTCCAGGAGCTAAAACAGCTCCTCACCACCCTACCAACTCTGGTAGCTCCGAACCCTGGTGAGCCTTTGCTGCTTTACATTTCAGCAACTGACGAAGTCGTCAGTATGGTCCTGGTTGCGGAGAGATCAGAACCATCCCATGCTCAGGAATCCAGACCCCTCCGGGAGGGTCTGGAGGTTCCTAAAAGTGAGTCTGGGTCCCAGTTCCCAGACTCGAGTCCACAAGAAGTTACTTTAGAAGACCCAGACCCCTCTGGGAGGGTCCAGATCGCTTCTGAAGTAGCTCCGGGTCCCTCCAGCAAGGACCCGGAGGTCCCCGAAGAAGGTCCGGATCCCTCCGGGAGGATCCGGGTGAATGAAGAGGAAGCTTCGGGCCCCTCCGGGAGGGTTCGGACCATCCAACGCCCAGTGTACTTCATCAGTGAAGTACTTCATGACGCCAAGACTCGATACCAAGAGGTGCATAAGCTGCTCTATGTAGTTCTTATCGCCTACAGGAAGCTTCGCCATTACTTCCAAGCTCACAAGATTTAAGTGGTGACTTCTTACCCACTTCGAGCAATCTTGCATAATCCCAATTCAACTGGGAATATTGCAAAGTGGGCAGCGGAATTGGCCGAATTCGATCTCGAATTCATTCCAAGACAAGCAATCAAGAGTCAAGCATTGGCAGATTTTGTGGCGGAATGGACTCCCTCTCCATCAAACCCTGGGGGCCCCAGTGAGCAGAAGCCAGAACACAAGGCTTCGGTCTTCACCAAGCCTCACTGGACCCTCTACTTCGACGGTTCCATGCAAAAGCAGGGGGACGGAGCTGGAATCCTTCTCCTCGCACAAACTGGGGAGAAGGTAAAATACATGGTACACCTTGACTTCAAGGTGACCAACAACATGGCGGAGTACGAAGCACTCATCTACGGACTAAAGGTGGCACTGTCATACGGTGTCAACCAGCTGCTGGTCAAGGGAGACTCACAGCTCATCATTAAACAACTGAAGGGTGAATGCTCCTACAACAATCTCCAGCTAGCTGCTTACCTCCTTGAAGTCCAGAGGCTTCAGAAGGACTTCGAAGTCCTAGACCTCCACCACGTCCAGCATGTCCACAACGCAGAAGTCGACGATCTCTCGACAAAAGCGTCAACCAGAGATCCAGCTCCTGACGGAACTTTTGTCCGGAGGTTGTCAAAACCCACAGCTCAGCCTGCCGAACTGAGCGAAGGGGGTGAAATCAGCATCCCGAAGCTGACGGTCCCGATGGCCCTGTTACCATGGCAGCCATCAAGGGTTGTAGGTGCTGCTGAAAGCTCCGAGCAACCCAGCACGCAAGACTCAAATGCTCAAGTTAGCTCCGATGCATGGATCTCGGAGATCCGGAGCTACTTGAAAGACAACATCCTTCCTGACAATGATGTATCCGCTGACCGGATAGTCAGATTGGCTAAAAGATACACGTTGGTAGAAGGGGATCTCTACCGGTGCGGTGCTAACGGCGTCCTAAGCGGTGCATCACAAGGGAAGAAGGCTGCGAGATCCTCACAGAAATCCATGGAGGCGAGTGTGGAAACCACGCGTCTTCACGCACGCTGGTCAGTAAAGCCTTCCGGCATGGCTTCTACTGGCCTACAGAACTCCAGGATGCAACTGAGCTGGTGAAGAAATGCGAAGCATGCCAATTTCATGCAAAGCAAATTCACACACCGGCTCAGCCTCTACAAATGATACCTCCTACATGGCCCTTCGCTGTGTGGGGGATGGACATCTTGGGATCTTTCCCAAGAGCCGTCGGAGGTTACAAGTTCATGTACGTCGCCATTGACAAGTTCACCGAGTGGCCGGAAGCAACTCCAGTTGTGACAATAAACAAGCAATCTGCTATCAACTTTTTGCAGTCCATTGTATGCAGATTTGGAGTCCCAAACAAAATCATTACTGATAACGGGACCCAATTCACAAGCTCTGCATTTCAAGGATATTGCGAAGACCTCGGCATTCAAGTTTGCTACGCCTCCGTAGCTCACCCGGCAAGCAATGGCCAGGTCGAGAGAGCAAATGCTGAAATCCTGAAAGGACTCAAAACACGCACCTATGAGCGCTTGAAAAAACATGGAGCCAACTGGATTGAAGAGCTTCCGCCCACTCTATGGGCCAACAGGACAACTCCAAACTGTTCAACTGGAGAGACACCTTTCTTCCTGGTGTACGGAGCTGAAGCAATCCTTCCTCCGGAAATCACCTTGGGGTCACTCCGGGTCCAGACCTTCGACGAAGCCATGCAGGACCAGCTCCGGTGTGAAGACCTAGGCCTCCTTGAGGAGGGAAGGTGCCAAGCAGCTGTTCGGAATGCCCGATACTGCCAAGCCCTTCGGCGCTATCATCAGTGGCATGTACACAACCGACAGCTCGAGGAAGCTTATTTGGTGCTACGGAGAATACAATCCAGAGAAGGGTTAAACAAACTCTCCCCCAGCTGGGAGGGACCCTTCCGAGTGATTAAAGTATCCCGTCCCGGAAGCGTTCGCTTGGATACCGAGGATGGAACACCTCTCCCAAATCCTTGGAATATTGAGCACCTCCGTAAGTTCTACACTTAATATCACGGAGGTGAGTCTGTAGTAACTTGAGGTGTATGCTATAGAGTCATTGCACAGAGTTGGGTAGTTCCTCCAGGAGAACAGCCGGACCTTTCCCGGAAGGTCTGCAAAATTCATGCAACACTTGTCACAGTCTCAGAACTAAAAGTGTGGCTAGCTACCCTGGGTCAAATGAGAAATGAAACACGTTTAGCTTGGTTCCGTACCCTAAGAGTGTACTTGTTTCCCCTGTACCCCGGACCTATAATGAAAGACATCTTCATGTGAAACAGACTCCACATGCATTTATTTTGTACAGGCTCAACATTTTTTATTTTTCTCTTTCTTGTCTATAACAAAGTTGTGCAATTCTTAAGAAATTTTAGTTCGACCAGTTCATGTACAATTCGAGCTGTATTGTCAATTCTTTTGGATTCAAATTTTGTTCATGGCCCACTCTCCTGAATGTCGCCAAGCCAATCTAGGGCCGGAGTGTGCTATCGACTTAGCCTAGTCAAGCACCCTAAGTACGCCACTCTACCTACACCCTGGCAGGCTGAAGTAAGGCGGGTCCAAGTACAATTGGATCTGGAAGAAAGAAGGCAACGCATTCGGTTTTATTCAGAATTGTGTTTGACCTAAAACTTTCTTGGGAATCGTAAGCGGCGATGAAGTTATAGGCAAGGAGCGAATTTTACTATTTTTCTTGGCTTCAGTGTGCAGGAAAAATAAAGAATCCACGTTGATGGAGAAAAGCCGGAGCTAACAAAGCTCCGACTCCCCCTAGATGGCTTGTGATCGATGTTAAACTTTGAAAATGAGCATTACCGGAGCAACCAAGCTCCAGCAAAGCTAGGGGGGCCAGCCGTCGACGCAGAATAAAAGATGTTGAGAAGACCCCACAAGCGGAGTCTGCTGCCGACAAGCTACGCGTTGGCAAAGGTCACTGCCGAAGCTACTAAGCTCCGACACCCCGGAGGGCTAACTATCGATGCTCTACGCGTTGATAGGGACTATTGCCAGAGCTACTAAGCTCCGACGGTAGTCAATGTCGGAGCTTCTGAGCTCCGACAACTTCAGGGGGCCTTCACTATCGAAGACTTCAAACCTACACTCTACAAGTTCAAAGAAAACGAGTCTTCAACTAAATACAATATCCTCTTGGTACATGTTCACAATCAAATTGTGTACATCTACCAGGGGGCCAAGTGAAGACAGAAGTGTTGAAAACAAAAAATGAAATTCATTAACAAATTGTGGATTTCATTCATCTGGAGACCAGGGATTACAAAATTGGGGAAGAAAAAGAGAGAATACAAGTGGGATCTACAAAGATGGTCCTAGACTCTATGGAAGAACTGGGCGACCTTCTGAGCAACTTCCGACACGTTGGCTCGGGTGGCTTCACCTTCTCCTTCGACGGGACCTTCAAGCACCGGGTCCAGAGAAAATTGGGGATCCCGGCTGGTGTAACACGTCAGCACATACTCTGCGACGTTCTTCGCTAGGGACTGCCCCTCAGCCTCCAACTGGTTCGCGATGACGTCACCCACCTTGGAGAGTCTGTCACCCGCCGAGCTCAACACTTGCAACGCCAGGTCCGGCTCCGGCTCCGGATCATCCGGACGCACGGGACTGAAGCCCATTGGTTTCAGCGCATCGTTCGCTTTGCTCAGGAACTCCCAAACCTGTAGGGAGTCCGCAGTCCTCAATCCCTTCAGTTCTTCCAAGGATCTTTTGGCCGCCGCCAGTTCAGAATTCTCACGAGCAAGGCGCTCAGCCTCTTTGGCATTTTGCTGAATCTTTTCAGCAACCTGCTTCTCGAGTTTTTTGAGCTCCTACTCCCGGAGGCGGATCTTGTTCCGGCGGTCGACCAGGTCCTTCTCCCGGCCCCTAACTTTCTTCTCCCTGGCAGTGATGGCACACTCTTGCTTGTAGAATTCCTGCCCTCGCACCCAGGCCTTCTCCTCCTCCTCAACGCAACGCTCCTCCAATTTCTTGGTGCGTTCTTCGAGGCCCTTGTCAGCCAGAGCAACCTTTTCGGCGAGCTCCTCCTCCCTCTTCAAGACATCATCCCGCAGCTCTAGGAGTTTTTGCTCTTCGTCTTCGAGCTTCTTCTCCCTCTCCTCAAGTGCCTCCCGGCGCTTGATGAGGCTAGTGTTAATGGCTTCAAGCCTTTCTTGGCAATCATCAGCCGCACTATTAGCTGCCCTGGCCTACTCATAAATGGCCCGGGATTGAGTGTCGAGGGCACGAGTCAAGCTCTCCCTATCATCCAATAATTTGCCCCAGTATTCCAGGTGGGCCTTCTCCTGTTTTATCCACTCCTTGTCGTCTGCCAGCCTCAACTGCGCCAGCTTGGTCTCGAAGTAGAGCTGATTACGCCACCGCCTAAGGGTTTGGCACTCCTCTTCAAAAGCCTTGCTGTCGTGGTAGAACGCCAACTAGACTTGACGCATACTGGAGCAAGCGTTGTCAATGGACAACGACAGGGGAATAGGGTCCGGGCCTACTGGGGTCTCCTCTGCTGGTTCCAGCAGGTTCTCGCTTACAAAAATTGGGTCCCACTCCACAAGAGTGGTCCCCTGAGCCTCCACGGCACTAGGGCCATCTTCTGGGATAGCCTCAGTCGCCACCGAGGAGGGTCTCGCAGAAGAAGTTCCGACCTCCGGAAGTGGTTCCGAAGGCCCTACCGCCAGGTCTTCATTTGCCCCCTCGGGCAGGGGGCCAGCGACTTCATCAGGGCATCCTGGCTCAGCAGCAGGCACCTCCGCCATCATCACTTCCAGAGCAGGGGCTACTTCCGGCTCCGGCCTGGGCTCCTCCCCCGCTAGTGGCTCGGGTGTTGGCGCCTCGACCATCATGGGTTCGAGTGCTGATGCCTCCGCAACGACCGTCTTGGGTGCCGGAAGGTCAACAACAACCAGCCCTGAGGCCGGAGCTTCAACCTCAACCGGCTCAGGCGCCGGAAGGTCTTCAACTGCAACCGGCTCTGTAGCTGGAGCTTTAGTGGCAACCGGCTCTGAGGCCGGAGCTTCGGAGGTAGCCAGCTCAACCGCCAGGACTTCCTCAACATCCGGCTCGCTCGCCGGGACTTCAATAACCTCCGGCTCAACCGCCGGGGCTTCGACAATTTCCAGCTCTAGGGCTGGAATCACTGCTTCCTCTGGCTCAGCGACCAAAGCTTCCAACATCTCAGCATCAAGACCCGGGGCTTCAACCTCCGGGGCAGGTGCCGCTGGGGCATCTTCTCCCCCGTGGTCCGGCGCTACCACAAGAGTCTCGGGGGATGAGTCGAGGTCCATGACCACAACAGCTGGTGCCGAAGCTGCCGCAGCTTCAGCCACCACTTGGGGCGGCACCGGGACAGGAGCAGAAGCCTCCGCCCTCACAGCTTCAGCTGCTGTTGCTGAGGGCAGAGCCTCACTCCTCTTCTTGGGGACGCTGCAGATGATGGATGAAGAAACTTAAAAAACAGTTACTACAACAAAACAACTGTCTGAGGTAAATATTAAAAATTACCTCGGAAGGCTTCTGCACCAGCTTGCACGGAATCTCTTTCCCGGGCGTTCTGGACTGACCATGGCCACCGTCAGCGTGGTAGCTCCAGAAGGCCCCCCAAAACTTGTTGCAGTCGCGGGCATTTCCTTAGTCAAGGCCCCCCTCGACCGGGAAGGACCTCCGGACCCAGAGACCTCAGCTGGCCCTGGTACTAGAGTCACATGCCCGGGGCTAGCACCCCGGAAAGACACTGCTGCAGATGCAGTCGCCACAGTTGTAGAAGACCTCCCCCTCTGGGGAGAAGGAGTTGTTGCAGAGGGTGCAGGCCTGACGGGCCTTCTGTCGACATGCTTCAGCTTCCTCTTTCGGCTCGAGGGTTCGGCCGCCGGCTCCTTGCCCTTGCCGACGACTTCGGTCCTTGGCTTCGGGGCAGGGGCGGAGCCACCTTCAGAAGCCCCAGGGATCACCACCTTGGAAGTCGATTGTCTCTCGACGACACCGAGGTCGTCAAGCGCTAACATCGTCCGTCGGAGCTCCCTGCAGAACTGTACTTCCACGTTCAGAGGGAGGAAAGCTGGTGGCGGGGTCAAGTCATCACCCGCGACATCGATGCCGTGCTAGAACTTCTTGAGATGAAACTCCAAGGTCGCCCCCTCCATGTTGGACTTCAGCCCGGTCTCGACCCGGTCGTCGTCCATCACACTGTTGAGGCTCCAAGCGAGTTTTTCTCTCCTCTTCAGTGGTGCCCACCTGTTGACCAGAAAATTGCAAAATACCGCCTAAGGAGTTAATCCTCCCTACACATATTGGCGGATCCTGGTCAGAGCAGGGTTGAAGGCATCCGACAGCACCGGAGCTTCACTCCAGACTGCAGTGTCGATGTTGGGGAGGCCTTCGGGCAACTCCAGCTTCTCGTGCTCCTCCACCCAGATGACTATCCAGTCTTTCTTCCAATCGTCCCACTTTCCAGAGGGAAACGACTGGAGGTACTTGAATGGGCACTTCTTGCGCTTCACAAAGTAGTAGAAGCCAAGGTACTCATCACCCCTTCCGGTGGTATGGAAGGTGAAGAAGGTCCGGAAAAGCTCAATGCAGGGGGGATGCCCACCCACATTTCACAGAAGTGGATGAAGACAGACACTAGAAGAATGGAGTGGGGGCCAAGGTGATACAACTGCAGACCATAGAAGTCTAGCAGCATCAAGAAAAAGGAGGAAAAAGGTGGGATCAACCCCACCATGGCGTACGCAGAAAAGTACACCATCTCGCCGGCGTGCTCCTTCTCGAATGGGAGCTCTCCCCCGGCGCGGACCAGGTGGTTGAAGAAGTCCGGGGACCACCGCATGAGGGCCCGGACCTTCTTCAGGTCACTTTCGGTCTTCAAGCGGCTCTTGCAGAGACCCAACTCCATCGCAGCAAAGCAAGGCAAGGGAGGAAAAACAAGCACAAGTTTGGGAGTTCAAGCGCAAGTTCAGAAGAGAGGCGTAAAGAACCCCAGACGGTGCGCGCTTTCCTTCCTAAGTAAGCCCCCGCAATGCTTGGATGGAAACCGCAGTGAAGCCGAAGATACTATTCAAAAATTTCACCCTGCCAATGACAAGAGGGCTTGGGACCACCCCGACAATCAAGTCGAGGTTCTTACCCAGGCGAACGGTTGTCATCATGAAAGGCGGGAAGCCCGAAGGCGGCGGCCTGACAAGGCACGCAGAACCGATACGATTTTCGTATCGGGAATCGGCGACCTTCAATTGCGTGAGATCCGCACGCCAAAGATCTCATTTTCCGCACCCGGGACATGCCATGCGGCGAGAAATTAACTCCAAAACTATCGCCAATGGCACATCTGAAGACCTTTGAAGAGTTGGCTCAAAAGTCGAAGGATGGATCCACCTCCGGCGGAATGACTTCACCCAAGGGGTCATCCCCAGAGGTGGGCCTAGGGGGCCACTGTCGGTACCTTGAGTACCGTATACCCCTTGAGATTGCAAAGACCTCAAGGAAATGTCATCTACTTGATTTGAAGACCTTCAGAGGCCCACATGTCAGACATAACTGGACCCACTTCCCCAACATGATTAGTCCCAAGGTCGCCACGTGTACCATCAAATCGGAGCTACCGCCCACAAGGGGGAAGCTTCGGGCTATGTACCATAACGGCACCCCCAGACCTAACCCCAGACCGAGGGAAGCTCCAGAACTGACACGTGTCTGGTGGCACCGGACCTATCTGTTCCCCACAGTATGCTCTGGAGCTGCCACGTGTCCAACCGTCGGATCTTCAGCCTCAAACCTCCGGTAGAATCCACAACGGCTCTGGATCTTCAAAGGGAAATCAAGGACTTCAAGACCCGATTAAGTGTCATTAATACTATGTTAATGACACACGATCGAACGACCCTTATTACCAGTAACGGCGCTGTCAAAGCCCGTAACTCGGTCATTAAGGGTAATTAAGCGCATCAAATGTGTATCAATATTAGTAGCCGTCGGGGCCACATGTCGGGCCAGGCCAACTTGTAACGGTCTATCCTTGTACTATAAAAGGACAGGCCAACGATACATAGGGGGGTCTGAACTGATCTGATCTGATCGAGTCTGATCGGCTCACACGCGCTCTCAACTCACGTCACCTGAGTTGAGTTCATACATCCAATACAACACCAACACACCCCATGGAGTAGGGTATTACGCTCAGGCGGCCCGAACTACGTAAATCTTTGTGTCTCCTGTGTCATTTTACATTTCACCTTCTTGAATCTCCGTGCGCCCACACCAAACCTCAAACTCCGCAAACACTTTTAGTAGTGTCGGGAGATCTGCCGGATCAAAACCACCAACAAACATGTTAACTAATGTGGTTTCTGTTTGCACTTATAATTTGCATAAACTAGGGACATGCGAACTTGTGATTAAAGCCTATGTACTGCTGGTAGTGTTCTGGTAGTGAATTTTGCTGTTAGTTATGTGTGTTGGTGAATTTTGTGCTGGTGTTGTTAGTGTTCTGTGGTGAATTTTGTGAAATTTGTGCTGGTGCTGGTGTTGTTATGTGTTGGAGCGCTCGCTGGGCGCTGGAGGCTCACCAACCGAGGAGGCAGTGAAATGTAGCGCAGTTTAAAAAAACATCATTATAACCGTCGGTACCTGTTAGGCCAACGACGATAAGTGTTTTAAAACTGTTGGTTTGACAATGTGACCGACGGTGATACTCATTTATAGCCGTCGGTTTCGTCACCCGGCCGATGGTTCAAAGATATTAAATACATCGGGCCCCTTGCAGGCCGACAGCCTTAACATTTAAACAAGTCAATTTTTTGACTGATGACTTTAACTTTATGAACATCGTTGCTTTAAAACCGGCGGTTATAACGATTAAAAGCACCGACACCGACGGCTATAGTAGTTAAATATGTTGACTAACAGGCGTCAGGTAAAGTTGTCAGTTCACCGACATTTATACTATATGACCGTCGGCTACAGTACGTAACCGACGGCTATAGCACCGACACCCTTTTATTCGTTTGTTGTAGTGTAAGTCTTCATAAATGTGTTGGTCCCCTCTGCCCGACGGCTTTATGCATGTATCTACTTTAGGGCTTGACGGGCGACAGCCATACTTGATTTACCAAATAAAAGTGTCGGTCTACTGCCACCGATAGCTTTATGCCTTTATGAACGTCGGGACCGACGACCATAATAGCGTAAGAATGTCGACTATGGCTCGTCGGCTGACCGATGCCAATAAACTATGGACATCGGCCTCAACTTCTTACCGAAGGCTACATGTCCAATATTTCTTTGTTCGATTTCTGTAGTGGATATAAACTTTATCTCGCGAGTAGATTTCAACTACTCGACTTCTACCGAATTCCTTATAACATTAGCATAGCATTTCTATTTTGTGCAAACCTACCTTGGCCCTGTTTGGTTTTGATTATAATCGGATTATCGAGGAAAATAAGCCAAAATCCCATGCAAACAGTCTGATTTATTTTTGCTTATCTACTAAGCGGCTCATTAAAAAAGCCCAAAACAACGGCAACTTCGATTACCTGTATCGCGGCCCGTACCCCGCGATTCGGAGAATCGGATGGCACCTTCCATCGTTGCCCTCCCACCCGACTCGCTGCTCTCTACCTCCGTTGGCTTCACCCATCGCTGCACCATCACCATCGCGTCGTCACCGGCTCCGCCCGCCGCCGTTGCCAGCTCCTCCTGCTGTCGTCATCGGTGCTGCCTGCCCCTGCGCCATTGTCGGCTCCGCCTGCCACCTGTGGTGCCTCCATCCGTCGCCGCCAACGAACTCTCAATGTGTGGAGGACATGGAGGGGAAGTGGCTCTCATCGCACGGGTGGTGTCGAGTGTTCGAGACCGCGGAGACAAAGGCCGGGAGCTCGTATGCGTCCAGCTTGCACACGACTACCTCGAGCTCAGCGGCTGCTATGGCCTCGGTATAGCGGTGGGCGAGATTGAGGAGACAGTTGTTCGATGCTCCTGGGGAGCCATGAGCGATGCTGCTCTGGTGTACTGTTGGAGAAGGAATAGAAATAAACTATTATCAAACTAAGGGCATAAAAGTAATTTTGCAGAAAGAATAGGAAATCCATCTGATGATAATCGAGATTACCAAAACACTCCAGATTTTATATATGGAGATTCTCTATACAGCGGCTTATCAGGAAATCTTGTTTATTAGGTAACCGAGTCTTAAATAAGTGAAACCAAATAGGGCCCAAATACTCCATGGGGTTTGTGGATCATGCAAGTGGAGTAGCAAGCATCTTAGCCCTAATGCACAAAATTCACCCTAGACATATGTGATACAAATCAAAACTTTGAAATAGATCTTAAATTCAAACCGGGATTTGTTTGGTTGCGAGTCAGGTTCGAAGTTAGCTTCTGGGAGGATGCTGACTAGTGCCTCCGGGGCCTCCTCGGGCTCGGTCACTATATGTATGCAACAATATATATATAGATGAGTGATATTGAAACTATAAGAAGCAAGCTTCTAAACACAGTTTCTGTTGCTAAATGATTTTAATTGGCTTTGAGATTTCTACAGACGAGACTAGGTACCATGATGAGGATCTGGACCAATAATTGAAGATGTTCAAGGAAGCTTCTTGTCTCTAAAATTCCAACAAGTAAAAGACTTCTCTCAATTTTGGTACTGAATATGTAGCTTTAACATGGCTAATAGTGGATGATATGGTTAGAGGAGGTCTCACTAGTTCTAGCAAAATTTGTTTCATAATTTTCTGATATTTATACAGAGAGGAATTGATTTTATAAGTTTGGAATAAATCTGGAAATGTTTATGTGCAGTTCTGAATTTTCTATGGACATTGAGGATTTGAACACAGTTTGGTCCAGTAAATAAAGTCCAATGAACTTCAAATCTTTACTGAATCTCAAGTGTATTTGAATGAGTGTTCTGACCAAAATTGCGAATTTTCCAATTATTAGAATTGGAGCAATTAATTTCCCAAGCAAATGAATCAAAGGAATTACTTAAGAAAATATAGGGACTTTCATGTCCAACAAATTCCACTAATGAAAAGTGGGATCAAGGTGAGTCTACCAGAATTGATTTGGAATTATTTGAGCAAATCTACTAGGAGCAATTGAATTTTGAAGTTTGAATGTATTTTCGTTGGTGCAAATCTACTAGGAGCAAATCTACATAAGATCTGCTGCCACATGAGATCCAACCCGCCCATAGCCACTGACCAGCGGGCCCCTCCCGGGTTGTCTTCAACCTCAGAATGGCAGCGCCGCGGTGGCGCTCCCGGTGGTGCTCCTCGCCAGCCTGCCGTCCTGACATCCTCTCCAGCTCACACTCGCCGCCAGTGCATAACTTTGAATGGCCAACACAATGGCACCAACGAAAATAGCCATGGGTGGCCGGAGCACCTCCCTCGACGGCGGCGGCGGCGGTTAGGGTTCCGACTAAGTCGGAATTCCCCAAACAAGGCTCAAATAGCTTGGTAATTAGTCGGGAACATTGCTGAGATCATGGGAAGGATGAAACCGAGGAGAAAAGGGCGTGGAATGGCTTGCAACTTCAAGGTCGACGGTGAACAGAGGGATTTTTAATGGTGGTAAGGAAAACTCGAAGCCCAGTCCATTACCTCGACGATTTTTTGTTGATGTTTGTTTGAGAGGGTGTGCAAGAAGGTTGGAACCTATTTGCTAACTGGATTAGAGAATGTAAAAAGGGAATTAAAGTGAATACCTAACCATAATGTTGCAAGCTAGCCGAGACTAGAATGAAGAATACCACTTAGATAAAGGGTCGAAGAGAGAGCTGTTTTCACCGTGATCAAGAAGGTGTCAAGGCACATCTTTTCTATGTTGGGAGCAGCTCACAAGAGGGCTTGATTCGCCGGCACGACGGGGAAGCAGCGGGCGTCCTCACGGCGGCAGAACGGCGGCATCCGCGAAACTGCGAAATACCAATGTTTTAGCCAACAAAACCAAGAGCTCAAAGCTTGAGCAGATAGAGGGAGGTCTTGTGCAACACCTTGCTATTGGAGGGATGGTGGAAATCGACAACAAAGTCTTGCCTCACCGGAAGAACAGAGAGTTGAAAGTGCATCTAGGACTCCCTTGTGGGTTTTGGATGATTTATGACAAGCAATTGGGATCCTAACCTTTTTGTTGAGATGAATGCAGGCCAATAAGGAAAAATGAGCAAAATACTAAAAGGAAGGGATAATGAGGAGCAAAGTGAACTTGAACTCAAGGAAAAGAAATAGTAGATTATTGTGTATGGAGTGTGTTAAGGAAACACACCCAAGAGCTCAATCATATTTAAGCACACACACATATTGCACAAAGTTACACAGGATCGGACTAGTCCGATATCAACCGGACTAGTCCGATATCCTTTCTGGACCAGATCGGACAAGTCCGATATCTGTCGGACTAGTCCGATATCTTTCTGACTTGAGTCGGACTAGTCCTCCCCAGGGCGGACTAGTCATCAACACACTTCACAAGTCACACAAAATCGGACAAGTCCATTGTTAACCGGACTAGTCCGATATTCATTCTGATCCACTTCGGACAAGTCCGATGTTTACACGGACTAGTCCGAAATACCCACTGATCTAAATCGGACAAGTCCTCCAAGTGCGGACTTGTCATCCAACACACTTAGGGTTTCATATGTCCGGACAAGTCCGATGGCTATGGGACTAGTCCGAAAATTTCCAGTAGTGAAATCGGACAAGTCCGTTTTCGACTGGACTAGTCCAATATTTTGGGACACTTAGGGTTTGCTACACATAGCACACCAGACTAGTCCGGTGACCACCACGGACTAGTACGATCTTTCTGAACCCTAATGGTCACTTTTAGAAACCCCATATAAATAGAGGTGCACGGCCCACTTTTACATACTCTCGAACCCTAGCGCCGTCACACCTCCCAAGAGACTCGGAAACCACCTCTCTCCACAAAATTAAGTGCAAAATCGATCAATCCTTTGAGGATCACTTCTAGATCATTGGAGAGACACTTGGCACACATCATTGAGCTCTTGTTTTGAATCTCTAACACACTCCTGCGTTTCAATTGTAATTTCTGAGTGTGTTTTTGGTGGCATTGTGATCTGTAATCTAAGGGAGCTCTCAACGTGTGAGAACGCCCCTTGAATTTGGTTATTCACCCCTTTGTGATTAGTGGAAGAGGGTTGGCCTTCGTGGCGATCCGACGAGGGTAGGGTTGGAGAAGACCTGGTCCTTTTGTGAGCTCCTCAACGTGGATGTAGGCTGCCTTCGTGGTAGCCGAACCACGGGATAAATCGTGTGTCTTGTCCTTTTTGTGTTCATCACTCAAATTGATCTACTTACTCTAGGGTTTGATACACATTGTTCAATTTACAATAAATTGTAGAACACAAGCCTTAATTGTGATACAATCCAATATACAACTGTTAAACTGTTGTTTGATTCTATAATTCCGCTGCACACATTGAAGAATCAACCTAATCGATTAATCTTGATCAACTTAGTCCGTGAACACCGGACTAGTCCGCACTTTACCGAACTAGTCCGATTTCTCTGGTATTGAACTTGTTGTTGAGTGTTGCAGGATCCGACAAAAATTCAAAAGGCCTATTCAACCCCCCCCCTCTAGGCCTACATTCAATTGGTCTCAGAGCAGGTTCTTCAAGAAAGAGTTTAACCACTCGAAGAGATCATGTCGGACATGAAGGACGTCCACAAAATCAACAACCAAGAGGAAGTCAACAACGACAAGACCCAAAAACTGGAGAAGTACCTCGAAGCCATTCAATACTTCGAGGATGACGATGAGGAGACGCTGGAGCTAAAGGCGTTCCTCAGAAAGAAGGCACTTTCAAAAGGGAAAGCGAAAGTTGAAGAGAAGAAGGGGAGTAGTCACACCGACTACTCCCGATATCCTTTTAATTATGATCGTCTAAATTCCGATAACAATCACTACTTATCTATCCCACTTGGAAAAGCCCCACACTTCGATGGGAGTGATTACTCCATGTGGAGGCAGAATATGAAGATGCATTTGATTTCCCTCAACCCAAGTTTATGGCATGTTGTATGTACAGGGATAGATATTCCGGATGACGACGAAGAGCTCACCCCAAGTCAAGAGCAAGCCATCCATAGAAACGCTCAAGCCGCAGCCGTAATCACCTCCTCTCTCAGTCGAGACGAGTTCACCAAGGTGGATGGACTTGAAATTGCTAAGGAGATATGGGATACACTACAAACAGCACATGAAGGTGACCGGCATGTGCGTGAGGCAAAAATTGAAATGATCGAAGGGGAACTAGGAAGATTCGCAATTGAGGAAGATGAGTCACCCCAGGATATGTACAATCGATTGAAGACACTTGTCAACAAGGTTCGATCATATGGGAGCAAGAAGTGGAATGACCACGAGGTGGTAAAGATCATCCTTAGAGCTTTTATGCCTCGCAATGTCGCGCTATGCTCAATGATCAGAGAAAGCCCCGGTTACAAAAGGATGACTCCGGATGAATTGCTTGGTAAAATTATCAACTTTGAAATGATGGAGAAACAAGACAAGCACGTCAAAGAAATTGCCGACCTCACCTCGACCAAGAAGAAAGGAGTTGCCCTAAAATCCACTCTCAAGCCTCTATCCAAAGAAGCAAGAGAAGCACAACTAGAGGAGGACAGTGATGACGAGAGTAGTGAGCTAGATGAAGAGGATATGATTTTGTTCATGAAAAAGTTCAAGAGAATAATGAAGAAGAGACAAGGAACAAAATCAAGTGAAGGAAAGTACAAGGAAAGGACGAAGCCAAAGATGAGGCGGGCGTGCTATAATTGTGGCGAGTATAACCACTTTATAGTCGATTGCCCGTATGAGGACAACAAGAAGAAAACTAAAGAAACCAAGCTTCAACCCAAGAAATTCTTCAAGAAGAAGAAACAAGCCGAACAAGCATACATTGGGAAGGAGTGGGACTCAAACGATGAGTCCTCATCATCCGATGAAGAAGACATGGCTAGCATAGCCATAGAAAGCACATCCAAGAAATCCACACTCTTCCCCACACTCGGTGCAAAGAAGGGAAATGGCACTTGTCTCATGGCCAAGGAAGGTAAACGCAAGGTAAACATCAAAACCCCTTCCATGCATTCCTACTCTAGTGATGATGAACTAGATAGTGATGATGAGGATATGCTAAATGGACTAGATAGGAAAACTGCTGCTAAAATGAGATTTTTACTTGACCAACTTGTTGAGAAGGAGAGGTTAATTGATCGTCAAGAGGACATGATTATCTTCCAAAAGGAGAAGTATGTCAAACTTGACAAACTCCTAGAGCTTGAAAAGGAGAAAAACAGTTCACTAACCGACTCAAATGTTGCAATCAAGGACCAACTTGCTGACCTGATCAAGGTTAACAAAATCCTTGAAGTGCAAGTTGAGTCACTCAAGCTAAGTGAACCTTCCTCCTGTTCAAGTTCACCTTCTCAACCTACTAAAACTGATCTTGTCCATATGTGCACATGTAGTAAAATCAACACCAGTTTGAAGGAGAAGTCAACCACCACAAAGGATAAAGATCCTACCCAGTGTGGAATATTTGACAAGGAGAAGATCAACTATGCACGTAGTGCATACTTGGTCCAAAGACCTCCAAATGTCAAATATGGCATTGGTTACTCTTATGATGTAAAGCAATATGCTGGAAGTCATAAGAATAACAGGAGAAGGATCTCCTTTGTGAAGGGAAGAATCTCAAACTGATAAGTTGAAGAATAAGAAACTGAACTCACATGAATACCGGACTAGTCCGGTTAGTGTACGGACAAGTCCGGCCACTTAGACTAGTCCGATCCATAAACAACAGCAGCTCCTATTTAAAACTTTTGATGTATCTTATGTATTAATGAGAAACAATCTTGGTAAGGTTTATGCTTGTTATGTTGGGCCACGCCATGGGAACACAAAATCCCATATGTGGGTGCCTAAATGTATTGCAACTAACCTCCAAGGACCCAAGCAAGCTTGGGTACCTAAAACCAAAGCATAATTTATTTTTGCAGGCCTATTCCTCTGGTGGATCCAAATGGGTGCTGGACAGTGGATGCACCAACCACATGACCGGAGAAAGGAGGATGTTCGTGGAATATGAAGAAAACGATGACCCAAACGAAGGCATCTACTTCGGAGATAATAGTCAAGGAAAGGTGCTCGGTACCGGTAAAATTGCAATATCCTCTGAACACACGCTTTCTCATATTTTACATGTTGAATCTTTAGATTATAACCTGCTGTCCATATCTCAACTATGTGACAAAGGTTATAATTGCTTGTTCACTAACGAGGGTGTGACCGTCTCAAGGAGAAGTGATGGTTCCGTTGCATTCAAGGGTATGTTGAAGGGAAAGCTTTACCTTGTTGACTTCAACAAGGATAAAGCCGAACTCGACACATGCTTGATTGCAAAAACGAACATGGGTTGGCTGTGGCATAGACGGCTAGCGCATGTTGGTATGAGGAATCTTCAAAAACTCCTCAAGGGCGATCACATCCGAGGTTTGAAAGATGTTGTTTTTGAGAAAGACAGGCCTTGTAGCGCGTGCCAAGCCGGGAAGCAAGTTGGAGCACATCATCCCTCAAAGAACATCGTGACTACAACAAGACCGCTCGAACTACTTCACATGGACTTGTTTGGTCCAGTTGCTTACATAAGCATCGGCGGTAACAAATACGGTTTGGTTATCATTGATGATTTTTCTCGCTTCACTTGGGTTTTCTTTTTGCATGATAAGTCAGAAACACAAGGAACACTCAAGAAATTCTTCAAGCGAGCTCAAAATGAGTTTTCATTGTCAATCAAGAGTATTCAAAGCGACAATGGCACGGAGTTCAAGAACATACAAGTGGAGGAGTACCTTGATGAAGAGGGCATCAAGCACGAATTTTCAGCGCCATATTCACCACAACAAAATGGAGTTGCCGAAAGGAAGAACCGAACACTCATAGAGATGGCAAGAACAATGCTCGATGAATACAAGACTTCGGATCGATTTAGGGCGGAAGCGATTAACACCGCTTGCCACGCCGCAAATCGGCTTTATCTTCATCGACTACTCAAGAAAACTCCCTATGAGCTACTCACCGGTAACAAACCAAACATTTCTTACTTTCGAGTTTTCGGTTCTCCATGTTATATCCTGAACAAGAAGCTCAGGACTTCAAAGTTCGCTTCGAAGTCCGATGAAGGTTTCTTGCTCGGTTACGATTCGAACACCTACGCCTATCGTGTTTTCAACAAGGCCTCTGGACTTGTTGAAGTAGCACGTGACATAGTGTTCGATGAGACTAACGGCTCCCAAAAGGAGCAAGTTGATCCATGTGAATTAGGTAAAGAAGAAGCTCCTTGTCTAGCATTGAAAAGAATGGCTCTAGGTGAAGTTCGACCACAAGAGTCACCTTCACACATAAATGAGAAAAATGAACCACAGGAGGAGACCAACAATCAAGGGGGAGCATCAACACAAGCACGAGAGTATGAAGATGATCAACAAGTCAACGAGGGCAACCACTCAGGGGGAGAAGAAAACGATCATAAAGACACAACTCCCCAAGTGCCCCACCCAAGAGTACACCAATGCATTCAAAGGGATCACCCAATCGACAACATCATCGGTGACATCCAAAAGGGAGTAACCACTAGATCTCGCATAGCTAACTTTTGTGAGCATTACTCGTTTGTCTCCTTTTTGAAACCACGCAGGATTGAGGATGCATTGAAAGATCCGGACTGGGTGGTGGCAATGCAAGAAGAATTGAACAACTTCAAGAGGAATGAGGTGTGGGAACTTGTGGGAAGACCCAATGCAAACATAGTGGGCACCAAGTGGGTCTTCCGCAACAAACAAGACGAACACGGAGTGGTAACAAGAAACAAGGTGCGACTTGTGGCCAAAGGATACTCACAAGTCGAAGCGCCTTCCTCAACGGACCGATCAAGGAAGAGGTGTACGTGGAGCAACCACCCGGATTTGAAGACGAGGAGTTCCCCGACCACGTATATAAATTGCGTAAGGCTCTCTACGGCCTCAAACAAGCTCCTAGAGCTTGGTATGAGTGTCTTAGAGATTTCTTAATTGAGAATGGTTTTCAAATTGGCAAAGTAGATTATACATTATTTACAAAGAACGTAGATAATGATCTTTTTATTTGTCAAATTTATGTTGACGATATAAATTTTGGATCAACTAATCAATCTTTTTGTGAGTAATTTAGCAAAATCATGACAGACAGGTTTGAAATGTCAATGATGGGAGAATTAAAATACTTTTTGGGATTCCATGTGTGGCAACAAAGGGAAGGAACGTTCATAAGCCAAACCAAGTACATGCAGGACATACTCAAGAAGTTTGGCATGGACAAGGCAAAGCCCATAAAGACCCCCATGGCAACGAATGGCCACTTGGATCTCAATGAAGATGGACCTAGCGTCGATCAAAAGGTATATCGCTCCATGATTGGATCTCTACTTTACTTATGTGCATCTAGGCCATATATTATGTTGAGTGTATGTTTGTGTGCGCGATTTCAAGCCAACCCTAAGGAATGTCACTTGACAGCCGTAAAAAGAATCCTGAGATATTTAGTTCATACACCCAACCTTGGTCTTTGGTACCCAAAAGGCTCAAAATTCAATCTCATTGGTTACTCCAATGCAGATTATGCCGGGTGCAAAGTAGATACAAAAAGCACCTCCGGCACATGCCAATTCCTAGGGAGATCCTTAGTTTCTTGGTCATCCAAGAAACAAAATTCCATTGCTTTATCCACAGCCGAAGCGAAGTATGTTGCAGCCGAGAGTTGTTGTGCACAACTTTGGATGCGACAAACTCTAAGGGATTACGGTTACAATTTGAACCGTATTCCTCTCCTTTGTGACAATGAGAGTGCCATGAAAATAGCCCACAATCTAGTTGAGCACTCTAGAACTAAACACATAGACATAAGACATCATTTCTTGAGAGACCATTCCATGAAAGGGGACATTACCATCTCACATGTCAACACCCAAAAACAATTGGCCGACATATTCACCAAGCCACTTGATGAAAAGCATTTTTGTGAACTCCGAAATGAACTAAATATCCTTGATTCTCAGAGTGTGGCTTGAAAAATTGTATACCTGTATGACCTCTTCAAAATTTTGACTGAATTGTGAAAATCATCCCCCTTCATTTTCTTTCTCGAAAAACTATGTTAATTATTAGATCTTGATGAATTATGATCATTGTGTGATTGTTGTATGCTTACTGGTCAAATTCATCAAGATTAATTAATTTGTTTTGCCCCTCCTATTCTCTATTAGTGAAACTTCAAATATATATGAATGGGCTATGCAAATTCTCCTGGTGACCACGGACTAGTCCGTGGTTACCCGGACTAGTCCGCTCTTGCAGACTAGTCCGCAGAGTGCCGGTTAGAACGGACTAGTCCGATAGATCACGGACTAGTCCGATATAGCTCTCTGGATGACTTCGGACTAGTCTGGTCATGTCCGGACTTGTCCGATTTTTCGTGTCCATAACCCTAGCCGCCACCAAACCCTAATCTTCTCATCCCCACATTTGCTCACGCCTTCCTCTCTCTTGCGCTCGAGCTACCAAGGCGATTCTCTGCTCCCTCCGTCGAAAAAGTCCACATTTGGGCAGAGATCAAGCTTGACCTCTTGGGGATTGAAGCTAGCGGACTTGTCCGGCCTCCAACCCCCAAACCTTCAAGCTTCAATCGATTTCTTCGGTAACTTTCTTCAAAACCCTAGAAATCTTGTTTTTCTCCATTGTTGATCGTATAGCCTAGCATCCTTCACTAGATACATGCTTATTTGATGTACTACGTGTATGCTAGACTAGATTTGCATTAGGAATCATCCCTTGACCAACCTGTTAGGTTTTTGAGGATGAACACCGGACTAGTCCGGTCCATGCACGGACAAGCCCGGTCCTCTAGACTAGTCTGTGCCCGTGCACCGGACAAGTCCGATGTTTCTGAACTGAAAACCTAATTTTTCAATTCCTCAATGCAATTCATTGCTATATTTTCATACCTATGCCTTGTATCACTTACCATCACTCTTGCAAAATCATTCTCAGATCATGTCAAGCTCAAACAACGAAATCTCCGACTTTGAGGCCGAGTTGGACCACGAGGTGGCACCTCGGTCCTCGACGGGTCTTGGCAAGAAGCGCCAAGAAAGACCCTCCGAGCCTGCTCCTTCCCCTCCTCAGGTTCGGAGGAAAGTGCTAGCGAAGAAGCCGGCCTCCAAGGTGCCAGCCTCTAAGGCTGGTGGTGGCTCTAGCTCGGCAAGTGTCCGCCAAGCCAAGGGCAAGGGCAAGAGGATAGCAACGGGGCCAGTCGGGCCCTTGAAGCTCCATGCTCCCAGGGAAGGGGTCCAGGACCCTACTGAGGAGAAGTTCAACGGCAAGGGCAGTGATTCTGCAGCCAAGTTCAGAAGCATTGACTGGTATGGCAGGCCAAAGCAAGCTGTCGATGGAAGGTTTTGGTGCAACTTCCATGTAGACTTCTACAAATCGGTGTATCTACCGAAGACCCCCGTGGTGTGCAGTCAGTGGATTGACTGGGCACACCTTGAGAAGAAGAAGTGCTCATCTTTTGATGAAGTCATTGCAGCAGTTGAGAGGCATGACCTGAAGGATCTCTTTGCCTTCAAACATAACTGGAATGATGAAGTGATTGCACAGTTCTTTGCAACTTGCCACTTCTCAAGTGAGGATGAAGAGAGTGTTACTTGGATGACACACGTATCTAAGTATAGTATTACTCAAGAGGACTTTGCTAATCTGCTCCATCTGGACACCTCTGGACATGACAGGCTGATCATCCACAACATAGGTGTCATGGAGAAGGATAGGATGAAATTCCTATATGAGCCGAACTCAAAGTATGTCCCTCCCACTACAAAGAACATGAAACCATTCTTTGTGGTCCTCAACAGAGTGCTGAGGAAGACTATTGCTCCTAAGGATGTAGATGCTGGGAGCGTGCAGGGTTACCTCCGAACCCTAATGAGAGTCATAAGCAAGGACCGCCAATTTGATGTGGCGGAATACATTTGGAACGATATGGTCAACATATCCTGCACGCCTAACAGGTCTTTTGGCTATGCTCCCTACCCCATGTATATGATTGAGAAAGTCACAGGTATTGAGTTCGTGAAGTATGTGGAGCACACTCCTTTGAGGCCTCAGAAGCCTCAACCAGTGAGTGTCCAGGCTGCTCCCTCGCCGGCCTCCAGTACCGAGGCGCCGGCAAGATCAAGAAGCGGTGCTAGGGATGTCCCTACCTCTAGGGAAGCCCCTCAGAGAGGATCAGCTAGTGGGATCCTCAAGTACCTGACCGCCATATTCTCCTCCTGCAAAAAGACCGAAGTGAAGGTCCACAAGCTCAACAAGAGAAGAAAGGAGGACATGAAGTATATAAAGGCCAATATGAAGCAAATCTGCCAGAAGCTGGAGATCGACCCCATTGGATCTCCAGTGATTTCTGAGGAGTCCGACCCGGACTTCACCGAGCTCGGGCCAAGGAAGGTAAACGCAAGGTAAACATCAAAACCCCTTCCATGCATTCCTACTCTAGTGATGATGAACTAGATAGTGATGATGAGGATATGCTAAATGGACTAGATAGGAAAACTGCTGCTAAAATGAGATTTTTACTTGACCAACTTGTTGAGAAGGAGAGGTTAATTGATCGTCAAGAGGACATGATTATCTTCCAAAAGGAGAAGTATGTCAAACTTGACAAACTCCTAGAGCTTGAAAAGGAGAAAAACAGTTCACTAACCGACTCAAATGTTGCAATCAAGGACCAACTTGCTGACCTGATCAAGGTTAACAAAATCCTTGAAGTGCAAGTTGAGTCACTCAAGCTAAGTGAACCTTCCTCCTGTTCAAGTTCACCTTCTCAACCTACTAAAACTGATCTTGTCCATATGTGCACATGTAGTAAAATCAACACCAGTTTGAAGGAGAAGTCAACCACCACAAAGGATAAAGATCCTACCCAGTGTGGAATATTTGACAAGGAGAAGATCAACTATGCACGTAGTGCATACTTGGTCCAAAGACCTCCAAATGTCAAATATGGCATTGGTTACTCTTATGATGTAAAGCAATATGCTGTAAGTCATAAGAATAACAGGGGAAGGATATCCTTTGTGAAGGGAAGATCCTCTCAAATTGATAAGTTGAAGAATAAGAAACTGAACTCGCATGAATACCGGACTAGTCCGGTTAGTGTACGGACAAGTCCGGCCACCCAGACTAGTTCGATTCATAAACAACAGCAGCTCCTATTTAAAACTTTTGATGCCTTTTATGTATTAATGAGAAACAATCTTGGTAAGGTTTATGCTTGTTATGTTGGGCCACGCCATGGGAACACAAAATCCCATATGTGGGTGCCTAAATGTATTGCAACTAACCTCCAAGGACCCAAGAAAGCTTGGGTACCTAAAACCAAAGCATAATTTGTTTTTGCAGGCCTATTCCTCTGGTGGATCCAAATGGGTGTTGGACAGTGGATGCACCAACCACATGACCGGAGAAAGGAGGATGTTCGTGGAATATGAAGAAAACGATGACCCAAACGAAGGCATCTACTTCGGAGATAATAGTCAAGGAAAGGTGCTCGGTACCGGTAAAATTGCAATATCCTCTGAACACACGCTTTCTCATGTTTTACATGTTGAATCTTTAGATTATAACCTGCTGTCCACATCTCAACTATGTGACAAAGGTTATAATTGCTTGTTCACTAACGAGGGTGTGACCGTCTCAAGGAGAAGTGATGGTTCCGTTGCATTCAAGGGTATGTTGAAGGGAAAGCTTTACCTTGTTGACTTCAACAAGGATAAAGCCGAACTCGACACATGCTTGATTGCAAAAACCAACATGGGTTGGTTGTGGCATAGACGGCTAGCGCATGTTGGTATGAGGAATCTTCAAAAACTCCTCAAGGGCGATCACATCCGAGGTTTGAAAGATGTTGTTTTTGAGAAAGACAGGCCTTGTAGCGCGTGCCAAGCCGGGAAGCAAGTTGGAGCACATCATCCCTCAAAGAACATCATGACTACAACAAAACCGCTCGAACTACTTCACATGGACTTGTTTGGTCCAGTTGCTTACATAAGCATCGGCGGTAACAAATACGGTTTGGTTATCATTGATGATTTTTCTCGCTTCACTTGGGTTTTCTTTTTGCATGATAAGTCAGAAACACAAGGAACACTCAAGAAATTCTTCAAGCGAGCTCAAAACGAGTTTTCATTGTCAATCAAGAGTATTCAAAGCGACAATGGCACGGAGTTCAAGAACATACAAGTGGAGGAGTACCTTGATGAAGAGGGCATCAAGCACGAATTTTCAGCGCCATATTCACCACAACAAAATGGAGTTGTCGAAAGGAAGAACCGAACACTCATAGAGATGGCAAGAACAATGCTCGATGAATACAAGACTTCGGATCGATTTAGGGCGGAAGCGATTAACACCGTTTGCCACGCCGCAAATCGGCTTTATCTTCATCGACTACTCAAGAAAACTCCCTATGAGCTACTCACCGGTAACAAACCAAACATTTCTTACTTTCGAGTTTTCGGTTCTCCATGTTATATCCTGAACAAGAAGCTCAGGACTTCAAAGTTCGCTTCGAAGTCTGATGAAGGTTTCTTGCTCGGTTACAATTCGAACACCTACGCCTATCGTGTTTTCAACAAGGCCTCTAGACTTGTTGAAGTAGCACGTGACATAGTGTTCGATGAGACTAACGGCTCCCAAAAGGAGCAAGTTGATCCATGTGAATTAGGTAAAGAAGAAGCTCCTTGTCTAGCATTGAAAAGAATGGCTCTAGGTGATGTTCGACCACAAGAGTCACCTTCACACATAAATGAGAAAAATGAACCACAAGAGGAGACCAACAATCAAGGGGGAGCATCAACACAAGCACGAGAGTATGAAGATGATCAACAAGTCAACGAGGGCAACCACTCAGGGGGAGAAGAAAACGATCATAAAGACACAACTCCCAAAGTGCCCCACCCAAGAGTACACCAATGCATTCAAAGGGATCACCCAATCGACAACATCATCGGTGACATCCAAAAGGGAGTAACCACTAGATCTCGCATAGCTAACTTTTGTGAGCATTACTCGTTTGTCTCCTTTTTGGAACCACGCAGGATTGAGGATGCATTGAAAGATCCGGACTGGGTGGTGGCAATGCAAGAAGAATTGAACAACTTCAAGAGGAACGAGGTGTGGGAACTTGTGGGAAGACCCAATGCAAACATAGTGGGCACCAAGTGGGTCTTCCGCAACAAACAAGACGAACACGGAGTGGTAACAAGAAACAAGGTGCGACTTGTGGCCAAAGGATACTCACAAGTCGAAGCGCCTTCCTCAACGGACCGATCAAGGAAGAGGTGTACGTGGAGCAACCACCCGGATTTGAAGACGAAGAGTTCCCCGACCACGTATATAAATTACGTAAGGCTCTCTACGGCCTCAAACAAGCTCCTAGAGCTTGGTATGAGTGTCTTAGAGATTTCTTAATTGAGAATGGTTTTCAAATTGGCAAAGTAGATTATACATTATTTACAAAGAACTTAGATAATGATCTTTTTATTTGTCAAATTTATGTTTGACGATATAAATTTTGGATCAACTAATCAATCTTTTTGTGAGGAATTTAGCAAAATCATGACAGACAGGTTTGAAATGTCAATGATGGGAGAATTAAAATACTTTTTGGGATTCCATGTGTGGCAACAAAGGGAAGGAACGTTCATAAGCCAAACCAAGTACATGTAGGACATACTCAAGAAGTTTGGCATGGACAAGGCAAAGCCCATAAAGACCCCCATGGCAACGAATGGCCACTTGGATCTCAATGAAGATGGACCTAGCGTCGATCAAAAGGTATATCGCTCCATGATTGGATCTCTACTTTACTTATGTGCATCTAGGCCATATATTATGTTGAGTGTATGTTTGTGTGCGCGATTTCAAGCCAACCCTAAGGAATGTCACTTGACAGCCGTAAAAAGAATCCTGAGATATTTAGTTCATACACCCAACCTTGGTCTTTGGTACCCAAAAGGCTCAAAATTCAATCTCATTGGTTACTCCGATGCAGATTATGTCGGGTGCAAAGTAGATAGAAAAAGCACCTCCGGCACATGCCAATTCCTAGGGAGATCCTTAGTTTCTTGGTCATCCAAGAAACAAAATTCCATTGCTTTATCCATAGCCGAAGCGAAGTATATTGCAGCCGAGAGTTGTTGTGCACAACTTTGGATGCGACAAACTCTAAGGGATTACGGTTACAATTTGAACCGTATTCCTCTCCTTTGTGACAATGAGAGTGCCATGAAAATAGCCCACAATCCAGTTGAGCACTCTAGAACTAAACACATAGACATAAGACATCATTTCTTGAGAGACCATTCCATGAAAGGGGACATTACCATCTCACATGTCAACACCCAAAAACAATTGGCCGACATATTCACCAAGCCACTTGATGAAAAGCATTTTTGTGAACTCCGAAATGAACTAAATATCCTTGATTCTCGGAGTGTGGCTTGAAAAGTTGCATACCTGTATGACCTCTTCAAAATTTTGACTGAATTGTGAAAATCATCCCCCTTCATTTTCTTTCTCGAAAAACTATGTTAATTATTAGATCTTGATGAATTATGATCATTGTGTGATTGTTGTATGCTTACTGGTCAAATTCATCAAGATTAATTAATTTGTTTTGCCCCTCCTATTCTCTATTAGTGAACCTTCAAATATATATGAATGGGCTATGCAAATTCTCCTGGTGACCACGGACTAGTCCGTGGTTACCCGGACTAGTCCGCTCTTGCAGACTAGTCCGCAGAGTGCCGGTTAGAACGGACTAGTCCGATAGATCACGGACTAGTCCGATATAGCTCTCTGGATGACTTCGGACTAGTCTGGTCATGTCCAGACTTATCCGATTTTTCGTGTCCATAACCCTAGCCGCCACCAAACCCTAATCTTCTCATCCCCACATTTGCTCACGCCTTCCTCTCTCTTGCGCTCGAGCTACCAAGGCGATTCTCTGCTCCCTCCATCGAAAAAGTCCACATTTGGGCGGAGATCAAGCTTGACCTCTTGGGGATTGAAGCTAGCGGACTTGTCCGGCCTCCAACCCCCAAACCTTCAAGCTTCAATCGATTTCTTCGGTAACTTTCTTCAAAACCCTAGAAATCTTGTTTTTCTCCATTGTTGATCGTATAGCCTAGCATCCTTCACTAGATACATGCTTATTTGATGTACTACGTGTATGCTAGACCAGATTTGCATTAGGAATCATCCCTTGACCAATCTGTTAGGTTTTTGAGGATGAACACCGGACTAGTCCGGTCCATGCACGGACAAGCCCGGTCCTCCGGACTAGTCTGTGCCCGTGCACCAGACAAGTCCGATGTTTCTGAACTGAAAACCTAATTTTTCAATTCCTCAATGCAATTCATTGCTATATTTTCATACCTATGCCTTGTATCACTTACCATCACTCTTGCAAAATCATTCTCAGATCATGTCAAGCTCAAACAACGAAATCTCCGACTTTGAGGCCGAGTTGGACCACGAGGTGGCACCTCGGTCCTCGACGGGTCTTGGCAAGAAGCGCCAAGAAAGACCCTCCGAGCCTGCTCCTTCCCCTCCTCAGGTTCGGAGGAAAGTGCTAGCGAAGAAGCCGGCCTCCAAGGTGCCAGCCTCTAAGGCTGGTGGTGGCCCTAGCTCGGCAAGTGTCCGCCAAGCCAAGGGCAAGGGCAAGGGGATAGCAACGGGGCCAGTCGGGCCCTTGAAGCTCCATGCTCCCAGGGAAGGGGTCCGGGACCCTACTGAGGAGAAGTTCAACGGCAAGGGCAGTGATTCTGCAGCCAAGTTCAGAAGCATTGACTGGTATGGCAGGCCAAAGCAAGCTGTCGATGGAAGGTTTTGGTGCAACTTCCATGTAGACTTCTACAAATCGGTGTATATACCGATGAAGACCCCCGTGGTGTGCAGTCAGTGGATTGACTGGGCACACCTTGAGAAGAAGAAGTGCTCATCTTTTGATGAAGTCATTGCAGCAGTTGAGAGGCATGACCTGAAGGATCTCTTTGCCTTCAGGCATAACTGGAATGATGAAGTGATTGCACAGTTCTTTGCAACTTGTCACTTCTCAAGTGAGGATGAAGAGAGTGTTACTTGGATGACACACGTATCTAAGTATAGTATTACTCAAGAGGAATTTGCTAATCTGCTCCATCTGGACACCTCTGGACATGACAGGCTGATCATCCACAACATAGGTGTCATGGAGAAGGATAGGATGAAATTCCTATATGAGCCGAACTCAAAGTATGTCCCTCCCTCTACAAAGAACATGAAACCATTCTTTGTGGTCCTCAACATAGTGTTGAGGAAGACTATTGCTCCTAAGGATGGAGATGCTGGGAGCGTGCAGGGTTACCTCCGAACCCTAATGAGAGTCATAAGCAAGGACCGCCCATTTGATGTGGCGGAATACATTTGGAACGATATGGTCAACATATCCTGCACGCCTAACAGGTCTTGTGGCTATGCTCCCTACCTCATGTATATGATTGAGAAAGTCACAGGTATTGAGTTCGTGAAGGATGTGGAGCACACTCCTTTGAGGCCTCAGAAGCCTCAACCAGTGAGTGTCCAGGCTGCTCCCTCGCCGGCCTCCAGTACCGAGGCGCCGGCAAGATCAAGAAGCGGTGCTAGGGATGTCCCTACCTCTAGGGAAGCCCCTCAGAGAGGATCAGCTAGTGGGATCCTCAAGTACCTGACCGCCATATTCTCCTCCTGCAAAAAGACCGAAGTGAAGGTCCACAAGCTCAACAAGAGAAGAAAGGAGGACATGAAGTATATAAAGGCCAATATGAAGCAAATCTGCCAGAAGCTGGAGATCGACCCCATTGGATCTCCAGTGATTTCTGAGGAGTCCGACCCGGACTTCACCGAGCTCGGGCCTCTGAACCCCTCCGAGCTTGCCTACTTTGGCATTGGGGGCTCGAGCGACTCCGCTCCTCCTCCCTCTCCTCCTCGTCAAGCGGAAAGCAAAGAAGATGAAGACAATGACGAGAGGACCGACAGTGAAGAGTGAAGATCTTAGAACCCTCCTCTCTCTCTTTTTGGTGTCTTGATGCCAAAGGGGGAGAGATTGAGGGGGAGTCTTAGCTTTAGCTGTGGTAGGGTGCGAGGAGAGAGTTCTCTTTATCTTTCTTTGTGATTGTAATGCCTTAACGCTGTTTACATGTTAACTATGGTTCTGTGTTGATATGCTTAATTAACTTGCAAATATGTGTTGAAATCTGCAATTTTGCTCCTGAAATGACATATGTACTTTGTATTGATTCATCAATGTAAATTATGTCATTCTCAATGTTTCAATGCACTTAGTTATGCATCCCACCATAAAGAATGCACATATGGATATTTCTCTTACTGCTTGATGTATTTTTGAGTCATATGTGCATACTTTATGAAAACCTCATCTCTTTTTGTCATATTTTGTGAAAACTCAATTGGTTGTCATCAATCACCAAAAAGGGGGAGATTTAAAGTGCATCTAGGACTCCCTTGTGGGTTTTGGATGATTTATGACAAGCAATTGGGATCCTAACCTTTTTGTTGAGATGAATACAGGCCAATAATGAAAAATGAGCAAAATACCAAAAGGAAGGGATAATGAGGAGCAAAGTGAACTTGAACTCAAGGAAAAGAAATAGTAGATTATTGTGTATGGAGTGTGTTAAGGAAACACACCCAAGAGCTCAATCATATTTAAGCACACACACATATTGCACAAAGTTACACAGGACCGGACTAGTCCGATATCAACCGGACTAGTCCGATATCCTTTCTGGACCAGATCGGACAAGTCCGATATCTGTCGGACTAGTCCGATATCTTTCTGACTTGAGTCGGACTAGTCCTCCCCAGGGCGGACTAGTCCTCAACACACTTCACAAGTCACACAAAATTGGACAAGTCCGTTGTTAACCGGACTAGTCCGATATTCATTCTGATCCACTTCGGACAAGTCCGATGTTTACACGGACTAGTCCGAAATACCCACTGATCTAAATCGGACAAGTCCTCCAAGTGCAGACTTGTCATCCAACACACTTAGGGTTTCATATGTCCGGACAAGTCCGATGGCTATCGGACTAGTCCGAAGATTTCTAGTAGTGAAATCGGACAAGTCCGTTTTCGACCGGGCTAGTCCGATATTTTGGGACACTTAGGGTTTGCTACACATAGCACACTGGACTAGTCCGGTGACCACCACGGACTAGTCCGATCTTTCTGAATCCTAACGGTCACTTTTAGAAACCCCATATAAATAGAGGTGCACGGCCCACTTTTACATACTCTCGAACCCTAGCGCTGTCACACCTCCCAAGAGACTCAGAAACCACCTCTCTCCACGAAATTAAGTGCAAAAGCGATCAATCCTTTGAGGATCACTTCTAGATCATTGGAGAGACACTTGGCACACATCATTGAGCTCTTAGTTTGAATCTCTAACACACTCCTGCGTTTCAATTGTAATTTCTGAGTGTGTTTTTGGTGGCATTGTGATCTGTAATCTAAGGGAGCTCTCAACGTGTGAGAACGCCCCTTGAATTTGGTTATTCACCCCTTTGTGATTAGTGGAAGAGGTTTGGCCTTCGTGGCGATCTGACGAGGGTAGAGTTGGAGAAGACCCGGTCCTTTTGTGGGCTCCTCAACGTGGATGTAGGCTGCCTTCGTGGTAGCCGAACCACGAGATAAATCGTGTGTCTTGTCCTTTTTGTGTTCATCACTCAAATTGATCTACTTACTCTAGGGTTTGATACACATTGTTCAATTTACAATAAATTGTAGAACACAAGCCTTAATTGTGATATAATCCAATATACAACTGTTAAACTGTTGTTTGATTCTATAATTCCGCTGCACACATTAAAGAATCAACCTAATCGATTAATCTTGATCAACTTAGTCCGTGAACACCGGACTAGTCCGCACTTTACCGGACTAGTACGATTTCTCTGGTATTGAAGTTGTTGTTGAGTGTTGCAGGATCCGACAAAAATTCAAAAGGCCTATTCACCCCCCTCTAGGCCTACATTCAAGAGCGATGATGATTAATTGCGTACGTGTGGGGGAAGAAACTGAGCAAGGGCATGGTGCACTGGTTGATGGCGTGAAAGAGACCAACACTAAGGGGATGAGGATGCCTTAATTCTCCATGCCACCAAGCAGTGTGCTTGCCTGCTTGGTGCGCTGTGGTGCAGCTGCACCAGCGTTGAAGCGCGGGCAGCAGAGCAAGGCGGTTCCTATGTTCTCTGTCTCTGACCAGTGGGTCCTACCAAGTTCAATCTCTCTTCTCACCTCTGGTCAATGCAATCCCTCACCAACTTGTGTCCAAGATCATGAAGTTTTACAGATAGCCTCAATTAAACAAATATCTAGGATTTGATTCTGAAATCAAAAGTTTGATTTGATCAATTTTCCTTCAAATTCAAATTCAAATTTGAATTCACTTGGTTTTTTATGTCACCACTGAATTAAATAGCAAACATGCCTAAAAATTATGAAATTTTGCATGAGAGCTATTTGGAATATTTGAAAGCTAGTGTTGAACTCAAATTTCCATTTTCACTTAGTTTGAACAGTAGCTATATTTGAATTTTGGATTGTTCCTTTGAGTTTTGAATTGATTTGATTTTCAAATTGTCATTTTAATTTCTTTTCTCATTCTTGTTTTTATCCTTCTAGCTGAGCTTTGCACTATGACATTTAGGGCTTTTACGGTTAATAATGGTGTGCTTCCTGTGATTCCAGTGAGTCTATTTGTTTTTGCAGCATCGGCTGCCTGTAATAAACCTGGTTATATCCTCTATTAAGGTGAAGACCGGGAATACTTTATTCCCTTTACGAAAAAAGTTCTCTCCATCTCGCCGTCTCTGTTTCGTCTCCATTCAACTTGAAACAACACAATTCTAACGCTCACTCTGCCAAACTATATGTAGAGAGTTAATGGAATGATATATTGTCTTGATCTCAAGGGTACAGATACATATTTATATATATAACAGATCATGGTCTAGCTATGTGTGTGCGACGTGTACAGTAGCATGTAGCGCATGCAGATGAGTGTGCGAGACTCGGGCGTAAACGGTAAGTCAAGTGCGTGATCCGGTGCTCGTGCATGATCCTTCGCAAGATGTTCGAGCGGCAGTTGTGATCGTGTGCTCCTTAGATCCAGTCAAGCGGTAGCTGCTAACACCCCCCACAGTCGAAGCGAGGGTTCCCCAACACACAGACTGAGTCCGAAATCTTCGAAGATCTTGGATGGCAGGCCCTTCGTCATCACATTTGCGAACTGCTGATCAGTTGGAACATGCTAGACTCTGATTTCACCGATCGCGACCTTCTCTCTGATGAAATGGATGTCTATCTCAATGTGCTTCATCCATTGGTGAAAAACTGGATTTCTTGTCATGTAAACGGTCGGAATATTATCATAATATATGATTGTTGCCTTTGTGATTGAGCACATGAGTTCATGAAGCAACTGGCGAAGCCATAAACATTCCTGTGGCGCCTGTTGCAACGGCTCGGTACTCGGCTTTGGAGCGGAGACAGTGTGTGGCGTTTGCTTGACCATGAAACCAGTGAGTTGCCCAGGTATATGCAGTATCCTGATGTTGAACTCCCCATGTCTGGGCAGCCGGCCCAGTCGGTGTTGGTATATGTTGTGAGATCTAGTGATGGAGAGGCTTGAATATTCAGACCGAGTTTAGATGTACCATACATAACGAAGTACTCTCGCTTGAGAAGAGCCCAATGACAGTCATGAGGTTGGCTGTTGGACGGCGTAAGAGATGTTGGGTCTTGTAATTGTGAGATATTGAAGTGTGCCAGCAAGTTGATGATATTCAGACGCTTGTTCAATTGGTGAGCCTGTGATAGAGGGCAGCTTGGACTTGGTGTCGAGAGTGGAAATTGATTTGCAGTTTTGCTAATGATGCATCAGATGATTAGCGTGTTCGGTGGATAACTAAATAATTAGGAGATGTGTCATCCCGGAACCATCCTTTGGTTTGAAATATTGTCCTCCTTGATGTGACATCAATACATCATGATATTTAATTGTCGCCGTCAGGCGGTCAGTTAATTATTCTACCATATTAAGATTGACAAACCCATATGCATTAGTAGACCTATTATATTGTTGCGTGGTAGATAACATCACTTACAAACAAAGTAGAGCACAAAAAACTGGCATTATCCGTCATATGACTGCAATAATGCATGTTTGATTAGGAACTAATGACTCTATCACATTGGAATAACAATAGCAGTCTTTGGATGGTTGGTAATGCACTGATATCAAACTACTATATTAAGTGATGCCAAACGGTCTCATCAAGTGCATCCCATTAGCTGGGCACAATCAATTAATCCAGATAGCCAGAATCTGAAAACACCTAGTACCGGTATAAGCGGGTGCATCAACGAGAAGCCATGGCTCATCATGCAAAGCATGAAGAGCAAAACGACGGCGGCGAGCTGGATGGTTGTAGTCACTTTCTCGTTGTGGCCTATGGCCTCCAAGGCCACCTCAATCCAGCACGTACTCTGGCCCGTCGTCTGGCTCGCGTTGGTGGCTGCAAAGCCACTCTCTCAGTTCAACTCTGTGGCTACCGTCGCATGTTGCCTTCGCTCGACAAGAACAACTCCTCCGAGCAGATCAGTGATGGTCTCATCTCCTACGTCCCCTTCTCCGACGGCAAAGATGACGGAAGTTGGCCGGAGGATGCAGAGGAGAGGAGGCAGAGCCATGAAACAACCTTCAGAAGCCTGTCGGCTATAGTCAGCCACTTGACCTCGAGTGGCCGGCAAATTACGGCCATGGTGTGCACTCTTAGCATGCCGGTAGTTTTCCGAGTAGCTCGTGAGCACAGGATCCCGGTTGCAGTGTACTGGATCCAACCAGCGACCACTCTCGCCACCTATTACCACTACTTCCATGGGTATGACGAGCTCATCCACGCACATACCACTGAACCAGAGTATGAGGTGAGCTTTCCTGGCCTACAACATCATCCTCTAACCATCCGTGACATGCCGACATTCTTCACTGAAACTTCGCCCAACGAGCTGTCTGTAACGATCATGCAAGCATTCGAAGAATTGTTCCGTAAAATAGACCAGGAAAGGCCAATGGTTTTGGTGAATACTTTCACTGCTCTAGAAAGCGAAGCACTGGAAGCAATGAAGCCGTACATGGATGTCATTACCGTAGGACCCGTAGTTCCTCCTCTTGGTGTTTCACCACATCGCCGGCAAGCCGCAATAAGTGACGACGAAGCACAGATCCATCTTTTCAAACACGATGAGCAAGACTACATGGAGTGGCTCGATACACAGCCAGAGAAATCCGTCGTCTACTTATCCTTCGGGAGCATGACCACATATACGAAGAGGCAGATGGGCGAGATCATGGAGGGGTTAGAGGGTTGTGGACGACGACGACCCTACCTGTGGGTGGTTCGCAAAGAGGCCGGCGGTTCGTTGGAGGACGTGATGGATTTCGACCTGCAGCAGGAGGTGAAGCGGCGGGGCAAGCTGGGGATGGTGTTGGAGTGGTGTGACCAGCTGCAGGTCCTACTGCACCCATCCGTGGGGTGCTTCGTCACGCACTGCGGATGGAACTCGACGTTGGAGGCTATGGTGGCCGGTGTGCCGATGGTAGCTGTGCCGAGCTGGTCAGACCAACCACTGAATGCACGTTTGGTAGAGAAGCAGTGGAGTGTGGGTGCTAGGGCAGTCCGTGACTCGGAAGGGGTACTGACGCGAAACGAACTTGTAAGGTGCGTGGAGTTAGTCATGGGTGACAGTGAAGAGGCGATGAAGGTGAAGAAGAATGCTAGTCGTTTGAAGAAGGAAGCGCATGATGTTTCCGTGACAGGTGGGCCATCGGAAGCAAGTCTTCGAGACCTTATTAATAAAATACAAGATCAGCGAAAGAAATGATGCGTCAACATTTTGAGCATGTCTACAACCTGAACGACTACTGCACGTACGTGAGTGTAAATGCTTCTAGCAACAGTTGAATTAATATTATGTCATATCAGTGTCTGTTGTCCTCCATGTAATCCCCAAAATAAATTCGATTAAATAAGCGCTTACAAGGAAAACAAGTTTTTTCTTCTGTATTTATATTGTTTCTAACCATATTAAAAGGGTCGTGACGTCATCGCTGACGTGTATTGGCAACGAATTGCTCTGACGTGTGATGACTGCCAGCTGTCGGGGTTATCTAGATTCTTCGGAGGAAATTGCGGGAGATCGACTTGTTTGGCCGCCTGGGCTATCGTGGAATCGGAACCGTCAATTTGTGGACGAACGAGTTCGATACGGAACCGAGAGGGCGGCCGCGACCTTCTTATTATTCTTTCTCTCCCAAACGAAACGACGCCGTCCTCTCGACGACGACGACGACGAATTCTCGCCTGGTCTGTGGAGGGTTTGGTCTGTGGAGGGCGGAGCGGGGAGAAGCCAGAGAAGATGATCGAGGTGGTGCTGAACGACCGTCTGGGGAAGAAGGTGCGCGTCAAGTGCAACGAGGACGACACCATCGGCGACCTTAAGAAGCTGGTGGCGGCGCAGACGGGGACGCGCCCCGAGAAGATCCGCATCCAGAAGTGGTACACCATCTACAAGGACCACATCACGCTCCAGGACTACGAGATCCACGACGGCATGGGCCTCGAGCTCTACTACAACTAGCCGCCCCCTCACTTCACTTTGGCCCTGGTTGTTGTTCCTCTTTATTTCCCCATCGCTTGACTCGTCCTTCCTTTAGATATGGGTATCGAGACATTGATTGGTAGTAACCTGGCGTATCTAATAGAGGTTTAGATTTGAATGGCTCAATTCCTGATTGCTTACTGCTGAGCTGATCAGCTGATGCGGAAGGTTTGTTCTGGGTGCCTTCTGTAGTTCGCTTCGTAGTATGGCCGGAATTTCAAATTGGCAGTTACGATGGTGACGCTTAATGGGTTTGCACCTGATGTGTTATACACAGTGTTTGCTATGCCATGCACCTGTGATGCAGACAATAAAAAGATTTACAAAAAGTACATTACAAAATGCAAACATGAAAAACTTACATTATGTTGACACTAATACCATAAAGCAACAGAATTAAGACTCACGTGCTCTCGTTACCTCCAGTTTCTCATCACTAGTACATATTAACCAATAAAAGCTTTGCATCAACTGCCTCTAAACACATTGTATTAGTAGTGATGTGTTTGCCACCATGCTCTGCCACCGTGCTCTATGCAGCATCCTTTCTGCACACCATCTGCTTAGGTCGTTGATGTTTTAAAATGGTGGGTGTTGAAGGATCAGGCAAGGAGAAAATTTTCAAATAGTTTATGGCTTTATGCCCTTTGCCCCTGTTATCAATTCGCCCCCAGCTAAACCCTGATCACCAATAGAGATTTCTTTGCTTATACACCTTTTTAAACCTTTACTGCTTATTTTAAGGGTGGACACATGCATGGGATTGTTTAATATATTGAAGCTTTTACTTTTAGATAATCTCTCAGTATTTCTGATCGTGTTGTGCTCGGCCCATCCAATTCGTTATATTTTCTGGTTATGCATTATTGATTTGAGCGGTTTCAGTGAGTCTATGTTGAGGGTTGTTACGAGTTGTTGGCTTGTTCGAATCCAGTTAATAATGAGAGTAGCCATAAGAAATCTTCTGCTTCTGGTGCTTTGATTGCCTAGATTTGTGTAACAAGCAGAATGGTAAGCAAAAACTAAGAATTTTTACACTAATAAGTAATAACTTGGAGCATATCACCATATGATCAGCACTAATTAACATTGTATGTGTCCACAGAAACATATATATCCTTGAGGCTGTGTCAGGAAGACTAGCTTACAGATATTATATCTAGTTGGATATTGTACTTTGAAAGGTGGATCATTTGTAGTGCATAATATGAGTATGAAAACTTGTTTGGTTTCTGACTGTTTTTAATCACTCGCTAGTTGCTACATTATTATGCAACCATTTTACTTATTTACCTAGATCACCCCGTATATTTAAGGCTTGTTCCTGTTTGAACATCTTGATCTATGTTACTTTGTACAATCAGAAATCTGGGTGTCATGGATCGACTGTCAGTATTTGGTGACATATAGTTAACACATTTAATTGTAATCAGCTTTTGACGGTATCGTATTATGGCCTGGGTTTTAGAAAATAATTTTAAGTTGAACAGCAGTTTTATTTCAAGAAATAGCTGTCAAATTGACATTCACTGACCTGAATATCTTTAGAATGTTGAACTAATTCCCCTGACTCTAGAATGCAATCATGGACTTGTGCTTCTCTTGAAAGAACAGTTCTTATTTTCATTTCTTTATATAGTTACATACTATTCCTCTCCACTAATCATTGTTCAATGTCAATGTAGGTTGATCTCAATTATTCAGTCATGGGTGCATTCTCATTGGTGCTATTCCAGTTGCAGTTTCTCAAGCTCGTATATAAACGACGGAGCAGAGCTTGTGTAGTAATATGGCTGTACCAAACTACCAATAAGCATTGGAAACGTGCATGTATTGTCACATGATCAACCTGCATCCTCGGTGTGCTGCTACTCTAATCAAAGATTACATACTGCTTAACTTTGCTTGTGAGCACCGTTCCTGTGTCGTGCAGTCAAATCATGCTGGATTCTTTATTATCCTTGTGCTTTGTGTTTCAGTTGTGTCAATAAGCTTCTTATTACCCCGAGGATCAGATGGTGCGCTGCTCTGCTGCTGCCGAATGTGGCGGTGGCGCACCAAAGTGGCAGGTGACTTGGAACGTAAGTGGCTTCAACTTCTGGAGCAGGACATGCCCACTGTTCTTGAATCCACTTACGTTCTCAAGAACAAGAGTCGGCTATTATTCATTATTGAGTGAATTCTGTATATGCCACCGGAAAGTATTTTTCTTAGTTATCATTTAAAATATACACTTTCCTTCAATGTCACTTGTTTTAAAATTTTCATCCATTAATTACATCTAATATAAATTGATGTTGCTAGAGATGAAACTGTTCTATCAATAAAAATTTATACAAAGACGTATCAAAAGTGATATTAAAACTAATGATAAGAGAAATCTATATATTTTTGAACAGAAAATAAGGGATAAATACAGTGTTCAAAAAAGGCTAAGCAAGGGATTGGTCATAGATATTTGTACTTTTGGTAAATAAACATAAAATGATAGAGAAAATAATGAAATCCTTGCATATGACCACATAATTATACAGAAAATGCTTAGTTAAAAGCTTAGCTGAAACTGAGCTAGAGAGATCCTTCTAGCACCTAGGCAGTGCTTAAACGGCCTAAGCGATCACTTTTTTAAAAAATTTAGATAAATATAAGTTATAGTGAGATAAATGAAATTCACAAGGAAAAAAAAAAAAGAGAAAATGAAACATTGGCCAGTTTGGGAACATACAGACCACGAGCGTGGAGTCTTCATGATTTTTGCAGCAGCCGTCCTGCCCCCGTTCTTGGCCTCCACTATAGATCCCCAAATGGGCCGCCCGGCCCGAGCACGGCTTGAGTCCGATATGGCCTGGCACGATGGGGCCTGGCACGAGCTGGCCCTGTCCGTCTTCCGTGCCGGGTCGTCGTGCCCACCATGCGGCCCAGGCATGGTACGAAGACCGTTTTTCGGGCTGGGCTGGCACGGCGGCACTAGCAGCACGACGGGCTCCTCCGGCCCAGCGGCCTTGCTCGGGCGCGGCCGTCGGCGGCGCGGAGGAAGGAGGCGTGCGGCGGCTCGGGCGCGGCCGTCGGGTGGCGCGGACGTAGGAAGCGAGTGGTGGCTCGGTCGCTCGAGCACGACCGTCGAAATGTTAATACGACATTTCTCTCGAATCTGCTAAGGAGCAGCCCGCGGAGGTTCTTGTTTGGTGGGGTTTAGCCCTCAATCAAGTGTGCAAGCGCGTGAGAGAGTATGACACAATTGTTTTTACGTGGTTCGGACCGCAAGGAGCGTAACACCCTACTCCACGATGGATGGTATTGCTAGTGTGTGTATGCGTGAGTTTGATGTTGGATGTTGGGTCCTTTGTAACGGTGGCGGTCTGGGCCTTTTATAGCTAAGGTCGGACGCCTTACAAGTGGGGCTCGAGCCTGACAGGTGGTCCCGGGGTGATCTTATCCTAAAGATATAAGGCTTCTCGCGTAAGCTTGCTCTGACCGTAGCAACGAAGACTCGCCGTCTTGTCGCCTCTCTCATCAGTAGCCCGCGCTCCGTTGCTGATGATGGCAGAAGGTGTCCCATCAGCCTGTCTTGTTACCGCAAGCTATCCACTTGGCCAAGTGGGATAGGCCTGCAACGTCTTCACTGCGATGTGATTGGTCACAGTGGTCTTTGATCGTTGGCATGCTCCGCATTATGCGTCGGAAGTGGGTGCACGTCTTCAACACTTGGTTTGGGCGGTGCGCACCGTCCCTTAACTCCCGCACCTTACCGAGAGTAAGTTGCAGGACACGTGGTAACATCGGGGTTGATCCCTGCTGGGGAGGCCAGTCCCGGTCCTTCGTGACGCGTGGCAGCCCCTAGGCTCTCCAGGGGACGTGGCAGCTCCATACCCTTCCCTACAGGGGGTGCCTAGCCCAGCGCTCCGAGCCACGTGGCAGCACTGGAGCTCTTCCCCGAGGTTAGGTGAGGTCCCGTCCCAACACGTGGCGTTTCAGGAGCCCGTCTCACCGGTGGGGCCAAGTCCCATCTTTAAGGCTCTCGCGGCGGTGCTGAGGCTCGGTCTTGATGGAGGGCGAGGTCTTGACACCTTTGGGACCTGTGGCGCCTCCGGACGTGCCTCAGTGTCTTCATCCTGTGTGCGAGGGTATACCTTCTATAGGGTACCGACAGTGGCCCCTGGGTCCACCTTGGGGCGAGGTGAAGATCCCAAAGGTGGAGCCCTTTCCATGTTTTCCCACACTGTGCATTGAATTCTGCCTTGTACAGCTGAAGTGGTGGGCGCTTCTGCCAATGTCGCCACGCGTCCTCTTCGTGTGGCGAGGCTATGGCGACGGGATCTTTGCTTGCTGTAGTACCTCTGTCTTCTGCGGTGTCTTTAACCGCGACGGTTCCTGATGCAGCTCTGCCTTTATAGGAGTCGCTTCAGCCATTTTCTCAGGTGGCTGACCGCCTGGGCCAGTGCTTCAACCAGAGGGCGTAGGGCCCATTGTCATGGGCGATGTGTTTTGAGTGGTGCGGGCTGAAGCTTTGCACGAAGTACTCAGGCATCGCGGGGGTGATAAAAAGGAAACCTTTGTTAGAGGGAACGGTTCCTCCCTTACTCTCACTCCGCAACCAAAGTTTTCGCCTTCTTCCTCAATCGCCGATGTCTTCACCTCTCATCCAAAGTTCTCACCTTCTCTAGCTCCAATGGCTTCCCCACTCCCTCCTTCTCGCCTCCAGTCAGTAGATGGCATGTTGTTGATGCGACGACTGCTTGGCTGATTAGCGGCAGAGTGTGCGTGGATGATCCGGTGCAGATCTCCCACCCTTGAAGACCTGCACGAAGATGAGACTGTCCTCTTCACCGCCAACGTGTCTGCGGGGCTGGGGCTTCCGCCGTCGAGGTTCTTCCTCACAGTGCTAGAGGAGTACGGACTGCAGCTTCACCACCTGTCGTTGAACTCTATAGATGTGATCGCGGTGTTCGTCCACTTCTATGAGGCGTTTGTGGGCTGCAAGCAAACGGTGGAGATGTTCTGGTTCTTCTTCGTGATGAAGACCACCAGAAAGAGCGAGACGACCCAGGTGCATGCCTACTACTTTCGGCACCAGGACAAGACCTCCCATTCCTACATTCCTTTGCTCAAAGGGGGCAAGTGGAAGACCTGGAGGGAAGACTGGGCGATCGTGTGGGTTGAGGCTCATCCAACGCTAAAGATGCCTTTTGAAGGTCCGGCCTCTGATCTCACCACCTGGGAAGCCTTCTAGGGGTTGATGAAGGAGTACACGCCGATATTGAAGAGGATCAAGTCCCTGGTGCGCAAAGGCTTGACCTCCCTCATGGTGCTGGCTGACTTCTTACGCCGCCGCACATCCCCTCTCCAGAAGCGTCAGTACGGGCCCTGGCACTACGTCAGCACCTATGATCGGTGTCGGTTGGATCCGGATGACCCCACTCCGGAGGTGTTGGAGGGCTTGTTGAAGGTGGTGATCTCCGACACGGTCAACAACGAGCACATCTCCATCCCGAACGACTGTCAGCCGCTCTTCATGACTCCAGAATTGAGAGACGAGTTGCTGAGCTCAATGTCGAAGGTCAATGTGTTCGGAATTACTCGCGTGCACCCCGAGGAGACGTCCAGGGCTTCTGCGGTCCTGGCGCGGTGCCGCGCCATGACGCAACCAAGGTCGGGGTCCTCCTCCCGTTCTTCGGAAAGGGCATAGGTAGGGCCCCCAACATCTTCTGTCAGGCTGGAAAGCAGCCAACCAGCGCCAGTTTCATCGCCGGGAAAGCATTCTCACCCTCTAGTGGCGGGTTCCGCTACCACTACAACGAAGAAGTGGAAGCTGACGCGGGTGAATGGTACCCCCATCTCCCCTTGCGATGGGGCCGGTGCAACCGATGCTCCCATCATCGACTTGGTTTTTGACTCCTGCAGTGGCTCTTGTTTTGGATGAGGTGCAGAGGGGTCTGCGCAGGTGGTCGCGCCGACGCAGGTTGATCAAGAGCTGGTGCAAGAGACGGCAGTGCCGGTCTTGTCGTCGGGTCCCGGCGACCTCGATCTATCACGTGGGCAGAAGGCCATGGTCATTGGAGCAACCCGTCCCGCTGGTAAGCCGCAGCTTCTCCCTCTGCTATTTCTCTTTCTTTTCTTTTTTTCGCTCTAACGGAGTTTTACCTTGGCTTTTCAGAGCGTCGTCGGACAACTTGGTGTCCTTAGTGCTTCTAGGGGTGGGCTTGATAGCCCCTGCCTCTCCTGAAGCTGGAACGGGGTCTGTCGTGCCGCATCCTATGCCTGAAGGTGCGTCAGCCTTTGTTGTCATTGACGTGTCTGGGCCCTTATTCGTCGAGGCAGGTGGGGCAGAAGTGGTGCCAGGCGAGGAAGTGCTAGGCGAGGAGGTGCCAGGCGAGGAGGAGGCTACCTTGGTCGTAGCTGCTTCCCTTGAAGGCCCATGTCGCCGCTGATGCCCGCCTGAGGCTGTGCGAAGATCAGCAGCTAGAGTTGGTCCGCCGCTAAGTTGCCATTTATGACGCTGAACAGGACTTGGCGGTGAAGGAGGAGGAGGTCTCCTGGAGTCTGGAGGAGAAGCGTCAGGCTTTGCAAGACTTGGAGCTCGCCATCAAGCATCGGGAGGACGATCTGGAGCGTCGTGCTCGGGAGCTCGCCGGTCGGGAGGAGACTGCGCGGAGAGAGGCGGAGAGCCTCCAGGCCTCCCGCACGACCGAGGCGCAAGGGATTCAGGACTTCCTGGCCCGTGCGGGGGCGGTGTTTGAACCCCTCAACCTTGGTCCAGTGCTGCTCGGGGAACCATCTAAGGGGGTGACCGAGCTGCTCCCAGCTTTTGGACTCCCTGTGCTTGATGTTGGGGATGGTGAACACCGTCCTTGCAAGGCGGCTGGAGGTCGAGGGAAGGGAGCTGGCGGAGCTGGTGGCCTCCCATGTCTTGGTATGCTTCTGGAGCTGGTACCCGATGATCCCGCTGGAGACGATGCAGAAAGGCCCCCTTGATGAGCGAGAAGAATAGGCGAGAGCCGAAGTCCAGAACCTTGTCAAGCAGGTGGCCTCTTCGTTCCAGCAGAATTGAGACCAGTAGCACCCCGGTGAAATGCTTTTTGTATCCGGGGATGACCCCTTTGTATAAATGATTGTTAATGAATTTGAATTCATATTTTGCTTGTTGGCTTGTCTTGTGCTTCTCAAATTGTTGCCCCAATTCCTTCTCTTTGTAAGGTCTTCAGGAGCTTTTGTTGATGCCATTAGCTTTTTAGGGACCAATGCTTGCATAGTTGACACATCTAATTTGTCTCTAGTTAACGTCGTGCCTATGGAACCCCCTTAGAGGCCCCCTGGTAGGCGTGGCCAGGTTGTCGGGTACGCCTACCACTTAAGCGCAGGATGTCTTCGACTGGTCCCCAACGGAGCAGGGGAATTGGAGTGGATTGCTTCAATGTCTCCCATCATCGTCGGCGGCGGGTCCCTCGGGGGGTGCCGGAGTTGGTTTATCCCGCGTCGCCCACCATCGTCGTAGAGACGTTGACAACAGGCCTCTTAGGAGGTGCCGAAGTTGGATGCTCCGGCATCATCCACCATCTTCGCAGGAGTGTCGACGGCAGACCCCTGACTTACAGGCTAGCACAAGAGAACCCTGTTAGCAACAACAGATGCGCAGGAGAGTTTACTCACTTATCCACGCTCCTTGTTGTCGTCGGCGTGCTTGGACATCGACGGCAGGCCCCTCGGAAGGCGCCGGAGCTGGATGCTCCAGCATCGTCCACCATCTTCGCAGGAGCGTCGACAGCAGGCCCCTAGGGTGATGCCAGAGCTGGATGCTCTGGCGTCGTCCACCATCATCGTAGCATCATCGATGGCAGGCCCCCTGGGTGATGCCCGAGCTGGATGCTCTGGCGTCGTCCAACATCGTTGTAGCGTCGTCGACGGCGGGCCCACTGGGTGATGTCGAAGCTGGTTGCTCCAACGTTGTCCACCATCATCATAGAGATGTCGATGGCAGGCCCTCTGGGAGTTGTCGGAGCTGGATGCTCCGACGTCGCCAACCACCATTGTAGAGACATCGACGGCAGGACCCTTGGGAGGTGCCGGAGCTGGCTGCTCTGGCGTCACCCACCACCATTGTAGAGACATCGACGGCAGGCCCCTTAGGAGGTGCCAGAGCTGGATGCTCCAGCGACGTCCACCATCTTCGTAGGGACGTCGACGACAGGCCCCTGGTGTACAGGCTATCACAAGAGAACCCTATTAGCAACAAGAGTTGGGTAGGAGAGTTTACTCAATTATCCACGCTTGTTGCTGTCGTTGACGTGCTTGGACATCGACGGCAGGCCCCTTGGTGATGCTGGAGATGGATGCTCCAGCGTCGTCCACCATCGTCGCAGATTCGTCGACAGAAGGCCCCCTGGGTGATGCCAGAGCTGAATGCTCTGGCGTTGCCCACCATCGTCGTAGATGCGTCGGCAGCAGGCCCCCTGGGAGGTGCCAGAGCTGGATGCTCCGGCGTTGCTCATCATAGTAACCTCCTTTGTATGTCCTACACACATAACAATGGTGCATATTTTTCGCTTGTTGGTGATCATTTCCTATCCTTTTTAGCTTTTTCATGTCTTACAGTCCTGGGCTGGTACGCGGGGTTTGGGTAATTCAGTGTGTTAGTGCCCGAGACACAGCTCCCACCTTATTCGGGGTGTGAGCGCCTTGGCCCTCAATACTTAGCCGTAGCACTGGGAGGCAAAGCGCGCATGCTTTGGGTACAGGACCAGGCTAAGCAGGCTGCACGCTCTAGACCTCCAGCTCGGCGTAGGCCTTTCGCGGGAGACCATTTGGCACCACAGAACCTCAAGTAAGAGGGCAGCCACGATGACTTAGAACACCTTGCAGGTACCTCAAACAAGTCTGCCTTCAGCAGGGTTGCATAACTCTACTAGGGGTGGTATAGGAAAAAAATTTCACCAGGTATATGAAGATAATATACGAAAGAACAAGATTAGTCTAATTGAAATTAACAGGCAATTAAGTGAACATAAGAGAAAGCACATGGTAAGACAGTGATTTTTGCAAATTGGCATTCATACGAGCAGACTGGCTTTACAATAAGGCAACAACCCACTTCAGTTGGCGAGGGAGGTAGTGTGTTCATGCTTAGGGTACGAGACCGAGCTAAACGGTTGAACACTCTGGACCTGTCCCCCCCCCCCCCCCCCCCACCACCACCACCAGAGTTTGGTTGTCCTAAGTGTCGTTCCTTGGCAACATGACACCCTACACTGTCCTACTATATGTTTAGAGATAAAACTTACGGAGGTGCTCTATGTTCCAAGGGTTGGGGAGGGGCTCTCCTTGTGTGGCAAGGCGGACACACTCGGGGCGGGATACTTGTGTCACTCGTAAGGTACCCTCCCAGCTGGGGCTTACTTTGTGCGACCCTTCTCGAGAAAGTATACACCGTAGCACCAGGTCACCTCTCTGGAGCTCTCTACTCTGCACGAACCGCTCCTGGTAGTGCGTCAACTCCTGTTGGTAGCGTGCATTTTGGATGGTGACGTGCCACCTTGCTTCGTCGAAGAGGTTGACATCTTATCGTCGGAGCTGGTCATGTGAGGCTTCTTTGAATGCTCGGACTCGTATTGAGCCCACTGCGATCTCTGGGGGAACGACGGCCTCGACCCCATACACCAGGAAGAAAGGTGTTTTTCCAGTGCCGCGACTGGGTGATGTACGACTTGCCCATAGTGCATAGGGGAGTTTGACGACCCACTTGGCATCATGCTTATCTAGGTTGTTATACGTGCGTGTCTTGAGGCCCCTGAGAATCTCAACGTTAGCCCTTTAGACTTGGTCGTTGCTCTTTGGATGAGCAATGGATGCATAACAAACTTGGCCGCCGAGGTCTTCACAATAGTCCTGGAAAGCTGCACTGGTGAACTGGGTCCCGTTGTCGGTGATGATCCTGTTCGGGACCCCAAACCTGCAGACAATTGACTTGATGAACTTGGTTGCGGACTCCTTGTTTATGTTGATCACTGGGGCTGCCTCCGGCCACTTGGTGCACTTGTCTAAAGCAACATAGATGAACTGGTACCCTGCGACTGCCCTGGGAAGGGTCCCAGGATATCCAATCCCCGGTCCATGAAAGGCCAGGAGGGCGGGATCATCTGCAGTGTCTGTGCCAGAGTGTGAATTTGATTGGCGTGAAACTCGCACGCATTGCATCTCTTGACCAGCTTGACGACGTCTTGTAGTGTTGTTGGCGAGTAGAATCCATGCCAGAAAGCTTTACCAACCAGCGTGCGGGAAGCTTCATGATTTCGGCACTCTCCTCCATGGATCTCTGCGAGCAAGTCGCAACCTTCCTCCCGAGTTATGGACCATAGCAGCACGCTGTTGGTGCCACGCCAGCAGAGGTCACCTTCTACCAGCATGTAGCATTTCGCCATCCTTACAATCCTCTTAGCGGATATTGGATCCTCCTGGAGCATGTTGTCCTTCAGATAGTCTCGGATCTCCATGATCCACACATCGGGACTCTCCTGAGCTTCTGGATCTTGGGCTCCGGGTAATTTGGGGTCCCCGATGACGCACAAGAACCTCAGCAGGCCCCATGATTGCAGGGTCGCCATGATCGCCAGCTCTGTGGTGCTGGGCTCACCTTCTTCGTTATACCCCGCATGCCTAGCAGTTGGCCGTACCAACCTCCTGCCGAAGACCCCTTCAGGGACCGGGGCTCCCGTGGACGCCGTGGTTGACAAGGCGTTGGCGATGGAATTGTCGACGCGTGGCACATGATAGAGGTCCAAGGCCTCGAAACTAGCTTCTAACTTCTTTATGTGCAATAGATACTCCGCGAGTTGGGGTCGTTGCAGCAGCACTTTCCCCAGACTTGCTTGATGATCAGCTGGGAGTCTACCTTGACCAACATCTGCCGGACACCGAGACCCTGCACAATTGTGAGTCCGAAGATGAGGGCCTCGTACTCCGCCATGTTTTTGGTCGCCTTGAAGTCTAGGTGCACCGCGTACTTGGATTGCTCCCCTGTTAGAGAGGTGAGCAGTACACCGGCTCCATCCCCTTGCTTCCGCGAGGATCTGTCGAAGAAGAGTGTCCAGTGAGGCTCGTAAGCACCGGTGCTCTAGGCTCCGACTCGCTGATTTCCTGACCCCCTGGGTTGCTTGGTGAAGGAGTCCACTCAGCAACGAAGTCTGCCAGAGCTTGTCTCTTGATTGCATGTCGTGGTATGAAGTCGAACTAGAACTCTGCCAGTTCGGCCACTCATTTGGCGATATTGCCTGTTGTGTTGGGGCTGCGCAGCATCGCCCCCAATTGGAATGAAGTCACCACTGAACCTCTATGTGCCTGAAAGTAATGGCGGAGCTTCCTCGACGTAATTAGTACCACATAGAGCAGCTTGTGCACTTCAAGGTACCTTGTTTTTGCTTCATGTAGGACTTCGTTGATGAAGTAGATCAGGCGTTGGATGGTCCGGGATCTCCTTGGGGAAAGCGACACATCCTCTTCCATTTGCTCAGGGCCAGGAGACTCCATGTCTCTAGGGCCCGGTGCATCCTTTGGGGGCTAGGACCCAAAGGCTCCTTGATCCCCGGGGTCCCCTAAGGGGACCCGGTCATCCTCTGGGGGTTGGGACCCAGAGGCTCCTTGCTCTTTGGGTCCCCCTAGAGGGATTCGGACATCCTCTGGGGGCTGGGACCCAGAGGCTCCTTGCTCTACATGGCCCCCTAGGGGGACCCCAGACATCCTCTAGGGACTGAGACCTAGAGGCTTCTTGCTCTCCGGGGCCCCCTAGGGGCACCCGGACATCCTCTAGGGGCTGGGACCTAGAGGCTTCTTGCTCTCCGGGGCTCCCTAGGGGACCCGAAAATCCTCTGGGGGCTGGGACCAAGAGGCTTCTTGCTCTCCGTGGCCCCTAGGGGACTCCGACATCCTTTGGGGCTGGGACCCAAAGGTTTCTTTGTTGTCGGGGCCCCCTACGAGCTCCAAGCCCTGGGGCTCAGAATCAGCAGCAGGGGCCCCTTTTGTCCGTCGAGGCTGTTGGGGACCGGCCCGCTCTGCAACCAAAACCATACTTACCACCTCTGTTGTGGCGGCGATGTAGAGGTACAAGGGCTCCCTGGGCTCCGGTACCACCATTATCGGCAGTGATGTCGACTGTTGCTTCAGCTCATAGAATGTCCTCTCTGCTTCTTAGGTCCAGATGAATGGTCCGGACTATCGTAGGAGTTTGAAGAATGGGAGGTCCCGCTCAGCCAACCTATAGATAAACCGTTGAGCGCTGCCAAGCATCCTACAAGCTTCTGCACGTCCTTCATGCGGGTTGGAGGCCGCATCAGCTCCACCACTTTGATCTTCTCTAGGTTGGCCTCAATTTCTTGGTGTAGGACCAAGAAACCGAGGAGCTTCCCAGCTTTGACACCGAACATGCACTTGTAGGGATTGAGCTTTGTGCCTGTGGACCGCAGTCTATCAAAGACTAGGGCGAGGTTTTCTAGCAATGATGCATGTGTCTGGATCTTGACTACAATATCATCGACATATACCTCTACCAGGTCCCGAATGAGGTCTCCAAATGTTTTATGCATGGCACGTACAAAGGTGGGGAGGACATTCTTAAGACAGTAAGGCATGGAGACATAGCAGTAAAGGCCATCTACGGTTATAAATGCGGTATGTTATTCGTCCTCTCTAGACATTGGGATTTGGTGAAACCCTGAGTAGGCATCTAGAAAGCATAGCATATTGTATTCTGAGGTTGAATCTACAATTTTATCTATTCTAGGGAGAGGGGAAGGATCTTTAGGGCATGCCTTATTGAGGTTATTGTAGTCGATGCACATCCGGAGCTTACCGTCGACCTTGGGGATAACAACAGGATTGGCCAGCCATCTGGGATGATGGACCTCCCGTATGAAGCCAGCATTGAGTAGCTTCTTGATCTCTTCGCGGATGAAGTTTTGCCGCTCGATGGACTGCTTACGGGGCCTCTATTGTTGTGGCCGGGCGTCAGAGTAGATCTTCAGATGGTGCTCGATCACTTCCCTGGGGAGGCCTGGCATCCGCGATGGTTGCCAGATGAAGACGTTGACATTAGCTCGCAGGAAAGCGGTGAGCACCAATTCCTTCTCGTTGTCCAGACTCCCGCGATACGGGTGGTCTGAGCAGCATCAGAGCCAATCTAGATTGTTTTGATGGCACATCGTCGTCGTCGGAGGGCTGCACCCGTGGTTCAGCGACGTGACCATGTGCGCGTGAGCCTGGCGAAGGCTGAGTCGATCCAGCATTGATCGGAGCGAGTGCTGGAGCTGTTGCCAGCGCTCGGAGCTTCTCCAAAGCCACCACCACAGCAGCGCGATCTCGGTAGATCTTGAGGACGCCGAAGGAGATCGACATCTTGAGGACGATGTAGCCGTAGTGGGCTACAACCATAAACTAGTACAGGGCTGGCCTGCCGATGATGGCGTGGTAGGGGAGGTTAACCTCCGCGACGTTGAATAGGATATTCTCGTCCTGAAGTTCTCGGGTGTCCCGAGGGTCACCTGGAGGTGAATGCAGCCGTATGAGATAATACTCTCTGGTCCTACCCCTGAGAATGGTCTCGATGGGGCGAGCTTGGACACGGGGATCTTCAGCTTGCCGAAGGCCGCACGGCTGATGAGGTTGAGGTCGGCTCCACCATCTACCAGGACGTGGTAGAACTTCACGTTGGCGATGGTGGGGGTGACGAGGAGGGGCATAAGCTTGGCTCCCGCCATGTTCTCGGGGCAGTCAGTGAACAAGGCATGAGTAGAGGCTGTTAAGGCCATTGTCGGGTGTAGGGTCTTGACCGCACTTCTAGATGCGGGTTCCCAAGATCCTCCACAGATATAGCTGTCCAAATGGGCCGGGCTAGATGGGCCGGCATGAAAGCCCGCAAAAAAAGCACGGCCCGAAAAAATCGGGCCCGGGTCGGCCCGAAGCCCGTTGCGGGCCGTGCCCGGGCCTCGACGTCCGGCCCGTCGGGCTGTCGGGCACGGCCCGTGGGCTGGCCCAGCACGGCACGGCCTGTTTAGGCCTGAATTTTGATTTTTTCGCATTTTTAGTGTATTTTTAACTTAAACCGGCTGCGGGCTGGGCTGGCCCGGCACGACCCGTTTATGGCCCGGCACGGCCCGGCACGCCTAAATTGGACTCGGGCTGTGCCCGGGCCTCAACCTTTGGCCCGCGGGCCGGCCCGGCACGACCCGATTTTTTTCCGGGCCGTGTCGGGCCAAGATTTCTAAGGCCCGAGCCCGGCCGGGCTCGGGCCGGGCTGGCCCGGCACGGCCCATTGGACACCTATATCCACAGATGACGTGGAGCGCCTTTCGACGCTCGCGGTTGCTGTTGAGGTGCAGTTCATCGCCTGGTGAACCGCTTCCACATCGTGTTTTGACCTCTGGAACTCCATCTCCACGTCTTCATCGACATGTTGGTCGACCTTTCATGGCTTTATCTTGCCGCTACTCGAAGGCTTGATGAACACCATGGTGGTGAAAGCGCTACCACTTTTTTGAGGGAAAAAGCCCCTACCTGGTGCACCAAGTGTCGAAGTGTTAATGCGACACTTCCCCCGGATCTGTTGAGGAGCAGCCCGCGGAGGTTCTTGTTCAGCAGGGCTTAGGGCTCAATCAAGGGTGCAAGCACGTGAGGGAGTATGACACGGTTGTTTTTACGTGATTCGGGCTGCAAGGAGCATAACACCCTAATCCACGGTGGATGGTATTGCTAGTGTGTGTGTATGCGTGAGTCTGATGTTGGATGTTGAGTCCTTTGTAACGGTGGCAGTCTGGGACTTTTATAGCTAAGGCTATATGCCTTACAAGTGGGGCCCGGGGCCCAACAGGTGGTTCCGGGACGATCTTATCCTAAAGATCTAAGGCTTCTCGCATAAACTTGCTCTGACTGTGGTAGCGAAGACTCACCGTCTTGCCGCCTCTCTCGTCGGTAGCCCACATGCCGTTGCTGACGATGGCAGAAGGTGTCCGTCAGCCTGTCTTGTTGTCGCAAGCTACCCACTTGGCCAAGTGGGATAGGCCTGCAGCGCCTTCACTGCGATATGATTGGTCACAATGGTCTTTGATCGTTGGCATGCTCCACGTTGTGCGCCGGATGTGGGTGCGCGTCTTCAACGCTTGGCTTGGGTAGAGCGCACCGTCCCTTAACTCTCGCACCTTACCGTCCAGAGTAAGTTGCAGGACACGTGAAAGCATCTGGGCTGATCCTTGCTTGGGTGGACAGCCCCGATCCTTTGTGACGCGTGGCAGCTCCGAGATTCTCTAGAGGACGTGGCAGCTCCATACCCTTCCCCACGGGGCTGCCTGGCCCGGTGCTCCGAGCTACGTGGCAGCACCGGAGCTCTTCCCCGAGGGTGGGTGAGGTCCCTTCCCAACACGTGGCGTTTTGGGAGCTAGTCTCACTGGTAGGGCCAAGTCCCATCTTCAAAGCTCCCGCGATGGTGCTGAGGCTCGGTCTTGAGGGAGGTTGAGGTCTTGACACCTTTGGAACACGTGGCGCCTCCGAACTTGCTTCAGTATCTTCATCCTGTGTGCGAGGGTACCTCGTCTGTAGGGTACCGACAGCGGCCGTCGGACGGCGCGGAGGACGTCAAAGGTGGCGGCTCGGCGCTCGGGCATTGTTGTAGGGCGGCGCGGAGGCCTTCGGGCGCGACGGCTCGGCGCTCGAGCGCTGTCGTCGGGTGGCGCGGAGGCCTTCAGGCACGGCGGCTCGGCGCTCAGGTGCTGTCGTCTGTCGGCGCGGAGGCTGTCGGGCACGGCCGTCGGCGGAGCGAAGGTCGTCGGGCGCTGCGGCTGGGGCGCTACCGTCGGAGGCGGCGGCTTGGGTGCTCGGGCACGGCTCTGGTGGCGGCTAGGACTTGGGAAGATGGCTGCTAGGGTTTGAGAAGGGAGGCAAGTATTTATATGAGCTCTACTCAATGTTAGATCTAACAGTGGAGTAAATCCATGGCAGATCAACGGTTCTGGTACCAGATTTTAAGAAATGTCGGGTCGGCCCAAAATTCACACCGAGCTCGAGCCGGCACGCCGTGCTGGAAAGGCGGCCCAAGCACAGCCCGACTATCGGGCCTGGACCGGCCCGGCATGATTCCCTTCGGGTCAGGCCCGTGCTCGGACCGGGCTTTTTAGTGCCGGGCCTCGGGCCGCCTGATGGGCCCATCCCATTTGGAGATCTATAGCCTCCACCGTAGCCATCATGTGCGGAGGAAATATTTTAGAGCAAGCATGTAGTTATGGTTGAAAGCTTTTCTTTCATTTTCTTTGTGTTGTTTCACCGAATGAAAAAGTTCATACCTTTTATTTTTTTCTACCTACACGTTAACCCCTCGAGCCTTACGTCATCCATCGTTATTCAGCATGTGCTCCATTCTAAATATTTAATCCATGACATCACATATTGCTTGATCTTGAAAGAAGGTTTTATTGTGTTGCAGAATGATACGGGCTTACAACGCCGTCTAATGTGAAAAGGGTTGGACTTTCCGTCGCTGCTAAAAGCTATTAGAGTACGAGAAGGTGGTGGATTTCCGCAGACCTTGATAACCGCCGGTGATAGAGAAGAAGGTTCTTGTTCTTTTTATTGTTAAAATTTTCATATGTGAGTTTAAACAGATTTATTATATACATATTTTAATCAATTTGACATGTTTTAAATTAGCTAAAAAAATAGATCCTCCTCAAATTGATTTGAAACCTTGCAATTTTCACTTGAAACCGGCTCAGAGCAGGTAGGGGTGGGCAAAAAAATCAGGACTGAAAAACCGAAACCGAAATAACCGAGACCGAAACCGAAAAACCGATATAGCAGGTATCGGGTACCTGTTCAGGTAACAACTCTGAATAACTGGGGAAAAAAATTCGGGTTTGGGTAAGACTCCCAGTTACCCGAATACCCGAACAAAAGTTCAACTGCTCTGGGAGTCTGCAACCAAACCCATTAATGGTGACCCTTCGTGAACCGTGCTCAGCTTTTAACCTGTAGGCTGCAGCAACGAATCAGTCCAGCCCTCATCAAGTCATCCCTCACTCCTCACGACTCTTCGTCTTCACTCCTCATCTCCTCACTTACTCATAGTTCAGGCCTCACGCCTCAGCTCCCAGGCAAAGAAAATCAACTCTCCTCATTCCTCCACACTCCAGGTCCAGGCAGCAGGCACGGATAGGCAATCAGTCCAACATCTACTTTTAAAATTGTAAGTCACTTCTAGCTTCTCAACATATCTACAAATCCAACAGTAATTTTCGGAGAGATTTAAAAACTGGAGTGCTCTGATAGAATTGTAAATTGATAGACCCATTTCCTTGTTTTTTGTTGGTAGATGTCCACTGAACGAGGGCCTGATGGTGTTAATGGGGTGGAAAATGGTGACACTAATGCAGAAAATAACAACAATAAGGTGGTTGAAATTAGTGACGTAGAAGGGAAAGATGGTAAAGGCAATGGCAACGATAAAAGTCCAAGAAAAGAGATGACTCCACGATCACAGATGTGGCAACATTTCATCAAGATAAAAGAAAATGGTGTAGTGAAGAGGGAAAAGTGCAAGTATTGCCACCGTTTAATTGTTGCTGATACAAATCTCAATGGTACGTCAGCAATGCGAAGGCACTTCAATACCTACAAGCGTAATCCCCATAAATTCAGCAATGATTCAAAGCAAGGTACGTTACAAGCAACTACCACACAAGGTATTAGTACATAGAAGTATGACCCTGAGTTGCTTAGGCATGCTTTTGCTGAAATGGTCATAGAAGATGAACTTCCTTTTGCGTTTGGTGAGAAGTCAGGCTACAAAAAGTTTATGTATCTAGCTTGCCCACGATTTAATCTGCCATCTCGAAGGACATGCACTAGGTACATTGTTTCTTATTATTTTCAAGAAAAAGCAAAGTTGAAGCATTTTTTAAAGAGAATTGTGAAAGAGTTTGCCTAACCACTGATTGTTGGACATCTGAGCAGCAAGACAGTTATATGACAGTGACAGCACATTTCATTGACAATGACTGGAATCTTCATAAGAAGGTGATTAGTTTCTTCCAAATAAAGGGTCATAAGGGGGATGACATTGGAAAGAACTTGCACAGATGTTTGATGGAATGGGGGTTAGATAAGGTTATGACAGTCACAGTCGATAACGCAAGTGCTAATGATAGTGGTCTTTCTTACCTGAAGAAGCAAATGAACAATGCAAAGACTACCATAGTTGGAGGAAAGTTTCTTCACATGAGATGTGCTGCACATATTGTCAACCTGATTGTACAGGATGGACTTAAAGAAATTGATATTTCGGTAAAGCGTGTTTGTGATGCTGTGAGATATATCAAGAACGGAACTTCTCGATTGGTTAAATTTAAGGAGATGGCAGAGGAAGAAAAGCTGGATAGCAATGCATTCTTGAACTTAGACATATGCGCTCGATGGAATTCAACGTATCTTATGTTGAAAGCTGCCATAATTTATGAGAGAGTCTTTGCAAGATATTTGGATGAAGATCCTTACTATGCCATTGATTTGGATGTAAGTAACAAAGGTATTGCGCATCCAGATGAAACAGACTGGGATAATGCAAAGATGGCAAAATTCCTTGGTCATTTTCATGATCTAACCCTCCGTGTTTTTGGTAGTTTGCATGTCACAATTCATAGCTTATTTTTTTAGATTAGTGAAATCCATATATTGAAAAAAAAATGGATGGATAGTATCGATCCTTTACAAGCAGAAATGGGCAAGAGAATGAAAGTTAAGTTTGATAAATATTGAGGAATTTGGTATGAAGAAAATGGCATGATGAGAAAGGGAAGGGAAAAGAGAAGGCGAAAGAAAATATGAATTTGCTGATTTTTGTTGGTGCAGTCCTTGATCAAGATATAAACTATCTGAGTACACTATGTTAGATATTGAGGAGATATTCGGTGTGGATGTTGGGCAGAAAATTGAGGCTGCTGTAAAAGTGTGTATTCATGAGTTATATCAAGAATATAGGAATATATATGCTCCACCAGATGCCACAACAGATGTCAGTGACTCCCAGCAACTAAAAGAAACGCAAGGCAGTATGATGAAGTCCCTAATTGCTAAAAAATTAAGGTTGGGAAGTGGTGCAAGTGGTAATATTAAATCTGAATTTGACAAGTACCTTTCTCAAGATACTGAGGATCATGACAAGAAAATTGACATTCTAATATGGTGGAAGACAAATTCAACAAGATTTCTCATTTTGGTGCGCTTAGCTCGTGATGTGCTAGCAATTCCAAAATCAACAGTGACTTCAGAGTCAGCATTTAGCACAAGTGGCCGTATACTTGATGACTTTAGAACCTCACTAACTCTATTTATGTTGGAATCACTTATTTGTACACAAGACTGGTTGTGAAGGACCACCCCTATCGATATACAGGAGAACATGGAACGACTGGCTGAATTAGAAAAAGGTAACAAACCATTTTTCTTGCTTGCCATCTAATAACTTTTACTGTATATACATTGTTACAAAAAACATGATTGTTTTTCTATGTTTTGCTTGGTTTTCGTTTCAGAATTGATTGAAGAATAAAATGATAAAGAGAAAGGTAAATGCAAGATTGATGACCCCATTTCTCCGCCAGTGCCACAAGCTAGCAAATCTAAGTAGATTTAAGTTAAATCATGGTGTACGAGCTACGAATGATTCAGATCTTGTATTTTATTTATGAGTTGTAATGTGTGAAGTTGTTATATTGAATCACTTATTTATGAAGTTATTAGTAAACTCGTAACTTATTATCTTGTAAGATCACTTTCATGAATGATATTGGGTATTTCGGGTAAGATCGAAGATCGAACCGAAATTTAGGTACCCAATTTTTTCGTGTACCTAATATTTTGATAATATCTCGGGTAGCGAATTTGAATAACCGAATTTTGAAAAAAAAAAACGAAATAGCCAATTCGAAATATCGGGTAGACCGAACGCCCACCTTAGTAGCAGGCACCGCCGCCGCCTCGCAAAAACCCGTCGGAACCCACGACCATGGCTCGACAACTACGAAGGAAGGCGAAAGCTTTGCCCCAAATCACATCACATCAAACCAAACCCTCCCTCCTCCGAATTTCCCTGATTCCCTCCGCGCCATCCAGATGTCCGACGCCGCCATGTTCGCGTCCTTTCCGTCGTCACCCGCCACTGCTCGGAATGCACGCCCCCTCCGATTCCTCCCCGCCCCCACCTTCCTCTCCGCCCGCCGCCGCCAATACCCCCGCCTCCACCCATCCACCGTCGATACCCCAACCCCTAGCCTCCCCGTCACCATTACTATCTGGAGATGGTCAGTGCAATACCATCTGACCCAGAACCGGAAACTCCAAGGTTCCAAAAGGCGTTAGGCGGGCGGTAACCGTCTGCCTAGAGTCTAGGCGTGACTAAACACCACCTGGGCGTTTCAAGGTGGTTTACACTGTAGCAGCGATAAATTCTAATTTGTTTTAAAATACTACTAAATATTCATATTTTTTCTATGTGTGCTGATTTTTCGTAACCCACTTCCGTCCTAGGGCTTTAGCTTCCACAGTTCCAAGCAACACCCAACCCAAATGCTGCCTATTCCCTTCCACGCAGGACACACTCCTGCTTTCTTTGCCCCTTCATCCTCGCAGATCCACCTGATCCGGCACCCCGTTTCTCCTCTGCAGCTCACGCAACCCCGCCGCCCCTCTTCCGTGGCTGACCTACCGATCCACCCCCTCCCCCCGCCGCCTTGCGGCCGCCTACCCCCCCCCCCCCCCCCCCCCCCCCCCCCCCCCCAAGGCAAGGCGGTCCACCCACGCAGAGCGTCTAAGCGTGCCTAGGCGAGCGCCTTTTAGAAAGGTGGGAAACTCTACTCTAGACACCACAGAGAAAACATTCACAACACTTTCAAACAAGGCAAACTATTCATGGATTTACATCATTAGCTACACACACCATGCATGCACACTATAGACGACATTATTTATCTACTGTTACAGCTCAGCGCTTTCTATGATTTATCAATGCCAGGTCAAACAAGTTTCTACAATGAGGAGATGGGCCTTATTTCCCGATTATCAATTAATCCATAGATGTCAATCTCTCGCAACCAGCATCAAACAGCTTCCCATAGTCTTGAAGATCAAGCGACCTCACCTCATCCTGACGCCAAAACCAATCCTCATACCTATACCAACGCATGATGCCTTCATCCACCATCATCCGCTGGCATGCAATGCAGGACCTGCTCTGGCAGTAGTGAAATTCACGCATTCGTGAAGTTTTCTCAAGGGTTTGATCATCGAGCTCATGAATCACTTGCCTCTTCCCATTCGGCACAATGTCCAACAGCAGGCAGTGGGAAATATTCAGAATCTCAAGATATTCCATTGAGGTCAGTAAACAAAGCAGTGCACCCATGGTCACCTTCGAGCAACGAAGGCTCAGCACTTTTAGCTAAGGTACTGTGAAATTGCCGAGGCAAATAGGAGATCAAATGAACCCATGATCTTTAGTTCAGTGAAATTCTTGCAGCTCCTGGCTATCTCTTCCAGAATATATGGAGGATGGCCGATGGTGGGCAATGTTAAAGACTCCAGATCTTGCCACCTTTGAATAGCTTGACATATTCCCAATTTGGTGATGCGATTCCATGCTGGCATAACCAATCGTTTCAGGTGAGGAGATCTGTTAAATATCAGGCAAACTATTTGGTTTTAGCATCTTCAATGCATAGTGATATGGAAAAATAACAGGGAACCAATTCAACTTAAGAGTACTTGAACAGCCTTCTAAAATTTATACTAGTTTGAATGGATATGAAACAGCAGCTGTCTGAGTTTGTTAACACAATAATGCATCAAAGAATCATCAATTGAATTTACTATTGTAGCAAACCATAAAAATGGACAGACCCAGTGCTGGAAGCTCCCACACGAGGTAGGGTCTGGGAACGATTATACAAGACCAGTCTTACTTCTGCAATGTGCAATGTAGAGAGACAGCGTCGAACCAAGGACTTCTTGGCACCAGTGGGCTGACTTCACCACTGCGCCAGACATGTCCTTCATTGTAGAGAAAGGTAGGTGAAGTATAATTATCGAGTGGAAATTGAATTTTAGGAGTTAAACAACGTATGAGTAGTTATGACACATCAAGTAATAGGAATATAGGAGCACGACATTGATAAAACATGCAGGTTGCTGTTAGCCTATTACCTTTCTGAGATGAAATGCAGGTGTTCATCCTTCATGTACAAATTATAATGGAATATCAAGCAATTGACATTTCCACAGCTAATTGCCATAGCTACCCGTAGTATTTTTGCAAGTCTCTTGTCAGACCTATCATCAACCCAAATATATGGTGACGCTCTTGTTTGAATGAAGTTGGATTTCAGCAATCCAAAATCAAGAGTGCTCCATATAAGTGGATCTGCACAGGCCAGATGCCAAAAAAGACACACTTGCGATACTGTTGACAGCTCGACCAAATTTAACTCCTTGAATATCTTCACGAGGACATCTGTGTCCATGTCCTCCCATATTTTCCCCATCCATTTATTCTCTCCCATTATTACCAAGATCCTGTAAAGCGAGAAATAAGCTATTGAATCATTGATCAGTGTAAATAGCTATCCACCCAGGCTGCTGCCATTCATAATGGGTTAGTTAAGTGCAATACATGTGTTCAACTGCAAAGGTGGCTTATTAGTAATACAAAAGAGGGGCGGTTATGAACCTACAACGCATACAAACAGAAGTAAACTTCACAAAATCAACAAGCACAGGGTCCAGTAAGATTGCTGCAAATTTTAACACTAAGATATATGTTTGGAGTAGAATTATCATCATATTGTGTTGATGATATGTTTCTTCTTTATTCAATTTGGGTAAACAATCATGATCTGTAAATGGTCTAAAAACGTGGATTTAGGGAAAGGTGTCACTAACCCAATAATTAAGCCTGAAATTAGTACAGTACTATCATATTCTTCTACAATCTCAGGAAGGATCTGGCCTGGATCGCTCCTAGTTTGAACGGAGGACTCCACCCAGGCGAGCGAGAATTACTCGGCAGCGGGGTTACTTACCAGCGCGAGAAGGAGCAGGTCCCGCACGGATCTCGACTCCCAAGAGGGGAGTCGTTGCGGTCCGAGTCGCGCCGCGCAGGACGGGGGATCTGGTCCGGCTGGGAGAGGGGACACAGACGGAGGGGACGCGTCACCTTCGGCGGCGATGCGCTGAGCGGAGCCAGCTCCCCGGCGGGCCACAGACGGCGAGCGGCGGGAATTGGGGAGAGGCGGAGGTAGAGGTGGGACTGACCGTGTACCGGCCGGCCAGTACTGCTTAAGTCTCCGTTGTATTTGTATAGAAGGAATGGTAAAGGAATTTTGAAGCATAAAATTTGTATTGTATTTTTTTCTATATGATTATTTGGCTCATAGGAAAAATAAAAGGTAGTTTTTATAAGAATAAATTCCTTTTTTAAATTTTGTAGGAAACTTAACATGAGTTTGTACCTCTTTTTTCTTTTCTGACTCATGTTACAGGTTTTCTTGTTTTTCCTATGGTGCTGTCAAGAGCTTCTCATCTTAATTCTTATATTTTCAATTCTTATAAGATTGCAAAGACATACAATTTTAATTCCTTTGTTTTTCCTATTCTCGTGTTTTTCCTATTCTCGTGTTCTGATAGGCTGGCAGCGGGCGCGCGTTGTTAGAAACCGATTTGAGAGAGAAAACGAGATTGAACACAATTGATTCCAACGGATCTTTCATTCATTCATCTGCTATGTTTTTATACATATCGAGGAGGCACGGTGGCGGGAGGACGCGACCGTGCATTGGAGGCGCAACGGTGGAACTGTCGACGGCAGTGGCAACCACCATCGACAAGTGATCACGCATGTTGTTTTTATTGTAACACTTCCCCTTGAGCACATGTACTCCTCGTTAAATGTTTATAATCTTCGAAAAACTCAGTGGGAAATATCGAAGATAGATAAAATAAGTACATAGTAAATGTTGTGTAGAAAATCCTTAAACTATTATAGAATAGGAGAAAACACAACATAAAATATCATAATTGTTTTCAAATAAAAACGCTGTTGGTACCCTACGTACCGGGTACTCCACGATACCGCAACAAGTGCAAGGAAATTCCACCCGTCAGAATCAAAGGCTCTCGCAGGTCCCACATGGCACGTTGCACCGGACCCGCTCCCCCCCACATGGTTGGTTCCCAGTTTAACACGTATAAAATAAGTCCGCAACAAAACTCCCAACCAAGGGAAGCTCCGGCGACTACACGTGTACAACAACCCCAGACCTAGCCCCCGTCAGAGAGGAGCTCTAGTACTGACACGTGTACAGCAACCCCGGATCAACTCTCCCGCAAGGGAAAGCTCCGGATCTACCACGTGTGGAGCCTCTGGACCTTCGTCGCCAACGGAAATACAAGTCGATCATGACCATTACAGACATTCAAGGATGGTTAAGGAGGCAGTTACAAGGTCTAATAATGTGTCATTAATGCCATATTAATGACACACGGTCAGTGCACCGTTAATAGTGGTAACGCTGCCATGAAGGCACATTAACACAATATTAATTGTACTTAATACTCTTTAGACAGTGTATTAGGTCATTAAGCACGCTAGGGCCACATGTCAGGTCAGGCCAGCTTTGTAACGGTCAGTCCTTAGAACTATAAAAGGGCTCCACCGCACGAGTATGAGGACAAGCTCAAGCTGATTCGGGTCCAGACTATTGCGACCTGATCCTAGCGAACGCACTCGCTCAATACAATTACACAAGCCCCGTGGAGTAGGGTGTTACGCTCAGGCGGCCCGAACCACGTAAATCTTTGAGGTCACCATCTTGATATTGATCTATGTGTGCCCCAACCACAAAAGAACCTATGCGGGCTGCTTCTCATCGACTCCTTCAACCATCTGGTCCGCGCCGGAAAGCTCCCGTTCAAGAAGGAGCGGGACGACGACATGGTGTACTTCTCTGCGTACGCTATGGTGGGGCTGATCCCACCTTTCTCAACTTTCCTTTTGATGTTGCTGGACTTCTATGGTCTGTAGCTGTACCACCTTGGCCCCCATTCTCTTCTTCTTGTGTCGACATTCGTCCACTTCTGCGAGATGTGGGTGGGTATTCCCCCCTGCATCGAGCTTTTCCGCACCTTCTTCACCATCCACACCACCGGGAAGGGGTCCAAATTTCTTGGCTTCTACTATTTTGTGAAGCGCAAGAAATGCCCCTACAAATACTTGAGGTCGTTTCCTTCCGACAAGTGGGAGGACTGGAAGAAAGATTGGATCATCGTCACGACAGAGGAGCACGAGAAGTTGGAGCTGCCCGAAGGTCTCCCCAATGTTGACACTAACGCATGGAGTGTTCCGGTGCTGTTAGAGGCCTTCAACCCTGCCTTGACCAGGATCCACGAATGCGTGGAAGGTGGAGTGACCCCCCAGATGGTCTTCTGCATCTTCCTGGTCAACAGGCGGGCTCCGCTGAAGAAGAGGGAGAAGCTTGTGTGGGCCCTCAACAGCGTGATGGATGAAGACCGGATTGAAATCGGTCTGAAATCCAACTTGGATGGCGCAACTTTGGAGCTTCATCTCAAGAAGTTCCAGCATGGAATTGACGTCGAAGGCGACGACTTAACTCCGCGAGCGACTTTCCTCCCTCTGAACATGGAGGCACAGTTCAGTAGGGAGCTCCGGAGGAGTATGCCGGCGCTTGACGATCTTGGTGAGGTGGAAAGGATTCCGAACACCATATTGGCGATCCCCAGAGCTTCCGAGGGTGGTCCTGTCCCCGCCCCGAGCCGAAGGACTGAAGACGTCAGCAAAGGCAAGGGCAAAGAGCCAGCTGAGCCTTCCAGCCGGAAGAGGAAGTTGAAGCACGCTGACGGGAGGTCTGTCAGGCCCGCTCCTTCCACGACGGAGGCTTCTCCCCGGAGGGGGAGGTCTTCTGCTACTACCCCTGCTCCGGTGCAAGCGTCTTCAAGAGGCGTCAGCTCCGGGCAGTCGACCCCAGCTTCAGTGTCGGCTAGAAGCTCCAAGTCTGGGAGTTCTTCCCGGCGCAGGGAAGCTCCGGCTGAAGGAACTCCGACAGCTGCGAGTGTTCCTCAGCTGAGGTCCAAAGCAGTTGTCTCACCAGATTTGGTGGGCTCTAGCTCTGGGCCTTAGAAGAAGAGGTTTTGAGGCGACTGGGATGGTAGCATCCCGAGGTAAGCATTGATTGATTATTCTCAAATGTTAATCCTACTTTTGGATGTGTCTTTAATCTTCTCTTCCCTTTATTTTTAGGGTGTCGAAGAAGGGACCCGGAGCTTCAACGCCTATTGCAATGGCTGGGGCTGCACCCGTTGAAGCTCCAGATTCGATCACTGTGCCTCCTCGTCAAGTAGAGGCGAAAGTCGCGGCAACTCCGACGCCAGCTGTCGTGAGTTTGGACTCGGAGTCCTCACCTGAAGCTCTTGTGGTAGCACCGGACCGCAGGAGGGAAGTTGAAGAGGTGCCTCTGGCGGCAGAGGCTGATGCTCCAGCACCGGCGATGCCAGAAGTTCCGACTTCTGAGCCAAAAGTTGCCGAAGCCCTGGCTGCTGAGTCAGAGGTAGCTGAAGCCCCGACCATTGAGTCAGAGATCACCAAGGCTCCGACCCTTGTGTCGGAAATGGTTGAAGATCCGGCGGTAGAGCCGGAAGTGGTAGAGGGTCCGGCTGCTGAGCCAGAGGTGGTTAGTGGTCCGGCGGCTGTGCCGGAGGTGGCTAAAGGTCTGGTGACTGTGCCGGAGGTGGTCGCCGCACCGGAGCCCGAGCCAGCGGCGGTTGAAGCTCCAGTTGAAGCTCCAGCTGCTGCTCTAGAAGTGGTGGTCCCGGAGGTACCTGGGCCAGAGCCAGAGCAACCCGAAGAGAGGGCGACTGGTCCCCCGACTTCGGAGTCATCGATTGAAGACCCGGAAACAGTGCCTTCACCTGTTCCGGGGGCAGAAATTCCCCTCGTGGGTTCTTCTGCTGCCACCGAAGGGCTCCAGGAGAGCGGCCCCAACGCTGCAGGAGTACAGGGGACCACAATTGTAGAGTGAGACCCAATTTTTGTGACGGAGAACCCATTTGATCCTGCAGAAATGATCCCGACAGGTCCAGAACCTATCCCTTTGGCATTGTCCATAGACAACGCCTGCTCAAGTCTTCGGCAGGTCCAGCTTGCCTTCGATCATGAGAGCAAAGCTTTGGAGGAGGAGCGCAACACCTTGAGGCATTGGCGCAACAGACTCCATTTTTAGACCAAGCTTGCTCAGACAAGGCTAGCTGACCAGAAGGAATGGATCAAGGGGGAGAAGGCCCGGTTGGAATACTGGGACAAGTTGATGGAAGAGAAAGAGGCCGCTATCCGGGCGCTCGATGCTAACTCCAGGGAAATCCTAGAGCAAGCCAAGGAGAGACGTGACGCTACTGACGAGCGTTACAAAAAGCTCGCAGAGTTGAATGAAACTCTCCTGAAGCGTCGAGCGGACCTGGAGGTGAGGGAGGAAAAACTCCTGGGGCAGCAGGAGGATGTGGTGAGGAGAGAGGCGGAGGTCACCCAGAAGTTGACTCTGGGTGAGAAAATTTGGTGGATCGCAGCAAAAAGTTAGATCTATGGAAGGAGGAAGAGAGGAAGAAAAATTGGAAGGTGGGGCAAGAGCTCTCGAAAAGAGAGTATGACATTGTCGCTAGAGAGGAGAGAGTCAAGGGCAGGGAAAAGGACCTAGCTGAGAGGCGGAACCGCATCCACCTCCGGGAGATGGAGCTGGCCGACCAGGAGAAGCATATTTCTGAGATCATGCAATAGCATGCTAAGTTGGCTGAGCGACTTGCCCGTGAAGGTTCGGAGCTTGCGGCCGCCCGGAGGTCCCTGGAGGAGCTGCGGAGCTCAAAGGCAACTGAGTCCCTGATGGTATGGGACTTCCTGGGGCATGCGGACAGGGCCCTCGTGCCCCTTGGTTCCAGTCCAGTACGCACAGAGAACCCGACGCAGGAGATGGACCAGACGCTGGCGGCACTTAGCTCTGTTGGCAGCAAACTCGATGCGATGGGTGATGTCATCGTCGATCAACTGGAGACGGAGGGTAAATCCTTGGCCAAGAACATCGATGAGTATGTCTTGGCATGTTACCAGAGCCGAGACCCCTAGTTCTCCCTTGATCCGGTCTTTGAAGGAATCATCGCGGAGGAGGAGGATGTCGCCAGGGCTAGTGTCCAAGAAACTGCTGAGAAGGTTGCTTCATTTTTCCACAGGACCTATATCCTCCAGTAGCTAGGACTTTTCTCCCTTTGTCCCTTGTAATCTCAATTTTGTAATCCAGTTCTTCTGATTAATGAAATCCTTCTTTTTGCCTTGAATTGAAATTCACTTTGTCTTCAATTTACTGTGTCGTGTCTTGTTGGCCCCCTGGTACATGTGTACTTGTACCAAAGGTTATGACAGTATGTTGAAGTCCTCAATTTTGAAGCATCGAAGACAGGCCCCCCGGAATGGTCGGAGCTTGGTAGCTCCAGCGTCAACATATTAGATGTTGACGGCGGACCTATCTTGGGAGATGTCGGAGCTTAGTAGCTCCGGCGACGTCCACCATCGCTATGAATTTTTTTCTTTTCCTGCACATTAAAGGCAAGAGAAAAAGTAAAATTCGTCCTCTTATCTATAAATTGGTTGTGGCTTATTGTTCGTATTTGAACTTTGAGCCCGAAGAAACTCAGCATGATAACGAGCATTTTGATATAATCTTTTTGGATCTACATGCCTTATTAGTACTCACCCTACTAAGGCCTGCCGGGGTGTAGGTAGAGCGGCGTACTTAGGGTGCATGACCAGGCTAAGTCGATAGCACACTCTGGACCTATATTGGCTTGGCGTTTAGGCAAATAGACTATGTAGCAGTATTAAGATCAAAAAGGACTATCAATAAGGCTGTTATGCATGTGAATTACTTGGAACAAAGCTCAAAAAGATTTGCACAACTTCATTATAGACAAGTGGGGTAAAAATTGATATATTGAGCCTTGTACAAAAAGTAAATGCGCGTAGAGTCTGTTTTCACACAACAATGACTTTCATTATAGGTCCGGATTACAGGGGAGACAAGGACACACTTAGAGTGCTGGACCAAGCTAAATGCGCTATACATCTTGTGCTAGCCCAGAGCAAGTAGTTATACTTTTAGTGTTGTGACTATGTCAAGTGTTACTTGAACTTCCCGGACCCTCCCGGAGGGGTCCGGATGTTCTCCCGAAGGACTTGCTCGACTCTGTATAATGACTCTACAACATGCATTGTGTGTAATTACAGACTCACCTCCGTGATTCTAAGCATAAAACTTACAGAGATGCTCGATGTTCTAAGCATAAAACTTGCCAAGAGAACGCACTCTGGTCGAGATGCTTTAATGACTCGGAAGGGACCCTCCCAGCTGGGGGAAAGTTTGTTCATCCCTTCACGAGTTAGTATTTTCCGGAGTACCAGGTCATCTTCTTCAAGCTGTCGATCACGCACATGCCTTTGATGGTAGTGCCGGAGCGCTTGGCGATAACGTGCATTCCGAACAGCTGCTTGGCACCTTCCCTCGTCGATGAGGTCAAGGTCTTCACACTGGAGCTGGTCCTGCATGGCTTCATCGAAGATCCAGACCCGGAGGGACCCAAAGGTGATCTCCGGAGGAAGGACTGCTTCAGGTCCGTACACCAAGAAGAATGGAGTCTCCCTAGTTGACCGATTAGGTGTTGTCCTATTCGACCATAATGTGGACGAAAGCCCTTCAATCCAGTTAGCTCCGTGCTTTTTCAAGCGCTCATATGTGCGCGTCTTGAGTCCTTTTAAGATTTCTACATATGCTCTCTCGGCTTGGCCATTGCTTGCTGGATGAGCTACTGAAGCGTAGCTAAGTTGAATACCGAGGTTTTCGCAATATTTTTGGAATGCAGCACTTGTGAATTGAGTTCCGTTGTCAGTTATGACTTTGTTTGGAACTCCAAATCTGCATATAATGGATTTCAAGAACTTGATTGCTGATTTTTTGTTGATTGTTACTACTAGAGTTGCTTCTGCCACTTGGTGAACTTGTCGATGGCGACCTATAGGAACCTGTAACCTCTGGCGGCTTTTGGGAAAGGTCCCAAGATATCCATGCCCCACACAGTGAATGGCCATGTAGGAGGTATCATTTGTAGTGACTGAGCCGGTGTGTGATTCTGTTTTGCATGGAACTGACATGCTTCACATTTCATCACTAGCTCAACCGCATCTTGAAGTGCTGTAGGCCAGTAAAAGCCATGCCGGAAGGCTTTACCGACCAGCGTGCGAGAAGATGTGTGGTTCCCGCACTTGCCTACATGTATTTCCGCGAGGAGATCGCGACCTTCTTCCCTTGAAATGCACCGCATTAGGATGTCGTTGGCACCGCATCGGTAGAGATCCCCTTCTACCAACGTGTATATTTTAGCCAATCTGACAATCCTGTCAGCGGATACACTGTCTTCAGGAAGGATATTGTCTTTCAAGTAGCTCCAGATCTCCGAGATCCATGCATCGGAGCTAACTTGAGCTTCTGAGTCTTGCGTGTTGGGTTGCTCGGAGCTTCCCACAGCACCTACGACCCTTGGTGAATGCCATGGTAACAGGGCCACCGGGACCGCCAGCTTCGAGTTGCTGGTCTCGCCCCCTTCGCTCAGTTCGGCAGGCTGAGCTGTTGGTTTTGACAACCTCCGGACGAAGATTTCGTCAGGAGCTGGAGCTCCGGTTGAGGCTTTCGTTGAAAGTTCATCAGCTTCAGAGTTATGAAGGCACTGGACATGATGAAGATCTAAGACTTCGAAGTCCTTCTGAAGCCTCTAGACTTCAAGGATATAAGCAACTTAATTGAGAATTGCTGCAGGAGCATTCACCTTTCACTTGTTTGATGATGAGTTGTGAATCTCCCTTCACCAATAGTTGTTTTACACCATAAGATAGTGCCACCTTGAGTCCATAGATGAGGGCTTCATACTCCGCCATATTGTTGGCTGCCTTGAAATCAAGGTGTACCATGTACTTGACCTTCTCTCCGGTCGGAGCTAGGAGAAGGATTCCAGCTCCAGCCCCCTGCTTCTGTATGGAGCCATCGAAGTAGAGGGTCCAGTGAGGCTCAGTGAATACCGGAACTTTAAGCCCTGGTTTCTACTAACTGTGGCCCCCAGGGTTTGATGGAGAAGGAGTCCATTCCGTCACAAAGTCAGTCAAGGCTTGACTTTTAATTGCTTGTCTTGAAATGAATTCTAGATCGAATTCTGCCAGCTCCACTGCCCACTTTGCAATATTCCCAGTAGAATTAGGGTTATGCAAAATTGCACGTAGTGGAAAAGAAGTTACCACTAATATTTTGTGATTTTGGAAGTAATGATGAAGCTTTCTTGAGGCGATAAGAACTGTGTAAAGCAGTTTATGCACCTCAATGTATCTTGTCTTGGCGTCAGAGTACTTCACTGATGAAGTACACTGGGCGTTGGACTGTTCGGACCCCCCCGGAGGGGCCCGAAGCTTCCTCCTTATTTACCCGGACCCTCTCGGAGGGGTCCGAACCTTCTTCTGGAATTTCCTGGTCCCTCCCGAAGGAACCCGAAGCTTCTTCTGGAGTGATCTGGACCCTTCCAGAGGGTCTGGATCTTCTTGCTCAGCAGCAGTTACTCCTTTGTTTGAAGGAGGTTGATCCTCTAGCATCTCGCCTTAAGGATCTGTTCCTGAGGGTTGGTACCCAAACTCGCCTTCAGGTAGCTCCGGACCCTCCCGGAGGGGTCTTGGCTCCTGAATTGGGGATGGCTCTGGTCTTTCCGCGACCAGGACATACTGACAACCTCTATAGTTGCTGAAATGTAAAGCAGTAAAGGCTCACCAGGGTTCGGAGCTACCAGGATTGGTAGTGTGGTGAGGAGCTGCTTCAGCTCTTGAAACGCCTTTTCTGCTTCCTCAGACCAATGAAATGGTTCGGACTTCCTCAAGAGTTTGAAGAAGGGTAGCGCTCTTTCTACCAGTCTTGATATAAACCGACTGAGCACAGCTAGACATCCAGTCAACTTTTGGACATCTTTAATGCGGGTTGGGGGCCGCATTTCTTCTATAGCCTTGATCTTCGCCGGATTTGCTTTGATTCCTCGATGAGTCACCAAGAAACCTAGAAGCTTTCCGGAGCTAACCCCGAAGACACACTTGTCCGGGTTCAGCTTGGTGGGCGTAGTGCGTAACTTGTCGAAGACGGCTTGTAAGTTGTCAAGAAGTGACTCCTTGTTTTCGATCTTCACGACGATGTCATCAACATACACCTCCACCAAGTCTCTAATTAGCTGTCCAAATGTTTTGTACATAGCTCGCACAAATGTTGAAGCGGCATTTTTAAGACCGAATGGCATGGCAGTATAACAATACAATCCATCTACTGTTATGAAGGCAATGTGCTCTTCATCTTCCTTAGACATTTGGATTTGATGATATCCAGAATATGCATCTAAGAAACACAGTAGTTCACCCCCGGAGGTGGAATCCACTATCTGATCTATTATAGGTAGTGGAAACGGATCTTTTGTACATGCCTTATTTAAGATGGTGTAGTCGATACACATCTGAAGCTTCCCACCGGCCTTAGGTACAACAACTGGATTTGCCAGCCATTTTGGATGGAAGACTTCCCGTATGAATCCAGCTTCGAGCAACTTCTTAATTTCCTGTCAGATGAAGTTTTGTTGCCTAATTGATTGCTTCCGGGACTTTTGATGCACAGGTCGTGCGTCTGTGTAAATCTTCAGATTGTGCTCAATCACCTCCCTAGGGATCCCAGGCAATTGTGACGGTTGCCAGGCAAACACGTCGACGTTAGCCCAGAGGAAAGTGATGAGCGCAAGTTCCTATTTATTGTTTAGACCCCCCGATATACGGGTAGTCTGAGCAGCATCGAAACCAATTTGGACGACTTTGACGGGAATGTCGGTGCCGCCGCTTGGTTGCACTCGAGGTGCGGAGGTAGAGCCTTTGTGATGAATGCTTGGAGGATTCGCAGTTGGCTCCTTACCGGATGCTTCCTCTTGCGATGTGGTAAGCACATAGAGTTCTTCCAGTGCTGTAACTCCTGCGGTACGATCTCCACGGATCCGGAGAACGCCCGTGGGTGTTGGCATCTTCAACACCAGGTAACCATAATGGGCAGCGGCCATAAACTTGTATAAAGCTGGCCTGCCCAGTATGGCATTGAAAGGCAGACTGATCTGCGCTACGTCGAAGACCAGTTTCTCAGTTCTGTAGTTCTCCCGGGTCCTGAAGGTCACCAGGAGTGTAATAGAACCGAGAGGAGTAATGGTTCCCGGACCTACTCTGGAGAAAGTTCGGGATGGGCGAAGGTCCAAAGGTCGGAGCTGAAGCTTAATGAAAGCTTCGAAGCTTATGAGGTTTAGCCCGGAACCTCCGTCCACCATTACATGGTGGATTTGGATATTGTTAATGGTGGGTGACACCATCAACGGGAGTTGACCAGCCCCGATCATGTTTCGGGGGCAGTTCGAAGTGTCGAAAATGATGGGTGTATCCATCCACTTCCGATGTGGTTCTGCCTTAACAGCAGGAGCTACCATGGTCATGTCCCTCCGCATTGTCTCGAGGATGCGACGAGAAGTGATGTACCAAGAACCACCATAGATGGTGTTCAGGGTTTTCCAACGTTCGTTGTCGGAGGCGTGGGAGCCGTCGACAGTGTTGTAGACGACTTTCAAGACCTTTTTAGGGTCCTGGAAACCTAGCTCCTCTTCAGTCGGAGCTTCGTCGACTTTTTGTTTTCCTTCCCTTTGATGGAAAGGAACTTCTTCCCGACGCTTGTTGTAGCACTCGACAAGGTTTTAACCCTCCCGACACTCTTCCAAGTTGTGTTGATTCGTCTTGTGAATTGGACACCATGCTTTGGAGCTATTGCCTTCCTCTGATGAAGGACGAGGACGCTTCTCAGGAGCGTGGCCCCCGACTTCCAGGAGCTGAAGCAGCAGCAGCTGGAGCGCTAGTCGACGACTTATTTTTGCCGTTGGGCTTCTTCTTCTTCTTCTTGCCACTACCGGAGGTAGCAAATTTAGTTTTGGAGGACTTCTAGTTAACCTTCGGAGCTGGCTTGGAGTGCATTTGATGGCCCTCCGCAGCTCTAGCGCATTTGTCGGCTAGGCTGAAGAGTTCCGTGACGCTGATAACTTCTTTAATAGCCAGCTTCTCTAGCATCTTCTTATCTCGGAGTCCCTGTCTGAATGCAACGATAACATAAGAGCTCGAGATAGATGGAATGGTATTTCGTACCTGATAGAATCGTTGGATGAAGGACCGTAGTGACTCCCCCGACGTTTGCTTTACAGCAAACAGGTCCAATTCAGTGTCGGGTCTGGTGTAAGAGCTCCCAAAGTTGGCAGTGAATTGCTGACATAGTTCCGCCAAACTATTAATGGAGTCGGATGGAAGACTCATGAACCAGGACCTTGCAGTCCCGGTTAAGGCCACCTGGAAGTTATTAGCCATTACAGCCTCATCACCTCCCGCTGCCAATATGGCAGTTGAGTAGATTTGAAGAAATTCGACGGTGTTGACTGTCCCGTCAAATTTTTTAGACAAGTGAGGCCGAAACTTATGTGGCCACCTGACCATATGTAAGTGCATGGCCAGGGCAAAACAACCTCCTCCTACTCCTTGGGGAGTTGGGTTGTCCCGAACCTCTCGCCTTTCGCGAGCACACTTGATATGGACTCGACCGTCCTGTTGCCGGTAACGGCGATCCATTTCTGACCATAAGTCATGAGTCAGGATCCTGGTGATGGTATGGGTGCGTCGCGCCCCGGGGGGGGGGGGGGGGGGGGGGAGGGGGGCAACGAAGTCACCTGCTGGGAGGCAACACGCCTCCTTTGTTGAGAGACTTGTGGACCAAGCCAGCCAAACATGGTCATTCATTGTGAAGGTGCTCGCCCCGAAGGAGGAGGACCTTGGTTGCTGATGCCTGCAGCCGCAGCTGCGACCAGATGATCGACATCAACCCTCCAATGCTCCATAGCACCCTGGGGTGCACCTGGAGGTGGTGGATGTTGCAGAAGAGCTTGCGCAGCAATGAGCGCATGCTCGGGGTTGTTGTTTTCCGATGCAGTGATCGACGCAGATGCCCCATCTCGTTGATCAACATTGTTTGCCGGAACAGATAGTGCTATAGTGCCTGCCGGAGTGTTGGCACCTGCTAGCTGCTGAACGTTGGAGGGGTCGCCTCCAGCAGGTTGTTCGGCATGATTGCTGTTGGATGATCCAGCAGCTGAATTCACCATCTTGTGATCTCGGGATAATGACCTCCCCTACCTGGCGCGCCAAATGTCGAAGTGTTGAATATGACACTTCCCCCGGACCCGCTAAGAAGCAGCCTGCAGAGGTTCTTTTGTGGTTGAGGCACACAGAGATCAATATCAAGATGGTGACCTCAGAGATTTACGTGGTCCGGGTCGCCTGAGCGTAACACCCTACTCCATGGGGCTTGTGTAATTGTATTGAGCGAGTGCGTTTGCTAGGATCAGGTCGCAATAGCCTGGACCCGAATCAGCTTGAGCTTGTCCTCATACTCGTGTTGTGCAACCCTTTTATAGCTCTAAGGACTGACCGTTACAAAGCTGGCCTGGCCCGACATGTGGCCCTGGCGTGCTTAATGACCTAATACACTATCTAAAGAGTATTAAGTACAATTAATATTGTGGTAACGTGCCTTCATGGCAGTGTTACCACTATTAATGGTGCACTGATCGTGTGTCATTAATATGGCATTAATGACACATTATCAGACCTTGTAACTGCCGCCTTAACCATCCTTGAATATCTGTAATGGTCATGATTGGCTTGTATTTTCGTCTGTGACGAAGGTCCGGAGGCTCCACACGTGGTAGATCCGGAGCTTTCCCTTGCGGGAGAGTAGGTCCGGGGTTGCTGTACACGTGTCAGTACTGGAGCTCCTCTCTCACGGGGGCTAGGTCCGAGTCTGTTGTACACGTGTAGTCGCTGGAGCTTCCCTTGGTTGAGATTTTTGTTCCGGGCTTATTTTACACGTGTTAACCCGGGAGCCAGCCATGTGAGGGGAGCGGGTCTGGTGCAACGTGCCATGTGGGACCTGCGAGAGCCTTTGATTCTGACGGGTGGAACTTCCTTGCACTTGTTGCGGTATCGTGGGGTACCCGGTACATAGGGTACCGACAAACCCTATGGGGAAAATAAGAAAACAAACATTTTATTGCATTGTCATTGCCTCATTAAAACTTATTGTGAGAAACCTTAAATGTAAAACTCACATAAGAAAAAGAGTACAATTTGATAATTGATTGTCAGGTGGCTTTTGATGAAGCTCCCCCTAAACCTTGCAAATCTCTAAGTCTACACATACCAATACTTGCAACACATTTAGAAAATGTGGAGTATGGCAGGGACTTAGTAAATAAATATGCTAAATTATCACATGACTTAGTTTATTAGAGATCAATTTCTCTATTCACCTGAAGTTCATGTGGATAAAATAGTTTAGGAGCTATATGTTTAGTAACGTTAGTTTTTACGTACCCTGACTGCATCTGAGCAATGCAAGCTGCATTATCTTCATAGATAATGGTTGGTGACTCAATGGGCCCAATGCCACTTGATATTTGAATATGATTAATCACTCTACGTAGCCAAGCACATTCACGCGCGGCCCCATATAGTGCTATGATTTCAGAGAGATTAGAAGACGTAGCAATTAAAGTTTGTTTAGATGACTTCCAAAAAATTGTCGTCTGTCCGTGTAAAAACACGAAACCTGTTTGTGATCTACCGTTGTGGGGATCACTTAAATAACCTGCATCGACATAGCCAATGAGATTTAGATCTTGTTTCTTTGGAAAGAATAGTCCAAGATCTTGCGAACCTTGAATGTATATTAAAATATTCTTCACTCCATTCCAATGTGAATGTAGGCCTAGAGGGGGGTGAATAGGCCTGCAGCACTCAACAACCGGTTTAATACCAGAGATATCAGACTAGTCCGGTAAAGTGCAGACTAGTCTGGTGTTCACGGACTAAGCTTATTAAACTTAATTAATTGGTTTGATTCTTTTATGTGTACAACGGAAGTATAGAATCAAACAACAGTTTAACAACTATATACTAAATTATGTCACACTTAAGTCTTATGTTTAACAATTTAACGTAAGATGAATAATGTGTGTAAAACCCTAGATTAAGTTGATTAACTTGAATGATGAACAATGAAACAAGACACAAGTGTTTATCCCGTGGTTCGGCTACCACAAAAGGCCACCTACATCCACGTTGAGGAGTCCACAAAAGGACCGGGTCTTCTCCAACCCTACCCTCGTTGGATCGCCACGAAGGCCAATCCTCTTCCACTAATCACAAAGGGGTGAATAACCAAATTCAAGGGGCGATCTCACACTTTGAGAGCCCCCTTCGATTACAAAACACAATACCACCAAAAAGACACTCAAAAGTTACAATTGAAATGCAGGAGTGTGTTAGAGAATCAAACCAAGAGCTAAATGTGGTGTAGCAAGTGTCTCTCCAATGATCTAGATTGAATCCTCAAAGGATTGGACAATTTTGCACTTAATTTTGTGGAGAGAGGTTGTTTTTTAGTCTCTTGGGAGGTGTGACGGCGCTAGGGTTCGAGAGCCAGTAAAAGTGGGCCGTGCACCTATATTTATATGGGGTTTCTAAAAGTAAATGTTAGGGTTCAGAAAGTTCGGACTAGTCCGTGGTGATCACCGGACTAGTCCGGTGTGCTGTGTGTTGCAAACCCTAAGAGTCCCGAAATATCGGACTAGTCCGGCTGAAAGCGGACTTGTCCGATTTCGCTACTGGAAATCTTCGGACTAGTCCGATGTCCATCGGACTTGTCCGGACATGTGAAACCCTAAGTGTGTTAGATGACAAGTTCGCACTCGGAGGACTTGTCCGACTTGGATCATTGGGGTTTTTCGGACTAGTCCGTGTGAACAGCGGGCTTGTCCGAAGTGGATCAGAAACGATATCGGACTAGTCCGGTTGATAACGGACTTGTCCGATGTTGTGTGACTTGTGTAGTGTTTTGAGGACTAGTCCGCACTGGGGGGGGGGGGGACTAGTCCGATTCTAGTTAGAAGGATGTCGGACTAGTTCGACAGATATCGGACTTGTCCGATCTGGTGCAGAAAGGTTTATCGGACTAGTCCAGTGACGAACGGACTAGTCCGGTCCTGTGAAACTCTGTGCAATGTGTGTGTTTAGTTATCATTGATCTCTTGGGGTGTGTTTCCTTAACACACTCCATACACAATAATCTGCTATTCTTTTTCCTTGAGCTCATTTCCGCTTTACTCCTCCTCATCCCTTCTTTTTGGTATTTTGCTCATTTTTTCATTATAGGCCTGCATTCATCTCAATAGAGAGCTTAGGATCCCAATTGCTTGTCATAAATCATCCAAAACCCACAAGGGAGTCCTAGATGCACTTTCAATCTCCCCCTTTTTGGTGATTTATGACAACCAATTGAGATTTCACAAAATATGACAAAAATTGAGATTTTCATAAAGTATGCACATATGAATCAAAATACATCAAGCAGTGAGAGAATTATCCATATGTGCATTCTTTATGGTGGGATGCATAACTAAGTACATTAAGACATCGAGAATGACATAATTTGCATTTATCAACCAAAATAAAGCACACATGTCATTCCAGGAGCAATGAATACAGATTTTAACCAGTACTTCTCAAATTAAGTAAGCATTGCATTCACAGAACCAAAGTTATTCTTAGAAACACAGTTAAAACATTACACTCACAAAGATAGAAAGAGCTCTCTCCTCGCATCCTACAACTAAAGCTAAGACTCCCCCTCAATCTCTCCCCCTTTGGCATCAAGGCACCAAAAAGATGAGAGGAGGGTCCTAGGGTATTCACTCTTCACTGTCGGTCCTCTCGTCGTCGTCTTCGTCTTCTTCATCATCAGCTTGACGAGGAGGAGAAGGAGGAGGGACGGAGCCACTCGAGCCCCCAATGCCAAAGTAGGCAAGCTCGAAGGGGTTCAAGGGTGTGATCGCAGTGTAGTCTGGATCAGAGTCCTCAGAGATCACTGGAGATCCAATGGGATCAATCTCCAGCTTTTGGCAAATTTGCTTCACATTGGACTTTATGTACTTCATGTCCTCCCTTCTCTTCTGATTGAGCTTGTGGGCCTTCACTTCGGCCTTTTTGCAGGAGGTGAATATAGCAGCCAGATACTTGAGGATTCCACTAGTTGATCCTCTCTGAGGGGCTTCCCTAGAAGCAGGGACAGCCCTGACACCTTCACTTGATCTTGCCGGTGCCTCGGGACTGGAGGCCGTTGAAGGAGCAGCCTGCACACTCGGATTTTGAGGCATTTGAGGCCTCAAAGGGAGATGCTCCACATCTTTCACAAACTCAATGCCGGTGACTTTTTCAATCACAAACATAAGGTAAGGAGCATATCCGCAAGATCTGTTGGGAGTGCAGGATATGTTTACCATATCATTCCAAATGTATTCCGCCACGTCAAATGGGCGGTCCTTACTTATGACTCTCATCAGAGCCTGGAGGTATCCTTGCACACTCCCTGCATCCCCATCCTTAGGGGCAATGGTCTTTCTTAGCACTCTGTTCAACACCACAAAGAATGGCTTCATGTTTTTGGTGGAAGGAGGGTTGAACTTTGACTAACCGGCACTCGGTGGACTAGTCTGCAGGGGCGGACTAGTCCGGGTAACCACGGACTAGTACGTGGTCACCAGGAGAAATTTGCATAGCCCATTCATATATATTTGAAGGTTCATAAATAGAGAATGGAGGGGCAAAACAAATCAATTAATCTTGATGAATTTGATCAGTAAGCATACAACAAACAAACAATGATCATAATTCACCAAGATCTAGTAATTGACATAGTTTTTCGAGAAAAATTGGGAGAGATGATTTTCACAAATCAATCAACATTTTGAAGAATTCATACAGGTATGCAACCTTTCAAGCCACACTCCGAGAATCAAGGATAGCTGGTTCATTTCGGAGTTCGCAAAAACGTTTTTCATCAAGTGGCTTGGTGAATATGTCGGCCAATTGCTTTTGGGTGTTGACATGTGAGATGGTTATATCTCCTTTAATGGAATGGTCTCTCAAGAAATGATGTCTTATGTCCGTGTGTTTAGTTCTAGAGTGCTCAACTGGATTGTGGGCAATTTTAATGGCACTCTCATTGTCACAAAGGAGAGGAATACGGTTCATATTGTAACCGTAATCCCTTAGAGTTTGTCGCATCGAAAGGAGTTGTGCACAACAACTCCCGGCTGCAACATACTGCGTTTCGACTGTGGATAGGGCAATGGAATTTTGTTTCTTGGACGACCAAGAAACTAAGGATCTCCCTAGGAATTGGCATGTGCTGGAGGTGCTTTTTCTATCTACTTTGCACCCGACATAATCTACATCGGAATAACCAATGAGATTGAATTTGAGCCTTTTGGGTACCAAAGACCAAGGTTGGGTGTATGAACCAAATATCTCAAGATCCTTTTTACGGCTGTCAAGTGACATTCCTTAGGGTTGGCTTGAAATCTTGCACACAAACACACACTTAACATAATATCTAGCCTAGATGCACATAAATAGAGTAGAGATCCAATCATGGAGCGATATACCTTTTGGTCGACATTAGGTCCATCTTCATTGAGATCCAAGTGGCCATTTGTTGCCATGGGGGTCTTTATGGGCTTTGCCTTGTCCATGCCAAACTTCTTAAGTATGTCTTGCGTATACTTGGTTTGGCTTATGAACGTTCCTTCCTTTTGTTGCCGCACTTGGAATCCCAAAAAGTATTTTAATTCTCCGATCATTGACATTTGAAACCTGTCTGTCATGATTTTGGCAATTTATATACGTGGTCGGGGAAGTCTTCGTCTTCAAATCCGGGTGGTTGCTCCACGTACACCTCTTCCTTGATCGGTCCGTTGAGGAAGGCACTTTTCACGTCCATTTAATACAGCTTGAAATCATGGTGAGTAGCATATGCAAGTAATATTCTAATAGATTCAAGCCTAGCTACTGGAGCAAAAGTCTCATCGAAATCCAAACCTTCGACTTGTGAGTACCCTTTGGCCACAAGTCATGCCTTGTTCCTTGTCACCACCCCGTGTTCGTCTTGTTTGTTGCAGAAGACCCACTTGGTGCCGACGATGTTTGCATTGGGTCTTGCCACAAGTTCCCACACTTCGTTTCGCTTGAAGTTGTTCAATTCTTCTTGCATCGCCACCACCCAGTCCGAATCCTTCAATGCATCCTCAATCCTGCGTGGTCCCAAAAATGAAACAAACGAATAATGCTCACAAAAGTTAGCTATGCGAGATCTAGTGGTTACTCCCTTTTGGATGTCACCGATGATGTTTTCGATTGGGTGATCCCTTTGGACGCATTGGTGTACTCTTGGATGTGGCACTTGAGGAGTTGTGTTTTCATGATTGTCTACTTCTCCCCCTAAGTGGTTGACTTCATTGACTTGTTGATCATTTTCGTACTCTTGTGGTTGTTCTTGTGTTGAGGCTCCCCCCTGATTGATGGTCTCCTCTTGTGGTTCATTTTCCTCATGTTCGTGTGAAGGTGGTTCTTGTGGTCGAACTTCGCCTAGAGCCATTCTTTTCAATGCTTGACATGGAGCTTCTTCTATACCTAATTCACTTGAATCAACTTGCTCCTTTTGGGATCCATTAGTCTCATCGAACACTACATCACGTGCAACTTCAACAAGTCCGGAGGCCTTGTTGAAGACATGATAGGCGTAAGTGTTCGAATCATAACCAAGCAAGAAACCTTCATCGGACTTCGAAGCGGACTTTGAAGTCCTAGGCTTCTTGTTTAGGATGTAACATGGAGAATCGAAAACTCGAAAATATGAAATGTTTGGTTTGTTACCGGTAAGTAGCTCATAGGGAGTCTTCTTGAGTAGTCGATGGAGATGAAGTCGATTTGCGGTGTGGCAAGCTGTGTTAATTGCTTCCGCCCAAAATCGATCCGATGTCTTGTACTCATCGAGCATTGTCCTTGCCATCTCAATGAGTGTTCGATTATTTCTTTCGGCAACTCTGTTTTGTTGTGGCGAGTATGGCACTGAAAATTCGTGCTTGATGCCCTCTTCATCAAGGTACTCCTCCACTTGTGTGTTCTTGAACTCCGTGCCATTGTCGCTTCGAATACTCTTGATTGTCAATGAAAATTCGTTTTGGGCTCGCTTGAAGAATTTCTTGAGTGTTCCTTGTGTTTTTGACTTATCATGCTAAAAGAAAACCCAAGTGAAGTGAGAAAAATCATCAATGATAACTAAACCGTATTTGTTACCGCCGATGCTTATGTAAGCAATTGGACCAAACAAGTCCATGTGAAGTAGTTCGAGCGGTCTTGTCATAGTCATGACGTTCTTTGCGGGATGATGTGCTCCAACTTGCTTCCCGGCTTGGCACGCGCTACAAGGTCTGTCTTTCTCAAAAACAACATTCTTCAAACCTCGGATGTGATCGTCCTTGAGGAGTTTTTGAAGGTTCCTCATAACAACATGCGCTAGCCGTCTATGCCACAGCCAGCCCATGTTGGTTTTTGCAATCAAGCATGTGTCGAGTTCGGCTTTATCCTTGTTGAAGTCAACCAGGTAAAGCTTTCCCTTCAACATACCCTTGAATGCAATGGAACCATCACTCCTCCTAGAGACGGTCACACCCTCGTTAGTGAACAAGCAATTATAACCTTTGTCACATAGTTGAGATATGGACAGCAGGTTATAATCTAAAGATTCCACATGTAAAACATGAGAAAGCGTGTGTTCAGAGGATATTGCAATTTTATCGGTACCGAGCACCCTTCCTTGACTATTATCTCCGAAGTAGATGTCTTCGTTTGGGTCCTCGTTCTCTTCATATTCCACGAACATCCTCCTTTCTCCGGTCATGTGATTGGTGCACTCATTGTCCAGCACCCATTTGGATCCATCGGAGGAATAGGCCTGCAAAAACAAATTATGCTTTGGTTTTAGGTATCCAAGCTTGCTTGGGTCCTTGGAGGTTAGTCACAATACATTTGGGCACCCACACAAGGGATTTTGTGTTCTCATGGCGTGGCCCAACATAATAAGCATAGACTTTGCCAAGGTTGTTTCTCATTAACACATAAGAGACATCAAAAGTTTAAAATAAAAGCTGTTGTTGTTCATGAGTCGGACTAGTCTGAGGGGCCGGACTTGTCCAGACACGGACCGGACTAGTCCGGTATTCATGTAAGTTCAGGTTTTTATCCTTCGACTTACCAGTTTGAGAGGATCTTCCCTTCACAAAGGAGATCCTTCCCTTGTTATTCTTATGACTTCCAGCATTTAGCTTTTCATCATAGGAGTAACCAATGCCATACTTGACATTTGGAGGTCTTTGGACCAAGTATGCACTACGTGCATAGTTGATCTTCTCCTTGTCAAATATGCTACATTGAGTATGATTTTTATCCTTTGTGGAGATTGATTTCCCTTTCAATCTGGTGTCAGTTTTACCACATGTGCACATCTGAGCAAATTCAGTTTTAGTGGGTTGAGAAGGTGAGTTTGAAGAAGAGGAAGGTTCACTCAGCTTGAGTGACTCAACTTGCACTTCAAGGATCTTGTTAACCTTGATCAGGTCAGCAAGTTGGTCCTTAATTGCAACATTTGAGTCGGTTAACTCCAAGCAAGCTTTCTTGCTTGAAGCTAATTCAAGCTCCAGTGAACTGTTTTTCTCCTTTTCAAGCTCTAGAAGTTTTTTAAGTTCGACATACTCCTCCTTTTGGGAGATAATCATGTCCTCTTGACGATCAATTAACCTTTCCTTCTCAACAAGTTGGTCAAGTAAAAATTTCATTTTTGTTGCAGTTTTCCTATCTAGTCCATTTAGCATATCCTCATCATCACTATCTATTTCATCATCACTAGAGTAGGAGTGCATGGAAGGGGTTTTGATGTTTACCTTGCGTTTACCTTCCTTTGCCATAAGGCAAGTGCCATTTCCCTTTCTTGCACAGAGTGTAGGAAAGAGTGTATATTTCTTGGTCGTGTTCTCGATGGCTATGCTAGCCATCTCTTCTTCATCGGATGATGAGGACTCATCGTTTGAGTCCCACTCCTTCCCAATATGCGCTTGTTCGGCTTGTATCTTTTTCTTGAAGAACTTCTTAGGTTGAGGCTTGGGTTCTTTAGTCTTCTTCTTGTTCTCCTCATATGGGCAATCCACTATAAAGTGGTTATATTCACCACAATTATAGCACGCTCGTCTCAATTTTGGTTTTGTTCTTTCCTTGTACTTGCCTTCACTTGATTTTATCCCTTGCTTTTTCTTCATTATTCTCTTGAACTTTTTCATGAACAAGATCAAATCCTCTTCATCTAGCTCACTGCTCTCTTCATCACTGTCCTCCTCTATTTGTGCTTCTCTTGCTTCTTTGGATAGAGGCTTGAGGGTGGACTTTAAAGCGACTCCTTTCTTCTTCGCCGAAGTGAGGTCGGCAATTTCCTTGACGTGCTTTGCTTGCTTCTCCATCATTTCAAAGTTGATAATTTTTCCAAGCAATTCATCCGGAGTCATCCTTTTGTATCCGGGGCTTTCTCTAATCATGGAGCATAGCGTGACATTGCGAGGCATAAAGGCTCTAAGGATGAGCTTTACCACCTCGTGGTCATTCCACTTCTTGCTCCCATATGATCGCACTTTATTGACGAGTGTCTTCAATCGATTGTACATATCCTGAGGTGACTCGTCTTCCTCGATTGCGAATCTTCCGAGTTCGCCTTCGATCATCTCAATCTTTGCTTCACGCACATGCTGGTCACCTTCATGTGCGGTTTGCAGAGTATCCCATATTTCCTTAGCAATTTCGAGTCCATCCACCTTGGTGAACTCGTCCCGACTGAGTGAGGATGTGATTACAGCTGCGGCTTGAGCATTTCTATGAATGGCCTACTCTTGGCTTGGGGTGAGCTCTTCGTCGTCATCTGGAATATCTATCCCTGTGCATACAATATGCCATAAACTTGGGTTGAGGGAAATCAAATGCATTTTCATATTTTGCCTCCACATGGAGTAATCACTTCCATCAAAGTGTGGGGCTTTTCCAAGTGGGATAGATAAGTAATGGTTGTTATTGGAATTTAGACGATCATAGTTAAAAGGATATCGGGAGTAGTCGGTGTGACTACTCCCCTTCTTCTTCTCTTCAACCTTTGCTTTCCCTTTGGAAAGTGCCTTCTTTCTGAGGAGTGCCTTCAGCTCCAGCGTTTCCTCATCATCGTCCTCGAAGTCTTGAACGGCTTCGAGGTACTTCTCCAGTTTTTGGGTCTTGTCGTTGTTAACCTCCTCTTGGTTGTTGATTTTGTGGACGTCCTTCATGTTCGACATGGTCTCTTCGAGTGGTTAAACTCTTTCTTGAAGAACCTTGCTCTGATACCAATTGAATGTAGGCCTAGAGGGGGGTGAATAGGCCTTTTTGAATATTTGTCGAATCCTACAGCACTCAACAACCGGTTTAATACCAGAGATATCGGACTAGTCCGGTAAAGTGCGGACTAGTCCGATGTTCACGGACTAAGCTTATTAAACTTAATTGATTGGTTTGATTCTTTTATGTGTACAGCGGAAGTATAGAATCAAACAACAGTTTAATAGCTATATACTGAATGATGTCACACTTAAGTCTTATGTTTAACAATATAACGTAAGATGAATAATGTGTGTGAAACCCTAGATTAAGTTGATTAACTTGAATGATGAACAATGAAACAAGACACAAGTGTTTATCCCGTGGTTCGGCTACCACAAAAGGCCCCTACATCCACGTTGAGGAGTCCACAAAAGGATCGGGTCTTCTCCAACCCTACCCTCGTTGGATCGCCACGAAGGCCAATCCTCTTCCACTAATCACAAAGGGGTGAATAACCAAATTCAAGGGACGATCTCACACTTTGAGAGCTCCCTTCGATTACAAAACACAATACCACCGAAAACACACTCAATAGTTACAATTGAAATGCAGGAGTGTGTTAGAGAATCAAACCAAGAGCTCAATGTGGTGTAGCAAGTGTCTCTCCAATGATCTAGATTGAATCCTCAAAGGATTGGACGATTTTGCACTTAATTTCGTGGAGAGAGGTTGTTTTTGAGTCTCTTGGGAGGTGTGACGGCGCTAGGGTTCGAGAGCCAGTAAAAGTGGGCCGTGCACCTCTATTTATATGAGGTTTCTAAAAGTGACCGTTAGGGTTCAGAAAGTTCGGACTAGTCCGTGGTGATCACCGGACTAGTCCAGTGTGCTGTGTGTTGCAAACCCTAAGAGTCCCGAAATATCGGACTAGTCCGGCTGAAAGCGGACTTGTTCGATTTCGCTACTGGAAATCTTCGGACTAGTCCGATGTCCATCGGACTTGTCCGCACATGTGAAACCCTAAGTGTGTTGGATGACAAGTCCGCACTCGGAGGACTTGTCCGACTTGGATCAGTGGGGTTTTTCGGACTAGTCCGTGTGAACAGCGGACTTGTCCGAAGTGGATCATAAACGATATCGGACTAGTCTGGTTGATAATGGACTTGTCCGATGTTGTGTTACTTGTGTAGTGTTTTGAGGACTAGTCCGCACTGGGGGGGGACTAGTCCGATTCTAGTCAGAAGGATATCGGACTAGTCCGACAGATATCAGACTTGTCCGATCTGGTACAGAAAGGTTTATCAGACTAGTCCAGTGACGAACGGACTAGTCCGGTCCTGTGAAACTCTGTGCAATGTGTGTGTTTAGTTATCATTGAGCTCTTGGGGTGTGTTTCCTTAACACACTCCATACACAATAATATGCTATTCTTTTTCCTTGAGCTCATTTTCACTTTGCTCCTCCTCATCCCTTCTTTTTGGTATTTTGCTCATTTTTTCATTATAGGCCTGCATTCATCTCAATAGAGAGGTTATGATCCCAATTGCTTGTCATAAATCATCCAAAACCCACAAGGGAGTCCTAGATGCACTTTCACAATGACGCATGGTAGGAGCGGTACTGTATCTTGATAATAAATTGACTACAAAAGCAATATCGGGTCTTGTATTATTTGCAAGATACATAAGTGCACCAATGGCACTAAGTAGGGGTATTCTGAACCCAATACCTCTTCTCCTTCTTGGCATGGTCGAAATGGTTCTGCGTCCCTTTCTAAGCCCCTTACTACCATAGGAGTTTTAGATGGATAGGCTTTGTTCATATTGAATTTCTCTAATACCTTTTGAACATAAGCTGATTGATGTACGAGAATCCCTGTATGAAGATGCTCTAGTTGTAAACCCAAGCAAAATTTAGTTTTACCTAAATCCTTCATCTCAAACTCTCTTTTAAGATGATTTTGTGTCTCTTTAATGTCATTCTCAGTGTCAATGATATTTAAATCATCAACATATACTGATACGATACAAAATAGTTGAGGATCTTTGAATGAAAACACAAGGGCAATCATCATTAGTAGAGTAGCCTTTGTTTAAAAGAAACTCTTTTAGTCGGTTATACCACATCCTACCAGACTGTTTCAAGCCATATAAAAGACTTGTTAAGTTTAACACAAAACATGTTGCGATCTACTTTTCCATTCGGTGTGGGTATCCCGTCGGAAACTTTCATATAAATATACGAATCTAGTGACCCATATAAATATGCAGTCACGACATCCATCAACTGCAAAGTTAGATGTTTTTGTATTGCCAGAAATATCAAGTATCGGAAAGTTATTCCATTCATAACAGGAGAATATGTTTCATTGAAATCAATGTCGGGTCTCTGCAAAACCCTTGTGCAACTAGCCTTGCCTTGTATCTCAAAACTTCATTGTTTTCATTCCTTTTACAAACGAAAACCCATTTGAACCCAACAGGATAGGTTCGAGGAAGAGTAGGTATTACGTTACTGAATACCTCTCTTTTTAAGTGAGTCAAATTCTGCCTTGATTGTTTCTTTCCATTTGATTCAGTCCAGACGTTGTTTACACTCTTCCATGGTCTTAGGATCAGATCTTGGAGAAGATCAACAATCATGGTTGAAAAGCATGAGTTGACAATCATTTTATTACGGTCAATTAATTCTCTAGAACTAATATAATTGATGAAAATTTCTTTTATCCCCTGAAATTCTTTTTGACTTCCCAACATAGAAGAATCAGGGTTTTCCGATTGTCTAGCCCGCTCGATAGTGCGCACTTGAGGGCTAGATGTTGGATTTAAAATATCCCTTTGATGTATTGAAAGCATCTAGGCCCCCATGAGGTATGGTTTCGGTGATTAATGACAACCGTTAGTGATTACTAATGAGTTTGTGGATGCGAGGTCTCACGTAAAACAAATCAAACGTAATGAATCATCGCTCATATCATCTACTGCTCATTGGATACAAATGGAGACCCCTCAACGATATATTCTAAGGGGTTATTCAATTTTCATGAAGAATAAATGAAGAACTCATTCAACGACGTTATTCTATCAAAATTGGCAACACAAGAAGATTAACATTCATCAGAAGAACAAGTCTAACAATTGTCAAAGAGGTCACTCGAGAAGATTCCAAAAGATCAACTCAAAACAACTCGAAGCAAACAAGTTCAACTCACCGGATCATCCGATGTCTTGCAAAATGACTACATCGGTCGAGTTTGAGTTTGCAGAAGAGGAAGACCTCGGAGCCAAGTACACACCGGATCATCCGATGTGAAGGAAGTGGCACATCGGTTGAATCCAACAGAAGGGATGATCTTTGAGTGATTCTGGAGAAGTACACACCGGATCATCCGATGATCAATCCAAGTGTACGTCGGTCCAATTCAACAGAAGCTATTATTTCTGGACCAAGTCTGAAGATCTACTCACCAGATCATCCGATGATGAAGAGGATGTTACATCGGTCGATCAACGGTCATATCTGACACAGTGATGTAAGCTAATTGAAATTGACCGATGCTCAATAAAGGGGTGCATCGGATCATCCGATGTGAACAGTAAAGTTAATCAGTCTACTTTTCCAACGGCTAATTCGGGAAGGCTGGCTATTTAAACCCCTCCAACCAGTCATGTCGACAAGTCTTGATCACCAGAGCCTCACTACACATCCTCAAGCATTCAAGACCAAGAGCAACCACTTCCACACCTCAAAACCACTTGTACTCCAACTATAGGCTAGATCTAGCTAGAGAAAAGCTTGTGTGCGTCCATTCTTGGTGATTGGAGTCTCTAGGCTAGTGAGAGCTGTAAGGGAGAGTGTCTTGGTGACTCCTCTCACCTTGTAATCGTTGGAGGAAGAAGAGATCGCTCCGGAGCTTGCCAAGGCGTTTGTGGAAGCCCGGAGGATCATCCTTGTACAAGGCTTGAGCTCCACCTTGCGGGAGATGGCGAACGGAGGAAGATAGTGAGATCCCTTGTCTTGGTGACTTGGGAGTGGCTATACCCTTCGGTGGGTGCCACAACGTGGACGTAGGAAGATCTTTGTGATCTTACCGAACCACGGGAAAAATCGCCGTGTCTTCGTGTCTTCGCGGGAGTTTGCATCCCTCTCCTTACCCTCTACTTTTACGCATTTACTATTCCGCAACTTATCTCTTTTGAATGCGTAGAATTCTTGCATAGGGAATTGGGCTTCAACACATAAGTTTTTAATTGCCTTAAAATTTGAAGAAAGCCCAATTCACCCCCCCTCTTGGGCATTTCGATCCTCACAATTGGTATCAGAGCCTTGTTGCTCATTGGATCATTCTAGCTTCACCGCTAGAGAGCTAAAATGGCCAAGAATGGGGGTTCGGTTCCTACCTTCGAGGGCAAGAAATTTGCCTATTGGAAAGCACGCATGCGCGCCTACCTAGAGGCTATTGCTCCCGAAGTTTGGGAAGCGACCCATGCGGGGTTTGGAGATCTTGACTATGTTGGTGATCAACTAAAATGGGATGTTAAAGCTAGAAATGCAATCTATGAATGTATTAGTCAAGACGCATTTGCTAGAATTGCTAGTAAGGAGAAAGCTTGTGAAATTTGGGCATGTTTAATTGAAATACATGAGGGCTCATCTCGTGTTAAAGAACTCAAATATCACTTGCTTAAATCCAAGTATGATGAATTTAAAATGCTTCCTCATGAGAATGTTAACCAAATGTTTTCTCGTTTAAATGTGCTCATTGAGGAGATTAACGCACTTGACATTGCTTCTCTTGGCAAGGGACTTATCAACCGCAAGATCCTCATGCTTCTACCCAAGCCCAAGTACAACATTATCAATTCAATGCTCCAAAAAGAGTCACTTGACAACATTGAAGTTTTGGAGCTCATTGGAGAAATACATGCTCATGAGATGAGCGTACTTGGAATGATGGAGGAGTCATCGTCAAAAACCATTGCTCTCAAGGCTTCAACCAAGAAGACAACTCCCAAGAAGAAGAAAGTGGTTGAGCCCAGCTCAAGTGAAGAAGAGCAAGCAACAAGCGAAGATGACGATGATGAGCTTGCGTTGATGATGAGGAAATTCTCACGTCTAAACTCCAAGATCGCAAAGAAGGGATACTCTTTTGATCCCAAGAAGAAAGCCTTCCTCCCAAGAAAAGATGAAAACAAGACATGCTATAATTGTGGTGATCTAGGCCACATATCATATGATTGTCCAAGACCGGACAAGAGGAAGGACAACCACAAGGGCAAGCATCGAAAGCTAGAAGAAAGTGATGAAGATGAAGAAGAGGTCAAGCCCAAGCGCTCCTTTGGAAAGAAGAAATTTGACAAAGGCAAGAAGACCAAGCTCTTTCCAAAGAAGAGAAGAGGGCCTCAAAAAGTCTTCATGTGCGAGGCCAATGAGTGGATCACGGATGAAGAGTCAAACGATGAAGAGAGTGAAGATGAAGAAAACTTGGCGGGCCTTGCCATCGTCAACAAGGATGACTCACCTCTTCGTCCACCTCCTATGTGCCTCATGGCGAAAGGTAACACTAAGGTACGTGACGATTCTAGCGATGATGATGATGAGCTCTCCCCCGATGAATTAGCATCTATGATTAATGAATACCATGCCATCATAAAAAGGGAGAAGAGCAAGGTTAAGGCACTTGAACAAGCTTGTGCTAAGCTTGAGAGTGCGAAGCTCGATTTGCATGACAAGTATGTAATTATACTTAAAGAGCATGACACGCTCAAATCACATGTCAAGCAAATCGAGGAGGAAAATGCTCAAATCAAGCTTGACTTAGCAAACCTAGCACTCTTGGGAAAGCACAATGACTTGGTTCAAGAACATGAAGTGCTTAACCTTGCTTATGAAGCAATTGAACTAAAATTGGAAAACATGAAAAAGGAAACCCTTGATGGCAAAGTATCAACTATTTCACATGCCACTAATATTTTGGATAAGTCTTTGCCTTTGAAAGCAAGCCCTAGGGAGAAGGAGTTGATGGACGAGATTGAAAGTCTCCGCACTAGTATGGCAAGACTCTCTAAGGGGGAGGACAAGCACAAGGAGATCCTCTACCAACAAGCTAAAGGCTTCAACAAGAGAGGACTTGGATCCTTCCCGGTGCCCAACAAAGGAAAGATGCCCTCACCGGAGCTTAGGACAAGCTTCATCAAGGAAGTTGGTTCCTATTGTCAACATTGTGAGGTCACCGGACATCACACGAGGGAGTGTCCTCTTCCCAACCGTCTTTCTCCCAAATTGCCTCCTAACTACAAATCTACTTTCAATGATTACCACTATCTCTTGAGCAAAGTAGGTGGCAAGGTGAAGACAAGGTTCATCGGCAAAGACATTAAGGGCATGAAGGGAAAGCTCCCCAAGCAACTTTGGGTCCCAAAATCACTTGTATCACACATACAAGGACCTAAGTTGGCTTGGGTGCCTAAACTCAAAAACTAACTTCATGTGTGTAGGTGAACTACAAAGCCGGAGGAAAGCATTGGGTACTCGACAGCGGGTGCACTCAACATATGACCGACAATGATGGTATGTTCACCTCCATAGAGAACCCCGACAATCATGAACAAGTTACCTTTGGTGACAACTCAAAGGGGAAGGTAATTGGTTTGGGTAAAATTTCTATTTCGCATGATTTGTACATTTCTAATGTGCTCTATGTTAAGTCTCTTAGTTTTAATTTGCTTTCCATTGCACAACTATGTGATCTTGGACTAACGTGCACCTTTGACAAGAATGGTGTTGTAGTGACTAGTGAATCAAGCAAAGAACTAAGCTTCAAAGGTTTTCGGCATGGACATCTTTACTTGGTGGACTTCTCCAACAAGGATGCTAGCTTGACCACTTGTCTTTTCACCAAGACGAGTTTGGGTTGGCTATGGCATCGACACATTGCTCACATTGGGATGAGCAAGCTCAAGAAGTCGTTCAAGCTTGGGATGGTGACCGGAGTGAAGGATGTCACATTTGAGAAGAACAAGTTTTGTAGCGCTTGTCAAGCCGGGAAGCAAGTTGCTTCACACCATCCGATGAAGACAATGATGTCAACCTCCAAGCCACTTGAGTTGCTTCACATGGACCTCTTCGGACCGTCCACATATCAAAGTCTTGATGGTAACCTCTATTGTCTTGTTATTGTTGATGACTATTCTCAATATGCTTGGACTTTGTTTCTAGGTGACAAGGGTGAAACTCCGGAAGTCTTCAAGACCTTTGCTAAACGTGCTCAAAGGGAATTTCAACTTCCCATCATCAAGGTCCGGAGTGACAACGACACCGAGTTCAAGAACTACAACATTGGGGAGTGGTGTGATCGTGAAGGCGTGAAGCATGAGTTTTCGGCCACATACACCCCTCAACAAAATGGTGTCGTTGAAAGGAAGAACAAGACTCTCATCACCCTTGCTAGAGCAATGCTTGATGACTATGGCACGTCGGAGAAGTTTTGGGCCGAAGCAATCAACACGGCGTGTCATTCCGCTAATAGGGTCTATCTTCATCGACTACTTCAAAAGACCCCATATGAGCTCCTCATTGGGATAAAGCCCAACATCTCCTACTTCTGAGTCTTCGGGTGCAAGTGCTACATCTACCGCAAGAAAAGGCTCGGTAAGTTTGAAAGAAGGTGTGATGTTGGTATCTTTCTTGGTTATGCGTCAAACTCAAAAGCATATCGAGTATTCAACCAAACCTCCGGGTTAGTTGAAGAAAGTTGTGATGTTGAGTTTGATGAGACTAATGGCTCCCAAGAGGAGAGTTTTGGTCATGATGATATAGATGATGAGCCTCTACGAGAAGCTATGAAGAACATGACCATTGGAGACATCAAGCCCGAAGTTGAGGAAAACCATGATCAAGGGGGAGCATCAAGTTCCAACATCAACACCTCCATGGCGCCTCAAGTTGATGAAGAAGAAGAAAAAGATGATCCATTGCCAATGCAAGATTCACAAGCCACAAAACATCAACAAGAAGAAGAAGAAGTCCAAGATCAAGTCCAACCACAAGACGAGCAAGATGCTTCACCACCGCCAAGTGCTTCACAATCACTTATGAGGCATGGACGCATCTCCAAGGCGCATCCGATTGACCAAATCGTCGGAAGTCCGTCACAGGGAGTAAGTACTCGTTCTCGCCATGTCGCTTCGTTTTGTGAGCACTACTCGTTTGTTTCGTGTGTAGAACCCACTCATATAAAGGAAGCACTCCAAGATCCAAATTGGGTGATGGCCATGCAAGAAGAACTCAACAACTTCACCCGCAATGAAGTTTGGGTGTTGGAGGAGCGACCCAAGGATAAGAACGTCATCGGAACGAAGTGGGTGTACCGCAACAAGCAAGACGAGAATGGCGTTGTGGTCCGCAACAAGGCAAGACTTGTGGCCAAGGGTTTCTCACAAGTTGAAGGACTAGACTTTGGAGAAACATTCGCTCCGTTCGCTCGGTTAGAAGCTATTCGTATACTCCTTGCTTTTGCTTCGCATCACAATATAATGCTTTATCAAATGGATGTTAAAAGTGCCTTTCTTAATGGTTATATTAACGAGCTTGTTTATGTTGAGCAACCTCCCGGGTTTGAAGATCCGAGGAATCCTAATCATGTGTATAGGTTACACAAGACGCTCTACGGGCTCAAGCAAGCACCTAGGGTGTGGTGTGAACGTCTAAGGGATTTCTTGGTCATGCAAGGATTCAAGATCGGGAGGGTGGACACTACACTCTTCACCAAGGACATCGACGGGGATTTATTTATTTGTCAAATTTATGTCGATGATATTATTTTTGGCTCAACTAACAAATCTCTTAGCCATGAGTTTGGCACCATGATGTCTAGGGAATTCGAGATGTCAATGATTGGAGAGCTCAACTTCTTCCTTGGATTTCAAATCAAGCAACTTCAAGAGGGGACCTTCATCTACCAAGAGAAGTACACCAAGGACCTCTTGAAGAAATTTGAGATGGGAGATTGTAGCTCAAGAAGTACTCCAATGGCGACAAATTGTCATCTCGACGCGGACTTGGACAGTAAACCTATTGATCAATCTCACTACCGTTCCATGATTGGTTCATTTTTATATCTTACCGCATCTAGGCCCGATATCAAGTTTAGTGTGTGCTTGTGTGCTCGCTTTCAAGCGGCACCTAAAGAATCACATCGTAAGGCGGTCTTTAGGATACTTCGGTATCTCAAGCATACCCCAAGTGTAGGTTTGTGGTACCCCAAGAACGCTAGTTTCCATCTCTTGGGTTACTCGGATTCGGACTTTGCCGGATGCCGTGTGGATCGCAAGAGTACCTCCGGTGGGTGCCACTTACTTGGGCGTTCTCTAGTATCTTGGTCGAGCAAAAAGCAAAATTCCGTGGCTTTGTCCACCGCGGAGGCGGAGTATATAGCGGTCGGTGCATGTTGTGCCCAAATTCTATATATGAAGCAAACCCTTTTGGACTTTGGAATTAAATTTGGTTGTGTGCCTCTCCTTTGTGACAATGAAAGTGAGGTTAATATAGCTAGAAACCCCGTTCAACACTCCCGCACTAAGCACATTGATATTCGCCATCACTTCTTGCGGGATCATGAGGCTAAAGGACACATCTCTTTGCAAGGTGTTAGGTCCGAAGAACAATTGGCGGATATCTTCACTAAACCACTTGATGAGAAAACTTTTTCTAGACTTAGAAGTGAATTAAATGTGCTAGATGCATCTAACGTCATGTAAGTTGCCATGTTCATGTAAGGATGCATATCATATAGGTCTTGTCTAACTCCCAAAGGATAGGGGCGAGCTAGAAATAGTTTTCCCTGAGGAAAGCCTTTGGAAGGTTTAAACTTGGCAAGATAGATTTATTTTATGCCTTGCATGATCCCTGCCATATAGACTTGCAATCATTTAATATCTTGCATTAATTTTTTGGCATTGCATACGGTAGATTGTCACAAAGGGGAACCCACATCATGAGAAGAATACTTGTTCAAAATGCAATATCTCAACTCATATGATGTGGAAAGAGCAAAATTCTAAAGGAACATGCTTTAATGAGATAGATGTTTTCCATACTCTAGCTCACAAAGCATGGGCCTTACATTCCCTTGAGTTTACCCTCCTAACTCTCTTTGTGTGCTCTATATGCTTAAGGGCTTAGCCAATATGTGGCACTGTATCTAAAAGCCTGTTATTAGAGTTTAGGAGTTGCCCAAAAAGTCCTAAGGCTCGTGCTTTTCTTTGTGTGTTTAAGTCAAAGGACATATATGGGCAGTCTTAGGTTTTCTGCAGTCATCGGATTATCCGATGCTAGGGCCAGCAGCAACATCGATTCAATTGGTGCTTCAGTTCAAGGTTCAGATCAGTCAGAATGGGGAATCGACCGATGAGTTCTTTTTGGAAAACATCGGAGCCTCCGGTGTTCAGTATTCTGGTGTCCTGCAGAATTCGACCGATGATCGACTCCTCAATGTCGGATCATCCGGTGCTAAAAAGGTTCTTGGAATGAACTCTCTGTTGAACTCGACCGATGCTCTGCTCTGATGATCATCGGTCCATCCGATGTTCTGTTAGCGGCTAGGGTTTGCCCGTACACTTTAAAAATGGTTCGGCCGCCTCCTTCGTCCCTTTCTTCTCTCTCCCAACACCCCGCCGCTGTCATCGTGCTTGCGCTCCCCTCGGTCGCCGCCACCGTCGTTCCACCGCCGCTCGCCGCCGTCCAGGCCGCCGCTGCCTCCCAGGCTGCCGCCGCCGGTCCTCCAGGCTGCCGCAACACCTTCGGCCGCCGCCGCCCGTTCTTCCTCGCGCCGCCGCGCGATTCCTCACCGCCGCCGCACCTCTCCCTCGCCACCGCGCCGCCGCCACCACAGCAGCCTCCACCGCCGGCTTCCAAGCACCACCACCTTACCACCACCTCTCCCCACCGCCATTCTTCATCTCTAGGGTTTGCCCCCGAGTTGCTCGTCGCCATTCGTTGTTCTCGCGTTTTCGGCGTCTCCAACCCTAGTCCGTGTTCGCATCAAAATGGGCCGTGATCGTAAGGGAAAGGGCAAGGCCATCGAGGAGCCCGCCGCAAAGAAGCAAAAGCTCTCGAAGGAAGCTCGTCGTGTGGAGTTGGCCGCTCGCGCCGCCGAGGAGCGTGAGCGCGGCCATCGCGGTTCCTTGCGGATCCGCGAGTCTCGGCAGAGGCAGCAGCAGCCTCCAGTTCAGCCGGTGCCACCCGAGGGCTCCGACGAGGAGGAGACCAAGGTGACGCCTCTTGTCCGTCGGCGCACTCCGAGGACTCGTGGGGGTGGACAGACCCCTACGGCGAGTCAGCGCCCCTCTGCAGCTGACCGCGCCGAGGACAGAGAGGCCCAGAGGGCCATCTACCAGATGGATACTGCCGTCAGAGTTGCTGAGGATGTCAGACTGACAGATTACAGGAAGTTCAAGGCAAAGCAGTTGAAGAGGCTCAGATGGATAGCGTTGCCTGAGGAGTGGTTCCCGCAGCCGAGGGACACTCGAGTGGATCCTCGCTTCTGGACCCTGACACAGGCGTCCCTGTACGAGACATACAGGCGTCGGGGCCACAAGCTCTTCCAGCATAACAGTATTGATTGGGATCAGCTAGCTGCAGCAGTCGGACAAAGGATCATACCGTACTTTGAGAGATATAGAGGTCTGGTAGAGCTGCTTTCACACCAGCGGAGTGCTTACATCGAGGAGTGGGTCCGAGTCTTCTACGCCACTCTCTACGTCTGTGAGGGCCGCCGCTCGATCCACTTCATGTTCTTGGGGCAGCTCCACGACGTGTCTCGAGATCTGTTGGCCAGACTGCTTGGTGTGAACACCTCTACTACCTGTGTGCACCAGATCGTGTACGGAGACGCAGACCCACCGAGGAGGCCACTGACTGGAGGAGTGTCACCACCGTTCGACGAGATCAGTGGGCTGTTCACTCCGCCCTTCACTCCAGACCAGCCAAGGGTGCCAGCGCTACTCACTCCAGCGGCTCACACAGTTCACCACATACTGCGCCACACACTGCTTCCGAGGTCTGGCTACCTTGAGGGATTCACGAGCCTACAGCAGACTCTCCTGTTCTATGTGATGAACGGGATGGAGTTCGATATCGTGGACATCCTGATCTGCGAGATGGAGGATGTGATCACAGACGGAGTTGGGATGCTTTGACAGTTGGTCTTCGGTCACTGGATCTGTCACCTTCTTCACCAGCTGGTTCCAGAGGGTTCTCCAGGCACTGCTCCTCTGACAGAGCTTCACGTTACTCGGTTCAGCCACTACCGAGTCCCCGCTCCTGGAGACCGCCGCCTTGGCCGTCCAGTCGAGCGTCAGGTCCGGGCTAGACTTTCTGAGGGGGACTGGGCAGACTTGGCCAGGGAGGATGCAGAGCTTGCATAGGCAGAGGCTCAGGGTGGAGCCCTATAGCATATCTGGTTAGACAGTGACACCAGTGACAGCGTCGAGGAGTACTTCCCTCCTCCTTCTCCTCCACCGAGACAGCACGACGCGGAGGCGGGAGGATCAGCTGCTCCACCACCTACACCACCTCCGGTGTGAGAGGCACAGGTGTCACAGCCTTCTGAGCTCTCGTCCCTACTTCAGCAGATGATCGAGCAGCAGCGTCAGCAGGCCGCACGACACGAGGAGCTTCAGAGGCAGTAGCAGGAGATGCAGCTGGAGATAGCCCGTCAGAGGCGAGAGGACACCGACAGGTTCACTAACTTTGTTGATCAGATGACCAGGCGCACTCTCGACCAGCAGCAGCAGACTCAGCAGGCTATGATGGGCATTCTGGGGTTGATCACCAACCTCTACCAGCAGACCGGGATCACCCTTCCACCTCAGCAGCCGGGACTTGGTCAGGCTACCGGAGCACCTCCTCTGGCACCTTCTGCAGCTCCAGTGCCGACCTCGCCTATTCCGAGCTTCAGTATGTCGCCTCTGCTTGCCTCGACTATGCCGATTCACTCACCTGTGCTGCCACCGACATCGTTTCAGTTCTCACCTACTCCAGTGGTTAGCACACCCTTACCGACAGTTCCAGCTCCACCGGCGCCAGCAGTCTCAGCGGATCCCCCAGCACCTTCAGTGGCTCCTCCAGCTCCTTCAGCTCCAGCTCCAGCGACCTCCGCCTCGAGCAGCTCCGACGACAGCGCCGCCGACGCCGACCGCTTCACCATCGCCAGGAGCGCGCCAGAGTTGTAGGCACTCGACTTCCCTTTTTGGTGTCTTGATGCCAAAGGGGGGGAAGAGTTAGAGTCAGGGGGAGGTTAGCTCAGTTTTAGGGGGAGTCTTGGTCCTAGGGGGAGCTTTATCTTTTTGGGACTTATTGTTATCTTTGAAACTACTTGTTATTATCTGCCATTTACTATCTTTTGCTATTATTGTACTCAGTCTGCTACTTTGTGCTCTTGTGCTTTATTGATCAGTATTTGAGCCTTCGAGCCTCTTGTGTTGCAAATTTGTACTTGTTATATTCTTTTATGAGCATTGCGTCTTAATTTCATTACTTCTATGCTCTACTTGTTGTGTTGTCATCAATCACCAAAAAGGGGGAGATTGAAAGCATCTAGGCCCCCATGAGGTATGGTTTCGGTGATTAATGACAACCGTTAGTGATTACTAATGAGTTTGTGGATGCGAGGTCTCACGTAAAACAAATCAAACGTAATGAATCATCTCTCATATCATCAACTGCTCATTGGATACAAATGGAGACCCCTCAACGATATATTCTAAGGGGTTATTCAATTTTCATGAAGAATAAATGAAGAACTCATTCAACGACGTTATTCTATCAAAATTGGCAACACAAGAAGATTAACATTCATCAGAAGAACAAGTCTAACAATTGTCAAAGAGGTCACTCGAGAAGATTCCAAAAGATCAACTCAAAACAACTCGAAGCAAACAAGTTCAACTCACCGGATCATCCGATGTCTTGCAAAATGACTACATCGGTCGAGTTTGAGTTTGCAGAAGAGGAAGACCTCGGAGCCAAGTACACACCGGATCATCCGATGTGAAGGAAGTGGCACATCGGTTGAATCCAACAGAAGGGATGATCTTTGAGTGATTCTGGAGAAGTACACACCGGATCATCCGATGATCAATCCAAGTGTACGTCGGTCCAATTCAACAGAAGCTATTATTTCTGGACCAAGTCTGAAGATCTACTCACCAGATCATCCGATGATGAAGAGGATGTTACATCGGTCGATCAACGGTCATATCTGACACAGTGATGTCAGCTAATTGAAATTGACCGATGCTCAATAAAGGGGTGCATCGGATCATCCGATGTGAACAGTAAAGTTAATCAGTCTACTTTTCCAACGGCTAATTCGGGAAGGCTGGCTATTTAAACCCCTCCAACCAGTCATGTCGACAAGTCTTGATCACCAGAGCCTCACTACACATCCTCAAGCATTCAAGACCAAGAGCAACCACTTCCACACCTCAAAACCACTTGTACTCCAACTATAGGCTAGATCTAGCTAGAGAAAAGCTTGTGTGCGTCCATTCTTGGTGATTGGAGTCTCTAGGCTAGTGAGAGCTGTAAGGGAGAGTGTCTTGGTGACTCCTCTCACCTTGTAATCGTTGGAGGAAGAAGAGATCGCTCCGGAGCTTGCCAAGGCGTTTGTGGAAGCCCGGAGGATCACCCTTGTACAAGGCTTGAGCTCCACCTTGCCGGAGATGGCGAACGGAGGAAGATAGTGAGATCCCTTGTCTTGGTGACTTGGGAGTGGCTATACCCTTCGGTGGGTGCCACAACGTGGACGTAGGAAGATCTTTGTGATCTTACCAAACCACGGGAAAAATCGCCGTGTCTTCGTGTCTCCGCGGGAGTTTGCATCCCTCTCCTTACCCTCTACTTTTACGCATTTACTATTCCACAACTTATCTCTTTTGAATGCGTAGAATTCTTGCATAGGGAATTGGGCTTCAACACTTAAGTTTTTAATTGCCTTAAAATTTGAAGAAAGCCCAATTCACCCCCCCTCTTGGGTGTTTCGATCCTCACATGTATGCTAACATTTTGTTGACTTGCATTTACTTTCTTCGAGTAAGATTTTAATCTCGTAGTCTTCGGACGCTTGCTTGAAGCATCTATTTCCTTACTTGGCCCCCCCCACCCCCCCTTTTTGGAGGTTGATTGGTTTTTAATGGTACCTCCACTCGGCAAGGTGCATTGATTGAAGGATTTAAAGACTTCGTGACATTATTATAGTCAGTAAATACATCTGGCAGGTTACTACCAATTTGCTATAACTCTATAATTTTCTGAACTTGAAGTTCAATTTCTTTTGTACGTGGATCAACATTAAGGATGAACTTGCCATCCAATTTATTTCTCGGCCGTCATTGATAAATTTATTATCTTCCCCTAAAGCTGGGAAATGATCATCATTAAAAATACAATCAGCGAATCGGTCTGTGAATAAATCTCCTGTTAAAAGCTCCAGGTATTTAATAATAGACGGGGATTGATATCCCACATATATTCCTAATTTCCTCTGAGGGCCCATAGAGGTTCGCTTTGGTGGTAAAATTGGTGTGTACACAGAATAACCAAATTTCCGCGGATGGAAGATATTGGGTTGATCTCCATGTACAAGTTGTAAAAGGGAGATGGTATGATAGCAGTTGGTCTTAGTAGAAGAAGGTCGACAACATGTAAAACTGTATGACTCCAACAAGATAATGGTAAATTACAATCTTATAGTAAAGGTCTAGCTATGAGTTTTACTCTTTTTATGAGAGATTCTGATAAACCATTTTGTGTATGAACATATGAGACAGAATGTTGTACTTCAATTCCTTGAGCCATACAATAATCATTGAAAGTCCGAGATGAGAATTCAGCAGCATTGTCCATACGTATACTCTTAATCTTATATTCAGGATAATTTGCTTTTAACCATATGACTTGTATCATAAATTTGGCAAAAGCATGGTTACGTGTAGATAGTAAACACGTGCGACCATCTTGTAGATGCGTCGATCAAAACCATGAAGTATCTAAATGAACCACACATTGGTTGTATGGGTCCACAAATATCACCTTGAAATCTTTCAAGGAATTTTAAAGGTTTAACATAGATCTTAAGCGGAGAAGGCCGCAAGATCAACTTGCCTATAGCACATGAAGTACATATAAAATCATTAGATTTTGAAAATTTAATATTCTTTAAATCATGACTGGTGCAATTTCTAATAATTTTCCGCATCATCCGTATTCCGGGGTGGCCTATGCGTAAATGCCAAGTCTTAAATATATCAACATTCTAGAAAATCACCTTGTATGCAACATATGGTACGGGTTTTATGTACATATAGTACAGTCCAGATGGAGTATAAAGAATTCTTTCTAGAATTTTTTGTCCATATTCGGAAGATTTAGAAATAAGAAGAAATTCTTCTTTATTTTCTTCATAGATATGTATATGTAACCCATTTTTTCGAGTATCTCTAAAACTTATAAGAGTACGTGTAGAATTGGGATACAATAAAACATTCTCAATTATTACTTGTGTTACATTAGGAAACGTAATAGTGGCTCGACCAAAGCCAACTATTATCGCATCGCATCCAGCGATGGTCAAAACATTTCTCGACCTCTGAATTAGGGTCTAAAAATATTTTGTTTCTCTATAGAGTTGGTGGTGCAACTATCTACAAGACACATTTCTTCTTCAATCGAAAATTTCCTGTGAAATCAGTGTGGTTCCCCTCTCTCGTTCAATCGCTCATAGAGCAGTGCTGATGACGTGTTAGAAACCAATTTGAGAGAGAAAACAAGATTGAACACAATTGATTCCAATTGATCTTATCTTTCATTCATTCATAGCTTCATTTGTTATGCTTTTATACATGTCGAGGAGGCACTATAGCGGGAAGACGCGACCGTCCGTTGGAGGTGCGACGGTCAATGGTAATGGCAACCACCATCAACAAGTAATCACACGTGTTGTTTTTATTGTAACACGCGTGACTTCACCCGTGACCGACGCGGGATGCCACCGGTGCGTTGAATGAATGGTTTGATGCAGGATACCGAGAAAAAGCAGGCGTGTGCCGAGCGACCAGATGTGTGAGCTGTGACAGTGCCCGTGCTTGAATCTACTGTAACAGAAATATTCGGTCCGGAAAAACAACTGCCGCTTCTGCAGTGCAGGGCTTGACTGACGTCGTTCGTGCGGATCGGACGCAGCTTTTCCACATCGCTCGACAGCCAGCTGAGAATACGCTGCCGGGGACAACAGCTTTCTCCTCCTGCCTTCCTTTTCGCCCTGCTGGCGAGCCGAGTCGTCGTCGTCGTCAAAAGGCAGTAGCCGTGAGTGAGTGACCTCACAGGTCTGCCTCGAGCAGACGTCAGCGCATCTGCCTTCTCTGTCTCTGTCTGGTTGCTTATTTTGTCTGGGTCTCCTATGGATTAGACAGGGTGTTGAAGGCTTGTTCGTGTAGCTGATTGACATCCATGTGCATTCTAATTCTATTTGAATTTCGCCCGTCTCAAGTCGAGAGATTTAACACAATCTTGTGATCTGCAAGTTTACACATACAAATAATTAACTGCGAAACCAAGATTTATGATCTATGGAAAGAAAAGAAGTTTGTACCTTTGCCAATGGGTACACAGCCTTCTTGCAGGCGGTACACTTGTCTTGGGTTCCACAGAACATAGAGGAGCTTGCTGGGGGTCTTAGACTCACGAAAAAGACATTGATGATGCAATCTATGACAAATTCAATGCATGTTGCTTATTGTACTCTTGGTACACGTCTAAGCAGCAGGAAGAAAACGGCAGTGTTACCAATCAGTCAATGGTTGTGTCGAAGAAAAACGCCTGTGGTGCAGTCTTAATAAATGAATGAAAACACACTAAACATACTCATGGAAATACATGTAATGGATACCAAATATCATGCACTTCAGCATACAATAATGACTAGATGTAAAGAACGTGACATTTGACTTTTTGACAAGTATGATTTTCCAAAAATACTAGGACAGAATGGTAAATATCAAGCTTCACAATTTTCTAGTAAAGTATGGTCTTTAATTCGACAGACTGAAAAAACGGTGAGACATGCACATAACTTTTGTCTCACCTAGCTGTTGAATCTTCTTCAGCTCAGGGGCATGGGCAAGCAGGATGACAATTTATCTGCTTTTCGTCCTAGACTTGTTCAGCAAAAGAGTTTACAGATGTTACGTATGCATGATCTGCAGGACAAATGGTACTTTGACATTATTACAGTACTATCTACCTATCAACAGGAAGGGCCTATCTACCTATGTACCTATGCAAAGGTCCCTGTAATTTGCCACGACTAAAAAGTTACAGAACGAAGACTAGAAAAATGTAGAAAAATATTGTTTTTCCAGATAAGTATAAACAAATGATATGACTGACAGAAAATTATTTGCCGCTTGAACATTGCAAAATTGGGTTTCATTTTTTTGGACCTAGGCTGCAGTGGTACCCATTGCCAAAAAAAAAACTAAGAAATAATGAGAAAAATGAAGAAATGTATTAAGTTCACAGTTGATAAACATCAGAATCAAAATGCCTTTCAGTTTTTCCATTCTTCCAACCAGGTTGTCTGTGTATTTCAGACAAAAATTACAAGAGGCTCCACTCCAGATTAAGTTTCAGTAAGAATGTATCTCAATCTAAGCCATGTGTCATCCCAAATAAATTTACTTCTTGAGCAATCTCAAGACATCGCCAACAAGGTGCAGAGATCCAGTAACTAGGACCTGGTTCAGAGTTCAAATGCAAGCATATCAGTGTCAAGTGGGAAAGGAGCTGCAAAAGGGGAACTAATAAAAAGAAAAAAAGCACCTATATGAATTAGCAGAAACAAAACAACGTATAAGAAACTCAGTTAACAAAGATGATACATATCCAGATAATGTATAATAGAACAATATAGAAGAAACAAATACACTTACAAATGCATGCACAATCAGACAAAAACAGACTACTAGGATGAAAAACAATACATGAAAATAAGAATGACGGTGAAGCAGATTAAACAATGATGATTACTGCAACATGTGAGATAAACCTTCCATGCAGGTCCATGAGAGAGTAGTTAGTATTGAGCGGACCAAGGATATAACAATCCACATGATAGGATGTACTAATGCTACAGCTGTGAAACATTTGACGAAATTACTGAAACTGCAGCACACACTTTCACCTGAAATTGAGTTGATTGGTTTTCTTGAGCAGTTTCCCTTAGCCATTTAATTACCGATGGAAGAGATTCAAAAACTGAGCTAGTCTTATTGGAGTTTGCGCCATTAATACCTGCAGCACTCCCGCAGAAACAAGCCAACATATCAAATCTTCAATTCAGGACCCTGTTGTTTCAATAAGAAACCACATGCTGACAATTAAACACAGTATAACAATGAAGTTTAGAAAAACCTTGATTGCTGTGAGGCAGGCTTTCCCACAGCTTTTGCAGTGACAGCTGCCATGACAAATTAATGTCCTCATGCTTTGAAGGTGGCGATGCAAGGGAATCAAGCTTGTTGTATTGTGATTGGTTTGGCACGAATAAGGCCTGCCCAAAGTGGAGACCTGAACGAAATGATTGCCAATCATTCTAGGAATGGCAGAAATGTGCATTTGACCTATAATACAAATACATTGATGTCTTTCCCCTTGGACCTGAGTTTTTTAAATACGAATACATTAATCTTGAAGTGTGAGCAAATAAAATTTATGACACTGAATTCACACATACTCGACCTGCTGGTTAGCTGCTCCAGCAAAATCTTAGCTTTCTTCATATATGTGAGTAACTACAAAGGTAAATTTAAGATTTTAAAAACAGAAATAAGGAGTTTAATGAAATACCATTTTGAACACAAGTATCTAGAAGGCGTGTAAGCAGACTTTGAGGATCCCTTACAGTCATGCAATTGAATAGGAGAATCTGCAAACATAAAAACAATTCAAAAAGAATGCTAATAATAAAAAAAACAATGATGATACCTGTAAAAGAGAAAGAAAGAACAAAGCACATTAAGATCTGAGAAGGAAAAAACTTCCAGTGTGATGTGTACCTTCCTAAAATTCCTACCAGTATGAGGCTGCCCCAAAGCATCTGGTTGATTTCCATTATTGTTTGTAACATGAGCAAACCACCTTGCACACATTTCCATGCTTTCGGGACTATGTGCTCCATCCAAATAGAATACCAATTTCGAATTGCTATTCTTATCAGTTTCGGAGTTCACTTGTGGATCTGGAACAATCTGTGCTCGGCCTTGCAGACGAACACTCGACAATCCTTCGATGAAATGATCTGGCAAGGTACCCTGCATTCAGTGGCAACATTACAACTTACATAAAAACATATTTTGGGACACAATAAACAGATACCTTTTGGGAGTTCTTACAGAATGCTTGGCTTGTATTCTATCCAAATGACCTTGCCTCTCAAGCCAGGCATTAGCCAATGCAACTGCAACGCCTGCATTCATGTATTGGTGCTCACCAGGCAGTCCAAGAAGTTGATCTTCTAACTTTTGTGGATCCAAAGGATTGACTACTCCAAGAGAAACCTTTGGAAAATTTACATTGACTATATCAAGAACTGTTCTAAACTGTTACCACATCTATTGCCAAAATAATAAGACCAAGGAATAGTGGCAACCAAAAGAAGTGCAGCATCAAAGGTAACATACACCCAATTCAGAAGCTCGAAGCATCAGTACAGACATTGCCTCTTCTGGCTGTGGAACTGTAAAGGCTGGAACTCCTTTCTGTATTGAGGAAAGGGACCATACAGAAATCAAACACAGATCAGTTTTGGCTACAGAATATCAGATAAAAGAGATCTGAGGAAATAGCAAAAAAATATCTGAGCAAAATTAGCAAAAACCTTAAGTATCCCAGCTTTCTCTCCAGCAATTTTACCAAGCGTGTTCCCTGCTCATGGGAAGCATAAACATCAGCTTCATGAAAAAGTCATTAAGGGTGCAGGTAATTTGTATTTCAGTTTTCTAACTCACCAAGAATTTCCATATGATCATATCCGAGGGATGATATTCCACAAACTACAGGTGATCTAACCTGCAAAAGTTTCAATTCACATGTCAGTTATCCTCGTCAATTTTTGTTCGATTCAAGATATTGGCAACTATTTCAACAGGCTAAAGGACTAAGAAAAATACGTCAGATTTAACTGCTCTCCACAAAATAAAGCTGAACCTAGAAGGCCATGAACAAACTACAACATTATACATCTATTACAGCTTGCAACCGGGGCAACGACTAGAATGCAATCAGTGTTACGGTGCAATCGTGCAATCAACAATTCTCATTCATTGGATCTGCATCTTACGTTTGTTGCATTTTTTTTTTACTTAACCCCCTCCACCTGATGCACTTAGATAGAGAGGATTAAGTAAAATGATACAAAGACCGTAGGATGCAGATCCAATGAATGAGGATTGCTGATTGAACGATTGCCCTGTAATACTGATTGCATTCTAGTCGTTGCCTGCAACCAGATCCCAGTCCATCACTTTTGGATATAAAGTCTAGTTACAAAGTCAGAAAGTCTCTCATATATTGGCATAATCCTTGCTGGTCCTCGAGGTTCCTTTTTGTTTGAGGATTATATCTTATGAATTATGTCACCGGCAGGGGAATGCGGGGAACTCGATGGCACAGGGTGCTGAAGATTATACTTATGAAGTTGAAGGTCTTGTGCCTGGACCTTGCCGGCACGGAGGAGCCATGGTCGAAGGCACCGCACCGCCGAGACAGGATTGTTACAATGGCTAAAGCCTAACTTCCAAGATGATTCTTCCTAATGCTCTGGGTCCCTGTTTATAGCTCACAGGGCTGATTAACAAACTCCAACAAATAACAAACTCAATCCTAAATGATTTTTTCAGTTTGGTCGCACTTATCATACAACCTCCATGTTTTCCGCGCGGCGCTGATCTCTGTTGCGGCGATGGCAATACTGCAGGCCCACGTGACAATTATGAACACTTTCTACTAGTTTTCATCATTTGACAAGAAAATGATGAAGAAATATGAGTATATGACACACACCACATTAGTTGCATCATATTTCCCTCCCAAACCAACCTCGAGCACAGCTACATCCACCTGCTTACACAGAACAAAAACAAGGAAAAACGTTTTGAGTACACTGCTAAGAAATATTTGTAACTACTACAGTTAAATTTGAGCACTATACAACTAAACTGATAGAGCTTCCAAATAAATTTATCAGATAATCATTTCATACTTAAATTTGTATCGATATGCCATCTCTGTCAAGCATAGGCTGCAGACATCTCGAGTGAAAAAAGATGAAAAAAAAACAATGGAGGTGACAATCATTTAGATTGAACAAAGCTATGACATAAGATATATTTTCTACAATTTTGGTATGACACCGGACGAGCTAATAGCCACAAACGTATTGCTTCAAGTGGCAAAAGACTTCAAAATCCATAAAAGCTGGGATATGCTTACCTACACGCACTGCTTATATTGAAAAAATTAACCAGGAAGTATTTGCAAAGTATTAACCTGCTCCTCTGAAAAGATCTTAAATGCTAGCAGTGCAAGGAATCTAAAGTAGGCAGGCCTTGGAATACTATAACCGGTCTTGTCCTGGAAAAGCACATAATTTAACCAATTCAATTATCTTCCCAAGGAAACCATTGCTTGAAGAGAAAAATGATGCAGATTCACTTGTTTTTCTTTTCGATTCCACTACCCATGTGAAGTGAATGAGGCAGACAATTACCTTCAGTTTGTTCCAGCACCACCAGAAATACCTCATAAACTTTTCTTCTGAAATGTCCAGCCTATAGATTCATCAGAAGATAGGATACTCGATAAGCACAAAGGTGTATACTGGAAGAAAGAGTTACAAAAATCCAAGTAACTCAACATTTAATGTCTTTGGGTAAACTTGTAGTAGCACGGTAAAGATACCAAAATGAGAAAACAGAGCATATATTGGAAGGTCTTAAGGTAGTAAAGTACCCATTAAGCCGGAATCGCTCACGGACATCCATCAAGTGTGGTGAGGTGAACAGCCCAGTGCGGAAACCACATGATCTAAGGATTGACTCAGCAAATGCGCATGTTGAACCCTGAAGGACAGAAAACACCAACAGATTTCAAGATTCACTCCTAAACATTTCCCTTCATGGGAATGGCATGAATATCTCTAGCATATGCAGCACTAAAAGGTTATTCAATCTGTTTACACTGGTGTGATAAAACAAAGTTTGCAATTGGCCAGAATAAATCTTCATCCCGGTGTTCCATATTGAAATACAGACCTCATTGATAGTCTCATTTCATTAAGCCTTAGTCTTAAAAATCCCCATCGCAGTGCTCCATATTGAAACACGGACCTAATGCAAACAATGCTGCCGATACTTGCCTTCGAACATGTGTTATAGTCATGACATTATTACAACTACTGTTGCCCATGCCACGGTTGTTGATAGACACGCTACTGAAACCTCGCACAACTCAGAATTTCATAGCACTCTATACAACCCAACACTGTGACAATACAAGCAGCGCTCACCTTCCCTTTGGTCCCGGCGACGTGAATAACCTTCAGCTGCGCGATCGGCTCCTCCAGCTCCAGTATCTGACAGCGCAACCGCACCTCAATCAGCAACAACAAACAGACCGCGCACCAAATCGAAGAGACAACCGGCGGCCACCCACCTGCACGTACTTGGCCATGAGCTCCCACTTGTCGCCGCGGTTGCTGGTGTTCGCGCGCACCTTCTGCGTGATCAGCGACGCGAGGCGCGCGAGCACCTCCTCGTACTCCGCCGACACCGTCGTCGCCACACCTGCACGCCCCCCGCACCGTCGCGTCACTCGCCAAAAAAAAAACGAAAGGGCCTTCCTCGTACGAGCTGGGTAAGGTATCACTTACCTGCGTGCGCGACGTCGGCCATGGCGCGGGGAAAGAGGAGGATGGAGGGGCTGAGGAGCCGACGGCGGCGAGGGAGGGGGTGACCGGGGGTTGTTGGCGCGGGCGGGTGGGGAGAAGGGGCTGAGCGGAGCGGGAGGAGGAGGGGGCCGCGGAGGTGGGCGAGGCGGGGCGGGGGCATGGCGACGGTGGCGGAGGGAGGAGCAGGCGCGAGTAGTGTGGCGAGTGGCGCGGGTCGTGGGCTCGCGCCGGCGCCCGGGCGCATCGCTTCGGTCGGTTGCCGATGATGAGGCCCGGAGTGGATCAGCCTGCTTTATGGAAGGAGGGAATGCTACTGGTCGTCTCGTGTTGGATGTGGGCTGTATTCTTGTTGGGCTTTTCGAAGTCTTATTTATTGGGCTGGATTGTCCCAGTAGTCAGCTTATACATGGGCATATTCTAGTCCATTTTCATGAGTGGCGTGTCTAGCTGGGCTAGCTGGCCCCCGCAGCCTGCTCCGCTGCTCGTAAGGCGTCACGCTTGATAGGTTTTTTTCATTTTGGGCTGAATTAAATATTTTGTTATCGTTGTGTGTGAGAGAGGTGATGCGCTGTAATTTGAGGCAAACCGAGTAAAAAATAGTGCAAATGGGTAACTGTCTAGTTCTTTTTTTGTTTTGAATATTCCGAAGTGTCATTTTTTATATCACGTACATATTCAATTTAGTTTCTATCATCTAGTTCTATGAAACAAACCAAATAAAGTTCAATCCAGCTTATATATGTTTTAAAGAAATTTATTTAATAAAATAAGTTGTTACTGTACACATAACATTTACACAAACATGTGCCATATTTGACTATAACTTAGATTTTTATTAACTTAGTTAGTTGATATCAGCTATGCATCGGATCTGGTAGCAATTTCTATTTTTCACTATGATTTAGAAACATAAAATTACTATAAGAACAAGAATTTAGTATAACTTGAAGAATAGCAACTTAAATTTATATTTCGATAACGAATTATGTTTGTATCAAGCAAAAAGTTCAGTTAGTGTTTACTGAGACCTTATAGCAACTTATGTCCTATGACTAGTGACAACCCATGTTATATATGTATATGTTTTTAAAAATAATTGTTTAATAATACAAGTTGGTACTGTACATATAACATAAATTGTTACACGATATATTTATAATACATAAGTTTAAAATCTAGTGTAACTTGAATCGACGGCAACTTCAATTACTATTTTTTTACAACAACTTTAGTTACTAATTTGATATAACTTATATCTTATATTTTGAGTTAGGTGGTATACATCAACTTATGTTTTATATCTCGATGTATGTGATAATAACTTATGTTTTATATATCGAGGTAGATGGTAGAAAGTTATGTTTATATTGTTACATGAAGGTAGGTGTGGTGGGTATTTATAGACTCAAACCTATCATTGTTATACTTTCGAAAAATTTCTAATCATCCACTTATCCTAGGAGTTTTGTTATTCTCGAGAGAAAGTGGGTAATTACTCACTTCGTTCCCAAAAATTTGTCGCTTGCTAGTTCATTTTCGAATTAACAAACGACAAATTTTTGAGATGTAGGAAGTACATACTATTTACGACATGCTTTCGCGGCAAGGGGGTCGTTCTCCTGCAACTTAGATTTGTAGTATGTGAGAGCACGAGGAAGGAGAAACAAGAGTGGCGGGACTGATGTGTTAGAAATAGTAATTCATTAAAAATAAACATAAGCATGATTTGACCATCTAATTATGCACCTAATCAACGTAAATAAGGGGGATTAGCGATAAACTTACTTGAAATTCGCTTTGCATGACCAGATCTTTGATCTTATACTTGAATCTCCTCTCTATTAGCCTCCAACATCATGGATCTTGAAAAAACAGAGAGAAATGTAGGGGGGTCGGTCTTCCAACTGTTTGTACGTCTTCCCCTAATCGGTAGGTTACGGGAGAGGTTAGTGGTGAGAGCATCCCATTTTTCTGGCACCTCTCCCCTTTTATACTCCAAGTAGCACGACTGGGGACCGAGTCCAAGTTGGTTATGCGTCCCTGTCGGTACCCTAAAAACCGTACACCCCTTGAGGTTACAAAGATCTCGGGGGAAGACCGTCTACTTGAATTGAAGACCCTCGGAGGCCCACTTGTCAGACATGACCGGACCTGCTTCTCCAACATGGTTAATCCCTAGGTCGCCACATGTACTGCCAAACCGGAGCTACCGCCCACAAGGGAGAAGCTCCGGACCAAGTACCGAAATGGCACCTCCGGACTTAACCCCTGACCGAGAGAAGCTCCGGACCTGACACGTGTCAGATAGCTCCGGAGCTACCTGCTTCCCACAGCAAGCTCCAGAGCTGCCACGTGTCCAAACGTCAGAGCTGGCAGCCTCTAACCTCCGGAAGACCTTGTAACGGCTCCGGATCTTCAAAGGAGAGCCAAGGACTTCAAGACCTGATTAAATGTCATTAATGCCATATTAATGACATTTAAACGGACAATCTTAACACCCGTAACGGCACTGTCGGAGCCTGTTACAGGATTATTAACAACAATTAATTGTGTATCAATACTAGTAACCGTCGGGGCCACATGTCGGGCCAGGCCAGCTTGTAACGGCCTGTCCTTGTACTATAAAAGGACAGGCCGACGATACACTCAGGGGAGACGCGTACACAGACGTGGAGATCATACATGACAAACTAATACAACACCAACACACCCGTGGAGTAGGGTATTACGCTCAGGCGGCCCGAACCACGTAAATCCTAGTGTCTCCTGTGTTAAATCGCAATTCACCTTCTTGAGTCTCCGCGCGCCCACACCGAACCACAAACTCCTTCAACACTTTAGCAGTGTCAGGAGATCTGCTGACTCCAACAGTCGACAGTTGGCGCGCCAGGTAGGGGCGCCTGAGATTTTCGAGAATGGTGAACTCCGCGGTTGGATCATCCAACGGTCAACCTGCTGCTCAGGCTATTGGGGGCAACCCCTCCAACAGGCAGCCACCAGCAGGAGCCTCGGCACCAGCAGGAGCCACACTCCCACCACCACCATCTTCTCCGGCAAATCGTGCTGGGCAACGTGATGGTGCGTCGGCGTCACTGACTGCGTCGGCAAGTCATGACAACCCGGAACACGCGCTCCATGCAGTGCGTGCTCTTCTCCAACGACCACCACCTCCGGACGCATCTCGAGATGCAATGGAGCAGTGGAGGGCCGATGTGGAGCATTTGGTCGCAGCAGCGACCGAACGCCTCAACAACCAGGGTCCTCCTCCTTCGGGACGAGCCCCGTCGCAGCGATGGACTTTGTCTGGAAGACTTGGTCCGCACGTCTCCAACAACAGGAGACGATCTGCGTCACAGCAGGTGACGTCGTTGCCCTCTGGGGCACGACGCACCCATACGGTATCCAGGCTTTCGACTCATGACCTCCGGGCGGAGCTCGATCGCCGATACCGCCAACAGGATGGTCGTGTCCATATCGAGCATGCTCGTGAAAGACGGGAAGCTCAGGACCTTTCTACTCTGGAAGGAGTAGGAGGAGGCTGTTCAGCCCTAGCCATGCACCTGCGCATGGTTAGATGGCAACAGAAGTTCCGGCCACACCTGCCGGAAAAATTCGACGGGACTGTCAACCCCGCCGAATTCCTTCAGATATACTCCACTGCAATCTTGGCAGCTGGAGGAAATGAGGCTGTAATGGCCAATTACTTTCCAGTGGCCTTGACCGGGACCGCCAGGTCCTGGTTTATGAGCCTTCCACCCAACTCTATCAACAGTTGGAAGGAGCTGTGTCGTCAGTTCACTGCCAACTTCGGGAGTTCATACACCCGACCAGACACTGAACTAGACCTTTTTGCGGTCGTGCAAAAAGGGGGAGAATCTTTGCGGTCCTTCATCCAGAGGTTCTCTCAGGTACGCAACACAATCCCTTCTATCTCAAGCGCTTCTGTCATTGTGGCATTCAGACAGGGCGTACGGGACAAGAAGATGTTGGAGAAGCTGGCAATCAAAGAGATCACCAACGTCACGGAGCTCTTCAGCCTGGCAGACAAATGTGCCAGAGCCGCGGAGGGCCGTGAAATGCACTCCAAACCAGCCTCGGAGGATCACAAGAAATCCTCCAAAGAAGAAGCCGCTACCTCCGGGGGTGGCAAGAAGAAAAAGAAGACCCACGGCAAGAAGAAGCCGTCGGCCGGCACATCCAACGTTGCAACTGCTGCAACTCCTGGTGGCCGGGGGCCATGCCCCGAGAAGCGACCTCGACCGTCTTCCGAAGACGGTGGCAAACCCAAAGTGTGGTGTCCCATTCACAAAACGGGCAGCCACAGTTTGGAAGACTGCCGGGAGGTCCAAAACCTTGCCGAGCGCTACAGCAAGCGCCGGGAAGGGTCTCCTTTCCGACAGAGGGAAGAAAACAGAAGGTCGACGAAGCTCCGGCTGAAGAGGAGTTAGGGTTTCAGGACCCCAAAAAGGTCTTGAAGGCCGTCTACACCTCCGTCGACGATGACTCTGACGTCTCTGACAACGAGCGTCGGAAAACCATGAACATCATTTTTGGTGGATCATGGGACATTACCTCCCGTCGCGTCATCAAGACTATGCGGCGGGATATGGCCGTTGTAGCTCCTACAGCTAGACCGGAGCCACATCGAAAGTGGATGGACACATCCATCACTTTTGATGCTTCGGATTGTCCTCGAAGCATGGTCGGAGCTGGACAGTTACCTTTGATGGTATCTCCCACCATCAATAACATCTAGCTCCATCATGTTATGGTGGACGGAGGTTCGGGGCTGAACCTCATAAGCTTTGAAGCTTTTACCAAGCTTCAGCTCCGACCTTCGGATCTCCAGCCCTCTCGACCTTTCTCCGGAGTAGGTCCGAGGGCCATTACCCCACTCGGAGCTATAACTCTCCCCGTTACCTTCGGGACATGGGAGAAGTATCGCACCGAGAAGTTGGTCTTCGACGTCGCTCAGATCAACTTACCATTCAAAACCATCTTGGGTAGACCTGCCCTATACAAATTTATGGCAGCTGCCCATTATGGATACCTGGTGTTGAAGATGCCAACACCAGTAGGCGTTCTCTGGATCCGCGGAGATCGCACCGCTGGAGTAACTGCTCTGGAGGAGCTCCATGCACTCACCACGGCGCAAGAGGAGGACTCCAGACAGGAGCAAGCTCCGAAACCCCCGAGCATTCGTCAACGAGGCTCAACCTCTGCACCCCGTGTGCAGCCAAGTGGCGACACCGATATTCCCATCAAAGTCGTCCAAATTGGTTCCGATGCCGCTCAAACCACTCGTATATCGGGAGGGTTGAACGACAAATAGGAACTCACGCTCATCACTTTCCTCCGGGCTAATGTTGACATATTTGCCTGGCAACCGTCACAAATGCCTGGGATCCCGAGGGAAGTGATTGAGCACAATCTGAAGATTTACCCTGATGCTCGGCCTGTGCATCAGAAGCCTCGGAAGCAATCCGTAGAGCGGCAGAACTACATCCGACAAGAAGTGAAGAAGTTGCTCGAAGCCGGATTCATCCGAGAAGTCTTCCATCCAAAATGGCCAGCGAACCCAGTCGTTGTGCCCAAGGCCGGCGGGAAGCTTCGTATGTGCATCGACTACACCACACTGAATAAGGCATGTCCAAAAGATCCATTCCCACTACCTAGAATAGATCAGATAGTGGATTCCACCTCCGGGTGCGAGTTACTGTGTTTCCTAGACGCATATTCTGGGTATCATCAAATCAGGATGTCTAGGGAGGATGAAGAGCATACTTCATTCATCACAGTAGATGGATTGTATTGTTACACAGCCATGCCATTTGGTCTCAAGAATGCAGCTTCAACTTTTGTACGAGCTATGTACAAAACTTTTGAAGAACTCATCAGAGACATAGTGGAAGTGTACGTCGATGACATCGTGGTCAAGGTCAAGAACAAGGAGTCCCTCTTGGACACCTTGCAGGCTGTCTTCGACAAGCTGCGGGCCACCCGCACGAAGCTAAACCCAGACAAGTGTGTCTTCGGGGTTAGCTCCGGAAAACTTCTTGGTTTCCTGGTAAGTCACCGGGGCATAGAGGCTAATCCGGCGAAGATAAAAGCCATTGAAGACATGCGGCCACCAACCCGCATCAAAGACGTCCAAAAGTTAACTGGGTGTCTAGCAGCCCTCAGCCGGTTCATATCAAGACTGGCGGAACGGGCAATTCCCTTCTTCAAGTTGTTGAGGAAGTCCGGACCATTCCAATGGTCCGAAGAAGCAGAGAAGGCATTCCAGGAGTTGAAACAGTTCCTCACCACCCTACCAACTCTAGTAGCTCCAAACCCTGGTGAGCCTTTGTTGCTTTACATTTCAGCTACTGACGAAGTTGTCAGTATGGTTCTGGTTGCGGAGAGACCAGAACTACCCCATACTCAGGAATCCAGACCCCTTCAGGAGGGTCCGGAGGTCCCTGAAAGTGAGTCTGGGTCCCAGTTCCCAGACTCAAATCCACAAGAAGTCACTTCAGAAGACCCAGACCCCTCTGAGAGGGTCCAGGTCATTTCTGAAGAAGCTCCGGGTTCCTCCAGCCAGAACCCGGAGGTCCCCGAAGAGAATCTGGACTCCTCCAACAGGGTCCGGATCAATAGAGAGGAAGCTCCGGATCCCTCCGGGAGGGTCTTGACCATTCAACGCCCGGTATACTTCATCAGTGAAGTATTACATGATGCCAAGACTCGATACCTAGAGGTGCATAAGCTGCTTTATGCAGTTCTTATTGCCTCCAGGAAGCTCCGACACTACTTCCAAGCTCACAAAGTCTCGGTGGTGACCTCCTATCCACTTCGCGCGATCTTGCATAATCCCAATTCAACTGGGAATATTGCAAAGTGGGCATCGGAATTGACTGAATTCGATCTTGAATTCATTCCGAGGCAAGCAATCAAGAGTCAAGCGTTGGCAGATTTCGTGGCGGAATGGACTCCCTCTCCATCAAACCCTGGGGGCCCCAGCGAGCAGAAGACGGAGCATCAAGTTCCAACCTTCACCGAGCCTCACTGGACCCTTTACTTCGATGGCTCCATGCAGAAGCAGGGGGCCGGAGCTGGAATCCTTCTCCTTGCACCGACTGGGGAGAAGGTAAAATACATGGTACACCTTGACTTCAAGGCAACCAACAACATGGCGGAGTATGAAGCACTCATCTACGGACTAAAGGTGGCACTGTCATACGATGTCAAGCAACTGCTGGTCAAAGGAGATTCACAGCTCATCATCAAGCAGGTGAAGGGTGAATGCTCCTGCAATAATCTCCAGCTAGCTGCTTACCTCCTTGAAGTCCAGAGGCTTCAGAAGGACTTTGAAGTCATAGACCTCCACCATGTTCAGCGTGCCCACAACGCTGAAGCTGACGAACTCTCGACCAAAGCGTCAACCGGAGCTCCGGCTCCTGACGGAATCTTTGTCCGGAGGTTGTCAAAACCCACAGTTCAACCTGCCGAACTGAACGAAGGGGGCGAGATCAGCATCCCGAAGCTGACGGTCCCGATGGCCCTGTTACCATGGCAGCCATCAAGGGTCGTAGGTGCTGCCGGAAGCTCCGAGCAACCCAGCACGCAAGACTCAAATGCTCAAGTCAGTTCCGATGCATGGATCTCGGAGATCCGGAACTACTTGAAAGACAACATCCTTCCTGACGATGATGTATCCGCTGACCGGGTAGTCAGATTGGCTAAAAGATACACGCTGGTAGAAGGGGATCTCTACCGGTGCGGTGCCAACGACATCCTAATGCAGTGCATCACAAGGGAAGAAGGCTGCAAGCTCCTCGCAGAAATCCATGGAGGCGAGTGTGGGAACCACGCATCTTCCCGCACGCTGGTCGGAAAAGCCTTTCGGCATGGCTTCTACTGGCCTACAGCGCTCCAGTATGCCACTGAGCTGGTGAACAAATGTGAAGCATGCCAATTTCATGCAAAGCAAATTCATACACCTGCTCAGCCCTTACAAATGATACCTCCTACATGGCCCTTCGCTGTGTGGGGGATGGACATCTTGGGACCCTTCCCAAGAGCCGTCGGAGGTTACAAGTTCCTGTACGTCGCCATTGACAAGTTCACCAAGTGGCCGGAAGCAACTCCAGTTGTGACGATCAACAAGCAATCTGCTATCAACTTTCTGCAATCCATTGTAAGCAGATTCGGAGTCCCAAACAAGATCATCACTGATAATGGGACTCAATTCACAAGCTCCGCATTCCAAGGGTATTGCGAAGACCTCGGCATACAGGTTTGCTACGCTTCCGTAGCTCATCCCGCCAGCAATGGCCAAGCCGAGAGAGCAAATGCAGAAATCCTTAAAGGACTCAAAACGCGCACTTATGAGCGCTTGAAAAAGCACGGAGCCAATTGGATCGAAGAGCTTCCGCCCACTCTATGGGCCAACAGGACTTCTCCAAACCGGTCAACCGGAGAAACACCCTTCTTTCTGGTGTACGGAGCTGAAGCAATCCTTCCTCCGGAAATCACCTTGGATTCGCTCCGGGTCCGGACCTTCGACGAAGCCGCGCAGGACCAGCTCCGGCGCGAAGACCTAGACCTCCTCGAGGAGGGAAGGTGCCAAGCAGCTGTTCGGAATGCCCGATATCGCCAAGCTCTACGGCGTTATCACCAGCGGCATGTACACAACCGACAGCTCGAGGAAGGCAATCTGGTGCTACGGAGAATACTATCCAGAGAAGGGTTAAACAAACTCTCCCCCGGCTGGGAGGGGCCCTTTCGAGTGATCAAAGTATCCCGTCCCGGAAGCGTTCGCTTGGCTACCGAGGATGGGACACCTCTCCCAAATCCTTGGAACATCGAGCACCTCCGTAAGTTCTACACTTAATTCCACGGAGGTGAGTCTTAAGTAACTTGAAATGTATGTTATAGAGTCATTGTACAGAGTCGGGTAGTTCCTCCGGGAGAGCAGCCGGACCTTTCCCGAAAGGTTTGCAAAGCTCATGCAGCACTTGACACAGTCTCCGGACTAAAAGTGTGGCTAACTACCCTGGGTCAAACGAGAAACCAAACACACTTAGCCTGGTTCCGTACCCTAAGAGTGTACTTGTTTCCCCTGTACCCCGGACCTATAATGAAAGACATCTTCATGTGAAATAGACTCCACGTGCATTCATTTTGTGCAGGCTCGACATTTTTATTTTTCTCTTTCTTGTCTATAACAGAGACGTGCAATTCTTAAGAAATTTTAGTTTGATCGGTTTATATACGATTCGAGTTGAATTGTCAGATCTTTTGGATTTAAATATCGTTTATGGCCAACTCGCCTGAAAGCCGCCAAGCCAATCTAGGGCCGGAGTGCGCTATCGACTTAGCCTGGTCAAGCACCCTAAGTACGCCACTCTACCTACACCCCGGCAGGCCAAAGTAAGGCAGGTCCATGGACAATTGGATCTAAGAGAAAAGACAACGCATCCAGTTGTATTTAAAATCGCGTTCAACTTAAAATTTTCTTGAGAATCGTAAGCCGCGACGAAATTATAGACAAGGAACGAATTTTACTATTTTTCTTGGCTTAAGTGTGCAGGAAAAATAAACTCTACGTTGATGGAGAATAGCCGGAGCTAACTAAGCTCCGACTCCCCCAAGGGGGTCAACCGTCGGCGCTGAGTAAAAGATGGTGAGAAGACCCCGTAAATGGAGTCTGTTGCCAACAAACCAAGTGTTAGCAAAGGTCACTGCCGGAGCTACTAAGCTCCGACACCTTGGAGGACTAACTATCGACGCTCTACGTGTTGATAGAGGCTATTGCCGGAGCTACTAAGCTCCAGCGAGGACAGTGCCGGAGCTTCTAAGCTCCGACAACTTCAGGGGACCTTCACTATCAAAGACTTCGGACGTAAATTCTACAAGTTTGAAGCAAATTCGTCTTCAACAAAACTCAATATCCTTTTGGTACATGTTCACAATCAAATTGTGTACATCTACCAGGGGGCCAAGTGAAGATAAAGATGTTAAAGACAAAAAAATGAAATTCACAAAAATTTGGGGATTTCATTCATCTGGAGACAGGAGATTACATCTGGAGACAAGGGATTACAAAATTGAAGAAGAAGAAGAGAAAATACAAGTGAGAGCTAAAGAGATGGTCCTAGACCCTATGGAAGAACTTGGCGACCTTCTGGGCGACCTCCGATACGCTGGCTCGGGTAGCTTCGCCTTCTCGTTCGACGGGGCCTTCAAGCACCGGGTCTAGAGGAAATTGAGGGTTCCAGCTGGTGTAGCACGTCAGCACATATTCTGTGACGTTCCTCACCAGGGATTGCCCCTCGACCTCCAGTTGGTCCACGATGACGTCGCCCACCTTGGAGAGCTTGCTTCCTGCTGCGCTCAATGCTTGCAGCGCAAGGTCCGGCTCCGGCTCTGGATCATCCGGGCGCACGGGGCTGAAACCCATCGGCGTCAGCGCATCATTGGCCTTGCCCAGGAACTCCCAAATCTGCAGGGAGTCCGCCGTCCTCAGGCTCTTCACCTCTTCCAAGGATCTCTTGGCCGCCGTCAGTTCGGAATTCTCACAGGCGAGGCACTCAACTTCTTTGGCGTTTTGCTGAATCTTTGCAGCAACCCGCCTCTCAAGTCTTCCAAGCTCCTCCTCCCGGAGGTGGATCTTGTTCCGACGATCGACCATGTCCTTCTCCCTAGCCTCCACTTTCTTCTCCCGGGCAACAAGGGCACTCTCGTATTCGTAGAGTTCCTGCCCTCGCACCCAGGTCTTCTCCTCTTCCTCGAGGCAGCGCTCTTCCAACTTCTTAGTGCGCTCCTCGAGGCCCTTGTCAGCCAGAGCTACTTTCTCGGCGAGCTCCTCTTCTCTTCTCAGGACGTCATCCCGCAGCTCCAGGAGTTTTTGCTCTTCGTCCTCGAGCCGTCTCTCCCTCCCTTCAAGTGCCTCTCGGCGCTTGATGAGCGCGGCGTTGATGGCCTCAAGCTGCTCGAACCGAGCATTGGCTGTGTCGTTGGCAGCCTTGGCCTGATCGTGGAACTCCCGGGATTGAGCGTCGAGGGCATGGGTCATGCTCTCCCTCTCATCCAGCAGCTTGTCCCAGTACTCCAGGCGGATCTTCTCCCGCTTGATCCACTCCTTGTCGTCCGCTAGCCTCGACTGCGCCAGCTTAGTCTCGAAGTGGAGCCAATTATGCCACCGCCTAAGGGTTTGGCGCTCCTCTTCAAGAGCCTTGCTGTCGTGGAAGAAGGCTAGTTGGACCTGACGTAGACTGGAGCAGGCGTTGTCGATAGACATCGACAGCGGGATGGGCTCCGGACCTGCTGGGGTCTCCTCCGCTGGATCCAGCGGGTCTTCACATACAAAAATTGGGTCCCACTCTACGAGAGCGGAACCCTGAGCTTCCAAGGCGCTAGGGCCGTCCTCCGGGATGGCCTCAGTTGCCATCGAGGAAGGCCCCGCTGCCAAGTCTTCATTCGCCCCCTCAAGTAGGGGGCCGGCGACTTCGCTTAGGCACTCTGGCTCGGCCACAGGTACCATCGATGTCGTCGCTTCTGGAGCAGGAGCTACTACTGGCTCCGACCGGGACACCTCTTCCGAGGGAGGCTCGAGCTCCCTCGCCTCTTCAACCGCCGGCTCTGTGACCGGCGCTCCAACAATAACCGGCTCAGCGACCGGTACTTCGGAGGTAACCGGCTCCACTGCCGGAACTACCTCGACTTCCGGCTCGCATGCCGGAGCTTCAGTCACCTCCGGTTCAATCGTCGGGGCTTCGACAAGTTCCGGCTCTGAGGCCGGAACTACTACTTCTTCCGGCTCTACAGCCGGAGCTTCCACTACTGCAGCACCAGGACCCGAAGCTTCAACCTCCGAGACAAGTGCCGCTGGCGTGTCTTCACTCCCGTGGTCCGGCGCTACCACGGGAAGTTCTGGGGATGAGTCGAGTTTCATAACCACGACAGCCGGCGCCGGAGCTGTCGCAGCCTCAGCCACCACCTGGGGCGGAACTGGGACAGGAGCAGAAGCTCCCACGGCCTCAGAAATCGTGGCCGAGGGTGGAGCTTCACTCCCCTTCTTGGGGATGCTGCAGAGGACAGATAAAGAAAATTAACAAACAATCGCTACAACTAAAAAGTTAGCCAAGGTAAAAATCAAAAATTACCTTGGAAGGCTTCCGCACCAGCTTGCGCGGAACCTTTTTCCCGGACGTTCCGGGCTGGCCATGGTCGGCGTAGGAGCTCCGGGAGGCCCCCCAGAACTTGTCGCAGCCACGGGCGTTTCCCGGGTCGAGGCTCTCCTCGATCGGGAGGAACCCCTGGACCTGGAGGCTCCCACCGCCCCAGGTGCCGGAGTCGTGCACCCGGAGCTAGCACCACCGGAGGGCTCCACCACGGGGACGGATGCGCTCCAGGAGGATCCCACCGCAGGAACAGTCTCGTTCCGGGAGGACCCCACCACGGGGACAGTCGCCACGGCGGCAGAAGATCTTCCCCCCTGGGGAGAAGGAACCAAGGTGGAAGTAGCGGGCCTGACGGACCTTCCGTCGGCATGTCGTAGCTTCCTCTTCCGACTCTCCGGCTCCTCCGCCAGCTCCTTGCCCTTGCCGATGACCTCGACCCTCGGCTGTGGAGCAGGGACCGAGCCATCTTCGGGCACCCCGGGGATTGCCACCCGGGTGGTTGGTCTTCTCTCGACGACACCAAGGTCGTCAAGCGCGGGCATCGTCCGCCGGAGCTCTCTGATGAACTCCACTTCCACGTTCAGAGGGAGAAAGGCCGACGGCGGAGTCAAGTAATCCCCATCGACGTCAATGCCGTGCTGGAATTTCTTGAGGTGGAACTCCAAGGTCTTCCCCACTATGTTGGACTTCAACCCGGTCTCAAACCGGTCCTCGTCCATCACGCTGTTGAGGGCCCAGGCGAGCTTCTCCCTCCTCTTCAGCGGTGCCCACCTGTTGGTCAGGAAGTTGCAGAACACCGCCTGGGGAGTCAATCCTCCCTCCACACATCGGCGGATCCTGGTCAGGACAGGGTCGAAAGCTTCCGCCAGCACCGAAACTTCACTCCATATCGACGTGTCGATGCCGGGCAGACCGTCTGGCAACTCCAACCGCTCATGCTCCTCCACCCTGACGACTATCCAATCTTTCTTCCAGTCATCCCACTTCCCGGAAGGGAACGACCGGAGGTACTTGAATGGGCACTTCTTGCGTTTCACGAAGTAGTAGAAGCCAAGGTACTCATTGCTCCGGCCGGTGGTGTGAACGGTGAAGAAGGTCCGGAAGAGCTCGACGCAGGGGGGGATGCCCACCCACATCTCGCAGAAGTGGACAAAGATGGACACGAGGAGAATGGAGTGAGGGCCAAGGTGGTATAGCTGCAGACCATAGAAGTCTAGCAGCATCAAGAAGAAAGAAGAAAATGGTGGGATCAGACCCACCATGGCGTACGAAGAAAAGTACACCATCTCGCCAGCGCGCTCCTTCTCAAAGGGGAGCTCTCCGCCGGAACGGACCAAGCGGCTGAAGAAGTCTGAGGACCACCCCATGAGGGCCCGGACCTTCTTCAAATCGTTGTCGGTCTTCAGGCGACTCTCGCGCAGACCCAACTCCATCGCGACACAACTAGGCAAGAGAAGAGGAGCAAAGTACGAGTCGGGAGTTTGAGCGCAAGATCAGATGGGAGGCGTAAAGAACTCCCGACGGTGCGCGCTTTCCTTCTTAAGTAAGCCCTCGCAACACTTGGATGGAAACTGCAAGGGAGTCGAAGATACTACTCAAGAATTCAACCCAGCCAATGACAAGAGGGCCCGGGACCACCCCGACGATCAAGTAGAGGCTCTTACCCAGGCGAACGGTTGTCATCACGAGGCGGGAAACCCAAAGGCGGCGGCCTGACAGGGCGCGCGGAACCGATACGGTTTTCGTATCGGAACCGGCGACCTTCAATTGCGTGAGATCCGCACGTCAAAGATCTCATCTGCCGCCTGAGGTGCGCCACGCGTCGGGATCTAACTGTAAAACGCTGCCAACGGCACCTCCGAAGACCCTTGAAGACCCAGTTCAAGAGTCGCAAGGATGGACCCACCTCCGACGGAACGACTTCACCCCAGTGACCTTCCTTGGAGGTAGGTCCAGGGGGCCACTGTCGGTACCCTAAAAACCGTACACCCCCTGAGGTTACAAAGATCTCGGGGGAAGGCTGTCTACTTGAATTGAAGACCCTCGGAGGCCCACTTGTCAGACATGACCGGACCTGCTTCTCCAACATGGTTAATCCCTAGGTCGCCACGTGTACTGCCAAACCGGAGCTACCACCCACAAGGGAGAAGCTCCGGACCAAGTACCGAAATGGCACCTCCGGACTTAACCCCTGACCGAGAGAAGCTCCGGACCTGACACGTGTCAGATAGCTCCGGAGCTACCTGCTTCCCACAGCAAGCTCCAGAGCTGCCACGTGTCCAAACGTCGGAGTTGGCAGCCTCTAACCTCCGGAAGACCTTGTAACGGCTCCGGATCTTCAAAGGAGAGCCAAAGACTTCAAGACCTGATTAAATGTCATTAATGCCATATTAATGACATTTAAACGGACAATCTTAACACCTGTAACGGCACTGTCGGAGCCCGTTACAGGATTATTAACAACAACTAATTGTGTATCAATACTAGTAACCGCCGGGGCCACATGTCGGGCCAGGCCAGCTTGTAACGGTCTGTCCTTGTACTATAAAAGGACAGGCCGACGATACACTCGGGGGAGACGCGTACACAGACATGGAGATCATACGTGACAAACTAATACAACACCAACACACCCGTGGAGTAGGGTATTACGCTCAGGCGGCCCGAACCACGTAAATCCTAGTGTCTCCTTTGTTAAATCGCAATTCACCTTCTTGAGTCTCCGCGCGCCCACACCGAACCACAAACTCCTTCAACACTTTAGCAGTGTCAGGAGATCTGCCGACTCCAACAGTCGACAGTCCCGATTAAAACACAATTAATTTGGAATAAGTGCAGTAACCGTTGGGTCACTGAGCCTAATTCCTTTTCATTATAATTAATAATATTAGTGTCTTTTCCTTTTGTCTCTGGTGAACCAAGATCAATACCAATATTCTCCCCCTTGATCATCTGGTTCAACCTTATTTATCCATTCTTAATAGACATAATACACATAGTGAGGCATTCGAACAGCTAGTAATTTACTATTGAACTTCAACACTTATGATATATCAACCTATCTCAAAATGGAAAATATTTTTCTTTATAGGGAGTGGCTCCTTTTAAAGGTCTCTAATTTCCATAATCACAAAGATTCCAATAATCTCATGCCGGCAACATAATTCGTATTGGGTGGTAAGCCTTTATCGTTGGATCCTAGCATATAAATCGTACTATATGCTCATCATTGATGTTTGATTCTGGATTCTATCTTTCACAACATTGACACTTTATGTCAACATGCTTGGCAGCATCATCAACATTCACATTTTATGTTAACATGCTTGGCAACACCATTTGACTTGTTGTTACTCACATAGAAAATTGTGTGTTCATTATCGCAGTATAGCGCAAGTGGTTAATTAACCCTGTCATCCAGTTTGTGCTCGGGAATGAAATCTTTAGCCATACAGCCTGCCCATTGGCCTTATATAATGCTATTAAATAAGCGTATATTGTAGATAAAACATTTACACTTAATGATCGATCGTAATTATGATCTACGATGTATGCAATTCATCGTTCGTTTGTAGTATTTTCCACGATATGACTCCATGGGTGAATGTGAATAGATAACATTATCGTGTATTACTTGCTATTCATATACCCAGTAACATCAATATATGAATAATCAATTACTTTATAGTTATCGATATTTAAAGCGTTACATGATATCTTTAACATCTTATATATAACATAAGACTTTATTTTCGACTTTCTTGTGGTCCAGTTCTAGATTTATTTGGAAACTGCCTAACATTCCCATTACATAATTCATGGCAGGGACGTATATAATGCTTTCTAACAGCTGAAGAATAAGGAACCGACTTTATCTGATCAGATTTATTTTGGTTCCACGGACATCTTAATGTTTAGAATTCATTTCTCTGACCATAACAGCAGGCGTAGGAGAGCACTTGTGCATACTGAATTTCTTTATTTCCCCCCAAAGTATGATTACTTAAATAGTCCTAATGTAAAAAACTGACTCATCTCCATAATCTCAAAGTCAAAGACATATGATTTTTTCATTATGGTACTTTAAATGACATCAATCACATATAGAACTATAAATGCAAATTGCTACCTTGAGTGTTAACATCATTGCAGTTATTCACATCATTTTTTGTAATATCAAAAGTTTGGATGACTTTATCGAAGTTTAGTCATTATTATCTTGAACCTTGCTTCAAGACATGATCTTCTTCAAATGACATGCCACATGTCTTTCTTAATTATTGTTCTATAACAAAAATATTTTGATTTGATCATATAAACTTTTTTCGTTATTATACATCAATATTACCTTTGCAACAATCTGCATTGGCTCTAAAGCACGATGAGCCATGGTTTGTGCGTTACGAAGAACGAAACAGAGACATGCTTCTTGCAAAGAATTAATCTTCTTGACATACGCGACATCATTATTTCATCCCTCTTACTAGTATACCATTTAGAAACATAATTATCTTAATTTGTGGATTGAATACTTTTTCTTATGATATATATATATATATATATAATCACAAATACGTAAATAAATCAACCTCATTTCTTTACCATACACATCATATAGGGCAAGATTTATTATGTATCATTTGACTTTAACTCTAGCAAACTTGCATTACTAAGCACATTTTCCACCATAAAAGTGGTTGTGATGCTTAGATATCCGTCTTATTAAAGTTCACCAGACATGCTCCTATCCGCGACACAACGATCGCGTATAGGATAAATATAGCCATAGCAGAAGAAATTATCCGCAAATAAGACAAAATAGTCAACGGATTTAACGTTAAAAGGTCCGCATACATGGCTCTTATTTTTCCTTAATCGTTTCCACGTGTTTCTCTTTAGTCAATCGATGCACTTATTGGTATTTGAGAAGGCTAATAGAAAGGCACATTATTTAACTAGACGTTCGATTCTCCCTCTCAAAATGGTGGCATAGGAGACAATGTCACAATTTTGAAGAAGTAGTCGTGCCTTTCCATTTCTTCTCGATGTCACATTATCATTAATGTCATTAACATTATATGCATTATTCACATGCTAGTTGTAGTCATGAAGAGATAATCGTAAAATTTTCTCGTTTGAAAACGAGACAAAACACATAATTTTATCTCATAAGCATGACACCAAAATTACTCGTACTTAAAATGGTACACATAATCATTAAATGGAAATTCGGAATGTAACTTCAGCATGAGTTGCCTCAGCTTTGAACATCTGTGTCTTTCCCATTTCCATTTTCATTATTCTTTCCCCTCACCTCATGGTTTGGGTCGTACGAAATCATTTGCATGGAAATAAAATTTTCATTTGATTCAATCCACTAAATATTTCTACAAAAATCAATATGATTTATCTAGAAATATAAGTTTAATCGTTATCTATTTATTGTAAAAGTTGCACACAATCGACCTGTACGGAGCGGAAACTTATGGTGCTAAAATTGCACGTGTCATATTTCAAGTCGATTTATTCTTAAAATACATTATATGATGCTTGTAAGAATGAACATGACATTTATCTTTATCTGGAAAGAATTAATATTCATGCCTTGTTCCTTAATTATTTTTATAATTCTCCGCTCATCTTGAATAACTTCCAGAGTCATTTCAGAAAGTGCTTATCATATTTTGAGATAATTATAGTTGACATTTTGATTACTCATACTCATTTGGAATATACTCGAACATTATTTAATTAGTAATTTCTACTTAATCCAAAACATTAAGTTTTGATTAGGCAAAACACATTTTTCATAATATGACCCCCCACATTCATACCATCTCAACATTTCTTATAGGATTTATCAAAAACTTATGAGCATCAGTACTTTGAAAGTTTTTTTTTAAAAAAATTTACTGTTGTAAGAAACCTTATGACAATATGTTCTTTATGACATTACATCCACAATGCCCAAAAACATTGAGACGTTCATTATGTGAGGGACAACAAGTCTGTAGCATTTTTTATTTTCTTAACTTAGCCTCATAATATCATTTAAAAACATTATTACTTGAACATAAAAAAATTCATTAGATTCCAAGTAAACCTTAATGCAGTTCATTCAACGAAAGAAATCACCGCTTCAAAAAGTTTCGATATTTTCATATCAAAACATCATTATAGTGGTTGTCATTATAACATTAGAAAAACATTAATAGATTGCATGAAAATAAATTTATTTCGGTAAATAGATCATCAAGCAATAAAAGTGCAATTTAATGACATATACCGTTGGGCAGAAAATGTCATTAATTATAAAATATTATTATAAACTTAGAGTCAATAAATGCTCAGAAAAATTCCAACTTTACGCTAAATTTTTGTCGGGTAGAAAATAAATTGCAAGACGCTATGAAATATGAGCATTAAACATAATATGACTCATGAAATTAAATTAACGTTGGTCAAAATAATTCTAGAGTCAAAATTCTTAACAAATTTTGTGTTATATCACCGTTGGGTAGAAAATAACACAAAATTATCAAACGTAATTAAACCTAATCATTAAATAAATATGACTCGCAATTAAATAGATGTTGGTCTGCAATAATTTCATAGTCAACATTCTTAAATTATGCATCCATTATAAACATTATATAAATTACATTATTTATTAATGCTTAAATGATAAAACTTAATAAACATATTATATCATCTAAATAAAATCATTTTGTTGGTTCAAATTTTATTTAGAATAATAACATGCTTAAACATAATTTGTATAATCAAATTTCTATATTTAAAACAGTACAAAAAATTTAATCATAATGAAAGTAATGCAAAATATGCACTGGTAAAATAAACAGAGAATTTTCTTCTAATGTTTGTGGGCCCAAATCCTCGGCAAAAAAGAACATTAGAGTCCAGCCCATGAGTATAATTAAAATAAAATTCTAAGAGCCTAAAAAGACATGGGCCCAGGCCCGCAAGGCCCATTTATTCCATTATCAGCACAACAGAAAAAGAAAATAGAAAAGAGAACTTCCTTGATAATAAAATTGACCGAAACTCGTGGCCGAAATTGGCCCATTAAACCCACCGCAGGCCCAGTTTGCCCAACCATAATCTACACTGTCCATCATAAATCGATGGTCGAGAATCGTTTTGGAGAGGACAAAATCGGCGGCCGCACCTGAAAACCCTAAACACTTCACTCGCCCACAATCTACTTCACCCCCGAAAAACAGGATCGGGAGGAAAGCTCCAGGCAGCTCGGTCAGCGCGCTCGGGCTTGAAGGTGCGACCAGCACGCGCCTCGATCGAGGCCCAGTCGCAGCAGCGTAATGGGCGAGCAAGTTGCACGCGCGAGGGCGCGGAGCTTCAGCCTGCACGCACGATGTTCGGTTGGGGTGCCAAATTCATTCGCTTGAGAAAGCGCGATTCGCACGCAGCGCGAGAGGCATGCGAGGCGGGGTTGCGACGGGATGTGTCGGCCGGCATCGCGCATCGTGCACGCCTTGCTGTCGTTCGTGGAGTGGCGCGTTGCCATTTCGTGCAGCGCTTGTTGCTTTCGGTGATAGTGGTGCGGTTGATTCATATGCGTGGCGTGAGTTCCATTCAACAGTGCGACCGCATGACGGCAACTCCTTGATCATTGGCGCACGGAGTCACTGTTTTTGGCGACATCTCTCAGATGGAGAAGCGGCGGAGCCCGTAATCAGATAAGTTCCCCGTCCTTTTTCACATCAACATTATCGATTCAAATCTGCCCTTTCTTGATTGCTTTTGATTCGAATATGTGAGATTCATTTTGGGGAAAATCATCCTAGGGTTAGATTTCAAGAAAATTTTGGGGATTTTTCATGAACCTTTTCTAATCTTAGTCGCTAATCCAATATGATTAGGCCATCAAAATGATCATATTCGGCTCTGATACCAATGTTAGAAATTGTAATCATTAACAGTAAACATAAGCATGATTTGACCATCTAATTATGCACCTAATCAACGTAAATAAGGGGGATTAGTGATAAACTTACTTGGAATTTGCTTTGCATGACCAGATCTTTGATCTTCTACTTGAATCTCCTCTCCATTAGCCTCCAAAATCATGGATCGATCTTGAGAAAACAGAGAGGAAGATAGGGGGAACAGTCTTCCAACTGTTTGTACGTCTTCCCCTAATCGGTCGGTTACAGGAGAGGTTAGTGGTGAGAGCATGTGACACCCGGTTCCGAAAATGAACCAAGTGAACAGATATGTGTGTCCAGGACGTTCATCACACATAGACGAGTGCATTCACAAAAGAGTATACAGAAAATTACCACAGAACAAGATTAATTAAGTACTTTTATTACACGACTATATTATCCTCAAATACAAGCTCTAATGAATATCAATGACAAGTTCAACTAATGCAACAGAAATACTCTAATTAAGCAACTATGCAACTAAGCAATAGGGACATATATGCATAGCTCCAATCAACACCACAGGCAAGCTGACGGTAGACACGACCTAGAACTCCGCATTATCATCGTTATACTCCCAATGCTGATCTGCAAATGTTGGTGCGGGAATTGCAAGGGTGAGTACATGTCGTACTCAGCAAGTGTGGAAAGTATGACACGTAGCTCATTCAAATGACGACAATGAATAAAGGCTAATTGCTGAAAAGTACATTAAAACATTTGAAAAGCAATATATCATATGTATGTGAAATAAACCCATCATAAATCATGTAATCATCATAATTCCAATCTATATTTTAATACCATCATCCATATTCCAGATTATTACCATCAGTCATATCCAATACCATAGTTTAATCCATAAGCACCCATAACCATTACCAAACTATAACCAAAAACCATCCCAATACCAAGTTCCCTCTAATCATGGAAGTTGTCCAGGTGCTCATAACCGGGAGCATGACTATCATCATAGTTTTATTAGACTCTGCAGAGTTTGTACCGCTTTACCCACGCGTTTGTGATTTCATCATCCGTCGGCGACTAAAGAACCTTCCTTATGCCAATTACACTTCCTTCAGTGTATAGCCAAGAGATCACAAAATAGCCTTTACAAAGGGATTACTAGCCTATTTAGACCCCACTGAAGTTTCACCGGTGGCAATGTCTCCTACAGAGCACATCTTCAACCAAGGGCCCCCTCTTGAGCCATTCGGATCCTAGGGTAGTCCCACCAATTATCAACAGACCCAATCCAACTACCCCTTCCTCGAGCATCCTTAATGATCCAAACAGCACTAGCAAAACCCTAATTAATCAGCTACGCCGCACCCATACTTTGCCTCGTGGTGGCTTTGTAGTCCTGGCTTATTCTCACATGAACCGGTTCTTAGATCTAAAGCAAGTAACCACCATAATATCCAACCCATCCACATACCATTCTTGCTTAGATCACCCATTGTCATATCATTTGACCATTTCATATTAACCATAATATCATTAATGCATAATTAAATGTATAACATTGTTTTCCCATCCCAATTAATTAAGTGAAGCAAAAAGGTAAAAAACCCTTCTCGACTCTCTACCATATTTTCTAGGTGACAAGGGTGGTCAACAAATCTAGTAAACTTCCTACCATAGGATTCCCATCAAATTGACACAAGCATGCAGTTTTGCAAACAAAACATTTACTTTAAAACAGGATCAATATGCTTGAAGGACACTTGTCTTTCTCTTGGGATTGGTTCGGGTCAAAGCCTTCAAACTCTTGGTGCTGAAGATCCTCCGCGACACTCTCTAGTGCATATCCGTCTAATTCGCACAATAAACATACAAACAAGAAACACAATCAAAGAGTCCACAAATATTACTCAAGATGACATTATATGAATGACTAATGCAAATGCAAGGTGAAACTTGTTAATGAGTTGTTTTTAATGATCACTAACTAGTTCTAATAGCTTTTAACAAGTTTATACAAGTTTGGATTTGATTCGATCAAATTTAAGAATTGATTTGATACAATTTAACAAGGAAAATCGGACTAGTCCGCTAGGGACCGGACAAGTTGAAAGTGCATCTAGGCATCCCTTGTGGGTTTTGGTTGATTTATGACAAACAAATCAGATCCTAACCACATTATTGAGATGAGCGCATGTTTTAATGAAAAAATGAAGAAAGCGCCAAAAATAAAGGAGAATGAGGATCAATTCGGAAAAGAGCTCAAGAGCTGAATAGAATATATCATTGTGTATGGAGTGTGTTCATGTAACACATCCCAAGAGATTAAGCAAAAGAAATCCTCACACACTTCACATTTCACAGGATAAATGGACTAGTCCGATGTACACCGGACTAGTCCGATATCCTCTTTGTATAGGTTCGGACAAGTCCTGCCAGTGCGAACTTGTCCACACCGGACTAGTTTGATAACGTCCGGACTAGTCTGATAATGCCTCTGACTAAAATAGGACTAGTCCTCTCCAGTGCGGACTAGTCCTCTCCAGTGCGGACTAGTCCTCTACACTTCACAGATTTGCACGAAATCGAACAAGTCTGAAATCATCACGGACTAGTCTGATAATCTCTCTGACTAATATCGGACAAGTCCTCTAAATGCGGACTTGTCCAAATTCACTAAGGAGATCACCACAGTCGGACTTGTCCGAAAATCGGACTAGTCTGACCTTTTCCAAAGCCTAAATCAGTCGGACAAGTCCGATCCCTGAGAACTTAGGGTTTTCTGCACGCCGCACACCGGACTAGTTCGGACTCCACCACAGACTAGTCCGGACCCTCGAAATCCTAACAGTAACTTTTGGAAACACCCTATAAATAGATGTGCACAACCCTACTTTCAATTCTCTCAACCCCCTGCGCCGTCACACCCTCCAAGAGCTTACAAAACACATCTCTCCACGCAATCCAACGCAAGAAAGATCAATCCCTTGAGGATTCACTTTGGATCAAAGGAGAGACACAATTCCACATGTTTGAGCTCTTGGGTTTGATCTCTAACACACTCCTGTTGTTTCATTGTTGATCTTACGAGTGTGTTCTTGGTGGTGTTTGCTTTGTAATCCTGGGGAGCCCTCAACTTGTGAGAAGGCCCCTTGAACTTGGTGATTTGCCCCTTGTGATAGTGGAAGAGAATTGGCCTTTGTGGCGATTCAACGAGGTTAGGGTCAGTGAAGACCCGGTCCTTTCGTGGGCTCCTCAATGTGGATGTAGGTTGCCTCTGTGGGAACCGAACCATGGGATAAACTCTTGTGTCAAACTTGTTCTTAATTTTCATATTACATTCTAGGGTTTTGTCAATCTTGCATAACCTACGTTAAAACTTTGAAACAAGAATTGGGTTGCATTAGACTTGGCTTCATTGACTCAATACTTGCAAGTTACATACTATATTCCGCTGCGTACTGTGCTTGTATTGAAATCATTGATCGAACTTGATCAATCTAGCCCGCACGCACTGGACTAGTCCGCACTCTACCGGACTAGTCTGATATCTCGGGATTTGATCAGTTTGTTAAGTGTTGCAGGTTCCAACTAAATTTCAAAAAGGTCTATTCACCCCCTCTAGGCCATATTCAATTGGTATCAAAGCGGGATTTTTTGCAAGAGACTAATCGCTCAAAGAGAACATGTCAGACATGAAGGATGTGCACAAGAGTCTTAACCAAGAGAAGGTTGAAGACGAAAAAGCTCGAAAATTGGAGAAGCTCCTCGACGCCATCCAGGACTTTGAGGATGACGATGAGGAGACGCTTGAATTCAAGGGGCTCCTAAGGAAGAAAGCCCTCTCGAAAGGGAAAGTGAAGGTCGAGGACGAGAAGAAGAAGAAGGGGAGTAGTCACACTGACTACTCCCGATATCCTTTTAACTATGATCGTCTTAAGTCTAACAATAACCATTACTTATCTATTCCTCTAGGAAAAGTCCCACACTTCGATGGCAATGACTACTCAATGTGGAGGCAGAACATGAAAATGCACTTAATCTCACTCAATCCCAGCTTATGGCATATTGTGTGTACAGGAATTGATAGCCCGAACGACGATGAAGAGCTCACACCAAGCCAAGAGCAAGCAATTCATCGAAATGCTCAAGCAGCAACAGTAATTACATCTTGTCTAAGTCGGGACGAGTTCACCAAGGTGGACGGACTCGAGATTGCGAAGGAAATCTAGGATACATTGAAACTGCACATGAAGGCAATCATGTGCGAGAAGCGAAGATTGAAATGATTGACGGTGAATTGGGAAGATTTGCCATAGAAGAAGATGAGTCGCCACATGACATGTACAACCGGTTAAAGACGCTCATCAACAAGGTTCGAGCATACGTAAGCAAGAAGTGGAACGATCACGAAGTGGTGAATCTCATCCTTAGAGCGTTCATGCCTCGCAATGTCACCTTGTGCTCGATGATTAGAGAAATCCCCGGGTAAAGGAAAATGACCCCGAATGAGTTGCTTGGGAAAATCATCAATTTTGAGATGATGGAAAAGCAAGCAAAGCATGTCAAGGAGATTGCTGACCTCACCTCGGCAACGAAGAAAGGGGCTGCTTTGAAGTCCACTTGCAAAACCTTGTCAAAAGAAGCTCGAGAAGCTCAACAAGAAGAAGACAGCGATGATGAGAGCAGCGACATATATGAGGAAGACATGATCCTATTTATGAAGAAGTTCAAGAAAATGATGAAGAAAAGAAAAGGGGGAAAATCAAGTGAAGGAAAATACAAAGATAAGTCAAGACCAAAGTTGAGGCGGGCATGCTATAATTGTGGTGAATATGTCCACTTTATAATTGATTGCCCATACGAAGAAAACAAAGGAAACAAGACCTCAACCCAAGAAATTCTTCAAGTAGAAGAAGCAAGCTGGACAAGCGCATCTAGGAAAGGAGTGGAACTCAAACGATGAGTCCTCATCCGAAGAAGAAGAGGAGATGGCTAGCATAGCCATCGAGAAGACAACTAAGAAGTCCACCCTCTTCCCAAATCTCGGCGCATGGAAGGGCAACGACACTTGCCTCATGGAAAAGGAAGGTAAACGAAAGGTAACAACCAAATCCTCTTCCTTGCATTTATATTCTAGTGATAGTGAAGTCGCTAGTGATAATGAAGACATGCTCATTGGGTTAGATAAGAAAACAGTTGCGAAAATGAAATTTCTACTTGATCAGCTTGTTGAGAAGGAGAAGTTGATCAACCGTCAAGAAGATATGATTATCTCCCAAAAGGAGGAATATCTTGAACTTGACAAGCTTCTCGAACTTGAAAGGGAGCAAGGCAAGTCACTGGAACTTGAGTTAGCCTCAAGCAAGGAAGCTTGCTTGAGGTTAAGCGACTCAAATACTACCATCAAGGACGAACTTGCTAACTTATCCAAGATTAACAAAATCCTTGAGGTACAAGTTGAGTCACTCAAACAAAGTGACCCCTCATCCTCTTCAAGCTCACCTTCTCAACCACTTAAAACTGAAGCTACTATTACTTGTTCATGTGCTAAAATTGACACTAGCTTGAAAGAAAAGTCAACCTCTACCAAGGACAATCATCCTTCCCAAAGTGGCATATTTGACAAGGAGGGGATCAAATATGCACGTAGTGCATACTTGGTCACAAGACCTCCTAATGTCAAATATGGCATTAGGTATTCTTATGGTGAAAAGAAATATGCTAGAAGCCATAAAAATAACAAGGAGAGCATTGCCTTTGTAAAGGGAAACTCCTCTCAAGCTAGAAAGCCTAAAGTCAACACATATGAGTACTGGACTAGTCCGGTATCCGCACGGACAAGTCCGGTTTCCCGAACTAGTTCTGCTCATAAACAACAACAACTATTATTCAGGACTTTTGATGCATCCTATGTTCTAATGGGAAGTAATTTTGGTAAAGTTTATGCTCATTATGTTGGGCCACGCCATGGGAACACCAAGTCTCATGTGTGGGTGCTCAAATCTCTTGTAACTAACCTCCGAGAACCCAAGCAAGCTTGGGTACCTAAAACCAATGCATGATTTGTTTTGCAGGCCTATTCCTCCGGTGGATCGAAATGGGTGCTAGACAGTGGTTGCACCAACCATATGACCAGAGAAAGAAGGATGTTCATTGAGTATGAAGAAAATGAGGATTTAAACGAGGGCATCTATTTTGGAGACAATAGTCAAGCAAATGTGCTCGGTACCGAGACTCAAGGAACCCTGAAGAAGTTCTTCAAGTGTGCTCGAAATGACTTCTCATTGAATATCAAGAACATTCGAAGTGACAATAGCACGAAGTTCAAGAACACTCAAGTTGAAGAGTACCTAGATGAAGAAGGGATAAAGCATGAGTTTTCAGCACCTTATTCCCCTCAACAAAACGGAGTTGCTAAAGGAAGAACCGAACCCTCATAGAAATGGCGAGAACAATGCTCGATGAATACAAGACCTCAGATCGGTTTTGGGTGGAAGCAGTTAACACTGCTTGCCACGCAATAAATCGACTCTATCTTCATCGACTACTCAAGATGACATCCTATGAGCTACTCACCGGTAACAAACCAAATATTTCTTATTTTTGAGTTTTCGGTTCTAAATGCTATATTTTGAACAAGAACCCGAGGACTTCAAAGTTATCCTCGAAGTTCGATGAAGGTTTCTTGCTTGGCTATGATTCGAACTCCTACGCCTATCGTGTCTTCAACAAGACCTCCAGACTTGTGGAAGTAGCATGTGATGTAGTGTTCGATGAAACTAACGGCTCCCAAAAGGAGCAAGTTGATCCATGTGTGATAGATAAAGAAGAAGCTTCTTGTCAAGCATTGAGAAGAATGGCGTTGGGCGACGTTCGACCACAAGAGCCACCTCTACATGTGCATGAGGAAGATGAACCACAAGTGGAGGCCAATGATCAAGGGGGAGCTTCCACACAAGATGAACCTTAAGAAGATGAAGATGATCAACAAGTCAATGAGGGCAACCATATAGGGGGAGAATAAGAAGATCATGAAGATACAAGACCGCAAGTGCCACACCCGAGAGTACACCAATGCGTTTAAAGAGATCACCCAATCGACAACATCATCGGTGACATCCAAAAGGGAGTAACAACCAGATCCCTCATAGCTAACTTTTGTGAGCATTACTCTTTTGTGTCCTTTTTGGAACCACGTAGGATTGAGGATGCATTGAAAGATCCGGACTGGGTGGTGGCGATGCAAGAAGAACTGAACAACTTCAAACAGAACGAGGTGTTGGAACTCATCGAAAGACCTAACGCGAATGTCGTCAAAACCAAATGGGTCTTCCGCAACAAACAAGACAAATACGGGGTGGTGACAAGGAACAAGGCACAACTTGTGGCCAAAGAGTATTCACAAGACGAAGGTTTGGATTTTGATTAAACCTTTGCCCCCGTAGCTAGACTTGAATCAATTAGAATATTGCTTGCATATGCTACTCACCATGATTTCAAGCTCTACCAAATGGATGTGAAAAGCACCTTCCTCAACGGTCCAATCAAGGAGGAGGTGTACGTGGAGCAACCCTCTGGATTTGAAGACAAAGAGTTCCCTGACCACATATTTAAACTGTGTAAGGCTCTCTACGGCTTGAAACAAGCTCCTAGAGCTTGGTATGAGTGTCTTAGAGATTTCTTAATTGGAAATGGTTTTAATATTGGAAAAGCAGATTATACATTATTTATAAAACACTTTGACAATGATTTTTTTATCTGTCAAATCTATGTTGATGACATTATCTTTGGTTCAACTAACAAATCCTTTTGTGAAGAATTTAGTAAGATTATGATAGATAGGTTTGAGATGTCTATGATGGGAGAGTTGAAGTACTTCTTGGGATTCCAAGTGAGACAACAAAAGGAAGGGACATTCATAAGCCAAACCAAGTACACTCAAGACATACTCAAGAAGTTTGGGATGGACAAGGCGAAGCCTATCAAGACTCCCATGGCAACTAATGGACACTTGGATCTCAATGAACATGGACCAAGAATGGATCAAAAGGTATATCGCTCCATGATTGGATCATTGCTTTACTTATGTGCATCTAGGCCTGATATTATGTTGAGTGTATGTTTGTGTGCGAGATTTCAAGCCAATCCTAAGGAGTGTCACTTTGACAGCCGTTAAAAGAATCTTGAGATATTTGGTTCATACACCCAACCTAGGCCTTTGGTATCCCAAAGGTTCCAAGTTCAATCTCATTGGATACTCCGATGCAGATTATGCCAGATGTAAAGTAGATAGAAAAAGTACCTCCGGCACCTGCCAATTCCTAGGTAGATCCCTAGTTTCTTGGTCCACCAAGAAACAAAATTCCATTGCCTTATCCACGGCCGAAGCGGAGTATGTTGCAGTCGGGAGTTGTTGTGCACAACTCCTTTGGATGCGACAAACTCTAACGGATTACGGTTACAATATGAGTCATATTCCACTCATTTGTGATAATGAGAGTGCCATTAAAATTGCCCATAATCCAGTTGAGCACTCTAGAACCAAACACATAGACATCCATCATCACTTTTTGAGAGACCACTCAATGAAAGGAGACATAGCCATCTCTCATGTCAACACCGAAAAACAACTAGCCGACATATTCACCAAGCCACTTGACAAAAAACGCTTTTGCGAGCTCCAAAATGAACTAAATATCCTTGATACTCGGAATGTGGCTTGAAAACTTGCATACCTGTATGGATTCTTCAAATATGATGATCGTGTTGTTAAAATCATCTCTCCCATTTTTCTCTGAAAAACTATTTTCAACTACTTGATCTTGATGAATTATGGTCATTGCTTGATTGTTGTATGCTTACTGATCATATTCATCAAGATTAATTGATTGCTATGGCCCATATTTTCTTAATAAGTACCTTCGAATATATACGAATGAGCTAAGCATTTCTGTTCTGGTGACCACAGACTAGTTCGTGATTACCCGGACTAGTCTGCAGAGTGTCCGGTAGTCCGGACTAGTCCGACAGACCACGGACTAGTCTGATTTTTCGACTCCATAACCCTAGCCGCCGCCAAAAGCTAATCTTCTTCATCCTCACAACCTGCCCCACGCTCTCTCTCTTCACTCGAGCTCCCCACGGCGATTTGGCGATTCCTCCATCAAAACTCTTCGAGTTTGGGTGGAAATCGATCTCCATTGCATAGGGATTGAAGTCCACGGACTTGTCCACTCCTTCAACCCCTACATCTCCAAGAATGGAGGAATTTTGGCAAAATTTCATCCCAAACCTTAGAAATCTTGATTTCCTTCGTTGTTAATCAAATAACTTAGTTCCTTTCACCTAATACATGCTTCCTTGATGTATTACATTGATGTTGAGCTATTTTTGCATTGAGCAACACCATTGATTGTCTAGTTAGGGTTTGAGGTGATGAACACCGAACTAGTCCGGTCCATGTACGGACAAGTCCGGTCACCCAGACTAGTCCGTACCTGTACACCAGACAAGTCCGATTTTTGACTGAACTCAACCCTAATTTCCCATTCCTCAATGCAATTCCTTGCCATCAATTCTCATCCATACTTTGTGTAATCCATTCTTAGGACAATGTCGAGCTCCAACGATGAGATCTCCGACTTCGAGGCCGAGATGGACCAAGAAGCCTTGCTTCGAACCTCGACGGGCCAAGGCAAGAAGCGCCAAGAGCGCCCATCCGAGCCGACACCTTCTCCACCTCAGGCTCGACGCAAGGTTCTTGCCAAGAAGCCTATCTCCAAGGCTTTAGCGAGTGCTGGCCCTAGCTCGGCGGCTATTCGCCAAGCTAAGGGCAAGGGCAAGGGGATTGCCACGGGCCCAATCGGCCCTCTCAAGATGAAAGCTCCAAAGCAAGGGACCCGGGATTCCTCCGAGGAAAGGTTCAATGGCAGGGGAAGTGACACGGCTTCCAAATTCAGAAATGTGGACTGCTACAGCTGGTCCAAGCAGGCAGCCGATGGAAGATTCTGGAGCAACTTCCATGCGGACTTTTATAAGTCTGTGTACCTCACAATGAAGACTCCAATGGTGCGCAACCAATGGATTGATTGGGCGCACTTTGAAAGGAAGAGCTACTCAGCTTTTGATGAGGTAGTTTAGGCAGTGAGAAGCATGGATTGAAGGATCTGTTTGCCTTCAGGAACAATTGGAACGACGAAGTCATTGCTCAGTTATATGCTACATGCTACTTTGCAAGTGATGAGGAAGAGCGGGTGACTTGGGTGACTCATGGATCCAAGTACACCATTACCTATGACAAGTTTGCAAGGCTGCTACATGTTGAGAGCTCCAGCAGCGACAACTTGATCATTCACAACATAGGTTTCCTTGAGAAGGACAAAATGAAGTTCCTCTATGACACCCGCTCGACTTTCAACCTCCTTCCACAAAGAATATGAAGCCATTCTTTGTGGTCCTCAATAGGGTCTGAGGAAGACAATTGCCCCGAAGGATGGGGATGCAGGGAGTGTCCAAGGCTATCTCGGGACACTGATGAAGGTGATAAGCAAAGACAGGAAGTTTGATGTCTTTGACTACATGTGGAATGACATGGTCAACATCTCCTGCACTCCTAACAGATCCTATGGCTACGCACCTTACTTAATGTTCATGATTGAGAAGGTCACATGGATCGAGTTTGTGAAGGATGTGGAACACACTCCATTGAGGCCCCAGAAGCCTCCCCAAGTCTCTATCCAAGATGCCCCTTCTCCTGCATCTAGTGAAGAAGATCTGAGGAGAGCTATAGGAGATGCAAGGGTTGATCCCTCCACTAGGGTCCCTCCCCAAAAAGGGTCTCCTAGTGGAATCCTGAAGTACTTGGCAGCAATCTTTGCCTCATGCAAGAAGGACGAAGGGAACACTCACAAGCTGAACAAGGCGAGGAAGGCTGATATGCGGTATGCCAAAGAAAATGTCAAACACATTTGCCAGAAGCTAGAGATCGAGCCTATTGGATCCCCAGTCATCTCTGACAACTCAGCCACGGATTTTACCAAGCTCAGGCCTTTGACTCCCTCCGAGCTTGCCTACTTTGGCATTGGGGGCACCTCGAGTGGATCCGTTCCTCCTCCTCCTCCTCATCCCGAGAATGAAGATGAATATGATTAGAGGACCGACAGTGAGGACTAAATATCTTAGATCCCTCCTCTCCTTCTTTTTGGTGTCTTGATGCCAAAAGGGGAGAGATTGAGGGAGAGTCACTAGGTCTTAGCTATAGGTTGAGAGATGAGAGCTTCATTTATGCATCTTTTTGTCTCTTTTGGGTTGTAAGACTTCATATTATGCTCTTTTGATACTTTTGGTCTTGTGATGCAATGCTATGAACTATTTGTGCTCATATTTATGAAATATGTGATTTGCTCTAAAATTGACATATGTGCTTGTTGTTGATATATTGATGCCAATTATTTCACCGTCATCATGATTACTGCTCACACTCACTTAGTTTTGCATCCCACCATAAGGAGTGCACATATGTCTTTTGTTGTCATTGCTAAATAAGTTTCAAGCTCATATGTGCACACTTTATGAAAATCTCAATTTTTAACATACTTTGTGAAATCTCAATTGGTTGTCATCAATCACCAAAAAGGAGGAGATTGAAAGTGCATCTAGGCATCCCTTGCGGGTTTTGGTTGATTTATGACAAACAAATGAGATCCTAACCACATTATTGAGATGAGCGCAGGTTTTAATGAAAAAATGAAGAAAACGCCAAAAAGAAAGGATAATGAGGATCAATTCGGAAAAGAGCTCAAGAGCTGAATAGAATATATCATTGTGTATGGAGTGTGTTGGTGTAACACATCCCAAGAGCTTAAGCACAAGAAATCCTCACACACTTCACATTTCACAGGAAAAATGGACTAGTCCGATGTACACCAGAATATTCCGATATCCTCTCTGTATAGGTTCGGACATGTCCTCCCAGTGCGGACTTGTCTGCACCAGACTAGTCCGATAACGTCTGGACTAGTCCGATAATGCCTCTGACTAAAATTGGACTAGTCCTCCCCAGTGCCGACTAGTCCTCTACACTTCACAGATTTGCACGAAATCGGACAAGTTCATAATCATCACAGACTAGTCCGATAACCTCTCTGACTAATATCGGACAAGTCCTCTAAATGCGGACTTGTCCCAATTCACTTAGGAGATCACCACAATCGGACTTGTTCGAAAATAATCGGACTAGTCCGAACTTTTCCAGAGCCTAAATCGGACTAGTCCGCCCTACGTTGGACAAGTCCGATCTTTATGAGAACTTAGGGTTTCCTGCACGCCGCACACCGGGACTCCACCACGGACTAGTCCGGACCCTCAAAACCCTAACAGTAACTTTTGGAAACACCCTATAAATAGATGTGCACGGCCCTACTTTCAATTATCTCGACCCCCTACGCCATCACACCCTCCAAGAGCTTAGAAAACACAACTTTCCACGCAATCCAACGCAAGAAAGATCAATCCCTTAAGGATTCACTTTGGATCAAAGGAGAGACACGATTCCACATGTTTGAGCTCTTGGGTTTGATCTCTAACACACTCCTGTTGTTTCATTGTTGATCTTACAAGTGTGTTCTTGGTGGTGTTTGCTTTGTAATCTTGGGGAGCCCTCAACTTGTGAGAAGGCCCCTTGAACTTGGTGATTTGCCCCTTGTGATAGTGGAAGAGAATTGGCCTTCGTGGCGATTCGACGATGTTAGGGTCAGTGAAGACCCGATCCTTTTGTGGGCTCCTCAACGTGGATGTAGGTTGCCTCTGTGGGAACCGAACCACAGGATAAACTCTTGTTTCAAACTTGTTCTTAATTTTCATATTACATTTTAGGGTTTTATCAATCTTGCATAACCTACGTTAAAACTTTGAAACAAGAATTGGGTTGCATTAGACTTGGCTTCATAGACTCAATACTTGCAAGTTACATACTATATTCCGCTGCGTATTGTGCTTGTATTGAAATCATTGATCGAACTTGATCAATCTAGTTCGCACACACCGGACTAGTACGCACTCTACTAGACTAGTCCGATATCTCAAGATTTTGATCAGTTTGTTAAGTGTTGCAGGTTCTAACTAAATTTCAAAAAGGCCTATTCACTCTAGGCCACATTCACAAGTCCACACTACGCGAGAACAACGGATCATGGTTTTCTAGATCGACGTGAATTTGGAGATTTGGGGTTGAATTCAAGTAAGGAAAAGGAAGTAGAAGGTATACTATGTGTTTAGAACTCCAATGAATCAAGGATCTTGAAGGTAACACTTGGATCTTGATGATCTAGGGTTGATGAAGAACTTGATGGTGGATTGTTGATGAAGAACGCAAAGTTGATGGAGATCTTGATCCTCTTTCGTTTCCTCCTCTTCTTCTCCTTGCTCTAGATCTCCTCCCTCCTTGATGACGGCTATTCATGTAACACCCTCATTTTCTTGCATCATGCCTTGCATACATTCATATACATGTTTAACATTAATCCACATAAAGAGGAACAAGTTTAAAATTGATTTGGAACAAAACCGCACTTAAAACGCAGGAAAGTGTGGACTAGTCCGATTTTGCTGAGGACTAGTCCGATTTCTGTGACTAAAAACGGACTTGTCTGTTTTTGTGCAGACTAGTCCGATGCTCCATGAATCCTTGAAGAATTTGCTAAGTCCTTAGACTTTTCCGGACTAGTCCGGTGTTCCAGCGGACTTGTCCGTTTTCCTCTCTGTTCAAATTCGGACTTGTCCGATGTTTTGCCACACTTGTCTGATTTTCTCTCTGGACGACTTCAGACTAGTCCAGTCCTGTCCGGACTTGTCCGATATTTCGCGACTCCGAGTTGATCTTTTGTTTTACGACTTGTTTCTTGGGTTTCACGTTAAGTGGGCCTAGGTACGTCATGCCTAACTCTTTTAGAGCCCATGTGGGACTCTAAACCGGCCTCTACTCATCCCCAAACTCGAAATCCATCTAACCCTAGCCTCCACCTCTATATAAACAGCCCCACCCTTTGGATTGACATCTATTTGTCACTTTTCCACCCACCCAAACCCTAGTTCGTGGAGAGCCACCATCAAGGAGGGAGGAGAAGATCCCAAGCAAGAAGAAGAAGAGGAGGAAACGAAAGAGGATCAAGATCTCCACCAAGTTTCGTCCTTCACCACCAATTCATCTCCAAGTTCATCACCAACCCTAGATCATCAAGATCCAAGTGCTACCTCCAAGTTTCTTGATTCATTGGAGTCCTAAACACCTGGTATACCTTCTATTCTCTTTTCCTTACGTGAATTCAACCCCTAATCTCCAAATTCACGTCGATCTAGAAAATCCTAATCTGCTGATCTCGCAGAGTGCGGACTTGTCTGGTCCCTAGCGGACTAGTCCGATCTTTCTGGTTAAATTGTGTTGAATTAATTCTAAAATTTGATCTAATCGAATCCAAACCTGTATAAACTTGTTAAAAGCTATTAGAACTAGTTAGTGATCATTAAAAGCAATCTATTAACAAGTTCTACCTTGCATTTGCATTAATCATGCATTGTCATGACATATTGAGTAATATTTGTGCACTCTTTGATTGTGTTTCTTGTTTTGTATGTTTATTGTGTGGATTAGACGGATTTGCGCTAGAGAGTGCCGCGGAGGATCTACAGCACCAAGAATTTGAAGGCTTTGACCCTAATCAACAGCAAGAGCAAGGCAAGTGTCCTTGAAGCATATTGATCCTGTTTTTAAAATAAATATTTTGGTTGCAAAACTACATGCCGTGTCAAATTGTTGGGAATCCTATGGTAGGAAGTTTACTAGATTTGCTAAACCACCCTTCTCACCTGGAATATATGGTACAGAGTCGGGAAGGGTTTTTACCTTTTTGCTTCGCTTAATTAATTGGGATGGAAAAACAACACTACAAATTTAATTATGTATTAATGATATTCTGGTTAATGTGAACTGGTCAATACGGTATGGTAATGGGTGATCTAAGCAAGCCTGGTATGTGGATGGGTTGGATGTTATGGTGGTTTGCTTGCTTTAGATCTAAGGACCGATTCATGCGAGAATAAGCCAGGACTACAGCGCCACCACGAGGCCAAGTATGGGTGCGGCATAGCTGATTAATTAGGGCTTTGCCAGTTCTATTGAGACCATTGTGGATGCTCGGGGAAGGGGTAGTCGGATTGGGTTTGTTGATGATTGGTGGGACTACCATGGGATCCGAATGGCTCAAGAGGGGGCCCTTGGTTGAAGATGTGCTCAGTTGGAGGCATCGCCACCGGTGAAACCTCAGTGGGGTCTAAATAGGCTAGTAATCCCTTTGTAAAGGCTATTTTGTGATCTCTGGGCCATACACCAAAGGAAGTGTAATTGGCATAAGGGAGGTTCTTTAGTCGCTGATGGGTGATGAAATCACAAACACGTGGGTAAAGTGGTACAAACTCTGCAGAGTGTTAAATAAAACTATCATGATAGCCGTGCTCCCGGTTATGAGCGCCTGGATGACCTACATGATTAGATGGAATTTGGTATTAGGATGGTTATTGGAATGGGTATGGTTTGGTAATGGTTATGGCTGGTTATGGATTTAATTTCTGGTTTTGAATATGGTTATTGGCAATGGTGAAATCTGGAATTATTGATGATGGTAGTGAATTCAGTTTGGTATTATGATATTACTTATGATTATGATGGGTTTACTTAACATACATATGATATATTGCTTTTCAAATATTTTTATGTACTTTTTAGCATTTTGCCATTATTATTGTCGTCATTTGAATCAGCCACATGTCATACTTTCCACACTTGCTGAGTACGACATGTACTCACTCTTGCAATCCCCCCCCCCAACAGTTGCAGGTCAGGATTGGGAGTTTAATGGTGATAATGCGGAGTTCTAGGCCGTGTCTACCGTAAGCTTTGCCCGTGGTGTTGATTGGAGCTGCGTTATCCCTTATGCTTAGTTTGCTTAGTTGCTTAATTAGTTTATTTCCGCTGCATTAGTTGAACTTGTCATTAATATTCATTAGAGCTTGTATTCGAGGATAATCTGGTTTGTGTAATAAAATTTGGTTAATTAATCTTGTTCTGTGGTAATTTTCTGTATACTCTTTTGTGATTGCACTCGTGTATGTGTGTTGAACATCCTAGGCACACATATACGTTAGCTTGGTTCATTTTTCGGAACCGGGCGTCACAGGTTGGTATCAGAGCCACTGGTTGACCGTAGGACACAACCTAGATAGAATGGACACTTTAGAGCACATAGGAGCACTCAGGAATCGATTTGATTTTGTTTGTGTGCTGTTTGCTATATATTGGTTGCTTGTGTGCTTAATAGAGGATTTTGGGATGCTCTAGCATTGCCATGTCCACCTAGGCTAGTGTAGCTAGCTGTTTAGTTTCATATCCCTTGATGCATATAGTTGGGGATGTTCTCTAATTCTTACCTATTGCTTTTCTCTAGATGGTGAGGACTCGCAACCAGAGGGATGCTAATGACGAGGAGGGGAACAATGGAGTACCTCAGAACAACATTGGACAAGGATCTACTCAGGGAGCTTTCAATATTGAGCAGCTATTGGCTATGCAAAACCAGCTCATGCAGACTATGATACAGACTATGGGACGGCTGCAGGCTGGCAACATCAACAATCAGCCCCACATGCCTCCACCGCCACCCCCACCCCCTCATAACCGATTGGGAGAGTTTATGAGGACTAGGCCGCCAACCTTTGCTCAAGCCGCTGACCCTATGGATGTGGATGATTGGCTCAAGTCAGTGGAGAAGAAGCTAGCCATTGTCCAATGCAGTGACCGGGAGAAGGTCTTGTTTGCTTCTCATCAACTAGTTGGAGTAGCTACGGATTGGTTGGATGCTTATTGCAATGCTCATGAGAACCAAGAGAGAATTACTTGGGCCGAATTCAAGGAGAATTTTCGTTCTCATTATGTGCCGGTGGGTGTTATGATCTTGAGGAGGCAAGAATTCGAGAACTTAAGGCAAGGAAGATCAAGCGTGAGTGAATATCTCAATAAGTTCACTCAACTCTCAAGGTATGCACCGGATGTTAGTCGGGATAGCCGGAAACAATACTTATTCATGAGGGGCTTGAATAATGAGATCCAAGTGCAATTGCTCAACTGTGACTATACAAATTTCCAGAAGCTTGTGGACAAAGCAATTGTGGTTGAGAACAAGATCCGTGAGATGGAGCAAGAAATCAAGAGGAAGGCGCCATATCAAGGACAACAACAAGGAAGTAATGTGCGCCCTCGCCTTGCGCCACCCAATGCGCCTCATTTCAGCTCTTCTATTCCTGCTCAACGACCTGTTATGCAAGCACCTAGGCCTCCAATGCCTTATGCGCCTCGTGCTAATTTTCCTGGAACGAATGATCAAAACCAAGCACACCCCAATAATTCTGGTGGAGTTAAGAAGTGCTATACTTGTGGAGAAGCTAGACACTTTGCGCATCAATGTCCTAAGTCAGGCCTTGGTCAAGGAAGCAATGCGCCGAGGCAAAACCCAAGACCCAATGGAGGACAACCACAAGGTAACCGTAGACAGCAGAATTTTGCTCGTGGCAATGTGAACCATGTCTCTACGGAGGATGCTCAGCAAGCGGATGACGTGGTCATTGGTATGTTTCTCGCCAACTCCAACCTCGCGACTATGTTATTTGATTCTGGAGCATCGCATTCATTCATTGCATCGAAGTATGTTGCCAAGCATAGTTTGCCTATATCTCATATGAAGTTTACTGTATTGGTTAAGTCTCCTGGAGGAGAGATGAGGACAAATATAGTATGTCCAAAAGTAAGCCTTAGAATAAGGGGGGTAGACTTCTCCACCAACCTCATTGTTTTGGATTCTCAAGGATAGGACATTATACTTGGTATGGACTGGTTGAGGAAGCACAATGGAGTTATTGAGTGTGCCACGAAGACGGTGAAGTTGAGCAATGAGGAGGGGATCACCGTAGAATTTGAAGCATCGCAAACCGCACCAAAGCAATTGGAGCTAAATCATATGGACGGTGCCGCAATTGAGGAGATTCTGGTGGTGTGTGAATTTTTGGATGTTTTTCCGGACGAGTTGCCAGGTATGCCACCTGATCGAGACATTGAGTTTGTTATTGATTTAATACCTGGAACTGCACCTATAGCTAAGAGGCCCTATAGGATGCCTCCTTTAGAATTAGCGGAGCTCAAGAAGCAAATTCAAGAGCAATTAGAGAAGGGTTTTATTCGCCCTAGCTCTTCACCTTGGGGAGCGCCCGTGCTGTTCGTGGACAAGAAGGATGGATCCCAAAGGATGTGCGTGGATTATCGAGCTCTCAACGAGGTAACAATCAAGAACAAGTATACCTTGCCACACATAGAAGACTTGTTTGGTCAGATGAAGGGTGCTTGTGTCTTCTCCAAGATTGATTTGAGGTCGGGATATTTTCAAATGAAGATTAGACCATCGGACATACCCAAGACAACTTTTAGGACACGGTATGGATCTTATGAGTACACCGTGATGTCTTTTGGATTGACAAATGCGCCTGCCTACTTTATGTACCTCATGAATAAGGTCTTCATGGAGTACTTGGATAAGTTCGTTGTGGTGTTTATTGATGACATTATGATCTACTCGAAGGATGAGAAGGAACATGAGGAACACTTGAGGCTTACGCTGCAGAAATTGAGGGAGCATATTCGGGAGACAATATTAAAGGAGGCACATGACTCGCCATACTCGATTCACCCCAATTGTACGAAGATGTACAAAGACTTGAAGGCTTGCTATTGGTGGGATAGCATGAAGAAGGACATAACCGAATATGTTGCATTGTGTGATGCGTGCCAACAAGTTAAAGCTGAACATCAAAGGCAAGCAGGATTATTGCAGCCATTAAAGATTCCGGAGTGGAAGTGGGAAGAGATTGGTATGGAATTTATAGTTGGATTACCGCGAACCCAATTTGGCTATGATTCAATATGGGTCATTGTAGATTGGTTGACAAAATCAGCTCACTTCATTCCTGTCAAGACCACATATACCACCGCGAAGCTAGCAGAATTGTATATGGAGCATATTGTGTGCCGACATTGAGTCCCGAAGAAGATAGTCTCGGATAGAGGTTCTCAGTTTACCTCCAGATTTTGGCAGAAATTGCATGAAGCAATGGGAACAAGGTTGAATTTTAGTTCAGCATATCATCCTCAAACGGATGGACAAACCGAGAGGACCAATCAGATTTTGGAGGACATGTTAATAACTTGTGCTTTAAAGCATGGGAAAAGTTGGGACAAAAGCTTGCCATACGCGGAATTTTCATAAACAATAGTTACCAAGCAAGTTTGAAGATGTCACCGTATGAAGCGCTTTATGGGAGGAAGTGTAGGACACCTTTATTCTGGAATGAAGCAGGGGAAACTCAAGTATTTGGTCCGGATGTGTTGCAAGAAGCCGAAAAGTAAGTCCAAATAATTCGTGAAAACTTGAGGGCTGCCCAATCAAGGCAAAAAGGCTATGCAGACAATAGGAGAAGGAAATTAGCCTTTGAAATAGGAGATTTTGTTTACCTCAAGGTGTCACCAATGAGAGGTCATAAGAGGTTTAACATAAGGGGTAAGCTCGCACCTCGCTATATTGGACCATTCAAGATTTTGGACAAAAGAGGAGAAGTAGCGTATAAGTTGGAGATGCCAGCTCATCTTTCGGACGTCCATGATGTCTTTCATGTTTCCCAGCTCAAGAAGTGTTTGAGAGTACCGGAAGAACAAGTGCCAATGGAAGTATTGGAACTAGAGGAAGATTTGACTTATGCCGAACAACTGGTCAAAATCTTGGAAACCAAGGAGAGAGTCACAAGGAACAAGGTTATTAGATAGTGTAAAGTTCAATGGAAGAACCACACAGAAAAAGAAGCGACGTGGGAATTGGAGGATGATCTCAAGAAGGATTTTTCCTCTCTCTTCTCTTCCGCGTCGAATCTCGAGGGCGAGATTCATTTTAAGGGGGTTAGGTTTGTAACACCCTCATTTTCTTGCATCATGCCTTGCATACATTCATATACATGTTTAACATTAGTCCACATAAAGAGGAACAAGTTTATAATTGATTTGGAACAAAACCGCACTTAAAACGCAGGAAAGTGTGGACTAGTCCGATTTTGCTGAGGACTAGTATGATTTCTCTCTGACTAAAAACAAACTTGTCTGTTTTTGTGCGGACTAGTCCGATGCTCCATGAATCCATGAAGAATTTGCTAAGTCCTTGGACTTTTCCGGACTAGTCAGGTGTTCCAGCGGACTTGTCCGTTTTCCTCTCTATTCAAATTCGGACTTGTCCGATGTTTGGCCAGACTTGTCCGATTTTCTCTCTGGACGACTTCGGACTAGTCCGGTCCTGTCCAGACTTGTCCGATATTTCGCGACTCCGAGTTGATCTTTTGTTTTACAACTTGTTTCTTGGGTTTCACATTAAGTGGGCCTAGGTACGTCGTGCCTAACTCTTTTAGAGCCCATGTGGGACTCTAAAACGGCCTCTACTCATCCCAAAACTCGAAATCCATCTAACCCTAGCCTCCACCTCTATATAAACAGCCCCACCCTTTGGATTGCCATCTATTTGCCACTTTTCCACCCACCCAAACCCTAGTTCGTGGAGAGCCACCATCAAGGAGGGAGGAGAAGATCCCAAGCACGAAGAAGAAGAGGAGGAAACGAAAGAGGATCAAGATCACCACCAAGTTTCGTCCTTCACCACCAATTCATCTCCAAGTTCATCACCAACCCTAGATCATCAAGATCCAAGTGCTACCTCCAAGTTTCTTGATTCATTGGAGTCCCAAACACCTGGTATACCTTCTATTCTCTTTTCCTTACGTGAATTCAAACCCTAATCTCTAAATTAACATCGATTTAGAAAACCCTAATCTGCTGATCTCGCAGAGTGCAGACTTGTCCGGACCCTAGCGGACTAGTCCGATCTTTCTGGTTAAATTGTGTTGAATTAATTCTAAAATTTGATCTAATCGAATCCAAACCTGTATAAACTTGTTAAAAGCTATTAGAACTAGTTAGTGATCATTAAAAGCAATCTATTAACAAGTTCTTCCTCGCATTTGCATTAATCATGCATGTCATGACATATTGAGTAATATTCGTGCACTCTTTGATTGTGTTTCTTGTTTGTATGTTTATTGTGTGGATTAGACGGATTTGCGCTAGAGAGTGCCGCGCAGGATCTACAGCACCAAGAGTTTGAAGGCTTTGACCCTAATCAACAGCAAGAGCAAGGCAAGTGTCCTTGAAGCATATTGATCCTGTTTTTAAAATAAATGTTTCAGTTGCAAAACTGCATGCTGTGTCAAATTGATGGGAATCCTATGGTAGGAAGTTTACTAGATTTGCTAAACCACCCTTGTCACCTGGAATATATGGTAGAGAGTCGGAAAGGGTTTTTACCTTTTTGCTTCGCGTAATTAATTGGGATGGAAAAACAACACTACAAATTTAATTATGTATTAATGATATTCTGGTTAATGTGAACTGGTCAATACAGTATGGTAATGGGTGATCTAAGCAAGCCTGGTATGTGGATGGGTTGGATGTTATGGTGGTTTGCTTGCTTTAGATCTAAGGACCGGTTCATGCGAGAATAAGCCAGGACTACAGTGCCACCACGAGACCAAGTATGGGTGCGGCGTAGCTGATTAATTAGGGCTTTGCCAGTTCTATTTGGACCATTGTGGATGATCGGGGAAGGGGTAGTCATATTGGGTTTGTTGATGATTGGTGGGACTACCCTGGGATCCGAATGGCTCAAGAGGGGGCTCTTGGTTGAAGATGTGCTCAGTTGGAGGCATCGCCACCGGTGAAACCTCAGTGGGGTCTAAATAGGCTAGTAATCCCTTTGTAAAGGCTATTTTGTGATCTCTGGGCCATACACCAAAGGAAGTGTAATTGTCATAAGGGAGGTTCTTTAGTCGCCGACGGGTGATGAAATCACAAACACGTGGGTAAAGTGGTACAAACTCTGCAGGGTGTTAAATAAAACTATCATGATAGCCGTGCTCCCGGTTATGAGCGCCTGGATGACCTACAGGATTAGAGAGAATTTGGTATTGGGATGGTTATTGGAATGGGTATGGTTTAATAATGGTTATGGCTGGTTATGGATTTAATTTCTGGTATTGAATATGGTTATTGGCAATGGTGAAATCTGGAATTATTGATGATGGTAGTGAATTCAGTTTGGTATTACGATATTACTTATGATTATGATGGGTTTACTTCACATACATATGATATATTGTTTTTCAAATGTTTTTATGTACTTTTCAGCACTTTGCCATTATTATTGTCGTCATTTGAATCAGCCACATGTCATACTTTCCACACTTACTGAGTACGACATGTACTCACTCTTGCAATCCCCACCAACAGTTGCAGGTCAGGATTGGGAGATTAATTGTGATAATGCGGAGTTCTAGGCCGTGTCTACCGTCAGCTTTGCCTGTGGTGTTGATTGGAGCTACATTATCCCTTATGCTTAGTTTGCTTAATTAGTTTATTTCTGCTGCATTAGTTGAACTTGTCATTAATATTCATTAGACATTGTATTCAAGGATAATATGGTTTGTGTAATAAAATTTGGTTAATTAATCTTGTTCTATGGTAATTTTCTGTATACTCTTTTGTGATTGCACTCGTGTATGTGTGTTGAACATCCTGGGCACACATATACGTTAGCTTGGTTCATTTTTTGGAACCGAGCATCACAATTCACGAGCTAGGGTTTAGGGTGTGGTGGAAAAGTGGCAAATAGATGTCAGTCCAAGGGGTGGGGTTGTTTGTATAGAGGTGGAGGCTGGGGTTAGATGGATTTTGAGTCTGAGATGAGCAGAGGGTCGGCTTAGAGTCCCACATGGGCTCTAAAAGAGTTAGGCACGACGTTCCTAGGCCCACTTAACGTAAAACCCAAGAAACAAGTCGTGAAACAAAAGATCAATTCAGAGTCACGATTTATCGGACAAGTCCGAAAAGGGTCGGACTAGTCCGAAGTTGGACAGAGAAAAATTGGACAAGTCCGGACTATACATCAGACAAGTCTGAACTTATCCAGAGGGAAAAACGGACAACTCTGGCCAAAAATCGGACAAGTCCGACTTTAGTCAGAGAGGAAAATGGACAAGTCCACTGGAACACCGGACTAGTAGGACCGGACAAGTCTGAAAGTGTCCAGAGGGCAAAACAGACTAGTTTGCAGAAAAACGGACAAGTCTGATCGAGGTCAGAGAGAAATCGGACTAGTCTGCACTAAAATTGGACTAGTCCGCACTTTCTAGAATTCTGAAGTGCGGTTTAACTCTAATTTCAATTTAAACTTGTTCCTTTTTATGTGGATTAATGTTAGGAACATATATGAATGTATGCAGGGCATGATGCATGAAAATGAGATTGTTACAAACCTACCCCCCTTAAAATGAATCTCGCCCTCAAGATTCGATGTGGAAGAGAAAGATAGGGAAATTCCTTTTTGAGATCATCTTCTAGCTCCCATGTAGCTTCTTTTTCTGTGTGGTGCTTCCATTGCACTTTACACCATCGAATCACCTTGTTCCTTGTGACTCTCTCCTTGTTTTCCAAGATTTTGATTAGTTGCTCGGCATAAGTCAAATCTGCCTCTAGTTCCAATTCTTCCATTGGCACTTGTTCTTCCAGTACTCTCAAGCACTTCTTGAGCTAGGAAACATGAAACACATCGTGAATGTCTGAAAGATGAGATGGCATCTCCAACTTATACGCTACTTCTCCCCTTGTGTCCAAAATCTTGAATGGCCCAACATAACGAGGTGCTAGCTTGCCTCTTATGTTAAACCTCTTATGACCTCTCATTGGTGACACCTTGAGGTAAACGAAGTCTCCCACTTCAAAGGCAAGTTTTATTCTCCTATTGTCCGCATATTCTTTTTGCCTTGATTGAGCGGCCCTCAAGTTCTCGTGAATAATCTGAACTTGTTTCTCAGCTTCTTGCAACACATCGGGTCCAAATACTTGATTCTTCCCTGTCTCACTCCAAAACAAGGGCGTCCTACACTTCCTTCCATATAGTGCCTCATATGGTGACATCTTCAAACTTGCTTGGTAACTATTGTTGTATGAAAATTCTGCATATGGCAAACTCTTGTCCCAACTTTTCCCATGCTTCAAAGCACAAACTCTTAACATATCCTCTAAAATCTGATTGTTCCTCTCGGTTTGTCCATCCGTTTGAGCGTGATATGTCGAACTGAAATTCAACCTTGTTCCCAATGCTTCATGCAATTTCTGCCAAAAATCTGGAGGTAAACTAAGAACCTCTATCTGATACTATCTTCTTCGAGACCCCATGTCGACACACAATATGCTCCCAGTATATTTCAGCCAATTGTGCAACTGTATACATGGTCTTCACAGGGATGAAATGAGCTGATTTGGTCAATCGATCTACAATTACCCAAATTGAGTCATAACCGGGCTGAGTACGCGACAATCCAACTATAAAGTCCATACCGATCTCTTCCCATTTCTATTTCGGGATCTTCAATGGCTGCAATAATCTGGCTGGCCTTTGATGTTCCGCCTTGACTCGTTGGCACACATCACACAAAGCTACATATTCAGTGATGTCCTTCCTCATGCTAGCCCACCAATAACACGTCTTAGTCTTTGTACATCTTCATACAACCCGGGTGAATTGAGTGTGGCGAATCATGTGCCTCCTTTAGTATTGTCTCCCGAATATGCTTCACATTAGGCACAACAATCCTCTTACCAAGCCATAGAGTACCATGTTCATCCTCATCAAACCTGAATTCTCTTCCCTCTTGGGTTCTTTCCTTGATCTCTTGGATTTCGTCATCCTTCGTTTGGCCCTCTCGAATTTCTTGTTCCAAAGTCAGATTTAACTCCAGTATCCCCATCTCATTTATAAATCCAAGGTTCAACCGTTCAAACTCCTTACATAACTCAGATGGTAATTCTCGAACTATGAGTTGGTGGCCTACTCCTTTCCAGCTTAAGGCATTGGCCACTACATTAGCCTTCCCTGGATGATAATTGATCCCTAAATCGTAATCCTTGATGATCTCCAACCATCTTCATTGTCTCAAGTTCAGATCCGTTTGTGTGAAAATATACTTAAGACTCTTGTGATCCGTATAAATTTCACACCTATGACCAAGGATATAATGTCTCCAAATCCTCAATGCGTGAACCACAGCTGCAAGTTCCAAGTCATGCGTTGGGTAATTCTGCTCATGCTTCTTCAATTGCCTCGATGCATAGGCGACCACTTGACCTTCTTGCATCAATACACATCCAAGTCCTTGTCTTGATGCGTCGCAATAAATATCAAAACTCTTGCTCATGTCCGACAATGTCAAGACTGGGGCTATTGATAACCTCTTCTTCAACTCAAAACTTTCTTGACAAGCTTGAGTCCATTGGAAAGCTTTCCCCTTGTAACACCCTAAATTTTCGCATCCTGCATTGCATACATGATCATGCAATAAACATTAGAGAGATAAAAGAATATATATAAAAAAGTATATAAAACATACATATATGTATGTAGCAAAAGAAGAAATAGAAAATAATAATTATTGCCTAAAACTTGTAATGAGGGATAAGTATAAAAATAATAAAAAAAAAATATATATAAGTATATATATAAATAATATATAACAATGTATAAAAATAAATAAAATAATATTAATACACATTATAAAAAAATAATAATAATATATAAAAAGAAATATATAAATAAATTATATAACAATAAATATATATATAATAATAAATAAAATAAATAAGATAAATAAAAATAATAAAACTTAAATAATAATATATAAAAAAAATAATATAAATAAATAATATTAAAAAGTAAAATAAATAAATATAAATTATAAAATAGTAATAATACTAAATGAAAAAAAAGAAAGAAAAAATAAAAAAAAAAAAACCCCCCCGCCGGCCAGGCCGCCCACCGGCCCAGCCGGCAGCGCCCACGCGCGCTCACGCGCAGCGCAGCCCGCCCGGGGGCCCCACCCGCCGCCTGCCCCCAGCCGCGCGCGCCGCCGCCAAGGCGCCGGGCCCCGCCCCCCCCCTGACGCGCCGCCCGCCTCGCGCAGCCCGCCCGGGCGAACGCGCCCGCCCCGAGGCCGCCCCCTCGCGCTGCGCCGGCCGCCCCCCTGACCGCGCAGGCAGCGCGGGCCCCGCCCCGGTCCTCTCCCGCCCCCTGGTGACGCCGCGCTCGCCCCGAGGCCGTCCCGCCTGCCGCCCCTGCCAGCGCCGGTCCCCGCCCCCTGACGCGCGCACGCTCCGCAGCCGGCCCCACCGCGGTCTCCCGCCCTCTCCCGCGCTGTAACGTCTTATCCCAAAACTCCCGCTCTCCCTCCCGCGTCCGACTCCCGTGCCGCGTTTCCCGGTGCCGCGTGACTCCCAACCGAGCCGGATACTGGTGCCGTACCCTAGTGTCGCCCCTATAAATAGGACCCAGGCCTAGGCTCTTTTTCCCCCACGAACCAGCAGCCGCCAGCAAGGAGGAAAAGTCGCCAGACCCAGCCGCCGTTTCCAGAGAAGAAAAGGCCGACGGGAACAGAGAAAACAGAGGCGCCCAGGGAAGAAAAAAAAAAGAGAAAAAGAAGGGGAAGAAGAGGGAGAAAAAGAGGAGGACATCGCCGTCAAGCGGAGATCGTCGCCATCGTCGTGTCGCCAAGAGACTGCTGCGCCATCCACTTCGTCTACGCGTCGCATTTATTTCGCGACCGTCACGCCGTCAGATCTACGGTAGGGTTCGTTCCCGATGCGAATTTTTGCGATCATATTGAATCTAGTAGACGTAAATAAATTTTAGTTGCACCATAGATTTTATTTCAGCAGCATTAATCCACCCTAAAATCCCCGTAAACCCTTATGAACGCGTATGAACTAGTCGCATCTAATTAATAAACGACCGTAGTAAATTAATTATTAAATTGTGCATGCATGCATGTCATTGCATGTTGATTATTTTGTGTGCATTATGTTGAATTGTATATGTTTTCTTGTATGTATGATCACGCGTAGAGGAACGTGCTCAAGAGGCCGCATACGAGGATTTCCAGAATCAAGATTTCGAAGCGCTTGAACAACCCCATCCGCCGGAGCAAGGCAAGTGTCCTTGAAGCATATTGATCCTGTTTTAAAATAAATGTTTTGTTTGCAAAACTGCGTGCTGTGTCAATTTGATGGGAATCCTATGGTAGGAAGTTTACTAGATTTGTTAAACCACCCTTGTCACCTGGAAATTTTGGTAGAGAGTCGGGAAGGGTTTTTACCTTTTTGCTTCGCTTAATTAATTGGGATGGAAAAACCAACACTACACATTTAATCATGTATTAATGATATTCTGATTAATGTGAATTGGTCGATACGGTATGGTGATGGGTGATCTAAGCAAGCCTGGTATGTGGATGGGTCGGATGTTATGGTGGTTGCTTGCTTTAGATCTAAGGACCGGTTCATGCGAGAATAAGCCAGGACTACAGTGCCACCACGAGGCCAAGTATGGGTGCGGCGTAGCTGATTAATTAGGGCTTTGCTAGTGCTGTTTGGACCATTGTGGATGCTCGGGGAAGGGGTAGTCGGATTGGGTTTGTTGATGATTGGTGGGACTACCCTGGGATCCGAATGGCTCAAGAGGGGGGCCCTTGGTTGAAGATGGGCTCAGTTGGAGGCATCGCCAACGGTGAAACCTCAGTGGGGTCTGAATAGGCTAGTAATCCCTTTGTAAAGGCTATTTTGTGATCTCTTGGCCATACACCAAAGGAAGTGTAATTGGCATAAGGGAGTTTCTTCAGTCGCCGACGGGTGATGAAATCACAAACACGTGGGTAAAGTGGTACAAACTCTGCAGAGTATTAAAACTATCATGATAGCCGTGCTCCCGGTTATGAGCGCCTGGATGACCTACATGATTAGAATTAGAATTGGGATTGGGATGGTTATGGATGGTTATGGTTGGTTTATGGATTATGGTCATGGCTATGAAATTGAGTTATGGTAATTGGACATGGATAATGGTAATGTTAGTAATAAATGGCATTTGTTTATACTTTGTTAATATGATGGGATTTATTTCACATAGACATAGTATAATGCTTTTCAAATGTTTTACTGTACTTTTCAGCACTTAGCCATTATTATTGTCGTCATTTGAATTAGCCACATGTCATACTTTCCACACTTGCTGAGTACGACATGTACTCACTCTTGCAATCCCCCACCCCAACAGTTGCAGGTCAGAATTGTGAGTTTAATGGCGATAATGTGGAGATCTAGGCCGTGTCTACCGTCAGCTTTGCCTGTGGTGTTGCATGGAGCTGCGCTACCCCTTTTGCTTAGTTTGCTTAGTTGCTTTATTAATTTATATCCGCTGCATTAGTTGAACTTATCATTAATATTCATTAGAGCTTGTATTTGAGGATTTAATGAATTATGTAATAAGAGTACTTATTTAATAATTGAGCTGTGGTAATTATCTGTTTATCATTTGTGAATCACTCGTGTATGTGTGTTGAACATCCTGGGCACACATATGCGTTAGCTTGGTTCATTTTCGGAACCGGGCGTCACAAATTGGTATCAGAGCCACAGGTTGACCGTAGGACGCAGCCTAGATAGAATGGACACTTTAGAGCACATAGGAGCACTCAGGAAACGATGTGTTTTTGTTGGTGTGCTGTTTGCTATATATTGTTTGCTTGTGTGCTTAATAGAGGATTTTGGGATGCCTTAGCATTGCCATGTCCACCTAGGCTAGTGTAGCTAGTTGGTTAGCTTCATATCCCTTGATGCATATAGTTGGGGACGTTTCTAAATTCTTACCTATTGCTTTTCTCTAGATGGTGAGGACTCGCAACCAGAGAGATGCCAATGACGAGGAGGAGAACAATGGAGAACCTCAGAACAACAATGGACAAGGACCTGCTCATGGAGCTATTAACATTGAGCAACTATTGGCTATGCAAAACCAGCTCATGCAGACCATGATACAGACCATGGGACAGCTGCAGGCTGGCAATATCAACAATCAGCCCCACATGCCTCCACCGCCACCCCCGCCTCCTCATGACCGATTGGGAGAGTTTATGAGGACTAGGCCGCCAACCTTTGCTCAAGCTGCTGACCCTATGGATGCTGATGATTGGCTCAAGTCCGTGGAGAAGAAACTTGCTATTGTCCAATGCAGTGACCGAGAGAAGGTCCTATTTGCTTCTCATCAACTCGTTGGAGCAGCTGCAGATTGGTGGGATTCTTATTGCAGTGCTCATGAGAACCAAGAAAGAATCACTTGGGCTGAATTCAAAGAGAATTTTCGTTCTCATTATGTCCCCGAAGGTGTTATGCTCTTGAAGAGGCAAGAATTCGAGAACTTAAGGCAAGGAAGATCAAGCGTGAGTGAATATCTCAACAAGTTCACTCAACTCTCAAGGTATGCGCCCGAGGATGTTAGTCGAGACAGTCGGAAGCAATATTTGTTCATGAGAGGCCTCAACAATGAGATCCAAGTGCAACTGCTCAACTGCGATTATGCCAATTTCCAGAAGCTGGTGGACAAAGCAATTGTAGTTGAGAACAAGATCCGTGAGATGGAGCAAGAAATCAAGAGGAAGGCGCCGTATCAAGGACAGCAACAAGGAAGTAATGGGCGCCCTCGCCTTGCACCACCCAACGCACCCCATTACAGCTCCCCTATCCCTGCTCAGCGCCCTGGTTATGCACCACACCCAACTCAGTTTGTGCAGCAGCGCCCTGATATGCAAGCAATGCCCTATGCACATCGTGCTGATTTTCCTGGAAACAATGCTCAAAATCAAGCTCGTCCTAATAATTCTGGTGGAGTTAAGAGGTGCTACACTTGTGGAGAAGCTGGACACTTTGCGAATCAATGTCCTAAGTCAGGCCTTGGTCAAAGAAGCAATGCGCCGAGGCAAAACCCAAGACCGAATGGAGGACAGCCACAAGGAAGCCGTGGACAGCAGAATTTTGCTCGCGGCAACGTGAACCATGTCTCTACGGAGGATGTTCAACAAGCGGATGACGTGGTCATTGGTATGTTTCTTGTTAACTCCAACTCCGCGATTATGTTATCTGATTCTGAAGCATCGCATTGATTCATTGCATCAAAGTATGTTGCCAATTATAGTTTGCCTATCTCTCACATGAAGTCTACTCTATTGGTTAAGTCTCCTGGAGGAGAGATGAGAACAAATATAGTATGTCCAAAAGTAAGCCTTAAAATAAGGGGGGTAGACTTCTCCGCCAACCTCATTGTTTTGGATTCACGAGGAATAAGAGGATCCGTTGGTGCAAAGTGGAAAAGAAACACCCTACGGAAACCGGAGCTACATGGGAACGTGAAGAAGACCTGAAGGCAGAATTCCCTCACCTTCTCTCCACGCTATCGAATCTCGAGGGCGAGATTCACTTTAAGGGGGGTAGAATTGTAACACCCTAAATTTTCGCATCCTGCATTGCATACATGATCATGCAATAAACATTAGAGAGATAAAAGAATATATATAAAAAAAGTATATAAAACATACATATATGTATGTAGCAAAAGAAGAAATAGAAAATAATAATTATTGCCTAAAACTTGTAATGAGGGATAAGTATAAAAATAATAAAAAAAATATATATAAGTATATATATAAATAATATATAACAATGTATAAAAATAAATAAAATAATATTAATACACATTATAAAAAAATAATAATAATATATAAAAAGAAATATATAAATAAATTATATAACAATAAATATATATATAATAATAAATAAAATAAATAAGATAAATAAAAATAATAAAACTTAAATAATAATATATAAAAAAAATAATATAAATAAATAATATTAAAAAGTAAAATAAATAAATATAAATTATAAAATAGTAATAATACTAAATGAAAAAAAAGAAAGAAAAAATAAAAAAAAAAAACCCCCGCCGGCCAGGCCGCCCACCGGCCCAGCCGGCAGCGCCCACGCGCGCTCACGCGCAGCGCAGCCCGCCCGGGGGCCCCACCCGCCGCCTGCCCCCAGCCGCGCGCGCCGCCCAAGGCGCCGGGCCCCGCCCCCCCCTGACGCGCCGCCCGCCTCGCGCAGCCCGCCCGGGCGAACGCGCCCGCCCCGAGGCCGCCCCCTCGCGCTGCGCCGGCCGCCCCCCTGACCGCGCAGGCAGCGCGGGCCCCGCCCCGGTCCTCTCCCGCCCCCTGGTGACGCCGCGCTCGCCCCGAGGCCGTCCCGCCTGCCGCCCTGCCAGCGCCGGTCCCCGCCCCCTGACGCGCGCACGCTCCGCAGCCGGCCCCACCGCGGTCTCCCGCCCTCTCCCGCGCTGTAACGTCTTATCCCAAAACTCCCGCTCTCCCTCCCGCGTCCGACTCCCGTGCCGCGTTTCCCGGTGCCGCGTGACTCCCAACCGAGCCGGATACTGGTGCCGTACCCTAGTGTCGCCCCTATAAATAGGACCCAGGCCTAGGCTCTTTTTCCCCCACGAACCAGCAGCCGCCAGCAAGGAGGAAAAGTCGCCAGACCCAGCCGCCGTTTCCAGAGAAGAAAAGGCCGACGGGAACAGAGAAAACAGAGGCGCCCAGGGAAGAAAAAAAAAGAGAAAAAGAAGGGGAAGAAGAGGGAGAAAAAGAGGAGGACATCGCCGTCAAGCGGAGATCGTCGCCATCGTCGTGTCGCCAAGAGACTGCTGCGCCATCCACTTCGTCTACGCGTCGCATTTATTTCGCGACCGTCACGCCGTCAGATCTACGGTAGGGTTCGTTCCCGATGCGAATTTTTGCGATCATATTGAATCTAGTAGACGTAAATAAATTTTAGTTGCACCATAGATTTTATTTCAGCAGCATTAATCCACCCTAAAATCCCCGTAAACCCTTATGAACGCGTATGAACTAGTCGCATCTAATTAATAAACGACCGTAGTAAATTAATTATTAAATTGTGCATGCATGCATGTCATTGCATGTTGATTATTTTGTGTGCATTATGTTGAATTGTATATGTTTTCTTGTATGTATGATCACGCGTAGAGGAACGTGCTCAAGAGGCCGCATACGAGGATTTCCAGAATCAAGATTTCGAAGCGCTTGAACAACCCCATCCGCCGGAGCAAGGCAAGTGTCCTTGAAGCATATTGATCCTGTTTTAAAATAAATGTTTTGTTTGCAAAACTGCATGCTGTGTCAATTTGATGGGAATCCTATGGTAGGAAGTTTACTAGATTTGTTAAACCACCCTTGTCACCTGGAAATTTTGGTAGAGAGTCGGGAAGGGTTTTTACCTTTTTGCTTCGCTTAATTAATTGGGATGGAAAAACCAACACTACACATTTAATCATGTATTAATGATATTCTGATTAATGTGAATTGGTCGATACGGTATGGTGATGGGTGATCTAAGCAAGCCTGGTATGTGGATGGGTCGGATGTTATGGTGGTTGCTTGCTTTAGATCTAAGGACCGGTTCATGCGAGAATAAGCCAGGACTACAGTGCCACCACGAGGCCAAGTATGGGTGCGGCGTAGCTGATTAATTAGGGCTTTGCTAGTGCTGTTTGGACCATTGTGGATGCTCGGGGAAGGGGTAGTCGGATTGGGTTTGTTGATGATTGGTGGGACTACCCTGGGATCCGAATGGCTCAAGAGGGGGCCCTTGGTTGAAGATGGGCTCAGTTGGAGGCATCGCCAACGGTGAAACCTCAGTGGGGTCTGAATAGGCTAGTAATCCCTTTGTAAAGGCTATTTTGTGATCTCTTGGCCATACACCAAAGGAAGTGTAATTGGCATAAGGGAGTTTCTTCAGTCGCCGACGGGTGATGAAATCACAAACACGTGGGTAAAGTGGTACAAACTCTGCAGAGTATTAAAACTATCATGATAGCCGTGCTCCCGGTTATGAGCGCCTGGATGACCTACATGATTAGAATTAGAATTGGGATTTGGGATGGTTATGGATGGTTATGGTTGGTTTATGGATTATGGTCATGGCTATGAAATTGAGTTATGGTAATTGGACATGGATAATGGTAATGTTAGTAATAAATGGCATTTGTTTATACTTTGTTAATATGATGGGATTTATTTCACATAGACATAGTATAATGCTTTTCAAATGTTTTACTGTACTTTTCAGCACTTAGCCATTATTATTGTCGTCATTTGAATTAGCCACATGTCATACTTTCCACACTTGCTGAGTACGACATGTACTCACTCTTGCAATCCCCCACCCCAACAGTTGCAGGTCAGAATTGTGAGTTTAATGGCGATAATGTGGAGATCTAGGCCGTGTCTACCGTCAGCTTTGCCTGTGGTGTTGCATGGAGCTGCGCTACCCCTTTTGCTTAGTTTGCTTAGTTGCTTTATTAATTTATATCCGCTGCATTAGTTGAACTTATCATTAATATTCATTAGAGCTTGTATTTGAGGATTTAATGAATTATGTAATAAGAGTACTTATTTAATAATTGAGCTGTGGTAATTATCTGTTTATCATTTGTGAATCACTCGTGTATGTGTGTTGAACATCCTGGGCACACATATGCGTTAGCTTGGTTCATTTTCGGAACCGGGCGTCACACCCCTTCATTAGCAACTCCGTCATTGGCTTGGCTATCTTGGAAAAGTCCTTGATTAATCGACGGTAATACCCAGCCATCCCAAGAAAACTCATTATTTCCTTTACATTTTGCGGTGGTTCCCATTTCAACACGTCCCTCACTTTCTCGGGGTCAACCGATACTCCTCCTCCTGAGATGATATGACCCAAAAACGATACTTCTCTCAACCAAAACTGACACTTGTTGAACTTGGCATACAATTGATGCTCCCTCAATTTCTGCAGCGTAAGCCTCAAGTGTCTCTCATGTTCCTTCTCATCCTTTTAGTAGATCATAATGTCGTCAATAAACACCACAATGAACTTATCCAAGTACTCCATGAATACCTTATTCATGAGGTACATAAAATATGCAGGTGCATTGGTCAATCCAAAATACATCACAGTGTACTCATAAGATCCATACCGTGTCCTAAAAGCTGTCTTGGGTATGTCCGACGGTTTAATCTTAATTTTAAAGTATCCCGACCTCAAATCAATCTCAGAGAAGACACAAGCACCCTTCATCTGATCAAACAAGTCCTCTATACGGGCAAGGTGTACTTGTTCTTGATGGTCACCTCGTTGAGAGCTCGGTAATCTACACACATCCTTTGCGATCCATCCTTCTTATCCACAAATAGAACGGGCGCTCCCAAAGGTGAAGAACTGGGGCGAATAAAACCCTTCTTAGTTGCTCTTGAATCTGCTTTTTAAGCTCCGCTAATTCCTTAGGAGGCATCCTATAGGGCCTCTTAGCTATAGGTGCAGTTCCAGGTATTAAATCAATGACAAACTCAAATTGTCTTGGTCAGGTGGCATACCTGACAACTCATCCGGAAACACAACCAGAAATTCGCACACTACCAGAATCTACTCAATTGCGGCACCGCCCATATGGTTCAGCTCCAATTGCTTCGGTGCGTGTTGAGATGCTTCAAATTCTACAGTGATCCTTCCTCATTGGTCAACTTCACCGTCTTCGTGGCACACTAAATAACTCTATTGTGCTTCCTCAACCAGTCCATACCAAGTATAATGTTTAATCTTTAAGAGTCCAAAACAATGAGGATGGCGAAGAAATCTACCCCCCTTATTCTAAGGCTTACTTTTGGACATACTATATTTGTCCTCATCTCTCCTCCAGAAGACTTAACCAATAGAGTAAACTTCATATGAGAGATAGGCAAACTATACTTGGCAACATATTTCGATGCAATGAATGAATGTGATGCTCCATAATCAAATAACATAGTCGCCGGGTTGGAGTTTGCGAGAAACATACCAATCACCACGTCATCCGCTTGTTGAGCATCCTCCGCAGAGACATGGTTCACGTTGTCACGAGCAAAATTCTGCTGTCCACAGTTCCCTTGCGGCTGTCCTCCATTGGGTCTTGGGTTTTACCTCGGCGCAGTGCTTCCTTGACCAAGGCCTGACTTAGGACATTGATGCGCAAAGTGTCCAGCTTCTCCACAAGTATAGCACTTCTTTACTCCACCAGGATTATTGGGGCAAGCTTGGTTCTGAACATTTGCACCAGGGAAATTAGCACGAGGTGCATAAGGCATTGGAGGCCTAGGTGCTTGCATAACAAGGCACTATTGCACAAACTGAGTTGGACGCGGTGCAAATCCATGGTGATAAGCAGGCGCAAAAGAGCTGAAATAAGGCGCATTGGGTGGTGCAAAGCGAGGGCGCACATTACTTCCTTGTTGTTGTCCTTGATATGGCGCCTTCCTCTTGTTGTCTTGCTCCATCTCACGGACCTTTTTTTTCCACCACAATTCCTTTGTCCACAAGCTTCTGAAAGTTGACATAATCACAATTAAGCAATTGCACTTGAATTATTTGTTCAAGCCTCTCATGAACAAGTATTGCTTCCAGCTGTCTCGGCTGACATCTTCAGGCGCATACCTTGAAAGTTGAGTGAATTTGTTGAGATATTCACCCACGCTCGATCTTCCTTACCTTAAGTTCTCAAATTCTTGCCTCTTCAAGATCATAACACCTTCTAGCACATAATGAGAACGGAAACTCTCCTTGAACTCAGCCCAAGTAATCCTCTCCTGGTTCTCATGAGCATTGCATAAAGAATCCCACCAATCCTCTGCTGCTCCAACTAGTTGATGAGAAGCAAATACGACCTTCTCCCGGTCGCTATATTGGACAATAGCAAGCTTCTTCTTCAAGGACTTGAGCCAATCATCAGCATCCATAGGGTCAGTGGCTTGAGCAAAGGTCGGCGGCCTAGTCCTCATAAACTCTCCCAACCGGTTATGAGGCGGTGGGGGTGGCGGTGGAGGCATGTGGGGCTGATTGTTGATGTTACTAGCCTGCAGTTGTCCCATAGTTTGTATCATGGTCTGCATGAGCTGGTTCCGCATCGCCAAGAGCTGCTCAATGTTGATGGCTCCATGAGAAGGTCCTTGTCCATTGTTGTTTTGAGGTGCTCCATTGTTCTCCTCCTCATCATTACCATCCTTCTGGTTGTGAGTCCTCACCATCTAAAGAAAAGCATGAGATAAGAGTTTAGAAACATCCCCAACTATGTGCATCAAGGGATATGAAACTAAACAACTAGCTATACTAGCTAGGTGGACATGGCAATGCTAAAGCATCCCAAAATCCTCTATTAAGCACACAAGCAAACAATATATAGCAATCAACACACCAAACAAAAACACATTGATTCCTGAGTACTCCTATGTGCTCTAAAGTGTCCATTCTATCTAGGTTGCGTCCTACGGTCAACCTGTGACTCTGATACCAATCTGTGACACCAGGTTCCGAAAATGAACCAAGTGAACGCATATGTGTTCCCAAGACATTCATCATACATACACGAGTGCATTCACAAAAGAGTATACTAAAAACTACCACAAAACAAGATTAATTAAGTACTTTTATTACACAACCATATTATCCTCGAATACAAGATCTAATGAATATTAATGACAAGTTCAACTAATGCAGCGGAAATACTCTAATTAAGCAACTATGAAACTAAGCAATAGGGACATATATGCGGAACTCCAATCAACACCACTGGCAAGCTGACGGTAGACACGGCCTAGAACTCCGCATTATCATCGGTATACTCCCAATCCAGACCTGCAACTCTTGGTGGGGGAATTGCAAGGGTGAGTACATGTCGTACTCAGCAAGTGCGGAAAGTATGACATGTAGCTGATTCAAATGACGACAATAAATAAAGGCTAATTGCTGAAAAGTACATTAAAACATTTGAAAAGCAATATATCATGTGAAATAAACCTATCATAAACTATGTAATCATCATAATTCCAATACATATTTCAATACCATCATCCATATTCCAGATTATTACCATCAATCATATCCAATACCAAAATTTAATCCATAACCATTACCAAAACATAACCAAAAACCATCCCAATACCAAGTTCCCTCTAATCTTTGAAGTTGTCCAGGTGCTCATAACCGGGAGCACGACCATCATGATAATTTTATTAGACTTTGCAGAGTTTGTACCGCTTTACCCTTCGTGATTTCATCACCCGTCGGCGACTAAAGAACCTCCCTTATGAAAATTACACTTCCTTTGGTGTATGGCCAAGAGATCACAAAATAGCCTTTACAAAGGGATTACTATCCTATTTAGACCTCACTGAGGTTTCACCGGTGGCGATATCTCCTAGAGAGCACATCTTCAACCAAGGGCCCCCTCTTGAGCCATTCGGATCCCAGGGTAGTCCAACTACCCCTTCCCCGAGCATCCTTAATGGTCCAAACAACACTAGCAAAGCCCTAATTAATCAGCTACGCCGCACCCATACTTGGCCTCGTGGTGGCACTATAGTCCTAGCTTATTCTCGCATGAACCGTTCCTTAGATCTAAAGCAAGCAACCACCATAACATCCAACTCATCCACATACCAGGCTTGCTTAGATCACCCATTACCATATCATATTGACCATTTCATATTAACCATAATATCATTAATGCATAATTAAATGTGTAGCGTTGTTTTCCCATCCCAATTAATTAAGCGAAGCAAAAAGGTAAAAAACCCTTCCCGACTCTCTACCATATTTTCCAGGTGACAAGGGTGGTCAACAAATCTAGTAAACTTCCTACCATAGGATTCCCATCAAATTGACACAAGCATGCAATTTTGCAAACAAAACAATTACTTTAAAACAAGATCAATATGCTTCAAGGACACTTGCCTTGCTCTTGGGATTGGTTCGGGTCAAAGCCTTCAAACTCTTGGTGTTGAAGATCCTCCATGACACTCTCTAACGCAAATCCGTCTAATTCGCACAATAAACATACAAACAAGAAACACAATCAAAGAGTGCACAAATATTACTCAAGATGACATGATATGAATGATTAATGCAAATGCAAGGTGGAACTTGTTAATGAGTTGTTTTTAATGATCACTAACTAGTTCTAATAGCTTTTAACAAGTTTATGCAGGTTTGGATTTGATTCGATCAAATTTTAGAATTAATTTGACACAATTTAACCAGGAAAATCGGACTAGTCCGCTAGGGACCGGACAAGTCCGCACTGCGCAAGAACAGCAAATTAGGGTTTTTTAGATCGATGTGAATTTAGAGATTTGGGGATGAATTCACGTAAGGAAAAGGAAGTATAAGGTATACCAGGTGTTTAGAACTCCAATGAATCAAGGATCTTGGAGGTAACACTTGGATCTTGATGATCTAGGATTGATGAAGAACTTGATGGTGGAGTGTTGATGAAGAACGCAAAGTTGATGGAGATCTTGATCCTCTTTCATTTTCTCCTCTTCTTCTCCTTGCTCTAGATCTCCTTCTGCCTCCTTGGTGGCGGCTATTCACGAGCTAGGATTTGGATGTGGTGGAAAAGTGGCAAATAGATGTCAAGCCAAGGGGTGGGGTTGTTTATATAGAGGTGGAGGCTAGGGTTAGATGGATTTCGAGTTTGAGATGAGTAGAGGTCGGTTTAGAGTCCCACATGGGCTCTAAAAGAGTTAGGCACGACGTCCCTAGGCCCACTTAACATAAAACCCAAGAAACAAGTCGTGAAACAAAAGATCAATTCAGAGTCGCGATTTATCGGACAAGTCCGAAAAGGGCCGGACTAGTCTGAAGTTGGACAGAGAAAAATCAGACAAGTCTGGACTATACAACGGACAAGTCCGAACTTATCCAGAGGGGAAAAACGGACAACTCTGGCCAAAAATCGTACAAGTCCGACTTTAGTTAGAGAGGAAAACGGACAAGTCCGCTGGAACACGGACTAGTCCACACAGGACCAGACAAGTCCGAAAGTGTCCATAGGCATAAACAGACTAGTCCGCAGAAAAACGAACAAGTCCGATCAAGGTCAGAGAGAAAACAGACTAGTCTGCACCAAAATCGGACTAGTCCACACTTTCCATAATTCTTAAGTGCGGTTTAACTCTAATTTCAATTTAAACTTGTTCCTTTTTATGTGGATTAATGTTAGACACATATATGAATGTATGCAGGGCATGATGCATGAAAATGAGGGTGTTACAGAGCATCCCGTTTTTCTGGCACCTCTCCCCTTTTATACTTCATGTAGCATGGTTGGGGACCGAGTCCAAGTTGTTTAAGCGTCCTAATTAAAATGCAATTAGTTAGGAATAAGTGCAGTAACTGTTGGGTCACTGGGCCTAATTCCTTTCCAGTATCATTAATAATATTAATGTTTTTCCTTTTGTATCAGGTGAACCAAGATCAATACCATCACGGTGGTGGAAAAGAAAAAATACTCCTTCCATTCTTTTTTATCTGGCGTTGGTTAGTTTATTTTTGAACTAACCAACGTCAAATAAAAAGTAACTCAAGGAGTAGGATGGTGGACAATTGGACCTTGTGTAGAGAAGTATTTTGAAAGAATGTAACACACACATGAAAGAAGGATTTTGAATAATCTATGCCGCAGATAAAAAAAATACTCCTTTGCCTCATCGCAAAATTAAAAAAAGTTTACTTCTCTCACAAAAAAGTGAAAACATTTTATAAAAGAGAATATCTTCTCGGTATATTTAAAACACTTTTTTGCAAAAAAGAAAACATGTCAATATAGTTAGATCACAATTCATAACAAATGGTTGGCTGATTTAAACAACACTTCCTGAGACAATCATGCTCATATCATGTGGTTAGGCATCTCGGGGATATTGTGTACAATACCGCATAAGGATAACAAATGCGCAGTTTTGGAGCTGATAAAATATACAAATCGTATGTTGCATTCTGGCCTCGCCTGCTTCGAAAGAGCTAGCTGAAAGTGCATCTAGGACTCCCTTGTGGGTTTTGGATGATTTATGACAAGCAATTGGGATCCTAATCCTTTTGTTGAGATGAATGCAGGCAAATGATGAAAAATGAGCAAAATGCCAAAAAGAAGGGAAATGAGAAGCAAAGTAAATTTGAGCTCAAGGAGAAGAAAATAGTAGTTTATTATGTATGGAGTGTGTTAAGGAAACACATCCAAGAGCTCAATCACCTTCAAGCACACACACACAATGCACAAAGTTATACAGGACCGGACTAGTCCGAAAATAGCCGGACTAGTCCGATATCACATTCTGCACTAGATCGGACAAGTCCGGTCCCCACCGGACTAGTCCGATATCTTTCTGATTCACTTCGGACTAGTCCTCCCCAATGCGGACTAGTCCTCAACACAATTCACAAGTCACATAAAATCGGACAAGTCCGTTGTAATCCGGACTAGTCCGATATTCATTCTGATCCACTTCGGACAAGTCCGATGTCTACACGGACTAGTCCGATATACACACTGATCTAAATCGGACAAATCCTCCAAGTGCGGACTTGTCATTCTAAACACTTAGGATTTCATGTGTCCGGACAAGTCCGATGGCAATCGGACTAGTCCGAAGATTTCCAGTAGCGAAATCGGGCAAGTCCGTTTTCAAACGGACTAGTCCGATATTCCTGTACACTTAGGGTTTGCTACTCACAGCACACCGGACTAGTCCGGTGACCACCACGGACTAGTCCGATCTTTCTAAACCCTAACGGTCACTTTTAGAAACCCCATATAAATAGAGGTGCACGGCCCACTTTCACAACCTCTCGAACCCTAGCGCCGTCACACCTCCCAAGAGACTCAAAAACCACCTCTCTCCACGAAATTAAGTGCAAAATCGATCAATCTATTGAAGATCACTTCTAGATCATTGGAGAGACACTTAGCACACATCATTGAGCTCTTGGTTTGATTCTCTAACACACTCTTGCGTTTCAATTTGTAATTTTCGAGTGTGTTATTGGTGGCTTTGTAAGTTGTAATCAAGGGAGCTCTCAACGTGTGAGAACTCCCCTTCAACTTGGTTATTTACCCCTTTGTGATTAGTGGAAGAGGATTGGCCTTCGTGGCGATCCGACGAGGGAAGGGTTGGAGAAGACCCGATCCTTTTGTGGGCTCCTCAACATGGATGTAGGTTGCCTTCATGGTAGCCGAACCACGGGATAAATCTTGTGTCTTGTCCTTTTGTGTTCCTCATCTTAATTGATCAACTTAATCTAGGGTTTGATACATTTTGTTCAATTTGAGTTAATTTGTTAAACAAGAGCCTTAATTGTTATAGAAGTTGACATACAACTATTAAACTGTCATTTAAGTCTATATTTTCGCTGCCTACATTAACGAATCAATCAAATTGACTGAACTTGATCAACTTAGCCCGTGAAAACCGGACTAGTCCGATATCTCTGGTATTGACTGTGTTGTTGAGTGTTATAGGAACCGAGAAAAATTCAAAAAGGCCTATTCACCCCCCCTCTAGGCCTACATTCAATTGGTATCAGAGCAGGTTCTTCAAGAAAGAGTGCAACCACTCGAAGAGATCATGTCGGACATGAAGGAAGTTCAGAAAATCAACAACCAGGAAGAAGTGAACAACGACAAGAACCAAAAGCTGGAAAAGTATCTCGAAGCAATTCAATACTTCGATGACGATGACGAGGAGACGTTGGAGCTGAAAGCACTCCTCAGGAAGAAAGCACTTTCCAAAGGGAAAGCCAAAGTTGAAGAAAAGAAGAAGGGGAGTAGTCACACCGACTAGTCCCGATATCCTTTTAACTATGATCATTTAAATTCAAATAACAGCCATTATCTATCTATTCCTCTTGGAAAAGCCCCACACTTCGATGGGAGTGATTACTCCATGTGGAGGCAAAATATGAAGATGCACTTGATTTCCCTTAACCCAAGTTTATGGCATATTGTGTGCACAGGAATAGACATCCCAGATGACGACGAAGAGCTCACCCCAAGTCAAGAGCAAGCCATCCACAGAAACGCTCAAGCCGCAGTCGTAATCACCTCCTCTCTAAGTCGAGATGAATTCACAAAGGTGGACGGACTGGAGATTGCCAAGGAAATATGGGACACGCTACAAACAGCCCATGAAGGTGACCGGCATGTGCGGGAGGCGAAAATTGAAATGATCGAAGGCGAACTTGGAAGGTTCGCAATTGAGGAAGACGAGTCTCCCCAGGACATGTACAACCGATTGAAGACACTTGTAAACAAGGTCCGATCATATGGGAGCAAGAAGTGGAATGACCATGAGGTTGTAAAGCTCATCCTTAGAGCCTTTATGCCTCGCAATGTCACACTATGCTCTATGATCAGAGAGAGTCCCGGGTACAAGAGGATGACTCCAGATGAGCTGCTTGGCAAAATCATCAACTTTGAAATGATGGAGAAACAAGCCAAGCACGTCAAAGAAATAGCCGACCTCACATCGGCCAAGAAGAAGGGAGTTGCCTTAAAGTCCACACTCAAGCCACTATCCAAGGAAGCAAGAGAAGCACAGCTTGAGGAGGACAGTGATGATGAAAGCAGTGAGCTCGATGAAGAGGATATGATTTTGTTCATGAAAAAGTTCAAAAGAATATTGAAGAAAAGACAGGGAACAAAATCAAGTGAAGGCAAGTACAAAGAGAGGACAAAGCCGAAGATGAGGCGGACGTGCTATAACTGTGGTGAGTATAACCACTTTATAGTCGATTGCCCGTATGAGGACAACAAGAAGAAGAATAAAGAAGTCAAGCCTCAACCGAAGAAATTCTTCAAGAAGAAGAAACAAGATGAACAAGCACACATTGGAAAGGAGTGGGACTCAAACGATGAGTCTTCATCATCCGATGAAGAAGAGATGGCAAGCATAGCCATTGAAAGCACGTCCAAGAAACCCACACTCTTCCCCACGCTCGGTACAAAGAAGGGACATGGCACTTGCCTCATGGCAAAGGAAGGTAAACGCAAGGTAAACATCAAAACTCCTTCCATGCATTCCTACTCAAGTAATGATGAACTAGATAGTGATGATGAAGATATGTTAATGGGATTAGACAGAAAAACTGCTGCTAAAATGAACTTTTTACTTGACCAACTTGTTGAGAAGGAACAGCTAATTGATCGTCAAGAGGACATGATTATCTCCCAAAAGGAGAAGTATGTCAAACTTGACAATCTTCTAGTTCTTGAAAAGGAGAAAAACAGCTCACTGGAGCTTGATCTAGCTTCAAGCAAGAAAACTTGCTTGGAGTTAACCAACTCAAACGTTGCAATCAAGGATCAACTTGATGACCTGATTAAGGTTAACAAGATCCTTGAAGTGCAAGTTGAGTCACTCAAGCTAAGTGAATCTTCCCCCTCTTCAAGTCTACCTTCTCAACCCACTTCAACTAATCTTGTTCATATGTGCAAATGTAGTAAAATCAACACCAGTTTGAAGGAAAAGTCTACCTCCACAAAGGATAAAAATCCTACCCAATGTGGAATATTTGACAAGGAGAGGATCAACTATGCACGTAGTGCATACTTGGTCCAAAGACCTCCAAATGTCAAGTATGACATTGGTTACTCTTATGATGGAAAGCAAAATGCTGGAAGTCATAAGAATAACAAGGGAAAGATTACCTTTGTGAAGGGAGGACCCTCACAATCTGGTAACTCGAAAGTTAAAAACCTGAACTCTCATGAACACCGGACTAGTCCGGTTGCGGTCCGGACAAGTCCGGTCATACGGACAAGTCCGATCACCCAGACTAGTCCGATCAACAAACAACAACAACTTTTGTTCAAAACCTTTGATGCCTCTTATGTATTAATGAGAAAAAATCTTGGTAAAGTTTATGCTTATTATGCTGGGCCACGCCATGGGAACACAAAACCCCATGTGTGGGTGCCCAAATGTATTGTAACTAACCTCCAAGGACCCAAGCAAGCTTGGGTACCTAAAACCAAGAGATAATTTGTTTCTGCAGGCCTACTCCTCCGGTGGATCCAAATGGGTGCTAGACAGTGGATGCACCAACCACATGACCGGAGAAAGGAGGATGTTCGTGGAATATGAAGAAAACGAGGACCCAAACGAAGGCATCTACTTCGGAGATAATAGTCAAGGAAGGGTCCTCGGTACCGGTAAAATAGCAATATCCTCTGAACACACTCTTTCTCATGTTTTACATGTTGAATCTTTAGATTATAACCTGCTGTCCATATCTCAATTATGTGACAAAGGTTATAATTGTCTGTTCACTAACGAGGGTGTGACTGTCTCAAGGAGGAGTGATGGTTCCGTTGCATTCAAGGGTATGTTGAAGGGAAAGCTTTACCTTGTTGACTTCAACAAGGATAAAGCCGAACTCGACACATGCTTGATTGCAAAAACCAACATGGGTTGGTTGTGTCATAGACGGCTAGCACATGTTGGTATGAGGAATCTTCAAAAACTCCTCAAGGGCGATCACATCCGAGGTTTGAAAGATGTTGTTTTTGAGAAAGACAGGCCTTGTAGCGCGTGCCAAGCCGGGAAGCAAGTTGGAGCACATCATCCCGCAAAGAACATCATGACTACGACAAGACCGCTCGAACTACTTCATATGGACTTGTTTGGTCCAATTGCTTACATAAGCATCGGTGGTAATAAATACGGTTTAGTCATTATTGATGATTTTTCCCGCTTCACCTGGGTGTTCTTTCTGCATGACAAGTCAGAAACACAAGGGACACTCAAGAAATTCTTCAAGAGAGCGCAAAACGAGTTCTCACTATCGATCAAGAGTATTCGGAGCGACAACGGCACGGAATTCAAGAACATACAAGTGGAGGAGTACTGATGAGGAGGGAATCAAGCACGAATTTTCAGCACCATACTCTCCACAACAAAACGGAGTTGCTGAAAGGAAGAACCGAACGCTCATAGAGATGGCAAGAACAATGCTCGATGAATACAAGATTTCGGATTGATTTTGGGCGGAAGCAATTAACACCGCTTGCCACGCCGCAAATCGACTCTACCTTCATTGACTACTCAAGAAGACTCCTTATGAGATACTCACCGGTAACAAACCAAACATTTCATATTTTAGAGTTTTCGGTTCTCCATGTTATATTTTGAACAAGAAGCCCAGGACTTCAAAGTTCGCTTCGAAGTCCGATGAAGGTTTCTTGCTTGGTTATGATTCGAACACTTACGCCTATCGTGTTTTCAATAAGGCCTCCGGACTTGTTGAAGTGGCACGTGACGTAGTGTTCGATGAAACTAATGGCTCCCAAAAGGAGCAAGTTGATCAATGTGAATTAGGTAAAGAAGAAGCTCCTTATAAAGCATTGAAGAGAATGGCTCTAGGCGAAGTTCGACCACAAGAGTCATCGTCACAAATACAAGAGGAAAGTGAACCACGAGAGGAGATCAACAATCAAGGGGGAGCTTCTATACAAGATCAATCACAAGAATATGAAGATGATCAACAAATCAACGAGGGCAACCACTCAGGGGGAGAAGAAAATGATCACCAACACACAACTCTCCAAGTGCCACACCCAAGAGTACACCAATGCATTCAAAGGGATCACCCAATCGACAACATCATCGGTGACATCCAAAAGGGAGTAACCACTAGATCTCGTATAGCTAATTTTTGTGAGCATTACTCGTTTGTCTCCTTTTTGGAACCACGCAAGACTGAGGATGCATTGAAGGATCCGGACTGGGTGGTGGCAATGCAAGAAGAGTTGAACAACTTCAAGAGAAACGAGGTTTGGGAACTTGTGGCAAGACCCAATGCAAATATAGTGAGCACCAAGTGGGTCTTCCGCAACAAGCAAGACGAACACGGAGTGGTGACAAGAAACAAGGCACGACTTGTGGCCAAAGGTTACTCACAAGTCGAAGGTTTGAATTTTGATGAGACTTTTGCTCCAGTAGCTAGGCTTGAATCAATTAGAATACTACTTGCATATGCTACTCACTATGATTTCAAGCTGTATCAAATGGATGTAAAAAGTGCCTTCCTCAACGGACCGATCAAGGAAGAGGTGTACGTGGAGCAACCACCCGGGTTTGAAGACGAAGAGTTCCCCGACCACGTATATAAACTACGTAAGGCTCTCTATGGCCTCAAACAAGCTCCTAGAGCTTGGTATGAGTGTCTTAGAGATTTCTTAATTGATAATGATTTTCAAATTGGCAAAGTAGATTATACATTATTCACTAAGAATCTAGATAATGATCTTTTTATTTTCCAAATCTATGTTGATGATATAATCTTTGGGTCAACTAACCAATCCTTCTGTGAAGAATTTAATAGAATTATGACAGACAGGTTTGAAATGTCAATGATGGGAGAATTGAAGTACTTCTTGGGATTCCAAGTGCGGCAACAAAGGGAAGGAACATTCATAAGCCAAACCAAGTACACGCAGGACATACTCAAGAAGTTTGGCATGGACAAGGCAAAGCCCATAAAGACTCCCATGGCTACGAATGGCCACTTGGATCTCAATGAAGATGGACCAAGCGTCGACCAAAAGGTATATCGCCCCATGATTGGATCTTTACTCTACTTATGTGCATCTAGGCCAGACATTATGTTAAGTGTATGTTTGTGTGCAAGATTTCAAGCCAACCCCAAGGAATGTCATTTGACAGCCGTAAAAAGAATCTTGAGATATTTAGTTCATACACCCAACCTTGGTCTTTGGTACCCAAAAGGCTTCAAATTCAATCTCATTGGTTACTCCGATGCAGATTATGTCGGGTGCAAAGTTGATAGAAAAAACACCTCTGGCACATGCCAATTCCTAGGAAGATCTTTAGTTTCTTGGTCATCTAAGAAACAAAATTCCATTGCATTATCCACAGCTGAAGCAGAGTATGTTGCAGCCGGGAGTTGTTGTGCACAACTCCTTTGGATGCGACAAATTCTAAGGGATTACGGTTACAATATGAACCGTATTCCTCTTCTTTGTGATAATGAGAGTGCCATTAAAATAGCCCACAATCCAGTTGAGCACTCTAGGACTAAACACATAGACATAAGACATCATTTCTTGAGAGACCATTCCATGAAAGGAGACATAACCATCTCACATGTCAACACCCAAAAACAACTGGCCGACATATTCACCAAGCCACTTGATGAAAAGCGTTTTTGCGAACTCCGAAATGAGCTAAATATTCTTGATTCTCGGAGTGTGGCTTGAAAAGTTGCATACCTGTATGATTGCTTCAAAATGTTGATTGAATTGTGAAAATCATCCCTCTCCATTTTTCTCTCGAAAAACTATGTCAATTATTAGATCTTGATGAATTTTGATCATTGTATGATTGTTGTATGCTTACTGGTCAAATTCATCAAGATTACTTGATTTGTTTTGCCCCTCTATTCTCTATTATTGAACCTTCAAATATATATGAATGGGCTATGCAATTCTTTCCTGGTGACCACAGACTAGTCCGTGGTTACCTGGACTAGTCCGCCCATGCAGACTAGTCCGCAGAGTGCCGGTTAGGCCGGACTAGTCCGATATACCACGGACTAGTCCGATATAGGTCTCTGGATGACTTCGGACTAGTCCGGTCATGTCCGGACTTGTCCAATTTTTCGTGTCCATAACCCTAGCCGCCACCAAACCCTAATCTCCTCATCCCCACTTTTGCTCACGCCTCCTCTCTCTTGCGCTCGAGCTCCCAAGGCGATTTTCTCCTCCCTCCGTCAAAAAAGTCCACATTTGGGCGGAGATCGAGCTTGACCTCTTGGGGATTGAAGCTATCGGACTAGTCCGACCTCCAACCCCCAACACTTCGAGCCTCCATCGATTTCTTCGGTAAATTTCTTCAAAACCCTAGAAATCTTGTTTTTCTCCATTGTTGATCGTATAGCCTAGCATCCTTCACTAGATACATGCTTATTTGATGTACTACGTGTATGCTAGACTAGATTTGCATTAGAAATCATCCCTTGACCAATCTGTTAGGTTTTTGAGGATGAACACCGGACTAGTTCGGTCCATACACGGACAAGTCCGGTACCCCGGACTAGTCCGTGCCTGAGCACCGGACAAGTCCGATGTTTCTGAACCTGAAACCTAATTCCTTAATTCCTTAATGTCATCCATTGCTATCTTGCCTTACCAATGCCTTGTATAACTTGTCATTATTCTTGCTCAATCATTCTCAGATCATGTCGAGCTCCGACAACGAGATCTCCGACTTTGAGGCCGAGTTGGACCACGAGGTGGCACCTCGGTCCTCGGCGGGACTTGGCAAGAAACGCCAAGAAAGACCCTCCGAGCCTGCTACTTCCCCTCCCCAAGTTCGGAGGAAGGTTTGTGTCAAGAAGGCCGCCTCGAAGGCTGCTCCGTCTACAAGCAGCCTTCGTCAAGCAAAAGGAAAGGGCAAGGGAGTAGCAACGGGGCCAGTTGGGCCCTTGAAGCTCCATGCTCCCAGGGAAGGGGTCCGAGACCCCAATGAAGATAAATTCAATGGGAAAGGCAGCGATGTGGCAGCCAAGCTCAGAAGCATTGATTGCTATGCAAGGCCAAAGCAGACAGCTGATGGAAGGTTTTGGACAAACTTCCATGCAGATTTCTACAGGCCGGTTTACCTGCCAATGAAGACTCCGGTGGTGCGCAGTCAGTGGATTGACTGGGCCTACCTAGAGAAGAAGAAGTGCTCAGCTTTTGATGAAGTTATTGCAGCAGCTGAGAGGCATGGCCTGAAGGATCTCTTTGCCTTCAGGCATAACTGGAATGATGAGGTGATTGCACAGTTCTATGCAACGTGCCACTTCTCGAGTGAAGATGAAGAGAGTGTGACTTGGATGACCCACGGATCCAAGTATAGTATCACTCAAGAGGACTTCAATAATCTGCTTCATCTGGACACCTCTGACAATGACAGGCTGATCATCCACAACATAGGGGTCATTGAGAGGGACGGAATGAAGTTCATGTATGAGCCCAACTCTAAGTATGTTCCGCCCTCCACAAAGAACATGAAGCCCCTCTTTGTGGTCCTGAACAGAGTTCTTCGGAAGACCATTGCCCCCAAGGATGGGGATGCAGGGAGTGTACAGGGCTACCTCCGGACTCTAATGAGGGTCATAAGCAAGAAGAGGCAGTTTGATGTTGCAGATTACATATGGAATGACATGGTCAACATCTGAAGCACCTCCAATAGGTCCTGTGGCTATGCTCCCTACCTGATGTTTATGATTGAGAAAGTCACAGGTATTGAGTTCATGAAGGATGTGGAGCACACTCCTCTGAGGCCTCAGAAGCCTCAGCCTATGAGTGTCCAGGCTGCTCCCTCGCCGGCCTCAAGTCCTGAGGCACCGGCAAGAGAAGGAGATGATGCCAGGGTTGTCCCTACCTCCAGGGAAGCCCCTCAGAGAGGATCAGCTAGTGGGATCCTCTAGTACCTGACCGCCATATTCTCCTCCTGCAAGAAGACTGAAGTAAAGCTTCATAAACTCAATCAGAAGAGGAAGGAGGATATGAGATACATCAAAGCCAACGTGAAGCAACTGAGTGAAAATATGGAGATCAACCCCCTTGGACCTCCAGTAATTTTTGAAGATTCTGATCTTGACATCACCGAGCTCGGGCCTCTGAACCCCTCCGAGCTTGCCTACTTTGGCATTGGGGGCTCGAGCAGCTCTGCTCCTCATCCTCCCTCTCCTCCTCGTCAAGCGGAAAGCGAAGAAGATGAAGACGATGACGAGAGGACCGATAGTGAAGAGTGAAGACCCTAGGACCCTCCTCTCCTTCATTTTTTTTGGTGTCTTGATGCCAAAGGGGGAGAGATTGAGGGGGAGTCTTAGCTTTAGCTGTGGTAGGGTACGAGGAGAGAGTTCTCTTTATCTTTTATTTGTGATTGTAATAGTTTAACTCTGTTTTCCTATTAAGTTTGGTCCTGTGATGAATTGCTCAATTTATTTGCGAGTATGTGATGAAAACTGCATTTTTGCTCCTGGAATGTCATATGCACTTTGTATCGGTTGATTAATGTAAATTCTATCATTCTCAATGTATTCATGCACTTAGTATCCATCCCACCATAAAGAATGCATATGAATAATTCTCTTGTTGCTTGATGTATTTTTGAGTCATATGTGCATACTTTATGAAAATCTCAAATTTTTGCCTTATTTTGTGAAATCTCAATTGGTTGTCATCAATCACCAGAAAGGGGGAGATTGAAAGTGCATCTAGGACTCCCTTGTGGGTTTTGGATGATTTATGACAAGCAATTGGGATCCTAATCCTTTTGTTGAGATGAATGCAGGCAAATGATGAAAAATGAGCAAAATGCCAAAAAGAAGGGAAATGAGAAGCAAAGTAAATTTGAGCTCAAGGAGAAGAAAATAGTAGTTTATTATGTATGGAGTGTGTTAAGGAAACACATCCAAGAGCTCAATCACCTTCAAGCACACACACACAATGCACAAAGTTATACAGGACCGGACTAGTCCGAAAATAGCCGGACTAGTCCGATATCACATTCTGCACTAGATCGGACAAGTCCGGTCCCCACCGGACTAGTCCGATATCTTTCTGATTCACTTCGGACTAGTCCTCCCCAATGCGGACTAGTCCTCAACACAATGCACAAGTCACACAAAATCGGACAAGTCCGTTGTAATCCGGACTAGTCCGATATTCATTCTGATCCACTTCGGACAAGTCCGGTGTCTACACGGACTAGTCCGATATACACACTGATCTACATCGGACAAGTCCTCCAAGTGCGGACTTGTCATTCTAAACACTTAGGATTTCATGTGTCCGGACAAGTCCGATGGCCATCGGACTAGTCCGAAGATTTCCAGTAGCGAAATCGGGCAAGTCCGTTTTCAAACAGACTAGTCCGATATTCCTGGACACTTAGGGTTTGCTACTCACAGCACACCGGACTAGTCCGGTGACCACCACGGACTAGTCCGATCTTTCTAAACCCTAATGGTCACTTTTAGAAACCCCATATAAATAGAGGTGCACGGCCCACTTTCACAACCTCTCGAACCCTAGCGCCATCACACCTCCCAAGAGACTCAAAAACCACCTCTCTCCACGAAATTAAGTGCAAAATCGATCAATCTATTGAAGATCACTTCTAGATCATTGGAGAGACACTTGGCACACATCATTGAGCTCTTGGTTTGATTCTCTAACACACTCTTGCGTTTCAATTTGTAATTTTCGAGTGTGTTATTGGTGGCTTTGTAAGTTGTAATCAAGGGAGCTCTCAACGTGTGAGAACGCCCCTTCAACTTGGTTATTTACCCCTTTGTGATTAGTGGAAGAGGATTGGCCTTCGTGGCGATCCGACGAGGGAAGGGTTGGAGAAGACCCGGTCCTTTTGTGGGCTCCTCAACGTGGATGTAGGTTGCCTTCGTGGTAGCCGAACCACAGGATAAATCTTGTGTCTTGTCCTTTTGTGTTCTTCATCTTAATTGATCAACTTAATCTAGGGTTTGATACATTTTGTTCAATTTGAGTTAATTTGTTAAACAAGAGCCTTAATTGTTATAGAAGTTGACATACAACTATTAAACTGTCATTTAAGTCTATATTTCCGCTGCCTACATTAACGAATCAATCAAATTGACTGAACTTGATCAACTTAGCCCGTGAAAACCGGACTAGTCCGCACTTTACCGGACTAGTCCGATATCTCTGGTATTGACTATGTTGTTGAGTGTTACAGGAACCGAGAAAAATTCAAAAAGGCCTATTCACCCCCCTCTAGGCCTACATTCACTAGCCAGTTGCCCACATGACGTATGAGTCAGTTGACGTTAAGGGCGTCGGTGACCAAGACAGCAGGGCCCTGGCTACGTAACTCTTAGCCTCGGCTGGTAGGGGCATCAAAGGTTTTGCCCGGCTGCCCGATTGTTGAAGGAGGTGAGATTGTGAGGAGAACGGAGAGAGATAAGAGTAGTAGTTATTTCTTATCGCTCAGGAGTGCATTCACCCTCTAATTTATAGGCTCTCGGCCTTGCCTAACAAAGGAAACAAATCTTTATCAAAGAAAACAAATCCCCTGATCCTATCTTGCCTTGCATGCCTATTCTAATTTATTTCTTTCCTAAACTCAAAAGAGAACTAATCCCCCTTGATCCTTGGTTGCCATGTATGCCGATTGGCACTTATTTCCTTCCTAAACTTCTGCTTTGTTTCAATCTTGTGCCTGATTCCTGGGCTGGCGCTGGTAGTGGTGGCCCCACATGACATCTCTCCCCCCCACTCCCTCGACTAGCAACTCATCCTCGAGCTGGAACCCGAGATAGCGGTCGATGAAGCTGTCAACATCTTCCCATGTGGCCAATGCTGCTGTTTTGCCTTCCAATGCACCAGCAGCTAGCGAAACCCCCTGGCCAAACAGGAATGGAGAACCTGTTCTCGTTACGGCACAGCAACGCCGTTGTGGATCTGTGGGAGCGTCGGTGGTGCAGTTGGTGGGGTGCTCACAAACTTCTTCAGAAGACAACGTGAAACACGTCGTGGAGGCGGGCTCGGGGAGGAAGCTCTAAATTATAGGCAACATTGCTGATGATGGTGGCGATGCGGTACGGCCCGTAGAAGCATGGCTTGAGCTTCATTGATGTAGGAACGTGCAGCGACGAGGCTGCTCGATGTCGTAGCCAAAGCCAAACCCACTTGACCACCTTGTAGCGGACATATTTGTGATGCCTGTTGTAGTGGCGCTTGTAGACGGCTTGTGCTTGTTCGAGGCGTAGACGTATGTCCGCCAAGAACTCATCCCGGCCCGCCATGTTTCTGGCGACTTCCGCGACCCTTGTTTCGCCGAGCTCATAACAGCGGATGGAGGGTGGGCCACGGCCGTAGACCACTCAGAACGGAGTGTCGTGGAGCGCGGACTGGTAGGCGGTGTTGTAGATGTACTCCACCCAAGGTAGCCAACATAGCCACTGTCGAGGACGATCGCCCGTGAAGCAACACAGGTACATGGTGATCACATTATTGGCGAACTCCATTTGGCCGTCGGGCTGAGGGTGAAAAGCCAACGTCATGTGCAACTTGGTACCGCTGAGGCCCATCAACTCCCGCCAGAAGATGGAGGTGAAGACAGGGTCGCGATCCGACACTATGGATTGCAGTACACCGCAAAGGCGTACTATCTCGGCGAAGAAAGCATGCGCAACTGATTCCGCCGTGAATGGGTGTGTGAGGGGAATGAAGTGGCAGTACTTACTGAATCTGTCCACAACCGTGAGGATGACGGACTTCCCGCCGACACATGGCACCGCCTCAATGAAATTCAGCCCAATGTCCGTCCAAACCGCCATGGGCACGGGTAGTGTCAGGAGTAGGACAATCGGGTGTAGATGTTATGACTTGTAGAACTGACATGTGATGCATGCGCGTACATATTCCTAGACTGCTTGCCGAAGTCCGAGGGAGAAGCAGTCATGGTGTAGACGGTGCAGTGTATGTTGCGCACCTTCGTGGCCATCATTGTGTAGTGTGGAGATGAGCTCATTGAGGAGCAGCGACGTTGGGGGCACGTAAAGGTGGCCATTGAATGCCACAAGGCCGTCAATGATCGTCCAGAAGCCAGCTCGCTGGCCTGCTGCGATTTCCTCCCTGAGCATTGTCGATACCCTGGATACCAGGTACCCCTTTATACTATGGATAAAGTCATGGAGTTCTGCCCTCCATTGTTGAAGGCTTCCGAAGGCAACACGTGTCTCACAACACTGCGCCCGCCTCTCTTGTTTGGGTAGTTCTGGAGCTACCACGTGTCCTGCAGGGTCGGACCTACCTCCCTTCACAGGGAAGCTCCGGTTCCACCACATGTCCAGTAGCTCTGGACCTAACCCCCAGTAGAGGGAAGCTCCGGTGTTGCCACGTGTCAAGTAGCTCCGGATCTGCCTCCCCACAGAGGGAAGCTCCATAGCTGCCACGTATCAGACCTCCAAAACTAAGCCTGCAACAGGAAAACAGCTAGATCTCCAAATACACAGACATTCAAGAGGCTATTAAACAGCTGTTACAAAGACCTAGTTAACGCATCACTAATGTTGTATTAATGACATACGATTAGAGGGCTATCAAGACTGATAAATCCACCATTAAGGAATGTAATCACACTGTTAATCACCCATAACACCAGTAGATCATGTATAGGGCATTTATGACAACTGGAGCCACTTGTCGGGTGAGGCATACACTGTAATGGTCAGTCCTTAGCATATAAAAGGGATGCGCCATACGGTAGAGGACAAACAATATCACACACTTGCTATGCATACACACTCATACAATCAACAACCACCCTGTGGATTTGGGTATTACGCTCAGGCGGCCCGAACCACGTAAAAACACTCAGTGTTCACCTCTTGTTCTTGATCTTATGCGCACCCCGCCCAAATGCAAACCTCCGTAGACTACGCTTTAGTAGTACCGGTGGAAGTGTCATTGCTACACTTCGACATTTGGCGCTCCAGGTATGGGGCTCCTAAGATCTCAAGATGGTGAACTCCGCCGCAACTTCGAACGGTTTGGCTGAGCAACCTACTGGACAAAATCCCCCCAACATGCAGCAGCCAGCCAACGCTGTTGTACCGGCGAGTGTCGTTCCACACACCACCTCCACCATCTCAAAAAGATGGTGTGTTTGTGTCGGTCACTGCATTGACCAACAAACCCGAGGACACGCTGAACGCAGCGCAGACTCTTCTCCAACGTCCACCAGCACTGGGAGCTCCTGCCACCGCGCTGGAACAGTGGCGTGTTGATGTGGAGCATTTGATTGTAGCTGCAGCCAATGCCATCAGCAACCAATGTCCGCCCCATACTAGGCAGGCACCTTCAAGAAACAGGACCTTGTCTGGTAGACTCGATCCTCAGGCGTCGCAGCACAGGAGACGTGCGCCCTCTCAGCAAGTGATGTCACTATCCTCTAGGGCTCGCCGTACCCACACGGCATCGTGGCTTCCTACTCAGGACCTCTGGTCGGAGCTCGACTACCGCAACATGAGGCAGGACGACCGTGTTCATATCGAGCGTGCTCGCGAGAGGCGAGAGGTTGGAGGAAACCCTTCTCCACTGGCTGTGGGGCGGCTGTTCGGCCCTTGCCATGCATCTTCACATGGCCAATTGACCGACTAAGTTCTGACCTCATCTGCCGGAGAAATACGATGGGACAATCAACCCCGTCGAGTTTCTTCAAATTTACTCCATTGCCATCCTTGCAGCTGGAGGCAATGAGGTCATGATTGCCAACTATTTCCCCATTGCTCTAACTGGGACTGCAAGATACTGGTTCAGTAGTCTACCTTCTTACTCCATCTATAGTTGGGAGGAACTCTGTTGTCAGTTCATCGCCAACTTCGGGAGATCCTACACCCGACCTGGCACTAAGCTGGACTTATTTGTCATATAACAGAAGGCGGAAGAGTCGCTGCGGTCGTTCATCTGGAGATCTTCTCAGGTACGGAATATGATTCCTTCTATCTACAATGCCTCTGTCATTGTTGCATTCTGACAAGGAGTTAGAGATAAGAAGATGTTGGACAAGCTGGCAACCAAAAATGTCAGCAGTGTCATGGCACTCTTCAACCTAGTAGACAAATGTGCTAAAGTTGCGGAGGGGCGTGAGATGCACTCCAAACCAGCTGCGGAGGCTGGTAAATCCTCCTCCAAGGCTGAAGCTACTGCCTCCGGCAGTGGAAAGAAGTCAAACGGCAAAAAGAAGTCATTGGCCGGTACACCTACTACTGTTGCAGCTGCAACTCCTGGTGGTCGAGGGCCACACCCCAGAAAACGACCCTAACCATCGTCTAAGGACGACAACGATGAGAAGATGTGGTGTCCGATCCATAAATCGTGCACCCATAACCTTGAAGACTGTCATGAGGTCAAGCGGCTTGTTGAGCGTAACAATAAGCGCCAAGAAGAAATCCCTTTCTGCCAACGGGAGGGAAAACAGAAAGTCGGCGAAGCTCCTTCTAATCAAGAGCTTGGCTTCCAGGATGCCAAGAAGTCATTGAAGGCCGTCTACAACACCGTCGACGATGACTCTGATATCTCCGACAACAAGCATCGGAAGACTCTCCATATATATGGAGAGTCCTGGGATATTACCTCCCCGCGAATCCTCAAGACAATGCGTCAGGAGATGGCTGCCGCAACTCCCACCGCCAAGGCATAACCTCATCAGAAGTGGATGGATACTGCCATCACCTTTGATGCTTCGGATTGCCCAAAGAACATGACTGGAGCTGGTAAGTTGCCTTTGATGGTCTCTCCTACTATCAACAACATCCAACTCTACCATGTCCTGGTAGACGGAGGTTCGGCGCTCAACCTCCTCAGCTTCATAGCTTTTGTAAAGCTCGATCTTAGCCTATCGAACCTTAAGCCATCACGTCCTTTCTCTGGAATAGGTCTGGGAACTATCGCTCCTCTTGGATCAGTTACACTCCCGATGACCTTTAGGACTCAGGACAACTATAGGTCTCAGAAGCTGGTGTTTGATGTGGCACACATCATCCTTCCCTTCAATGCCATCCTAGGCAGGCCGACCCTGTATAGGTTTATGGTTGTAGCCCATTACGGCTATCTGGTGTTGAAGATGCCAACTCCTTCAGGTGTCCTTCGGATATGTGGGGATCGCACTGCTGGGTCACTGCGCTGGAAGAACTTCATGCGCTCGCAACGACACAAGAAAAAGAATCTGGCAAGGAGCGGCCAGCTCAACAACCTTCGAGCTCACGTCAGCATGGCTCAACTTCTGCACCTCATGTGCAACCAAGTGGCGACACCGACATCCCTATCAAAGTCATCCAAATTGGTTCTGATGCTACCCAGACCACTCGTATATCGGGAGGTCTGGACGACAAATAGGAACTCACGCTCGTCACTTTCCTCTGGGCAAATGTCGATGTGTTTGCATGGCAACCGTCACAGATGCCTACAATCCCTAGGGATTAACTCCGAAAAGCTCCTTTGTTTCTTGGTGAATCATCAAGGAATTGAGGCAAATCCGACCAAAATCAAGGCCATTGAAGAGATGCAGCCTCCAGACCGCGTCAAGGACATTCAGAATCTAACTGTGTGTCTAGCTGCTCTCAGCCGGTTTATCTCAAAGCTGGCAGAGCGGGTGCTTCTCTTCTTCAAACTATTGAGGAAGTCCGGATCATTCCAGTGGTCTAAAGAAGCGAAGAAGGCATTCCGTGAGCTCAAGCAGCTTCTCACCACACTACTAGTTTCGGTAGCTCCAGGACCTGGTGAGCCTCTCCTGCTTTATATTTCAGCAACTACAGAGGTTGTTAGCATGGTTATGGTTGCGGAGAGACCAGAGACATCATCAGCTCAAGAGCCTAGACCCCTCTAGGAGGGTCCGGAGCTACCTGAAGGCGAGTCTGGGTCCTAGCCCCCAGGCATGGATCCTAAAAGCAAGATGCTTGAGGATCAACCTCTCTCAACCGAGGGAGTTCGAGCAGTTCAAGAAGAAGGTATGGACTCCTCCGGGAAGGTTCGGGCTGGACAAGAAGAAGCTCCAAACCCTTCTAGGAGGGTCTAGGTTGAAGAAGAGGAAGCTTCGGGCCCCTCTGAAAAGGTTCGGACTGTCTAGCAGTCGGTGTACTTCATCAGCAAAGTACCCACGATGCCAAGACTCGATACATTGAGGTGCATAAGCTGCTATATGACATTCTTATCACCTCAAGGAAACTGTGACGCCCGGTTCCGAAAAATGAACCAAGCTAACGCATATGTATGCCCAGGATGTTCAACACACATACACGAGTGTAATCACAAAAGAGTATACAGAAAATTACCACAGAACAAGATTAATTAACCAGATTTTATTACACAAACCATATTATCCTCGAATACAAGCTCCAATGTATATTTATGACAAGTTCAACTAATGTAGCGGAAATAAACTAATTAAGCAACTAAGCAAACTAAGCAAAAGGGATAGCGCAGCTCCAATCAACACCACAGGCAAAGCTGACGGTAGACACGGCCTAGAACTCCGCATTATCGCCATTAAACTCACAATCCTGACCTGTAACTGTTGGGGAGGGGGGGACTGCAAGAGTGAGTACATGTCGTACTCAGCAACTGTGGAAAGTATGACATGTGGCTGATTCAAATGACGACAATAATAATGGCTAAGTGCTGAAAAGTACATTAAAACATTTGAAAAGCAATATATCATATGTATGTGAAGTAAACCCATCATAATACCAGTCCATAATTTACCATTGCCAATAACCATAATCAATGTCATAAACCATGATTCCATCCCATAACCATAACCATAACCATAACCATAATATCAACCATAACCATTACCAAACCATAACCATCCCAAATCCCAATTTCCCTCTAATCATGTAGGTCATCCAGGCACTCGTAACCGGGAGCACGACTATCATGATAGTTTTAATAGACTCTGTAGAGTTTGTACCACTTTACCCACGTGTTCGTGATTTCATCACCTTTCGGTGACTAAGAATCTCCCTTATGCCCATGACCCGTCGGTCACATTACACACTTCCGTTGATGTGTGGCCAAGAGATTACAAAATAGCCTTTACAACGGGATTACTAGCCTATTCAGACCCCACTAAGGTTTCACCGGTGGTGATGTCTCCAACTGAGCACATCTTCAACCAAGGGCCCCCTCTTGAGCCATTCGGATCCCAGGGTAGTCCCACCAATCATCAATAAACCCAATCCGACTACCCCTTCCCCGAGCATCCACAAAGTTCCAAACAGCACTAGCAAAGCCCTAATTAATCAGTTACGCCGCACCCATACTTGGCCTCGTGGTGGCACTGTAGTCCTGGCTTATTCTCGCATGAACTGGTCCTTAGATCTAAAGCAAGCAAACCACCATACCATCTAACCGATCCACATACCAGGCTTGCTTAGATCACCCAGTACCATATAATATTTAACCAGTTCATGTTAACCATAATCTCATCCATGCATATTTAAATTGAGCGATATAGTTGTTTCCATCCCAATTTATTAAGCGAAGCAAAAGGGTAAAAAGCACATCCCAACTCTATACCATAATTCCAAGTGACAAGGGTGGTTAAACAATTCTAGTAAACTTCCTATCATAGGATTCCCATCAATTTGACACAGCATGCAGTTTTGCAAACAAAACATTTATCTTAAAATAGGATCATTATGCTTCAAAGACACTTGCCTTGCTCTTGCTGTTGATTAGGGTCAATTTCTTCAAACTATTGGTGTTGTAGATCCTCCGCGGCACTCTCTAGCGCTAATCCGTCTAATCCACACAATAAACATACAAGACAAGAAACACAATCAAATAGTGCACAAATATTACCCAATATGACATGACATGCATGATTGATGCAAATGCAAGGTAGAACTTGTTACTAGATTGCTTTTAATGATCACTAACTAGTTCTAATAGCTTTTAACAATTTTATACAGGTTTGGATGTGATTAGATCAAATTTTAGAATTAATTCAACACAATTTAACCAGGAAGATTGTACTAGTCCGCTAGGGACCAGACTAGTCTGCACTTTACGAGATCAGCAGATTAGGGTTTTTCTAGATCGACGTAACTTTAGAGATTAGGGGTTGAATTCACGTAAGGAAAAGAGAATAGAAGGTGTTTAGAACTCCAATGAATCAAGAAACTTGGAGGTAACACTTGGATCTTGATGATCTAGGGTTGGTGACGAATTTGGGGATGAATTGGTGGTGGACGAAACTTGGTGGAGATCTTGATCCTCTTTCGTTTCCTCCTCTTCTTCTTCTTGATTGGGATCTTCTCCTCCCTCCTTGATGGTGGCTCTCCATGAACTAGGGTTTGGGTGGGTGGAAAATTGGCAAATAGATGTCAAACCAAGGGGTGGGGCTGTTTATATAGAGGTGGAGGCTAGGGTTAGATGCATTTTGAGTTTTGGGATGAGTAGAGGCCGGTTTAGAGTCCCACATGGGCTCTAAAGGAGTTAGGCACAACGTCCCTAGGCCCACTTAACGTGAAACCCAAGAAACAAGTCGTAAAACAAAAGATCAATTCGGAGTCACGAAATATCGGACAAGTCCGAAAAGGACCGAACTAGTCCAAAGTCGTCCAGAGAGAAAATCGGACAAGTCTGGCCAAACATCGGACAAGTCCGACTTTGAACAGAGAGGAAATCGGACAAGTCCGCTGGGACACCGGACTAGTCCGTAAAAGTCCAAGTACTTAGCAAATTTTCAAGGATTCTTAGAATATCGGACTAGTCCACACAAAATCGGACAAGTCCGAAGGTTTCCAGTGCCAAAAATCGGACTAGTCCGCAGCAAAAACGGACAAGTCCGTTTTTAGTCAGAGAGAAATCGGACTAGTCCTCAGCAAAAACGGACTAGTCCGCACTTTCCTGCGTTTTAAGTGCGGTTTTGTTCCAAATCAATTTTAAATGCTCCGAATCAATTTTAAACTCGTTTACCCCCCTTAAAATGAATCTCGCCCTCGAGATTCAACGCGGAAGAGAAGAGATAGGGAAAGTCTTTCTTGATATCATCTTCTAGCTCCCAAGTTGCTTCTTTTTTAGTGTCGTGCTTCCATTGAACTTTACACCATCTAATAACCTTGTTCCTTGTGACTCTCTCCTTGGTCTCCATGATTTTGACCGGTTGTTCGGTATAAGTCAAATCTTCCTCTAGTTCCGATTCTTCCATTGGCATTTGTTCTTCCGGTACTCTCAAACACTTCTTGAGCTGAGAAACATGGAGGACATCATGGACGTCCGAAAGATGAGCTGGCATCTCCAACTTATACGCTACTTCTCTTTTTTTTTTGTCCAAAATCTTGAACGGTCCAATATAACGAGGTGCGAGCTTGCCCCTTATGTTAAAACTCTTATGACCTCTCATTGGTGAAACTTTGAGGTAAACAAAATCTCCTATTTCAAAGGCTAATTTCCTTCTCCTATTGTCTCCATAACCTTTTTGCCTTGATTGGGCAACCCTCAAGTTTTCACGAATTATTTGGACTTGCTTTTCGGCTTCTTGCAACACATCCGGACCAAATACTTGAGTTTCTCCTGCCACATTCCAGAATAAAGGTGTCCTACACTTCCTCCCATAAAGCGCTTCATACGGTGACATCTTCAAACTTGCTTGGTAACTATTGTTGTTTTCCGCGTATGGCAAGCTTTTGTCCCAGCTTTTCCCATGCTTTAAAGTGCAAGCTCTTAACATGTCCTCCAAAATCTGATTGGTCCTCTCGGTTTGTCCATCCGTTTGAGGGTGATATGTTGAACTAAAATTCAACCTCGTTCCCAAAGCTTCATGCAATTTCTGCCAAAATCTGGAGGTAAACTGAGAACCTCTATCCGAGACTATCTTCTTCGGTACTCCATGTCGGCACACAATATGCTCCATATACAATTCTGCTAGCTTCGCGGTGGTATATGTGGTCTTGACAGGAATGAAGTGAGTTTATTTTGTCAACCGATCTACAATGACCCATATTGAATCATAGCCAGACTAGGTTCGCGGTAATCCAACTATAAAGTCCATACCAATCTCTTTCCACTTCCACTCCGGAATCTTTAATGGCTGCAATAATCCTGATGGCCTTTGATGTTCAGCTTTAACTCGTTGGCACACGTCACACAATGCAACATATTCGGCTATATCCTTTTTCATGCTATCCCACCAATAGCAAGCCTTCAAGTCTTTGTACATCTTCGTACAACCGGGGTGAATCGAGTATGGCGAGTCATGTGCCTCCTTTAATATTGTCTCCTGAATATGCTTTACATTAGGCACAACGATTCTCTTTCCAAGCCATAAGGTACCATGTTCGTCCTCATCAAATCTGAATTCTCTCCCTTCCTCAGTCCTTTCCTTGATTTCCTTGCCTTAAATTCTCGAATTCTTGCCTCTTCAAGATCATAACACCCTCGGGCACATAATGAGAATGGAAACTCTCCTTGAATTCCGCTCAGGTAATCCTCTCCTGATTCTCATGAGCATTGCAATAAGCATCCTACCAATCCGCAGCTGCTCCAACTAGTTGATGAGAAGCAAATAGCACCTTCTCCCGGTCATTGCGTTGGACAATAGCAAGTTTCTTCTCCACGGACTTGAGCCAATCATCCGCATCCATAGAGTCAGCAGCTTGAGCAAAGGTTGGCGGCCTAGTCCTCATAAGCTCTCCCAATCGGTTATGAGGAGACGGGGGTGGCAGTGGAGGCATGTGGGGCTGATTGTTGATGTTGCCAGACTGCAGCTGTCCCATTGTTTGTATCATGGTCTGCATGAGCTGGTTTTGCATAGCCAATAGCTGCTCAATGTTGATAGCTCCTTGAGTAGATCCTTGTCCAATGTTGTTCTGAGGTACTCCATTGTTCTCCTCCTCGTCATTGCCATCCCTCTGGTTGCGAGTCCTCACCATCTGAAGAAAAGCAATAGGTAAGAATTAGAGAACGTCCCCAACTATATGCATCAAGGGATATGAAACTAAGCAGCTAGCTACACTAACCTAGGTGGACATGGCAATGCTAAAGCATCCCGAAAATCCTCTATTAAGCACACAAGCAAACAATATATATAGCAAACAGCACTCCAAGCAAAAACACATCGATTCCTGAGTGCCCCTATATGCTCTAAAGTGTCCATTCTATCTAGGCTGCATCCTACGGTCAACCTGTGGCTCTAATACCAATCTGTGACGCCCGGTTCCGAAAAATGAACCAAGCTAATGCATATGTGTGCCCAGGATGTTCAACACACATACACGAAGGCAATCACAAAAGAGTATATAGAAAATTACCATAGAACAAGATTAATTAACCAGATTTTATTACACAAACCATATTATCCTCGAATACAAGCTCCAATGTATATTTATGACAAGTTCAACTAATGCAGCGGAAATAAACTAATTAAGCAACTAAGCAAACTAAGCATAAGGGATAGCGCAGCTCCAATCAACACCACAGGCAAAGCTGACGGTAGACACGGCCTAGAACTCCGCATTATCGACATTAAACTCACAATCCTGACCTGCAACTGTTGGGGGGATTGCAAGAGTGAGTACATGTCGTACTCAGCAAGTGTGGAAAGTATGACATGTGGCTGATTCAAATGACGACAATAATAATGGCTAAGTGCTGAAAAGTACATTAAAACATTTGAAAAGCAATATATCATATGTATGTGAAGTAAACCCATCATAAACCATGTAACCATCATAATACCAGTCCATAATTTACCATTGCCAATAACCATAATCAATGTCATAAACCATGATTCCATCCCATAACCATAACCATAACCATAATATCAGTCATAACCATTACCAAACCATAACCACCCAAAATCCCAATTTCCCTCTAATCATGTAGGTCATCCAGGCGCTTGTAACCAGGAGCACGGCTATCATGATAGTTTTAATAGACTCTGCAGAGTTTGTACCACTTTACCCACGTGTTCGTGATTTCATCACCTTTCGGTGACTAAGAATCTCCCTTATGCCCATGACCCGTCGGTCACATTACACACTTCCGTTGGTGTGTGGCCAAGAGATCACAAAATAGCCTATTCAGACCCCACTGAGGTTTCACCGGTGGCGATGTCTCCAACTGAGCACATCTTCAACCAAGGGCCCCCTCTTGAGCCATTCGGATCCCAGGGTAGTCCCACCAATCATCAACAAACCCAATCCGACTACCCCTTCCCCGAGCATCCACAAAGGTCCAAACAGCACTAGCAAAGCCCTAATTAATCAGCTACGCCGCACCCATACTTGGCCTCGTGGTGGCACTGTAGTCTTGGCTTATTCTCGCATGAACCGGTCCTTAGATCTAAAGCAAGCAAACCACCATACCATCCAACTCATCCACATACTAGGCTTGCTTAGACACCCATTACCATATAATATTTAACCAGTTCATGTTAACCATAATCTCATCCATGCATAATTAAATTGAGTGATATAGTTGTTTCCATCCCAGTTGATTAAGCAAAGCAAAAAGGTAAAAAGCCCATCCCGACTCTCTACCATAATTTCAGGTGACAAGGGTGGTTAAACAATTCTAGTAAACTTCCTATCATAGGATTCCCATCAATTTGACACAGTATGCAGTTTTGCAAACAAAACATTTATTCTAAAACAGGATCAATATGCTTCAAGGACACTTGCCTTGCTCTTGCGGTTGATTAGGGTAAATTTCTTCAAACTCTTGGTGTTGTAGATCCTCCGCGGCACTCTCTAGCGCAAATCCGTCTAATCCACACAATAAACATTCAAAGACAAGAAACACAATCAAAGAGTGCACAAATATTACCCAATATGACATGACATGCATGATTGATGCAAATGCAAGGTAGAACTTGTTACTAGGTTGCTTTTAATGATCACTAACTAGTTCTAATAGCTTTTAACAAGTTTATACAGGTTTGGATGTGATTAGATCAAATTTTAGAATTAATTCAACACAATTTAACCAGGAAGATCGGACTAGTTCGCTAGGGACCGGACAAGTCCGCACTTTATGAGATCAGCAGATTAGGCTTTTTCTAGATCGATGTAAATTCAGAGATTAGGGGTTGAATTCATGTAAGGAAAAGAGAATAGAAGGTATACCAGGTGTTTAGGACTCCAATGAATCAAGAAACTTGGAGGTAACACTTGGATCTTGATGATCTAGGGTTGGTGACGAACTTGGGGATGAATTGGTGGTGAAGGACGAAACTCGGTGGAGATCTTGATCCTCTTTCGTTTCCTCCTCTTCTTCTTCTTGCTTGGGATCTTCTCCTCCCTCCTTGATGGTGGCTCTCCACGAACTAGGGTTTGGGTGGGTGGAAAATTGGCAAATAGATGTCAAACAAAGGGGTGGGGCTGTTTATATAGAGGTGGAGGCTAGGGTTAGATGGATTTCGAGTTTTGGGATGAGTAGAGGACGGTTTAGAGTCCCACATGGGCTCTAAAGGAGTTAGGCACGACGTCCCTAGGACCACTTAACGTGAAACCCAAGAAACAAGTCGTAAAACAAAATATCAATTCAGAGTCACGAAATATCGGACAAGTCCGGAAAGGACCGGACTAGTCCGAAGTCGTCCAGAGAGAAAAAATCGGACAAGTCTGGCCAAACATCGGACAAGTCTGACTTTGAACAGAGAGGAAATCGGACAAGTCCGCTGGGACATCGGACTAGTCTGGAAAAGTCCAAGGACTTAGCAAATTTTCAAGGATTCTTGGAATATCGGACTAGTCCGCACAAAATCGGACAAGTCCGAAGGTTTCCAGTGCCAAAAATCAGACTAGTCCGCAGCAAAAACGGACAAGTCCATTTTTAGTCAGAGAGAAATCGGACTAGTCCTCAGCAAAAATGGACTAGTGCGCACTTTCCTACGTTTTAAGTGCGGTTTTGTTCCAAATCAATTTTAAATGCTCCGAATCAATTTTAAACTTGTTCCTCTTGTTGTGGGTTAAGGTTGAACATGTATATGAATGTATGCAAGGCATGATGCATGAAAATTAGGGTGTTACAGAAACTTCATCACTACTTCTAGGCCCACATGATATCCGTGGTAACCTCTTATCCACTGCCCGCTATTTTACACAATCCCAATTCTACGGGAAATGACGCCAAGTGGGAAGCAGAGTTGGCAGAAATCAATCTCGAATTCCTGCCGCAACATGCGATCAAGAGTCAAGCGCTGGCATATTTCATGGCGGAATGGACTCCATCTTCATCAAGCTAGAGGGTACTAGTGAGCAGAAGTTGGAACCCAAGGTCCCGGTCTTCACTGAGACTCACTGGACTCTCTACTTCGACGGCTCCGTGCAAAAGTAGGGGGCCAGAGCTGGAATACTTCTCTTCGCTCCAATCGAGGAGAAGGCCAAGTGCATGGTGTGTATTGACTTCAAGGAAACCAACAACATAGCGGAATATGAATCTCTCATCTATGGACTCAAGGTGGCGCTATCATATGGCTTACGGCAGTTGCTGGTGAAGGGTGACTCACAACTCATCATCAAACAAGTCAAAGGTGAATACAGTTGCAACAACCCTCAACTTGTTGCATATCTACTTGAAGTCCAGAAGCTACAGAAGAACTTCCACGTTCTCAATCTCTGCCATGCCCAGTGTCTCAACAACGCTGAAGCCAACGACCTCTCGACAAAGGCTTCAACCGGGGTTCAAGCAACTGACAGAATTTTTGTCAGGAGATTGTCATCACCCGCCGCTCAGCTTGCCGAGCTGAGTGATGGGGGCGAGACCAGCACCTCGAAGCCGGCGGTCCTGGTGGCCCTGTTACCATGGCGCCCACCAAGGATCGTAGGCGCTGCAGGAAGCTCCGAGCAACCCAGCGCGCAAGATCCAGAAGCTCAAGTTAGCTATAATGCATGGATCTCGGAGATCCGGAGCTACTTGAAGGATAACATCCTTCATGAAGACGGTGCTTCTGCTGAGCGAGTCGTCGGATTGGCTAAAAGATAAACGTTGGTAGAAGGGGATCTCTACCGACGTGGTGCCAACAACATTATAATGCGGTGCATTTCTCGGGAAGAAGGTCGTGAGCTACTCGCGGAGATCCATGGAGGCGAGTGTGGGAATCATGCATCATACCGCATGTTGGTTGGTAAGGTCTTTTGGCATGGTTTTTATTGTCCTACAACACTCTAGGATGCAGTAGAGTTGGTAAAAAAGTGTGAAGCATGCCAGTTTCATGCAAAGCTGATTCACACACCAGCTCAATCACTGCAGATGATACCTCCCACGTGGCCATTCGCTGTGGGGGATGGACATTTTGGGACCTTTCCCAAAAACTGTCGGAGGTTATAGGTTTCTTTATGTTGCCATTGACAAGTTCACAAAGTGGCCTAAAGCTACTCCAGTTGTGACAATCAACAAGCAATCTGCGATCAAGTTCTTGAAGTCCATCGTCTGCAGATTTGGAGTTCCAAATAGAGTCATGACTGACAACGGAACCCAATTCATAAGTGCAGCCTTTCAAGAGTATTGTGAAGATCTCAGCATACAAGTAAGCTACGCATTAGTAGCTCACTCGGCAAGCAATGGCCAAGTTGAGAGGGCAAATGCAGAAATACTTAAAGGACTCAATACACGCACATACGAGCGCTTGAAGAAACATGGCGCCAACTGGATTGAAGAACTTCCGTCCGCTCTATGGGCAAGCAGGACAACACCTAGTCGGCTACTGGAGAGATACCTTTCTTTTTGATGTACGGAGCTAAAGTAGTCCTTCCTCCGGAGATAACCATGGGGTCCCTCCGAGTTTGGACCTTCGACGAAGCCACGCAGGACAAGCTCTGGCATGAAGACCTGGACCTCGTTGATGAGGGAAGGTGTCAAGCAGCTGTTCGGAATGCACAATGGTGCCATGCACTCCGACGCTATCATCAAAGTCATGTGCGCAATCGGCAGCTAGAAGAAGGTGATCTAGTGCTGCGAAGAATATTAACTCATGAAGTGATGAACAAACTCTCCCCCAGCTCGGAAGGTTCCTTCCGAGTGATTAAAGTTTCTCATCCCGGATGCGTCCGCTTGGAAACAGAGGATGGGACCCCGATTCTCAATCCATGGAACATTGAGCACCTCCGTAAGTTTTACGCTTAGTTTTATGGAGGTGAGTCTATATTTATATATAATGTACCTTATAGAGTCTATGAACAGAGCCGGGTAGCTCCTAGTTAAAAAGCACACTTAACTTGGTCATTGTATTTTATGTGTGTCTTTACCTTCCCTGGGTTGGAACAAGATGAATAGAACACTTAACTTGGTTCTGTACTTTAAGTGTGTCCTTGGCTCCCCAGTTACTCGGATTTATAATGAAATACATTTTTGTGTGAAAGCAGACTCCACGTGCATTACTTTTGTGCAAGATTCTTACTTTTATCATCTCTTCCTTCTTGTCTACAGAAATGTTGTGCAGTCCCTTTGAAGTTTAGTCCTGGATATTCGTGTGATATATAAGTTGAATTGGTAATCTCCTTTTGGGTCCTAGTACTGCTAGATGGTCTACTCACCTGAAAACCAAAAGCCAATGACAGGTTCGGAGTGCGCTATCGACTTAGTCTGGTCAGGTACCCTAAGTACGTCACTCTACCTATATCGTGGCAGGTCTCAGTAAGGCAGGTCCAGAAGGCGTTCGAACCTAAAGGGATTTAACTAGTACACTTTTGTTATTCCATTGAGTTCCTTAGGATCTAAAATTCAAAGAAGGATAATAAGCCGCAAATAAGTTATAGACAAGAGGACGAATTTTATTGCTTTTCTTATTTCTTATGCACAGGAAAAATGAATATTCGATGGCGATTTGCTCGGTGATGGTGGATGTTGCCAGAGCACTTAGCTCTGACAACCCGCAGGGGGCCTGCCATCGACGTTCTAAGTGTTGACAGTGGGCACTGTTGAAGCTACAAAGCTCCAACAACTCCCCGGGGGCCCGTTGTTGACATTCTCAGCATTGATAGTGGGCGCCGTTGAAGCTACCAAGCTCCAACAACCCCCAGGGGGGCCCGCCATTGATTTTCCAAGCATTGATAGTGGGCGTTGTCGAAGCTACGAAGCTCCGAAAACTCCCAGGGGGCCTGTCGTCGAGTTCTAAGCATTGATAGTGGGCACCGTCGAAGCTACCAAGCTCCGACAATTCCCAGGGGGGCCGTCGTCGATGTTCTAAGTGTTGATAGTGGGCGCCGTTGAAACCACCAACCTCCGATAACTGCCAGCGGGGCCGCTGTTGATGTTCTAAGCATTGATAGTGGGCGCCGTCGAAGCTACCAAGCTCCGACAGCCCCTAGAGGGCCCGCCGTCGACGTTCCAAGTGTTGATGGTGGGCGCCGTCGAAGCTACAAAGCTCCAACAACTCCCAGGGGGGCCGTTGTCGATGTTCTAAGCATTGATAGTGGGCGCCATCGAAGCTACCAAGCTCCAACAACCCCTAGGGGGCTTGTCGTCGACGTTCCAAGCGTTGATAGTGGGCACCGTCAAAACTACCAAGCTCTGACAAACCCCAGAGGGACCGTTGTGGATGTTCCAAGCGTTGATAGTGGGCGTCGTCGAAGCTACCAAGCTCCGACAACCCCCAGGAGGCCCGTCGTCAACGTTCCAAACATTGATAGTGGGCGCCATCAAAGCTACGAAGCTCTGACAACTCCTAGGGGGCCTGCCTTCGACGTAACATAGGGTCCTCGGAGATGTAGGAGGTAAATATCAGAACTTGGAGCTATCATTTTGGCTACGATATTGAAATCAAGTCTTCAAGATATTGTCAAATCCTTTCGATACATGTTCATAATCAAATTGTGCACATCTACCAGGGGGCTAATAAGACAATGGGGAAATGCATTGAAGACACATAAAAAAGGGAATTCAAACAGATTTCATTCATTCAAAATCAGAGGATTACAAGATAAAGGCAAAAAAGGAGAGGTCCTAACTACTGGAGTTCCTATTGAAGAATGAGGAAACTGTCTGGGCAGCTTCTTGAACGCTGGCCCTGGCGGCTTCTTCCTCCTCAGCAACGGGTCCTTTGAACACCTGAGTTGAAGACATCTGGGGGTCCTGACTCTTGAAACACGTCAGCACATACTCGACAACGTTCTTGGCCAAGGACCTTCCTTCCGTCTCTAGTTGGTCAACGATCACGTCTTCTACAACATCTAGCTTGCTGCCGGCAGAGTTCAAGGCCACCAGTGCCTTGTCCATCTCCGGCTCCAGGTCAGCCGAACGTACAGGGCTGAAACCAAATGGCATCAGAGCTTCATTAGCTTGCCCCAAAAAATCACAGACTTGTCGGGACTCAGTTGCTCTCAAGATCTTAAGCTCCTCTAGTGATCTCCTAGCAGCCGAGAGTTCAGCAAAACCCTCCTTGGAGAAGCGCTCAACTTCCTTAGCATGTTGTTGGATCATTTTGGCCACCTGCTTCTCTTGGTCGCTGAACTCCCTCTCTCGGAGGTGAATGTAGTCCCTCTATTTTGCCATATCCTTATCCTTGGCCTTCACCTTATCCTCCCTAGTGGAGATATCAGTCTCTCTTTTGGAGACGTTTAGCCCCACCAACCATATCTCGTCCTTCTCTTGTTCACACCATAGATTGAACTGTTCTGTGCGATTAGCCAAGCTTTGCTCCCCCAGGTACAGTTTCTGGGAGAGCTCATCCTCTCTCTTCACGAGGTCTTCCTCCTTGTCTAGGAGTTTATCCCCCTTATGTTGAGATCTTCCCGAAGCTTGAGGAGTTGTTCCCTCAATTCATCGAGTGTCTCTGAGCGGCTGTCAGCCCATTCACTGGCCTTCTGAGCATGCTCGTAGACCTCCCGGGTCTTCTCATTGAAGGCCTTGATGATGGCATCTCTCTCATTGAGCGCGCGGTCTAACCGTGCTAGCCGGGCTTTCTCCTTCTCCACCCACTCCCGCTGGTCCGCAAGCCTTGATTGCGTTAGCCTCGTCTTGAAGTGAAGCCTATTGCACCAAAGCCTCAGGGTGTTGCGCTCCTCTTTGAGAGTCCTGCTTTCGTAATCAAAGGCAAGCTGGACTTGACGAAGACATGAGCAGACATTGTCGATTGACAACACCAAGGATGTTGGCTTCGGACCTGCTTGAGTTTCCTCTGTCGATTCCAATGGATCCTCCAGAATAACCGAAGGAGCCCACGGCGCGAGCTCATTCTCCAGCAGCTCAACGTCAGTAGGGCTGATCTCCGAGAGCTCGTCTACCTCCGTTGCGGCCGAGGAAGGTCCTGTAGCTGGAACTTCTACCTCCAGAGTTGATGGGGAGGGTCCCTCAGCTAGATCTTCAATCATCGGCCCAGAAGCTGGAGGACCTGCGGTCGGATCCTCTGGTTGCGCCCACTCGGACATGGTGACCTCCGGAGCTGTCACCTCCGGGCTTGGCACTGAAGCTTCTACCTGAGCTTCAGCCACTTCTGGCACTGATGCCGTAGCTTTTGCCGCTAACTTTGAAACCATCGGAGCTTCCTCAAGTACTTCTTCCATGTGGTCTGGCGCTACCACGGGATCTTCTCGCATCGGTACTGAACTAGTCTCCACAACAGCCGGCGCCGGAGCTGTCGTGTCGTCCGCCACCACCACTGGGGGAGAAGCAGGAGTCAGGACGGGAGCTTCAACCTGCACAGCCTCTACTGCCACAGCTGGTGCTGGGGCTGCAGCCACCTTTTTCAACACTCTAGAAGCAGAATATCCAAATTCAAGAAACAGCAAAAAGTAAATACTACAACACAATTTAAGGAGATGGTCCTTACCTTGGGACATTGTCGCTTTAGTCAGCACAAAATTTCTTCTTCTGGCGACTGGAGCCAGAGCCCACCGTAGATGGTGAGGCAGAAGCTCTGTATTTTGACCCGAAACTCACTGTAGCCGTCGATGTTGCCTCAGTTGAGACCTCCCTCGGCTGGGAAGGACCCTTGGACCTAGAGCCTGCAGCCGGCACTGGGGCCAAGGTCGACTTGCGGGAGCCAATGCCCTTCGTGGACGTTGGGTCTGAAGATGATCTAGCCACTGAAGCTGGATTGTGTCGAGGTGGGGGCATTGTTGGCATTGGAGTTGATCTGACGGAGCTCCCGTCATAATGCCTCAGCTTCCTCTTCTTACTGGAAGATTCAGCACGCTCTTTGCCCTTGCTCCTGCTGGTATCAGCCTCTTTCTGGCTCGGAGCAGCAGGGTCCCCCCTCTTCGAAGCTCCGGTAATGGAGAGCCCTACATTTCCTTGCTTCTCCACCACGCCCAGGTCATCAAGCTCTGGCAGCCCCCTCTGCAATTCCCTCCTGAACTCTAGAACCGTGTTCAGAGGGAGGAATTCTGCTGGGGGGGGGGGGTCAGGTCGTCCGGATTGATGGCTCCGTGATGTACATTTTGAAGATGAAGCTTCAAAGCCTTTTTATCCAAATTAGACCGGAGACCAGTTTCAATCCGGTTGGTGTCCATCACTCCACTGAAAGCCCATGCGGGCCAATCCCTCTTCTTCAGCGGAGCCCACCGATTGATCGGGAAGTTGCCGATCACCATCTGGGGAGTCACTCCTCCCTCCATGAATTGTCGGATCCTTGTCAAGATGGGTTTGTATGCCTTGGATAGCTCCGGGACTACTTCCCAGGTGTCGGTGTCAATGTTGAGGAGACCTTCAAGCAGCTCCAGCATGTCATGGTGATCCATGCTGACAATCACCCATTCCTTCTTCCAACCGTCCCACTTCCCAGAGGGGAATGTCTTCAAGTACTTGAACGGAGAATTCTTGCACTTCACGAAGTAAGAGAAGCCAAGTAACTTTTTCCCCTTCCGGGTGGCGTGGACCACAAAGAATGCTCGGATTAGCTCAATGTGGGGCAGCACACCCACCCACATCTCGCAAAAGTGGACGAAAGTTGCCACTAGCAAGAAGGAGTGGGGGCTGAGGTGATGAAGCTGCAGACCGTAGAAGTCCAATAGCATCAGCAGGAAGCTGGAGAAGGGTGGGATGAGCCCCACCATGGCGAACACCGTGAAGCAGAGGATCCCGCCGGCGCGTTCCTTCTTGAAGGGGAGCTTGCCGACGCGTATCGAGTTGTTGAAGGAGTCGCTCAACCACCACATGTAGGTGCGGACCTTTGACAACTCATTATCGCTCTTGATCCTACTACAGGGAAGACACAACTCCATCACAGCAAAGTGGAGCGGAAGTGGAAGAAGCAATGCAAAGGCAGAGAACTCCAAGCGCAAGATCAAACGAAAGCGTAAAGAGTTCATTTCCCGTGCAAGCATTCTCCCTTTAGTAAGCCTCCACAACGCTTGGATGGAGACTGCGTCAGGATCAAAATCACATTTCGAGAAATTACCCCATCAATGACAAGGGGGCCCAGGTACACTTTGTTAAAAAAGTCGCACCAGGCGAACCGTTGTCATGATGGGAAGTTGGAAGCCCGAGGGCGGTAGCTTGATAGAGCTACAAAGATTACGCTGGGAACCGATACAAATTTCGTATTGGGAATTGGTGACCTTCAATTGCGTGAGATCCGCAACCAGGATCCCACTCGCCATATCAAGATGGGCCACGCGGCGATGGCGTAACTATGTATTGCTGTCCCAACTGCCTAGAAAAAGACTTTTGAAGCAGCAACGCGGGAATTGACGATGGCCCCACCTCTGTTAGCGAGACCTCACCCAGAGGTGTGCCCGCGGGCCACTGTCGGTACCCTGGATACCAGGTACCCCTTTATACTGTGGATAAAGTCATGAAGTTCCGCCCTCCAATGTTGAAGGCTTCCGAAGGCAACATGTGTCCCGCATCACTGGTCCCGCCTCCCTCGTTTGGGTAGTTCTGGAGCTATCACGTGTCCTGCAGGGCCATACCTACCTCCCTTCACAGGGAAGCTCTAGTGCCGACACGTGTCCAGTAGCTCCGGACCTAACCCCCAGTAGAGAGAAGCTCCAGTGTTGCCACGTGTCAAGTAGCTCTGGACCTACCTCCCCGCAGAGGGAAGCTCCGGAGCTGCCACGTGTCAGACCTCTGGAACTAAGCCTGAAACAGGAAGATAGCTAGATATCACACGGCACGGACATTCAAGAGGTTATTAAACATCCTTTAAAAGACCTAGTTAACACGTCATTAATGTTATATTAATGACACACAATCAGGGGGCTATCAAGACTGATAACGCTGCCATTAAGGCACGTAATCACACTGTTAATCACCCATAATACCAGTAGATCATGTATAGGGTGTTTATGACAACCGAGACCACTTGTTGGGCCAGGCATACACTGTAACGGTCAGTCCTTAGCATAAAAAAGGGTTGTGCCATACGGTAGAGGACAAGCAATCTGAGACACTCGCTACACATACACACTCATACAATCAACAACCACCCTGTGGAGTAGGATATTACGCTCAGGCGGTCCGCACCACATAAAAACCCTCAGTGTTCACCTCTTGTTCTGGATCTTACGCGCGCCCCGCCTAAATACGAACCTCCGTGGACTACGCTTTAGTAGTACCGGGGGAAGTGTTGTTGCTACACTTCGACAAGCGCCACCAATATTGGGTCGATTGTGTGTGCCCGGCGGAGACGATCGACAAAGTCTAAGCCAGGACCAGAGATGGCAAGGATCGCTGGCTCGTCGGTGTCACACCGGGAGAGAGCATCAGCCACCGTGTTGGTGCTACCGGCCTTATATTCCACCGAGAAATCGAAGCGAGGAGTTTTCCCACCCAATGATGTTGCGGAATGGTGGCGGGGTTGTAGGATCAAAGAGCACGTGAAAAGCTACCAGGGGGTTGAATGGTAGATTTAAAAATCTTACGCGGCGGAAACAATTAAACCCCAACCCCTTCGGCAGAAAAACGATCTGTTAAAGAAATCGTGTATGAGACTAATCTAAACGTGTTTCACCGTGACAAAAGTGGTAGATATCATAGAGAATCAAGTCACGAAGACAACACAAAAAGAATCACTATAATCCGTTGAGAAAAACTCAAGTTATGATCGAAAGATCAAACACAGGTTAAACTGCCCTACCCGAGGAAAAACAGTTCTGGAACGCTGCAAAGAAACTCGTGTAGATCATAAACCACAAATCCAATGACCGTGCAATTTTGATATATGATAGATAATAAAGTTTTGAAGACAACCCAAAAAGAATCACGTCAATTGGATCTGTAAAACTCTAGTTATGATAAAACCACCAACAAAAGGTAGTGCTGTCCAGAAACTCGACGGGTAAAACTTGTCTGGAACAAGTCGGACGAACAAGGCACAAAACGTTCCTTCAAACTATGAATTTTATTCAATAGAACACAATAGGAACAGCCCCAAAGTCGTCCACCACGAGCTCTGGGCTCCCTTGCTTATATAACCAGCCCTTAGGCCAACCCAATATCAACTAGGACTCCAATCCTACTCAGATCTCGAATCGTAACTTTCCATAACTGCTCAAGATTCTTCTATACGCAGATAGAAGCAATCTTAAGACTTCCAAACACCTTAGAACGTATCCCACATTCCTAAACAACTCAAATTCGTGACCCACACGAAATCCTATCATAACCAACTCAAATCTTTCCATATTTGAGTCAAATCCGACTCAGCCGCAGCCTGAGTCCATAACCTAGTCGGTTGGACCTTTCCGACCAATTCTTTACGTCCACATCTCTTCATCACGTCTTGGAACCATGTAGCCACGTCCATTCACTCCTTGCACACGTGCAAACATCTTCCAATGATGTCCACGATACCTTCATATGCATTGTTCTTGATTCAATCATCCTGCGCGACCTCCTGATCAGCTCAACCACAGTTCCTTCCGAACTTGGTTGTTGGAACCTCATCTCCTCCCTGAGACTAGTCCAATGGATCCTGTCACCAGCCATGACTTGAACTCAAGCAACACCTGCACATGAATAAACAACCAATCCATACGAGCCCAAGTCCTCGACTTGACTCAAGTTAGTTCTGAACACAACACCTTACGTGAGAACCTCACATAAGCATGTTGCAAAGCATAGCAAAATGATATCATCCATATCAACCAAAACGCACCAAAAACTTAGCAAATGAATACTAAGCAATCTTTCCAACAATTAAAGCAAGTACGAAACATTGCAAATGAAAAGCAAAAGCATTGCGGTCAAGTTCCGGACCTTGCCAGAGCAACCCAGAGCTTGAGCCGGAGCTAACAAAAGCTAGTAGAACCTAGCGCCGAAGCTTACCAAAGCTAGTATAACCAAGCTCCCGCCGGAGCTTACAAAACTAGCAGGACCTAGCGCCGGAGCTAACCAGAACTAGTCGGAACTAGTAATCCCAAAAGCCGGAGCTAGAAAAATCAACTCGGAGCTTAGCAAAAACACGCCGGAGCTATCAAAGGCATGTCGGGGCTAAAGACAAAACTCATCGGAGCTGACCAAAGCTAGTCGGACCTTACCAAGAAATCGGACCTAGCTTCGAACATAGCCGGAGCTACCCAAAACAAGCCGGACCTACCATCGGACCTTGTTGTAGCTCAGATCTAGAGTCGAACCTTGATAAAAAGATGTTTTGGTGATATTTAAAACTTTTATCATCAAAGCCAAGTGTATTCATTACAAGCCAATGTATTCAGCACACATAGGTCTTACCATCTCCCTCTTGATGAATGCATTGGCAACACCATTTAAAATTCGAACCATTGGCTTATTCACATAAAAGTTTTGAAGGCAATTTCTCCCCTTTTGTAAATCAAAAGTAAAATGAGAAGAAAATCTCTCCCCCTTTATTATATCTCCTTATGCACATATTCTCTTTCTCTTCATGCTTATCTCTCCCCCTTTGACAATGTATTCAGCAAGTCATGAGCATATAAACAAATTATCTCTCCCTCTTTAGTTGTTATGAGCATATTATAACATATACATATAAAAAAAGCTCATCCAAGTCATATTATCAAGTACCTTACATTATCACATCAATGAAATACATAAAGTAGTGTAAGCCATGCTAGAGATCAAATGTAATTTTCAATTTAAGCAAGTCATGATCTCACAAACTTAACTATCTCAAAACCTGATAGCATGACACTAGTTGCTGCATTTTATTATTTTTCAAAGCATAAATTTATATAATATGATATTTGCAAGAGATTATAGGCGCATCTGCCTTATTCTAACCAACCAAGCCAAGCCTATGTCATTTGATAATCAGAAGCTTAAGGACATGGTTTTAGTCATACACAACTTCTTCCAAGTTCATATCTAGGTGCAATGTTAAGCCATCTCAAAAGAAGAAGTGCGATGCATGCATATTCTCTTGATCTTTTCTCAATTTATAATTGTTCATAAAAACTCAACATGTGAGTTGATTACTTGATTAATTCTTTATGATTAAAAGTATTTGTGAGCATGCAACAAGTTCAAAACAGCAAGAAAGTTCGACCATGACCAGATTTAGTGTAAGTAATTATTCCAATTACTAGACATGGCAAAAACTGCAAAATGTATAACACGAGTAATGTAGTAAGAACTTTCAGCATGTAAAAGGAATCACAGAGTCATATATGTATGAAATACTATGCTCATATTATTTTAATTTCAGAATCACACATAGACTTCCCAAAGTTTCAAAAACTCCCCCTCAATTTAAGCCATGAGGATGCATAACCCCTATTTCACTACGAATGTAACAAAAATGAGTGAAATCCAAAGGTTTTGTAAAAATGTCAGCCAATTGTTGTTCGGTATCTACATGGTGAAGCACAATGTTTCCTTTTTCAACGTTATCTCGGAGAAAGTGATACCTAATGTCAATGTGCTTAGTTCTAGAATGTTGCACGGGTTTTTAGCAATACAAATGGCACTAGTGTTATCACAAAACAGTGGAACACTATCTAGATCAACCCCATAGTCCTTAAGTGTTTGAACAATCCAAAGAATTTGTGAGCAAGCACTAGCAGCAGCTACATATTCAGATTTGGTTGTGGATTGAGCAACTGAATTTTGTTTTCTAGAGGACCAAGCAACAAGAGAATTACAAAGAAAATGACAAGCACCGGAAGTACTTTTCCTATCAATCCTACAACCCCCAAAATCAGCATCCGAAAAAGCTTTCAAAGTAACGGTTGAGGAAGAAGGAAGAAAAATGCCAAATTCTTGAGTTCCATGTAAGTACCTAAGAATCCTTTTGACGGCTTGACGATGTGAAACACGTGGGGAGGCTTGAAACCGTGCACAAAGACATACGCTGAATTGTATGTCCGGTCTTGATGCCGTGAGGTACAAAAGTGATCTGATCATGCTTCTATATTCTTTTTGATCTACAGGTTCACCATCTTCATCAAGTTCAAGTGTTGTTGCTGTTCCCATTGGTGTCCGAAGAGGCTTGCTTTTGTCCATGTTGAAGCGCCTTAGGAGGTCTTTGGTATACTTCGTTTGATGCACAAAGGTACCCTCGTTGGTTTGCTTGATTTGCAGCCCCAAAAAGTAAGTGAGTTCACCCATCATACTCAATTCAAATTCGGAACTCATCATTGCTGAAAACTTGGACACAAGATCATGAGAAGCACAACCAAAGATAATATCATCCACATACACTTGAATAAATAATGAGTCATTGCCATGCTTAAGCACAAAAAGAGTTTTATCAACCTTGCCCATGGTAAACCCATTTTCAAGTAAGAATGTTTTTAACCTATCATACCATGCTCTAGGGGCTTGTTTGAGACCATATAAGGCTTTGAACAGTTTGTAAACATGATTAGGAAAATCTGGATTTTCAAAACCCGGTGGTTGTTTGACATAAACCTCTTCATCTATGTAACCATTAAGAAAAGCACTTTTAGCATCCATTTGATATAGCTTAAAACCTTTAGATGCTGCAAAAGCTAACAAAATTCTTATGGCTTCTAATCTAGCGACAGGAGCAAAAGTTTCATCAAAATTTAGACCTTCAACTTGAGTGAAACCTTGAGCAACCAACCTAGCCTTATTCCTAACCACAACCCCATCCTCACTTTGTTTATTTTTATATACCCATTTAGTTCCAATTAAAGTGTGACCTTGAGGTGGAGGTACAAGTTTCCAAACATTATTTCTTTCAAAATTTTCTAACTCTTCTTGCATGGCAATAATCCAAGATTCATTAGTGAGTGCGTGTGATATATCTTTGGGTTCAAAAGAAGAAACAAAAGCAGAATGAGCATAAGAGTTTAGATCGCAAAACCTGGACTGTGTGACTCGTTCGTGCAAGCTTCCAATCATCTGTTGTGGGGGATGATCTTTGTAAAAACGTAGGGGAACAGATGTCTCACAAGCTTCTTCTTCATTAGGTTTATCGTAGATTGATGAGCTTGTGACTTGTGGACGATCAGGATCAGCATAGGTGATAGCCGGAGCTTGTTCAATGTTCGGAGCTAGACACGTATCAACTTCGGAACTACTAGGCAGTATCACCGGCTCTTCTTCATCTTCGAAAATACCCTCCCCCAGAGGATACGGATCTGGTCCTGCAACACCGGAGCTAGTACCTGGGCTAGCTTCATCAAAAGACACTTCACAAGTCTCTACAATTTTGTTAGTGTCAAGTAAAAGCACACGATAGCCTCTAGTATGAGATGGATAACCAAGAAACATGCCATCAAAGGATCTAGGTTCAAATTTATCAAGATTACCATGTTTCCTAACAAAGCATTTGCAACCAAAGACCCGAAAGTGTGTAACACTAGGCCTATGTCCAAACCGGAGCTCATATGGTGTTTTACCTAGCTTAGCACGCAAGAAAACACGATTTGAGACATAACAAGCGGTTGCTAACGCATCAGCCCAAAATTTCCTAGGAGTTTGATATTCATCAAGCATAGTCCTAGCCATCTCAACTAAGGTTCTGTTCTTTCTTTCTACAACACCGTTTTATTGAGGTACATATGGTGAAGAGAATTGATGATCTATTCTATTTTCAGCACAAAAGTGATCAAAAGATTGATTTTTAAATTCAGTTCCATTATCACTTCTAATTGCTTTTAATGATCCTGGGTGATCAATTGATAATCTAAGAAATAAAGTTCTAAAGTAACTAAAAACTTCATTTTTAGACACCATAAAGTAAACCCAAGAGTATCTAGAATAATCATCAACAATAACAAGAACATACCATTTACCTCCGAAGGATTGAACACGTGAAGGTCCTACAGTGTCAAGATGCAAAAGTTGACATGGTTCAGTTGTCATGATCATTGTGAGAGGTGTATGTGAACCTGCAACCATCTTAGCATGTCTACAAGAAGAGCACACAATTTCTTTGTCCCCTTTAAGCTTAGGCATCTCACGTATGCGATCAAGAGCACTAACACGCGTTAGGTGGTCAAAGCCTACGTGACCAAGTCTACGATGCCAAAAATATCAGTCCTTTGAATCATTAGCAACTAGACACCTATGCTTAGAGGAAGACATATCAAAATCAGCTTTAAAAATTCTTCCAAACCGAGACATGTTAAAAATAAGCTCACTATTTGAACTTACAACTTTGCAGCAGTTTTTATTGAAAATAATTTCTAGATTTTCATCTAGCAATTGTGCAACAGAAAGCAAGTTGTATTTCAAATTTTTGACAAGTGCCACATACTTCAAAGTGTAGTGATCATTTACTCTAACCGAATCCTTAGCAATTATAGGAGTTGAAGAATTATCGGCAAAAGTAACATTCTCTACACGTGACACAAAAGAGAGAGAGGAGAACCAATCTTTGTTACTGGTCATGTGGCGTGAGCAACCTGAATCCACAATCCAAATGTTCTCCTTCCTCAAACGTGTAACCTACATAAAAGCACAATACGTCGATGATTCAATACTGGGGTTAGTCAAAAGGCATTTAGGAATCCAGTACTAAGTCACGCGACGTGCTGCAGGAAAAACACGCGAAAGCTGAGACAAAATAGCAGGTTTATGAGTCAAAGTTTGAGATTTTTTATTCTTAACTACTGACCTATAAGGTGTTACTTGTGTAGCACAAAAATCAGTAGCTCCAGAGGCAAAAACACAAGGTCCGGAGGTAAACTTTGAATGTTTTTGACTCAAAACAGCAGGTTGTACATTCAGTTCAATGTGTGCAGCAAATTTTGCATGGAAGTTATGAGATCTAGCAACCATTCTTTCCCTATTCTATTGTTTAGCTAGTCTATACCAAAAATCAATAACATGACCATCTCTACCACAGTAGGTACAATGAAATTTAACTTTGTGTTCATGTCTAGATGAGCAAGCAATATTTTTATTTGAAACCGAATGAGACAACACTCCTGCAGATTTGAAAACCACTCCTTTTTGTTTAGGAACTGTTTGAATCAAACCACTTCCTAATGACTTTACAATTTTAGGTGGATGTGCCTTAGCATGAGCATGAGAATCAAATCCTAAACCAGTTTTATCATTGCATGACTTGGAAGAATTCAGCAGCAAGTTTAGGTTGTTATTCCCATTACAAAACCGATCTAATGTCCAATGCATGTCATCAAGTTTATTGGACAGATCAAGGCAATTTTCACATGAAGTTTTTCCTTTTAGTTTGCAATTGGAACAAAATTTAAATTCATGAGAACGTAAAGCATTGTTCAATATAGAAATTTCATTCATAGCATCTTGTAGTTTCTTATCAAGATCATCACAAGTAGAACAATGCAAATCAATAGTAGAACAGCTAGCATTTTTCAAGTTTTTATCATTAAGTGCAGCAAGCTCTTTGTTCTTTTCAATTTCTAACTCAAGTTTATCAAGTGTGGAGGTGTGCGCACTTTTAATGAGGACAATTGTTCATATATTAAATCACATGAGGAACATGCATCATCACTAGGAAGCAAAGTTCTTAAACGGTTGATTTCAGATTCTAGTGATTCAATTTTAGCAGCACTATCCCTAAGCTTTTTGTCCTTTTTCTTAACAATAACAGTGGCACGAGAAATAGCATCACACATTTCTTCGCAAGTAGGACATACCTCTTCATTGTCGTTGTTGTGTTCTGCCTCCTCCATACTTGATCTTGACTTGCCCGCCATAAAGCACAAGTTTGCAAAATCATCTCCATCTTCATCACTTCCAATGTCCACGTCACTTGAACTGAACTCTTGAAGCGCGGTGATGAAACTGTTGATCATCTTGCGTCCTATGGTACCTTTCTTATTCTTGTTGGAATTTCCAGAGGAGGTCCGGACCTTGCTTTGTTTTTCTTCCCGGGTGGTTGGACCTGAAAGGTTAGGGCATTCTGTACGAAAGTGTCCTATTTTACCACATTCAAAACAGCGTTGAGGTCCGGAGCTTCCTCTCCTTCTAGTTCTCACATTTTGCAATGCTTTTGAGAATCTAGTAGAGATGAGTGCCAACTCCTCTTCTGGAAATTCTTCGATCTGCTCCAGGGTTAGTGAGGACAACAAAGCAAGAGTATTGCAAGATGATGATTGGCTGGAGCTAGACATATCACGTTGTGAAACAAATGCAATAGACTTATTTGGGTTCTTACGTGCTAGGATGTCAATTTCATGAGTTTTTAGTTTAGAATAGAGTACATCTAATGTAAGAGAACTCATGACAGTAGATTCACGAATAGATGTGACTTTCATCTCCCAAATTGACATATCTAATGCACTTAGCAATTGCCTAGCATTTTCAGCATCTGAAAAAATTAACATTGACACTACGCAAGTTGCTGAGAATTTTATTAAAGCGAGCAAAAAGGTCATCAATAGACTCACCGGGTTGCATCTCGAAGCGCATGTATTCCTTTTTGAACATGTCTTGACTTACCTCTTTGATCGTGTTGGATCCTTCGTGGTAGTCACAAAGTGCTTTCCACACATCGTATGCAGATCGGAGGTGTGCAACACGGTCGAAGTCGCTTTGAGTTAATCCTTGTATGATCAAGTTTCGAGCCTTGTTGTTGTTGTCGACATCTCTCAGATTTGTAGTTGTAACTTGATCGTTTGATGGCACTTCGTAAGGCTTGTATACCTTCTCCCATATTGCAAAGCCTTGTGCCTGAATGAAAGCCTCCATGCGTGCCTTCCAAACCTGAAAATCAATACCAGCGAACACACAAGGTTTGGCAGAGTACTTCTCCATGATGATTAGTCAAAAACACGCGCAAATAACAAAGATTAGAGCACCGTGGCTCTGATACCAATTGTAGGATCGAAGAGCACGTGAAAAGCTACCATAGGGGGGTGAATGGTAGATTTAAAAATCTTACGCAGCGGAAACAATTAAACTCCAACCCCTTTGGCAGAAAAACGATCTGTTAAAGAAATCGTGTATGAGACTACTCTAAACGTGTTTCACCGTGACAAAAATGATAGATATCAGAGAGAATCAAGTCACGAAGACAACACAAAAATAATCACTCAAATCCGTCGAGAAAAACTCAAGTTATGATCGAAAGATCAAACACAGGTTAAACTGCCCTACCCGAGGAAAAACAGTTATGGAATGCTGCAAAGAAACTCGTGTAGATCATAAACCACAAATCCAATAACCGTGAAATTTTGATATATGATAGATAATCAAGTTGTTAAGATAACCCAAAAAGAATCACGTCAATTGGATCTGTAAAACTCGAGTTATGATAAAACCACCAACGAAAGGTAGTGCTGTCCAAAAACTCGACGAGTAAAACTTGTCTGGAACAAGTCGGACGAACAAGGCACAAAAAGTTCCTTCAAACTACGAATTTTATTCAATAGAACACAAGAAGAATAGCCCCAAAGTCGTCCACCACAAGCTCTGGACTCCCTTGCTTATATAACCAGCCCTTAGGCCAACCCAATATCAACTAGGACTTCAATCCTACTCAGATCTTGAATCGTAACTTTCCATAACTGCTCAAGATTCTTCTATACACAGATAGAAGCAATCTTAAGACTTCCAAACACCTTAGGAACGTATCCCACATTCCTAAGCAACTCAAATTCGTGACGCACACGAAATTCTATCATAACCAACTCAAATCTTTCCATATTTGAGTCAAATCCGACTCAGCCGCAGTCTGAGTCTATAACCTAGTCGATTGGACCTTTCCGACCAATTCTTTACGTCCACATCTCTTCATCACGTCTCAGAACCATGTAGCCACGTCCATGCACTCCTTGCACACGTGCAAACATCTTCCAATGACGTCCATGATACCTTCATATGCATTGTTCTTGATTCAATCATCCTGCGCGACCTCCTGATCAGCTCAACCACAGCTCAACCACAGTTCCTTCCGAACTTGGTTGTTGGAACCTCATCTCCTCCCTGAGACTAGTCCAATGGATCCTGTCACCAGCCATGACTTGAACTCAAGCAACACCTGCACATGAATAAACAACCAATCCATACGAGCCCAAGTCCTCGACTTGACTCAAGTTAGTTCCGAACACAACACCTTACGTGAGAACCTCACATAAGCATGTTGCAAAGCATAGCAAAACGATGTCATCCATATCAACGAAAACGCACCAAAAAATAGCAAATGAATGCTAAGCAATCTTTCCAACAATGTAAAGCAAGTACGAAACATTGCAAATGAAAAGCAGAAGCACTGCGGTCAAGTTCCGGACCTTGCGAGAGCAACCCGGAGCTTGAGCCGGAGCTAACAAAAGCTAGTAGAACCTAGCGCCGGAGCTTACCAAAGCTAGTATAACCAAGATCCCTTCGGAGCTTACAAAACTAGCAGGACCTAGCGCTGGAGCTAACCAGAACTAGTCGGAACTAGTAATCCCAAAAGCCGGAGCTAGAAAAATCAACTCGGAGCTTAGAAAAAACACGCCGGAGCTATCAAAGGCATGTCGGAGCTAAAGACAAAACTCATCGAAGCTGACCAAAGCTAGTCGGACCTTACCAAGAAATCGGACCTAGCTTCGAACATAGCCGGAGCTACCCAAAACAAGCCGGACCTACTGTCGGACCTTGCTGTAGCTCAGAGCTAGAGTCGAACCTTAATAAAAAGGTGTTTTGGTGATATTTAAAACTTTTATCATCAAAGCCAAGTGTATTCACTACAAGCCAATGTATTCAGCACACATAGGTCTTACAGAGGTGCTGGTCGAGCAAGAACTTGAGGCTGAAATGATCTGTTCTTACAAGGAAGCGGTGACCCCAGAGGTACGACCTCCAATGTCGAACGACAAGGAAGAGGCCAACGAGCTCGCGCTCATAAGCCGCTAGGGATCAATGGTGCGGTTCCACCAGTCGACTGAATAATGCCACCGGATGTTGCTCTTGAAAAAGTATGGCACCAAACCAATGTGTCGAGATATCGCACTCAAAGACAAAAGGTTTGATGAAGTCGGGTAGAGCAAGGACAGGTGCAGTGGTGATTGCAGTCTTGAGCATCATAAATGTCGCCTCAGCCTCTGCGGACCAGGCGAAACCCTCTTTGAAGAGAAGGGCAGTGAGGGGTGCGGTAGTTGTGCTGAAGTCCTTGATAAACTTGTGGTAGTAGCCTGCAAGACTGAGAAAGCATCGCATCGCTCGTGCAGACCGAGGAATCGGCCAGTCCGAAACTGCCTGCACCTTGGCTGGATCCATGTCCACGTCAGAGGTAGAAAGTATGTGGCCGAGGTAGGCGATGGAGTTGGTGCCAAATTTGCACTTTGATCTCTTGATGAAGAGGCGTTGCTGCTGGAGCACTTCGAGGACGGCGTGCACGTGTCGTAGATGATTTGTCCACATGGTGTTGTAGATGAGGATGTCATCGAAGAAAACAAGGACGAATCATCGGAGGAACCATAGCAGGATGTTGTTCATGAGCTCCTGGAACATTGTTGGGGCATTGCACAACCGAACGGCATGCAGCATGACCAGGAACTCGTAGAGGCCGTCCTGTGTGCGGAACGCCGTCTTGTCAATATCCTTGGCACGCATCCGTACTTGATGGTAGATGGAGAAGAGGTCCAACTTGGAGTAGAAATGGGCGCTGTGGAGCTCGTCGAGGAGTTCGTCCACCATCGAAATTGGGTACGCGTCATTGATTGTGATGGCGTTCAAAGCACGGTAGTTGATGCAAAAATGCCTTGTGCCACCCGCCTTTCGCACCAGCAGTACCAGTGAGGAAAATGTCGAAGAGCTCCTCTGAATGATACCCATCTCCAACATGGTGGCACACTGGTGTTCCAGCTCGTCCTTATGCACCGCCGGGTACCGGTAAGGCCGGACTGCTACTGGTGCTGATCCTGGTAGTAGAGTATTGTCGTGGTCGCAAGAGCGTGGTGGTGGCGTGCCCTTGGGCTCGATGAAGACCGTGACAAAGGCATCGAGGGGGCAGTCAGGAGGTCATCATTGGTGCACGCCCGTATTGCTGGACTGGTTAGGCCTGCCTGGCCGCGCCAGCACACCTGGTGATCGCTGCGCCAGAAGGACATTGTAAGAGCACCGAAGTCCCAAAGGATGGGTCCCAGAGATGTGATCCACTACGTTCCCAGGACCACATCGTAGCCGGCAAGTGGTAGGGCCTAGAAATCCGCGGAGAACTCCTCGATGTTGACTGCGAACATCACACCGCGGTACACACCCGTGCATGGTACGCGATCGCTATTTGCCACAATAACCTGCAGTTTGCCTCCGACTCGAATCTTGAGTGATGTGCGGACGGCCGCCTCTTCAGCAATGAAGTTGTGGGTGGAGCCGGAGTTGAGTAGAGCAAGGAAGGATGTACCGCCAATATGAATGTGCACTCGCATCGTCTCGCTCGTGCAAATACCGGTGATCGCATGGAATGAGATGTGTGGCTCGTCGGTCGCTGTTCTTCCCTGGAGTCCCCAACATCGTCTTCGAACGCCAAGTCTAGGAGGAAGATCTATTGGCACACACGGTTATGTTCGCGCCCCAACTTCTCATTGCAGTTGAAGAAGAGACCCAGACGTCGTCACTTCTCCATATCCGCCTAGGAGAGGCGTTTGATCTAGCACCCCTCGATCGTGATCGGTTTCTATAGGGGTGCAGCCTGCGGCCTGGGTGCCGAAAGTGTCGGTCGTGGTGCAAGCGTTGGTAGGAGACCCCACTGATGAAAACGAGGCTGTGGCGCGGAGGCCCTCGCGCACTGATCGCGTAAACCGAGCTTACATGCGAGACTCATTGCAATGGCGAGAGATTGTTGATTGTGAATATGGACGTCGAGGCTGGGGGGTGGTTGTAGGCCCGCTGTGAATAGCTCTACCTTCTAGGCCTCCATGAGTACACCGACGCGGGGAAGTAGAGCCTCAAATCGGTCCTGGTACTCGACGACTGATCCTGTGCGGCGGCATGCCACGAGTTCACAGAGCGGATTGGAACGCAAGGGCGGTCCAAAACGTGTATTGAACAGCTCACACTGGTGTGCCTTCGTTGCGCTGAAGCTGCATGAACCATAGTTGTGCACCGGCCTCGAGGTTGTATGATGCCATCCATACCTTTTCCTCTTCAACGATGCGTTGTTGGTGCAAGTAGGACTCACACGGATTTATGAATGCGAGGGGGACATATTTCCCATCAAACTTGGGAAAATCCATTTTTTGGGAAACGAGGCGGTCGATCGTTGTGGTGCTCACCGTCGTGCACTTCTCTTGGGGTTGATGTGGAGGAGTCGGTGGAGTGTTGCTCGAGTGTCTCGAGCTTGGCCTGAAGCAACGTGGTTGTCGCAGTCTAGTCGGTGATGAGGGCTGCCAGATCGGCTGATGTTGGTGCGGCCATTGGTGAAGGACTTGTTGGTGTTGTGGTTGTCGACGCAGCGGGATCAGCTTGGATGGACGGTGATGTAATGGAGGAGGAATGCATGGATTGTGATACCAAGTTGTCAAGAGCGTCGGCGCCCAAGACAGCAGGGCCCTGGCTACATAAGTCGTAGCCTCGAACGGTAGGGGCGTCGAGGGTTTTGCCCGACTGCCCAATTTTTGAAGGAGGTGAGATTGAGAGGAGAACAAAGAGATATAAGAGTAGTAGTTATTTCTTATCCTTCAGGAGTGCATTCACCCTCCAATTTATAGGATCTTAGCCTTGTCTAACAAAGGAAACTAATCTTTATCAAAAGAAACAAACCCCCTGATCCTATCTTGTCTTGCATGCCAATTCTAATTTATTTCATTGTGAAACTCATAAGGGAACCAATCTCCCTTGATCCTTGCTTGCCATGTATGTTGATTCGCACTTATTTCCTTCCTAAACTACTGCTACGTTTGAATCTTGTGCCTAATTCCTGGGCCGGTGCGGGTAGTGACGGTTGTTGACGGCTCCTAAGATATACTAACAAATCATCCGCGGCAACGGCGCCAGAAATGCTTGTTGGTATTTCTTATGCACCATTAACTAAACATCTCCAACTGATGTATCAGAAATGCTTGTTAATGGTTCTATTGGATCACAGAATGAGTTCCGCAAGCGCACAGAGATATCATTGTAGCATTTCCCCTTAAGAGTATTCCCCAGAGTGTCATTTATTTGATCCCAAAGGAAGGCAGGGAAGAGATAAAACAATCATCAAGTGGAAAGGGTAGAAAGGTCTAGGTAAGAATCTAGTAAGGATGGATAAAATAATAGTGGAGGTAGTGTGACACACACAAAAGCTTTCAAGTCTAAGGGGGTAAGAGGATCCTAGAGGTTAGTTAAGGTTGAGAGTTATGGAGGTACTCCTACTATGCTCTATTGTACATATACATAGTCTAAACTAATTATTCATAAGCTAGATCAATAGTGAATACTTATGCTATGTGGTTCAACACATCGGACACGGGCTTACCCCTAGCAATACTAGGGTGACTCCCGCCAAGAGCCTATGGCATAGCCGAACGTGGAGTATTACAAAGGATAGATAGGATTGTCACCACCTACTGCCTACCTCTTCAATCTGTGGGTCTACGAGACATCCAATGCTACTTAGCTATCCTAGCACCATGCTAGCATATTAAGTAATTACCTTAAGAGCCCAGGCACAATCCATCCTAAGGCAATGAATTGAATCATCATTGAACCAATGTTGATACACAACATAATTATCCATACTAACCTAAGTATGTTATAATTAACTAGACTATAGTGGGGGTCTATAGGTTTTATGATAATGAGATATGTTCATGATGAAATAGTCATAGAAGCTATACCTTCCACATACATGGACTCCACAATCAAACAAGAAACGCTTTGTCCAAATATATGTATAAGTAGAGACTAAAGATACTATCTTTATTATGCATAAAGTCACAAATACAAGAAAGCATACATGAGCCATACCTTTCCCAATGTAGGATTGGGAAGAGAGAGACTCCTTACTCCTTTCCCAATTTGGACTTGGGACTAGAGACTCTCCTCTCTACAACCTAACTCCTCTAATATTATGGATGGTAGTGTATACAATAGAGATGAAGCTCAAGTGGTGTGCCTTGAAGTGAGGGGTAGGGGGTCCTATTTATACTAGTGTTGAGGTCGGTTCCCGCCACCAAAAGTGCACGAATCAGTCACCATTGACTCCTTCAAGCCAGGAGGAGCCAACACGCGTCGTTTGACTGCGTTTGGCGTCAGGGAGAGGTCGGTTGAACCCCTGGTTCGGCCGACCTGGTCAGCACTCCAAACGTGGAGTGCTTCCTCCAGGTGGCTGCCAGGTGGGCCCCCTTGATGTATATGGGTGATACACCATTGGATCTCCTCGGATACTTCTGTTTGTGGGCCATTTGATCCATGGGATGCCACGTGTCGTTGTCTGATTGGCTGGGATGATATTTTATAGGATTGGTCCCTCTACATTTCCTTATTTCCTGCATAAAATGTTGCATACACATATTTCTCCAAGTCCAAGTGGAATTGGGTTAGGTAAAAAGGTGATGTGTGCAAGAAATGACAAATCTTTCACATAATTGAGTTAAATTGACAGATGAAATTGGTATATAACAGCCGTCAACAATGGCCCCACATGACAGTTGAAGTATGCAATGCTAGGACAACGAATTTCGACGAGATATTTGCTCCAGTGATTTGCCTGGAAAGAAACACGTAGACTATGGCAAAGTTCTGTTGCAATTTCTTCGTTGGAAGTAGCCTACCACTACCACGAATTCTTTTTTGTTTTAGTGTATTATTTTATGATTTAACAGAAATAGCATGAGGTTAATTTTTTTTGCAACTATAGCACCCAAATCGCACATTAGAACGGTGAATCGCATTATAGGAGTGCGAGACGCTCGACAGGGCGCCGCGTGTCAAAGGAAACGGTCAAAGATGCTTGTTACCAAATTGAAGAGTGAATTGATCATATGGCGAGCGACTCGTGATGCGGTAGGGCGACTCGCCGTGCAGGAAGGCGACTCGCCCAGCTACGGTGTGACAGGGCCCACGGGCTACTCGCCACAGCAGCTTCACGGACGGAGCGAGACGCTCTATGTTTGTTATTGTAGTTTGACTGTTAATTAAAAATACTTAGAGGTTTAATTTTCAGAATTATTTATGAGAATGTATGAAGAACCGAACGTGAAGAATGAGAATAAGGAGTTTTATAATAATTTAATAGACATAAATAAATTTTATTGAGATGTTAAGGATGGATGACGATAATACAACTATTTGAACTATGTTTTTTATGATTTTCAAAGTAATTTTAAAATAGTTAGAGATATAATTCGTAGAAATAGTAAAAATAAAAAATGGAGTATAGATTATGATGATATTATGAAATAAATTATACGAATATATTATTATATATATTAAGATGTATGTAGTTGCAAATATACAATACGATCATATTAAAAAAGCTCGACAACAGATTACAAAATAGAAATTACATAGTTCCATAAATATGTGCATGTTGTTTGTCTGTCTACTACTAAGGTACATTAGGCAAAACACACTTACACATATTTATAAAAGAAAACATAAATTGCACGATATGAATGGTGTGTGTATGATGCACTTAACATGTAACCTACGTGCATCGTCATACTCGTAACACACATTAATTGAATTTAACGTCGAGCATGGTCGCCGTAGAACCTTACTTGTGGACAGTTACATGACATGTTATTGCACACCATGTTATCTTTGTTTTCATCTGTGCGACTTGTACTAGCATAATACTCCATTTGATTAAGTTCCATTTCAGCTAGTTCGGCTACCAAATCTTGATTGTGATGTTGTAAATGTTTAATGTACTCTTGTGCTGATTTTATAGGCGGTGGATCAACCCAAAGTGTATATCCACAATTTTCATCATCATAGTAGCACTAAAAATAGAAACTGTTATTAGAACTTCATATATCAGAAACTTGTGTGAAAATAAAATTGTATACTTACTCCACCAACAGGACAACGAAAGAAATGATGTTCACTGTCGTCTCCTCCATCCATTATTTGCACAATACAATCAATACCACAACGACACTTAGGCCACTCTTATTTACTATTATCATATGGGCGAAGAGGACGATACGAACTAAAATCACTCTTGGAAAAAAAGAAATTGATCTAGTGCTTGTTCATACCAAGTTGGACCTCCGATCATGTAATTTTGAGGAACTGCCATCAAGTTTCCACGTCCTCGCATACCACGACCTCTATTGTCCATCCTATTTTTTATGACTTCGGTGCAGAAGACGAGTACTCACGGGTAGACCTATTTATAGAGGGTGAATGTTGATAAAAAATATTCACTTGATGTGAACAACACACTTATTGCTTTACAGTTGATAAGGATTGATGTTCTGACACCTTTACAGTTGATGTAGACAACACACTTATTGCTTTATGGTTGATAAGGATTGATGTTCTGACAACATTACAGCTGATGTGGACAACACACTGATTGCATTGATGTTGTATATTAATCTTTTGAGTTGATGTTGGCAACTTGATGTTAGAAGTATATTGTATTGTACTCTTATTATATCACAGAATTTCCAAAGACGTTAAAATCCACATCTTAAATAGAGAGTAATAGTGAGAAATATCCAGTAGAAATATCTAAAAATAAACATAAACATAACATAAAGATCATCGTTCAAAAGTTCCAGATAATTTAAAAGTACATAGCTGTAATACATAAATATATAACAATACTACATACTCGTTTCTACCACGTTTACTGAGCCTAGGTGTCTGTCGATGCCTAACCTGGTTCTCATCGGGCGGTATAGTAAATAGGAGGACGAGTCTTCCTATGGCCTGCAAGGGCAGGCGTGCTATACTGATCCTGTGTGGTACCTTCATCTTGAGAGGGTTGCGTTGGTGGTATAGCATCCTCTATATGCGACTCATCTACAAAATACGAGTCTCAAGCGTGCTCATCAGCGGGTGATGCCTCTCGTACTTGGTCATCGAATCTATAGTCACTCGAGACCATACCTATAATGTTTGAGTTAGTACAAATGAGCAATACATTGAATGGAAATTAATGGCATGTTATACCTTGATACCAAGCAGACGGTCCAGTGTCTAGAACTGCAGCGGGTGGAGGACAAGAGTAGGTCATGGAAGATCCAACGTAATCAAAACGTGAGGGACAAGAATACGACGTAGAGAGTCCTACATTGACAAAATTTAATGTATAAAATATCATACCAAGAAAATGAAACATTATAAATATAAAAAAATATTACCATTAGGATACAACAGTCGGAACGGTGGTGCTGAAGTCGAAGGACGTTGTGGAGGAGGTCCAACATATCTGGGCTGATGCACTGCGGTGTCCCGACGACAGGAATGTGTGCAAGAAAAATTTTCGTCGCATTTTTTATCATATCGTTGACCTTCTTAAGTGTTTGAACCATGTCAATCAGGCTCACGTGCACACCCCTCTCGACTATGTCTAACACTGTAGAAGACTCGTAATATGCATGCTGCAAGACGTCATACTAGAAAAACAAATAACATATTACTCAATAATATATTCATAAGTCAAATCATATGATGCATAATATGAATTTTTTTGTTACTGCTGTGAATGTGGCACGGTCTTGATGGATCAGATACGTGTCCCACGTAGAAGGAACGTGTGGCTCTGGGTCATGAGGTGAATATGTGACTCTGGTACGTGTACGAGGAACATACCACTGTAGGTACTCCTCATACGCCTCAATCTTGAACAACGGTGTTTCATGAATTGTGTCCTCCGGGGCCTCTGTACACTTCTGCACCCATGCCACCATACAAGGCATGTAAACCGTGTTGGCATGACCCATACGCGAGTATCTGCTTACGACATAAGACGTTAGAAATCATAAATAAATAGTTGCATAGAATTTTTTTGATTATGTAAAAATGAACTTACTCGTGAAATTCCTTAGGAACTGATAGACCTCTAAGCACAGGGACTGGCTGCTGTCGACCAAACTGACGCATCACACGATGTACTGAGTACTCCTCCACGTAGACGTCAAACATGAGATTTTTCCATGTCCACCAGTAGTCCGCATCTCGCTAGCACAACAACGACAATCCACGTGGGGCTCGGTGTGACAAAGCCTCAGGGGAGTAAGGCTGCCAAATGACATCTTCATCGCCGCATAGGCGATCAAAGTCAGTGAAAAACGATGGATACACCCCTTTTGTCTGATTGGGTCCCCAAATATGCTGCATAAGTCAAAATTAATGGTATTTAAGAAACACATAAATAAAGAAGTGTTGAAACGGTTACAAACTTGAACAAAACATACCGTGCGTCGAAGCCAAAACGCCGAGTCCTATGATGTCCTCACTTTTGCTTCAACCTTGTAGTATCAAGACCTCTTTCAAAGTTAGGTCATGGATCCGTAGTGAAAGATCCAAATATATGAAAACCGAATATCTCAGCATTCCATGTTGTCTTCAATGTTTCCTTTACATTGTATTGTAAGACGTATATCACTGGAGACATCCTGGTTAAAGAACATGTTGCAATGACACGAGAACAAGGTCTATGTAATAATTTTGGCTTCGAGCATGTGCATACGCAATATGTATCATAGAGAATACACTCTTGGGTTTTTTCTATCACTATCGCCAGAACGTCTGCCTCTGTCTCTGCACAACACTTCATATCGGTGTTGCACTGTTCCAATATGTCTTGCATGGTGTAAACCGGCTTTTTTAATCTTCTCATCCATGTAATCTGAAATATACTTGGTGTAATGTAGGTTTGAGTCAGCAACAAGACGACATGCGATAGCATAACAATCACGAAAGTAGTCCATAGTTCCATTCATGATCCCTTCTACAATTGCAACAAGAGGTAATCCTCTCAAACCATGTATGACCCAATTATACACCTACGTTGAAACAATCATAGTTGAGTACAACAATGTTAAACTGGTATTATTGACATTACATAATAATACATACATACATCTGCTAGATTTAATGTCATAATTTCATGGTGTGCCCCATCTTTGTCATATAGCCCATTTCTCTTTTGGCTCATTGTGAATCCAATGCAGAAAGATCGGATAGATGATCCAGCTCAACGAACTGTATTATGATCATCAGACGAAAGACTGCTAAGAGTGCCGGAACTGGAACCGCTTCAGAATTTGAAGCTCTTCCCAATATTTCCTTTATTTGTTTGCTTGTTAACTGATCGAAATGCTCCCACAAAGCTTCAAACTTTCTCTGTTGATTTTGACAACATAACTGCTAGATCACGAAAGTAGTCCATAGTTCCATTCATGATCCCTTCTACAATTGCAACAAGTGGTAATCCTCTCAAACCACGTATGACCCAATTATACACCTACGTTGAAACAATTATAGTTGAGTACAACAATGTTAAACTGGTATTATTGACATTACATAATAATACATACATACATCTGCTAGATTTGATGTCATAATTTCATGACAGGCCCCATCTTGTCATATAGCCCATTTCTCTTTTGTCTCATTGTGAATCCAATGCGAGAAAGATTGGATAGATGATCCAGCTCGACGAACTGTATTATGATCATCAGACGACAGACTGCTAAGAGTGCCGGAATTGGAACCGCTTCAGAATTTGAAGCTCTTCCCAATCTTTCCTCTGTTTGTTTGCTTGTTAACTGATCGAAATGCTCCCACAAAGCTTCAAACTTTCTCTGTTGGTTTTGACAACATAACTGTTTGAACAAGTTCATAAGTTGCTTGTTCTTAAAGTGACTATATAAATTGGCACCCAAATGCCTCATACACCATCTGGATTTTATATCTGGCCAAATAATAGGAATACCACAGTTACTACATTCGTACTTCAAATCCATTATAGCTTTCAAATGTCCAGCGTGACGGCCATGTATGATACAAACATTTTCGCCACCCTGAATCACGCTAAACTTAACTCGATACAAAAACCAATACCAACTATCAGTATTTTCACCTTTCATAAATGTGAAGGCAACAGGTAACAATTGATTGTTACCATCCACTGCAACAGCAGTCAAAACCTGTCCTTTATACTTTCTCGTCAAAAATGTTCCATCAATGCAAAGAATTGGTCTACAATAATTAAATGCATTTATAGTTTGACCAAGAGCAAAGAAGGCACGTTGAAGAATCAACTTCCCAGGAATTTGTGGATTTGGAACATCCATAATGTCAACAAATGTCCCAACATTTCTTGTCCGTATGGTATCTAACAATCTAGGCAAATTATCATAAGATGCTTCAAAAGTATCAAATCTCTTCTCTAAAATCTTAACTTTGGCATTTCAAGCCTTGGAGTAGCTTATTGTGTATTTGAAATCTTGCTCAATAGTGTTTATAATAGATTTTTACTCAAAACCAACATTATCTACCACTCGAGAATACTTGTAATTTGCAATAAACTATGATTTAAGAGCAGTATTGCACTTCTCAAGTTTCTGCAACTCACAATTATGATCAATAAATATTGAACATTTCCAAAGACCGCTCCACTTTTGGGCATATCCATGCACACAAAATAGACACGTTGAATCAACACATCTGACATCATAAATTTGTTATTAGATCTTGGAGTTACGAATGATCTTTTCATTGAAAGAGACCAGTATTTAACTGTATTCTTCAATGATTCTTTATCTTTGAATAAAGATCTGACGGCTATATCATTCTCGTGATATTCCTGAATATGAGAATCTTCATGAGCTCTTAGATTATCAAATTGTTGATTATTCCATTCTGCAGGTACTGGAACATCTTCATCATCATCTGAGGAATTATTTTCAGAAATATTCTCATAATCTCTATCTTCCTTAGTAATTTGATCAACTAAATGATTCAATTGTTCTCCTTCATCTGCTGCACCTGTAGGCTCAATGTGAACATTATTAGGTGCATCACTCTCCTCCTCATTTTCAGAATCTTCACCTTCTATGTCTCCATCTACGACCGTATGAGGTGTTTCATCAACTATCTCTCTAGTTGTTACTTCAATAAGGAGAATTAAATGCCATCCATATTGAATGGCTCTTTGAGTACAATTCTTCCAAATAGTTGTTCCTTTCATTTCAAGTAACTCTCCATAAAAAATTCACATTTCCACGACTAATAATTGCATAATACTTCAGTTCATATTCTTCTTCATTCAGTTTAAATATTCGCATCAATCAATTACGAATACCCAAATATATTCTTTGAGTTGGATTTGGTATTCCTTTTGTTATTGATGTAAATATAGATAAAATCCACTCTATTTAGACCATATGTTATCTCTCCTTCTCCAAAATATATTTGAAATGGTATTTTATCTTCCATACCTAATAAATATTTGAAATGGTACATTAACAATTTATTTTTCATATTATATATATATATATATATTCATATTTATTATATTATATTTATAATTTTTTATTTATGTTTCATTTACTATATTACGATTCATATTTATAATTTAAATATATTAACACGCCTCATATAAGTATTATATATAATACTATAAAATTATATAATATTATTATAATACACTATTATATAATCCTTAAATATAATATACACTATTTAATTATAATACACTATGTAAATACACTAACTACTCCTCATATCATACTAATATAATACACTAAAATTTATTTTATAATGCTAATAATAGATATATAAATACATAAACTAATAACAATAATATTAATTCAAAAAAACATTTTAAACTATTATACCATGCCTAAAATATTATTTTCAATACCATAACTACTAACAACTAATAATAACAGTACTAAAAAACCAACACATTTACCTTTTTCTCTTGTTTTTTCTTATATTTTCTCTCCTCTCCTCTCCTCTCCTCTCCTCTTCCTCTTGGTGCGTTCGAATGAAAGGGTCGGAGCCGTTTTTATAGCCGGCGGTGTCGCAACCGACAACACGTCCGTGAGCCGAGCGCCGCCCGTGAGGCTGTGGGGCCTCTCGCCCTGCAGTAGTGCGATTCGCCCTTCCGTGCGATCGCACAACGGCGAAGCGATTCGCCCAGCAGACGTGCGCGGGGAATCTTTCGCTGCGCCGCCGCACAGAATGGGACACGTGTCGCCCTGCCTGTGTCTCACACTCCTATAGTGCGACTCGCATATCTGGAGTGCGATTAACCGCGCGCTATTTCTGTTAATATCATAAAATAATACACTAAAACAAAAAAAATCCCACTACCACTTGCGAGAACCGGGAGAACCTAACTCGTCAATCATCAGTCGTCTGGTCAAGTATTCTAGTGAGGAAGCAAAGGGCCTGACCAGCTCAAGCTCAAGTCATTATTTTTTATGTAATTTGGTTCATTATTTTGCTTATAGATACCCCGAAGCAGTTGGGACTTTGAAGAGTGATTCCCCACTCGAGTTATGATGGTTTAGATGTGGATTAATTTGAGTATGAACCAGCGCGTTAACGAGTTGACTGACTGAGGGAGACATGCGTTGGTCTTGGTCTGGTCAGTCAGCCAAAGCCAGACATGTGGTTTCCACAAGAGATGCTGCTCAGCCTGTTGCACGAGTATCTTATCTCCCACGAGCATTTCTGCTGACACAGACACGCATGTTACCTGATTTTCCGTCCACGTCAGTTCGGGTCAGGGTTCAGACCTGATGCCCTCTGGATCGACAGCTATTTCTCAGCTTCGTTAGCCCTTATACCCCTCCATTTTATTTGATGTTGGTTAGTTTAAAATCAAACTAACCATCGTCAAATAAAATGAAAGGGAGTGAGTACTAAACTAGTATCTAGTTTGGTTTAGCACAGATTAAGAATCGACTTCTCAAGAATGGCAGTATCCTAACAGTCTAGTAAGGTACTCCCTCCATCCCGTTTTAGTTGTCGCCGTAGGTCATATGAGAAAGTTTCTTTTTATTTGTCGCTCACAACTGGTCCGAAGTTTTTTTCCTTCTTTGCCCTCACCTCCCGTCTTGGAGCCGAAAAGAAGATCGCGCGTGTTGCGAACAGCAGGAAAGTGAGCTTCCCGGAAGCTTCCTTGTGAGCCTGTGGCCGCAGTGGGTAGGCTGTAGGCTGCATGCATAGGCTGCTAGCTGTTGCTTTATGGAGGGTAAAATAGTCAATTCACAGTTTCCTTAATTTCTCAGAAGGTGTCTGAAACGACATCTAATTCGGGACGGATGGAGTAATCAGTAATAACGGCTTACAAGCGACCGAATCAGCTGAAAGAATTTGCAAGAGGATGATGCTCTTGCTGGCCACTGCTGTGTTATAGCACTATCAGCGGTAACAATCAGCGGACGCCAAACGGCCACCCACTTCGCGATAGTGCAGACAAGCATCTGCCATTTTCGTGTTACCGACCGATCTCTTTCGTCTCCCAGTAATCTAATTTATGGTCCTCTCGTTCAAAAAGAAAAAAAAATATTCTCGCGCCGTGCTTCTCTGGCTCAGTACTTTCAATGGAAAAGCAGCGCGAACTGCGACGTAGATGGCGCGAAATTGCAGTCACCTACGTTCGAAACTCAGCTCCGTTTTGTAAGGTCAATCCTGTTTCCTGTGTCTTGTGCCTGCCTGCCTGGAAGAATGGTTCTGGCGAGAATAAAAATAAAAAGTCCGGTGAAGTTTCAGAGAAATTATCAGAGGGAAGCAGCAGTTGCCGATCAATGCTTGAAGTGATCAACGCTGATGACGGTCAGTAATTCAATTCGTAGTGCATGAACCATTGTACTTTTGATCTCCAGCCACTGATGTGGTCTTGGAAGTGGAATATAATTTCCGTATGCAAAAAAAAAATCAATTCGTAGCGCAAGGCATGGAAGCAGCAGCACAGATGATTCGCAGCCACTCGATCTATAGCTCCTGTCCCTGTCACACGATCGACGCCGACGCGCACAGACGAAAGCAACTCCGGCCGGTCGGTCGCCACCGGTCCGGTCATGCACCAAGTTCTCACCGGCGATGACGCGAAGAAATTGACGCCCGGGTTACTGGGTGCGGCAAGAAAATGGATACAGCATCAAACATAGCTTTTTCTCCCCTTGAGCATGTAGGCCAGGAGCCCCACAGAAGTGATCAACGCTGAAAACAATCAGTAATTCGTAGCGCAAAGCATGGAAGCAGCCACACAGGTCGCAGCCACTCGATCTAGATCTCCTCTCACTGTCAGGATTCAGGGAGACCGTGCGCGGCCCTGAAAACGAGCGGAAAATATCAGGCTGGACAGTGCTCGCAGGGACGACGACGCTCGCCACACGATCGACGGCGCGCACGGACGATGGCAACTCTGGCTGGTCAGTCGCCACCGGTCATGCACCGAGTTCTCACCGGCGATGACGCGAGGTCACTTGTGCGTGCGGCAAGGAATCGTGAGTGGCCAAGCATGAAACAGAGCTTTTCTTTTGCCCCCTTGAGCATTGACGCCGGCACGTAGCCCCAAAGATCATCGACAGTTAGTGCTGGTCCTCGCGCACTTTCCCACTCGTCGGTCATGTCTGTCCCCATGTTCCGTTCGACTTCCGTCTTCGTCCAAACATAACCATGCTACTGTCTCTACCACTGACACTGAACAAGAACGACGTGTCCAAGCAACAACGAATGAATCTTGCACGGAAATTACCAGAACGGTGATTGGTTAAGCGACTTCTCTCTAGTGTAAGGAAGAGTCAGTCGACGAATATTCATGTTGACTTGACTGACTCCACTAGACGCGGCCTTGTAATTTTGTTTAGCAACTGCTCCCGAATTTCCAAAGCATTGACGTCTCTCTGACGCTACCGCTGCGCGCGTGTATATATGCGCCCCGGCGCAGCAACCTTTCGGCACACACCGAACCATCAGCAACAGCAGCACGCACAACGCAGCAGCAGGCACGCTCAGCTCGTCAGTTGTCACCTCATCCATCATCTGATTCCTGTGCGCATTACCCGACACAGAGCAATGGCGGGCACCGCGGCGTCGCTGAAGTTCACGGTGCGCAGGAAGCCTGCGACGCTGGTGGCGCCGGCGAAGCCGACGCCGCGGGAACTGAAGCGGCTGTCGGACATCGACGACCAGGACGGGCTCCGGTTCCACATCCCCGTCATCCAGTTCTACCGCCGGAGTGCGCTGATGGGCGCGCGCGACCCGGCGCCGGTTATCCGGGACGCGGTCGCCAGGGCGCTGGTGCAATACTACCCGTTCGCCGGGCGGCTCCGGGAGCTCGAGGGGCGCAAGCTCGCCGTCGAGTGTACCGGCGAGGGCTTGCTGTTCATCGAGGCGGAGGCGGATGTCCGGCTCGAGCACTTCGGTGACGCGCTGCAGCCGCCGTTCCCGTGCCTCGAGGAGCTCATCTTCGACGTCCCCGGCTCGTCCGAGGTTCTTGGCACACCGCTCCTGCTCTTCCAGGTACACGACGACGACGTCCTCGTCTCAGCTGCTCTCGTATCATGAGACACTTGTACGTGTGCCTCGCACGTGCCCCGAAAAGCGTATGCGTGACACGTGTGTACGTTTGATGTGTTTCAGGTGACGCGGCTCTCGTGCGGGGGTTTCATCCTGGGAGTGCGGCTGCACCACACCATGGCGGACGCGCAGGGGCTGGTGCAGTTCCTGGGCTGCGTGGCGGAGCTGGCGCGAGGCGCGGCGGCGCCGTCGGTGCGGCCGGTGTGGGGACGCGCGCTGCTGCAGGCGCGCGACCCGCCGCGTCCCGGGTTCGCGCACCGCGAGTACGACGAGGTGCCGGACACCAAGGGCACCATCGTGCCGCTGGACGACATGGCGCACCGCTCCTTCTTCTTCGGGCACAGGGAGGTGGCCGTCGTCCGAGCGCACCTCCCGCCGGGGCTCCGCTCGCGCGCCACCACGTTCGACCTCCTCACGGGGCTCCTGTGGAAGTGCCGCACCGCGGCGCTGGCCCCGGACGCGGACGAGGTGATGCGGATGATCTGCATCGTCAACGCCCGCGGCGGCAAGTCCGGGGCGGCCATCCCCGAGGGCTACTACGGCAACGCGTTCGCGTTCCCGGTCGCCGTTGCCACGGCCGGCGAGCTGCGCGCGAACCCGTTGGGGTTCGCCGTGGAGCTGGTGAAGCGGGCCAAGGGCGAGGTGGACGTGGAGTACATGCGGTCGGTGGCCGACCTGATGGTGCTGCGGGGGCGGCCGCACTTCACCGTGGTGCGCGCGTACCTGGTGTCAGACGTGACCAAGGCGGGGTTTGGCGACCTCGACTTCGGGTGGGGCAAGCCAACGTACGGTGGGCCGGCGAAGGGCGGCGTCGGAGCCATTCCCGGCGTGGCGAGCTTCCTCATCCCGTTCAAGAACTCCAAGGGGGAGGACGGCGTCGTGGTGCCCATGTGCTTGCCCGGACCCGCCATGGGCAAGTTCGTGGAGGAGATGGACAAGCTGCTCAGCCCGCCTGCGCAGGAAGCTTTCCCCGTCATCAGGTCCGCGCTCTGAGCCTAGCCGCAGCGGCTGATCCGTGCTCCGGCTGGTGACCGATCAAATTCAAGACGTCCCTTTCCGTATATGGCGTGCGTCATAGCGTCGCGTGTGTAGCGTGCCGAGTTGATAAAACACACAACACCGTGTGAGCATTTCTGTTGATATGTAACCTGTATACGTACACGTTTTTATAGTTGATAATGGGGACTACGATCGTTGATTACAGCATCTTACTGGGCGCTTTGGAAGGAACGAAACAACCGAATTTTCAACGCGACAGAAAATACGCTGGAAGAAGCCCTGACTCTGTTGGAAGAGGAGATTTTATCATGTTCCAGAGCGGGTGCTTTTCTGGATTAATCTCTCAGTGCAGTTGGGCAGTGTAATTTTACTGTTTGGATTGTGTAATTTTTATGTCTCTAACTATCGTAGTAGTCTTTTGTAAAAACTCTAATCTCCTATCTTAATGATACCACCTTTTCGAAAAAACAAGATAATGGGCTTTGCACTTTTTTCCTGAAAGACCATGGGCTTTGCATGATCTATTTTGGATCTAACTGAGGATGCGACGCAAAATGGACTGCGCAAAAGCTCAATACGACCCTAAACCCGTTAGTCCTCTGCATCGAACGACTATCATTCCACCTGAAACGAAATCACCCGCAGCATGTCATCGGCCGTGGATGATTGGATAATATGATGATTTTTTCCCTTGAAATACAGTGCAAAACTCACATTTCCTCACATATATGCACGCGTGCAATGACCACTGTGAACACAACATACATGGAATGATGGAAACTCCTATAGAAATTTGAATTGTTACATTGGTTGAATCCGGTTCCTATAGACCGGTATTCGTGGCCTGGTACGCGTTGTGCAGGAATTTTTTTTATTAATATACCTTTTAAAAAATAATTTAATACAAATAACACACGAGATGCCGAATTGAAAAAAATGACCCAAATTTGTACGTGTCTCATACAAAATTCGAATTTCGTATGAGACTCATACAAAATGGGCATTTCGTCTGTTCCACGTCAGTTGGTGCATGCTACGGTAGAGAAAATGTTGGTCACGGTGTAACAAATGGACACGCACGAATTTCGTATGTGCCTCATACGAAGTGAACAGTGCCTTCATACGAGGCACGTATGAAATTCATACGAGCCCATTTTTCACCCCGTGCTTAATAGATTTTACACATAACTTTATAAAAATTTATAAACTGATTTACTAGAAATTTTCAAAGTACAAAATAGAGCATATATTGTGAAGTTTTGAATTCAATGAACTTCCTATATGTTTAGTATGTAAAAACAAGAGTAATTGTATGTGTTATTATACGATCACATTTCTGCACATTGGTAAAATGTATTCAGTTTTGGTTTTTTGTTTAGAAACATTTAGAGTTAGAATTGGTAGAAACGTTCATAAAAGTTATTGTAATGTAAGTTTTTTTACTATAAAAAATAAGTTATCAATATATTTTATGAGAGTTTAATGGGAGCTACAAATTTTTTAAAATCATATAGCGATAACAATTGCATAGTTTCGAAAATTATAGAATTCATTGTGCTAAAATTCAAAATCTCGATGGCGGTTACATCAAATGAAATTATATAGTTCCGAAAATATGTCATGTTGTTTGCCACTCTACTACTACGGTACATGAGGCAAAACATACGTACACATATTTCTGGAAGAAAACATAAAATAGGTAATGCAAATGGCGTGTGTACAACACACTTAAGATGCGTCGATCTAATCCTAACACGCCTTAGTTGAATTGAACGTCGAGCATAGTTTATCCAAGTTGCTACTGAGTGCAACGGGGATATTTTCCCTTACACAAAGCATCCGAACCAGCTTCTCTTGTGCGACGAGCCCTCTCTCGCATGCGTTCTCACTCAGCCTCTCGTGCCTGTGTTGTGATGTGTTCCTCCTCTGCAACTTTTCGATCACACTCTGTGAACCATTGTTGAATTTCTTCTTGCCTCTTACGACGACGCTCCTCCTGTTCAGCTCTATTCATCCTCTCTCTATTCTTTCATCCCACTCTGTTGGAGTTTGTTTCCGGCAATTCTCCCGGTACTACCATTGGCAGCCCGCGGAGTTTGTAGTTCGGTTATGGGCGTGCAGAGATTCAGAACAAGGTGGTGAGTTGACATGGGGATTTACGTGGTTCGGGCCGCCTGAGCATAATACCGTACTCCACGGGTGTGTGTTGTTGTTGCATTGAGCACTTGAGTGTCAGAGACTAGAGCGTCCTGAGCACTTGTGTTGCGTGAGTCCGGAATCGTCCTCCCTATGTATCGCTCGACCAGTCCTTTTATAGTACAAGGATTGGTCGTTACACCGTTAGCCTGGCCCAACATGTGGCTCTGGCGGTTACTGATGCTTAATACACAATTAATGTACTTAATTACCCTTAATAGTGTGGTAACGACCCTTGATGGTGGCATTACTGGTATTAAGGGTCCTCCGATCGTGTGTCATTATCACAACATTAATGACACATAATCGGGCCTTTAAACTTTAATGTCCCTTGAAGGTCTGAGCCGTTGGAGGTCCGCCAGTCAGACTGTTGAAGTCGAAGGTCCGACGGTTGGACACGTGGCAGCTCCGGAGCTTACCGTCTAGGACGGGTAGGTCTGGTGCTGTTATACACATGTCAGTACAGGAGATTCCCTCTGTCGGGGGTTAGGTCTAGGGGTGCCACGCATGTACCTAGCCGGAGCATTCCCATGTAGGGATTGTAGCTCCAGGTTTATGATACACGTGGCGACACCGGGACTAACCATAGAAGGGAGAAGCAGGTCCGATTCTGTATGACATGTGGGGCCTTTAGATGTCTTCAACTTAGATAGGTGGAGTTCTTTTGTACTCTTTGCAGTCCCAAGGGGTATTCGGTACGTAGGGTACCAACAGTGGCCCCCTGGGCCGACCTCTGGGAGAGACCTTTTGGATTAGGTCATTCTGCCAGAGCTGGGTCCATCTTTCGATTTCCGTATTGTGTCTTCAAGGGTTTTTGGATGTGCTGTTGAGGTGGTGGTTCACAGTTAAACCATCGCCGCGTGGCATATCCGGGATGCGGCAGGTGTGATCCATGCGTGCGGATCTCACGCAATTGAAGGTCGCCGATTCCCAATACGAAAATTGTATCGGTTCCGCGCGCGCTATCAGGCCGTCTCCCTTGGGTTTCCCGCCTCTCATGATGACAACTGTTTGCCTGGGGTAAGGACCTCGACTTGATCATCGGGTGGCCCCGGGCCCCCTTGTCATTGGCAGGGTGAAGTTTTTGAACTGTATCATTGACTCCTTTGCAGTTTCCATCTAAGCATTGCGAGGGCTTACTTAAGAAGGAAAGCGCGCACCATTTGGGGATTCTTTACGCCTTCATTCGAACTTGCGCTCAAATCCTCCAAACTTTTGCTCTCTTTTCCTCTCTCGCCACGTTGTGTTGCGATGAAGTTGGGACTTCCCAAGAGCCGCATCGGGAGCAAGAAGGAGTTGTCTAGGGTCCGGACCTACATGAGATGGTCCAGTGACTCCTTCGACAATGACATTCGTTGCGGCAAGCTTCCCTTCGAGAAGGAGCGAGCCGGAGATATGGTGTACTTCCTTGGGTATGCCATGACGGGTTTGATCCCACCTTTCTCCACTTTCTTTCTGATGCTGCTAGATTTCTATGGTCTGCAGCTCCACCATCTGGGCCCCCACTCAATCTTGCTGGTGGCGACTTTTGTCCACTTTTGCGAGATGTGGGTGGGTGTGACCCCTTGCGTGGAGTTGTTCCGGACTTTCTTCACTGTCCACCCGGTCGGGAAGAGCGATGATTTCATCGGCTTCTACTACTTCGTGAAGCGGAAAACTCTCCCCTCAAGTACTTGAGGTACTTCCCTTCCGGCAAGTGGGATGACTGGAAGAAAGACTGGGTGATCATCACCGTCGAGGGACACGAGAGGCTGGAGCTGCCTGAAGGCCTCCCTCGCATCGACACCGACACTTGGAGTGACGTGTCGGAGCTGTCGAGGGAGTACAGGGCCATTCTGGAAAGAATCCAGGAATGTGTCGAAGGTGGGGTGACCCCCCAGATGGTCTTCGACAACTTATTGACGAACAGGTGGGCCCCACTAAGGGCTAGGAGCTGGCCTGCTTGGGCCTTCAACGGTGAGATGGATACCAACCGTATTGAAGTCATCTTGGACACCAACTTGACCGGTGAAGCCTTGAAGACTGATCTCAAGAAGTTCCAGCCTGGGAACATTGTCCCTGGTGACGTGTCTCCACCGGCGGCCTTCCTTCCTCTGAATATGGTACCAGAGGAGTGCAGAGAGCTCCGGAGGAAGATGCCGCTGTTGGACGACTTGGGCCTGATAGAGAGGGGATCAACCGCCGGGGTGGCGATCCCCGGAGCTTCGGAGGATGGATCCGTTCCCGCCCCGAAGCCAAGAACTGAAGTCGTAGGCAAGGGCAAGGAGTTGGCCGAGCCCTCGAGTCGCAAGAGGAAGTTGAAGCATGCTGACGGGATGTCCGTCAGACCCGCTCCTTCCATGACAGCTCCTTCTCCCCGACGAAGGAGGTCTTCGACGGCGAGAACCACCCCAACATCGGCATCTCCCCAGGACGCTAGCTCCGGCCTTGTAGCTCCAGTACCAGGGCCAGCTGAAGACTCTAGGTCTGAAGGTCCTTCCCGGTTGAGGGGGCCTCAACCAGGACGTTGCTGACAGCGGGAGCAAGCTCCGAGGAACCTTCTGGAGCTACGATGCCAGTGGCGACAGGGTCCAGTCCTGAGCGTCCGGTGAAGATGTTCCACGCTAGCTGGAGCGGAAGCCTTACGAGGTAAGTTTAATTTTTTACCTCAGTTGATTGTTTTTGTTGTAATCATGTTTTGAGTTTCTTTGTCCTTCATCCACAGGGTACCCAAGAAAGGGGTTGAAGCTCCAGTTCCTGCAGCAGCAGCTGAGGCTGTGCAGACAGAGGCTCCGGCTCCAATCCCAGTGCCGCCCCAGGTGGTAACTGAGGTCGCGACAACCCTGGCGCCGGCTGTCGTGGTCCTGGACCTCAACTCATCTCCCAAAGCACCCGTGGTAGCACCGGACCACGGGAATGAAGATGTATCAGCGGCACCAGCACCGGAGGTTGAAGCTCCAGTTTTGGATGTTGTGATGATGGATGCTCCGTCTCCAGAGCCAGAGGTAGCTGTAGTTCCAGCCCTAGAGACGGATGTTGTAGAAGCTCCGGCGGTGGAGCCGGTGGTTGATGAAGCCCTGGCGGCAGAGCCGGGTGTTGATGAAGTTCCCGTGCCCGAGTCGGTTGTCATAGAGGTGCCAACGCCCGAGCCGGTGGAGGTTGAGGCGTCGGCGCCTGAACCGGCGGTGGAGGTTGAGCCAGCACCAGAGCCGGAAATGGCCTCAGCTCTGGTCGAATCTTCAACGCCTGCCCCGGAGGTGGTGGTCTCAGCGGTGCCCGCGCCTGAGCCTGGATGCCAAGATGAAGCTGCCGGTCCTTCATCTGAGGGACCAGTTGCTGATGACATGGCGGCGGGACCCTCGGAGCCGACTCCAGACGTAGAAGCTCCCATGGCAGGACCTTCCTCGGCAGTGACCGACACTATCTCGGAGGGCGGCCCTAGTGTCGCGGAAGCTCAGAGGACCACTCTTGTAGAGTGGGACCCGATTTTTGGTGTAGAGAACCCGCTGGAGCCAGCGGAGAGGACCCCGGCAGGTCCGGAGCCGATCCCCCTGTTGTTGTCTATCGATAATGCCTGCTCCAGCCTTCGTCAAGTGCAGTTGGCCTTCTACCACGATAGCATGGCCCTCGAGGAGGAGCGCCAAACCGTTAGGAGGTGGCGCAACCAGCTCCAATTCGAGACCAAGCTGGCGCAAACCAGGCTGGCTGACGACAAGGAGTGGGTGAAAAGGGAGAAGGCCTGGATGGAGTAATGGGGCCAGCTATTGGACGAGAGGGAAAGCATGGTGCGATCCCTCGACAACCAGTCTCGGTCCATCCACGAACAGGCCGTAGCTTCTAATATTGCTGCGAATGAACGTCATGAGAAGCTCATCGCCATCCACGACAGTCTCGTCAAGCGCCGGGAGACTCTTGAGGAGCGAGAGAAAAAGCTCGAGGATGAAGAGCAAAAACTCCTGGAGCTGCGGGATGACCTCGTGAAGAGGGAGGGGAGCTTACTCAGAGGCTGACTCTGGGTGACAAGAGCCTCGCAGAGCGCACCAAGAAGTTGGAGGAGCGCTGCAAGAGCGAGGAGAAGAAGGCTTGGCAGCGGGAAAAGGACCTCACCAAGAGGGAGAACGAAGTAGCTGCCAGGGAGAAGAAAGTGCGGGGCCGAGAGAGAGACATAGTCGATCGCCGGAATAAGATCCACATCCGGGAAGAGGAGCTTAGTAAACTCGAAAGGCGGGTTGCTGAAAAGATTCAGCAGAACGCCAAAGAGGTTGAGCGCCTTGCCCAGGAGGATTCGGAGCTTGCGGCGACCAAACGGTCCTTGGAAGAATTGCGAGGCTCAAGGGCTGCGGAGTCCCAACAAGTATGGGATTTCCTGGTCAAAGCTAATGATGCGCTAACGCTGCTGGGCTTTAGTCCCGTGCATCCAGATGACCTAGAGCCGGAGCTAGACCTGGCGTTGCAGGCGTTGAGCTCGGCGGGCAACAAGCTCTCCAAGATGGGCGATGTCATCGTGGACCAGTTGGAAACCGAACGACAATCCCTGGCGAAGAACGTCGCAGAGTTCATGCTGATGTGCTACACCAACCGAGATCCTCACTTCTGAAAGCATCTAGGCCCCCCTCATGTAGTATGGTTTTGGTGATTAATGACAACCTTTGAACTCTACTAATGAATTTGTGAATGCAAGGTCCCCATAAACACTAAATAAGATGAAATGATCATTTCATTGGAGACCCATAGATATTCAACTTTCGAGATCAAATTCATGAGATAAAGACAAGACGTGAAGACTCTATGTCTAAGTCACTCAATCAAAAATTGACATCATACAATGCTTAAGAATCATAAGAGAGCCTTGTGGAACAAATGTCTAAGAGGTCATTCGAGCAAGACACAAAAGATTCACTCAAAACAACTCGAAGCAAGCAAAATCAACTCACCGGATCAACCGATGATTTCCAAAATGAACACATCGGTCGAGTTGATTCAACTGAAGAAAAAGACCTCAGACAAATGAACTCACCGGATCATCCGATGTGAAGGGCTCAACAACATCGGTGCATCAATACAGTTTGCAGTACAATTGGAACAAGTGAAGCATCGGATCATCCGATGTGCAGAGTTACACACATCGGTTGATCACTCCAGTAAGCATCAAGGTCAAGCAAATTCTGGAGGAAGAGCCACCGGATCATCCGATGAGAAGACTGGGGCAACATCGGTCTAATAACGGTAATATCTGACACAATGACGTCAGCCAAAGTAATTACACCGATGATAACTGGAGGGGAGACATCGGATCATCCGGTGTGCACAAAAAAGTTCTGTCAGCCTACTTTTCCAACGGCTATTTCGGTTAAGCTAGCTATAAAACCCCTCTAACCCAGTCATTTCGACAAGTCTTGATCACCTGAAGCCCACTACACATCCAAGAGCATTCAAGACTATAGAGCATACATTTCCACACTTTTAGATCATTTGTAATAGGCTAGAGAGAAGCTTGTGTGCGTTCTTTCTCTGTGATTGAACTCTCTAGGCTAGTGAGAAGTTGAAGAAGATCGTTCCGGAGCTTGCCAAGGTGTGTGTGGAAGCCCGGACCATCGAAGGTTGTACAAGGCTTGAGCTCCACCTTGCCGGAGATGGCGAACGGAGAAGATTAGTGAAGACTCCATTGTCTCGGTGACATTGGAAGTGGCAAAACCCTTCGGTGGGTGCCACAACGTGGACGTAGGAAGATCCTTGCAATCTTGCCGAACCACGGGATAAACCTTCGTGTCCCCTAGCGTTTGCATTCCTCTCCCTCTCTTTACATTTTGCAATCTTTACTTCACAAGTTATATCTACATTGATTGCATAGCTTGAACCGCATTGGGAATTGGGCTTAAGTAGTTCGTTTTTAATTGTATTAAAATTTGAAATAAAGCCCAATTCACCCCCCCTCTTGGGCGTTTCGATCCTTACAACTTCCCACTAGACCCGATGCTTGAATGCCCCATCGACGGAGAGGGAGAAGCCGCCAAAGCTAGTGTGTCGGAGGTTGCCTCGTTCTTCCGTAAGGTCTAGGACTCTCTCTTTGTAGCTCCCACTTGTATTTTCTCTTCTTTTCCTCTATTTTGTAATCTCTTGTCTCCAGATGAATGAAATCAAAGTTTTTTATGAATTTCATTTTTTGTCTTCAACATCTTTGTCTCACTTGGCCCCCTGGTAGATTTACGCAATTTGATTGTGAACATGTACCAAGAGGATGTAACAGTTGTTGAAGACTTGCGTGCTTTGAACTTGTAGAGCGTAGGTCCGAAGTCTTATTGCGTCGACAGTAGAGACCCCCGAGGTTGTCGGAGCTTAGTAGCTCCGGTATCGACCATCGTCGAAGCTTAGTAGCTCCGGCAGCAGCCAGCGTCAACACGTAGAGCGTCGATAGCAAGTCCTCTGTGGTTGACGGAGCTTGGTAGCTCTGGAATCGACCACTATTAACACGTAGAGGTTCGATGGCAGGGAGCATTCTTCCACCATCTTTTCTTCACATTGACGGATGGCCCCCTGGATTTGTCGGAACTTGGTACCTCCAGCGATGCTCACTATCAATGTTTAAAATATCGACAACAAGCCACCTTAGGGGATGTCGGAGCTTTGGTAGCTCTGGTATTGTCCACCATCATCACGAGATTCTTATTTTTCCTGCACACCGAAGTCAAGAAAAACAGTAAAATCCATTTCCTGTCTATAACTCAATTGCGGCTTACTATTCTCGAAAGAAATTTTATATCGATAGCAATTCTAAATATAATCAAGCAAATTTGTTTGTTTTCTTCAGGTCTGATCGTTCCTGGAATCGCCTTACTTCGGCCTGCCGGGGTGTAGGTAGATTGGCGTACTTAGGGTACAGGACCAGGCTAAGTCGATAGCACACTCCGTACCTAGATTGGCTTGGCGGCATTCAGGCGAGTGGGCCATTCAACAATGCTAAGACCCAAAAGAATTAACAATGCAACTTGAATCATACATGAATTGTTCGAGCTAAAGTTTCTTGAGAATTGCACAACTTTGTTATAGACAAGAAAGAGAAAACTAAAAAATATTGAGCCTGTACAAAGTAAATGCACGTGGAGTCTGTTTTCACATAATGATGTCTTTCATTATAGGTCCCGGGTACAGGGGAAACAAGTACACACTTAGGGTAAGGAACCAGGCTAAGTGTGTTGTATTTCTCGTTTGACCCAGGGTAGCTAGCTACACTTTTAGTTCTGGGAGTGACAAGTGTTGCCTGAACTTTGCGGACCTTCCGGGGAAGATCCGGTTGTTCCCCCGGAGGGGCTACCCGACCTTATACAATAACGCTATAACATACATCACATGTAATTACAGACTCACCTCCGTGATATTAAGCGTAGAACTTACGGAGGTGCTCAATGTTCCAAGGATTTGGGAGCGGTGTCCCATCCTCAGTTGCCAAGCGAACGCATCCGGGATGGGATACTTTGATCACTCAGAAGGGTCCTTCCCAGGTGGGGGAAAGTTTGTTTAACCCTTCGCGAGTTTGTATTCTCCGTAGCACCAGATCGCCTTCCTCGAGCTGTGAATTATGTACATGCCTTTGGTGATAGCGCCGAAGAGCTTGGCAGTATCGGGCATTCCGAACAGCTGCTCGACACCTTCCCTCTTTGACGAGGTAAAGGTCTTCACGTCGAAGCTGGTCCTGCGTGGCATCGTCAAAGGTCCGGACCCGGAGTGGTCCCAAGGTGATTTCCAGATGAAGGACTGCTTCAGCTCCGTACACCAGGAAGAAGGGTGTCTCTCCAGTTGACCAGTTTGGAGTTGTCCTGTTGGCCCACAGGGTGGGCGGAAGCTCTTCGATCCAGTTGGCTCCATGTTTTTTCAGGCGCTCATATTTGCACGTCTTGAGTCCTTTTAGGATTTCTGCATTTGCTCTCTCGGCTTGGCCATTGCTTGCCCGTGAGCTACGGAAGCGTAGCTGACTTGAATATCGAGGTCTTCGCAATATCCTTGGAATGCAGAGCTTGTGAATTGGGTCCCATTGTCATTTATGATCTTGTTTGGGACTCCAAATCTGCATACTATGTACTGCAAGAAGTTGATAGCTGATTGCTTATTTATTGTCACAACTGGAGTTGCTTCCAGCCATTTGGTGAACTTGTTAATGGCAATGTACAGGAACTTGTAACCTCCGACGACTCTTGGGAAAGGTCCCTAGATATCCATCCCCCACACAGCGAATGGCCATGTAGGAGGTATCATTTGTAGGGGTTGAGCTAGTGTATGAATCTGCTTCGCATGGAACTGGCATGCTTCGTATTTTTTCACTAGCTCAGTTGCATCCTGGAGTGTTGTAGGCCAGTAAAAGCCATGCTGCAAGGCTTTACCGACCAGCGTGCGGGAGGACGCGTGATTCCCACACTCGCCTCCATGGATTTCCGCGAGGAGCTCGCGACCTTCTTCCCTTGTAATGCACCGCATTAGGACACTGTTGGCACCGTGTCGGTAGAGATCCCCTTCTACTAGCATGTATCTTTTAGCCAATCTGACTATCCGGTCAGTGGATACATTATCTTCAGGAAGGAAATTGTCTTTCAAGTAGCTCCGGATCTCCGAGATCCATGCATCGGAGCTAGCTTGAGGATTTGAGTCTTGCGTGTTGGGTTGCTCGAAGCTTCCTGCAGCACCTACGACCCTTGATGGACGTCATGGTAACAGGGCCATCAGGACTGCCAGCTTCGAGGTGCTGGTCTCGCCCCCTTCGCTCAGTTCGACAGGCTGAGCTCTAGGTTTAAACAACCTCCGGATGAAGGTTCCATCGGGAGCCGGAGCTCCGGTTGAAGCTTTCGTCGAGAGTTCGTTAGCTTCAGCGTTGTTAAGACGCTGGACATGGCAGAGGTCCAAGACTTTGAAGTCCTTCTGAAGCTTCTGGACTTCAAGTAGGTATGCAGCTAGTTGAGGGTTATTGCAGCAGCATTCACCTTTGACCTGTTTTAAAACAAGCTGTGAATCACCCTTTACCAACAACTGCTTGACACCATATGATAGTGCCACCTTGAGCCCGTAGATTAATGCTTCATATTCCGCCATGTTGTTGGTTGCCTTGAAGTCAAGGCGAACCATGTATTTGACCTTCTCCCCGGTCGGAGCGAGGATAAGGATTCCAGCTCCAACCCCCTGCTTCTGCACGGAGCCGTCGAAGTAGAGAGTCCAGTGAGGCTCGGCGAAAACCGGAACCCAAGGATCCGACTTCTGCTCACTGGGGCCCCCAGGATTTGACGGAGAGGTGGTCCATTCCACCACGAAGTCCGCCAATGCTTGACTCTTGATCGCTTGTCTTGGAACAAATTCAAGATCGAACTCGGCCAATTCCGCTGCCCACTTTGCAATGTTCCCAGTAGAGTTGGGATTATGCAAGATTGCACGCAGTGGATAAGAGGTTACCACCAAAATCTTGTGAGCTTGGAAGTAGTGGCGAAGCTTCCTAAAGGCAATAAGAACTGTGTAGAGCCTCTTATGCACCTCTAGGTATCAAGTATTGGTGTCGTGTAGTACTTCACTGATGAAGTACACCGGGCGCTGGACTGTCCAGACCCTCCCGAAGGGGCCCGGAGCTTCCTCCTCATCAGCCCAGACCCTCCCGGAGGGGTCCGGACCTTCTTCGGGGACCTCCGAGTTCTGGCTGCAGGAACCCGGAGCTTCTTCTGAAGTGACCCGGACCTTCCCGGAGGCGTCCGGGTCTTCTTGTTCAGCAATAGTGAATCCTTCATTTAAAGGAGATTGATCCTCTGGCGTCTCGCCTCGAGGATCCGGGTCTGGGAGATGGGACCCAGATTCATCTTCAGGTAGCTCTGGACCCTCCCGGAGGGGTCTGTATTCCTGAACTGGAGATGGTTCTGATCTTTCCGCAACCAGGACCATGCTGACGACTTCGTCAGTTGCTAAAATATAAAGCAGAAGTGGCTCGCCAGGGTTCAGAGCTACCAGAGTTGGTAGAGTGGTGAGGAGCTATTTTAGCTCCTGGAATGCCTTTTCTGCTTCTTCAAACCATTGGAATGGTCCACACTTTCTCAATAGTTTGAAGAAGGGTAGCGCCCGTTCCGCCAGTCTTGAAATGAACCGGCTGAGGGCAGCTAGAGATCCAGTCAACTTCTGGACATCCTTGACGCGAGTTGGTGACCGCATGTCTTCAATAGCTTTAATCTTCGTCAGATTTTCTTCTATTCCTCGGTGGTTCACCAAGAATCCAAGAAGCTTTCCAGAGCTAACCCCAAAGACACACTTGTCTGGGTTCAACTTTGTGCGTGTAATCCGCAACTTGTTGAAGACAGCTTGCAAGGTGTCAAGAAATGACTCCTTGTTCTTGATTTTGACGACAATGTCATTGACGTACACTTCCACTACATCTCTAATGAGCTATCCAAACGTTTTGTACATAGCTCGTACAAACGTTGAAGCATCGTTTTTGAGACCGAATGGCATGGCAGTGTAACAATATAATCCATCTACTGTGATGAAGGAAGTATGCTCTTCATCTTTCCTAGACATTCTGATTTGATGATGCGCAGAATATGCGTCTAAGAAACACAGTAATTCACACCCGGAGGTGGAATCCACTATCTGATCTATTCTAGGTAGTGGAAGTGGATCCTTTGGACATGCATTGTTCACTGTAGTGTAGTCGATACACATCTGAAGCTTCCCGTTGGCCTTGGGTACAATGACTGGATTTGCCAGCCATTTTGGGTGGAAGACTTCCCGGATGAATCCAGCTTCGAGCAACTTTTTCACTTCTTGTCGTATGAAGTTATGTCGCTCTACTGATTGCTTCCGAGGCTTCTGATGTACGGGCCGAGCATCGGGATAAATCAGCGGATTGTGCTCAATCACTTCCCTAGGGATCCCAAGCATTTGTGGCGGTTGCCAGGCAAACACGTCGACGTTAGCCCGGAGGAAAGTGATGAGCGCGAGTTCCTATTTGTCGTTCAGACCTCTCGATATACGCGTGGTCTAAGCAGCATCGGAACTGATTTGGACGACTTTGATAGGAATGTCGGTGTCGCCGCTTGGTTGCACATGGGGTGCGGAAGTTGAACCTCGATGACGGAGGCTCGGGGGCTTCGCAGCTTGCTCCTTTCCGGATTCTTCCTCTTGCTTTGTAGAAAGCACGTGGAGTTCTTCCAGAGCAGTAACTCCGGGGGTACGATCTCCACAGATCCAGAGAACGCCTGAGGGTGTTGGCATTTTCAACACCAGGTAGCCATAATGAGCAGCAGCCATGAATTTGTACAAGGATGGCCTGCCCAAGATGGTGTTGAAGGGTAAGTTGATCTATGCCACATCGAACACCAACTTCTCGGTCCTATAATTCTCCCGAGACCCGAAGGTCACTGGGATATTTATGGCACCGAGTGGAGTTATGGCCCCCGAACCTACTCCGGAGAAAGGTCGGGAGGGGCAAAGATCCAAAGGTCAGAGCTGAAGCTTGACGAAGGCTTCGAAGCTTATGAGATTCAGCCCCGAACCTCCGTCCACCATTACATGGTGGAGCTGGATGTTGTTGATGGTTGGAAATACCATCAGTGGGAGTTGGCCAGTTCCGATCATGTTCCGAGGGCAGTCCGAAGCGTCAAAAGTGATGGGAGTGTCCATCCACTTCCGTTGAGGCTCTGCCCTGGTGGTAGGAGCTACTGAGGCCATGTCCCGCCGCATTGTATTGAGGATACGGTGGGAGGTGATGCCCCATGAACCACCAAATATGGTGTTCATGGTCTTCCGACGTTCGTTGTCGGAGATGTCGGAGTCGTAGTCGACGAAGGTTTAAACAGCCTTCAAGACCTTTTTAGGGTCCTGAAAGCCTAACTCCTCTTCAGCAGGAGCTTCGTCGACTTTTTTGCTTTCCTTCCCTTTGACGGAAAGGAACTTCTTCCCGACGCTTGTTGTAGCGCTCGACAAGGTTCTGGACCTCTCGACAGCCTTCCAGGTTGTGGTTGTTTGTCTTGTGTATAGGACACCATATCTTGGAGCTACCACCATCTTCAGACGACGGTCGAGGTCGTTTCTCGGGGCGTGGCCCCCGTCCACCCAGAGCTGCAGCAGCTGCAGCAGTAGATGTGCCAACCGACGGCTTCTTCTTGCTGTTGGACTTTTTCTTCTTTTTGCCACTCCCGGAGGTAGTGGCTTCTCCCTTGGAGGATTTCTTGTTGTCCTCCGGAGGTGGTTGGGAGTGCATTTCACGGCCCTCCGCAGCTTTAGCACATTAGTGTGCCAAGCTGAAGAGTTTCGTGACGCTGGTGATTTCCTTGGTCGCCAGCTTCTCCAGCATCTTATTGTCTCGAACGCCCTGTCTGAATGCCACAATAACAGAGGCGCTTGAGATAGAAGGAATTGTGTTTCGTATCTAGGAGAACCTCTGGATAAAGGATCGCAAGGACTCTCCCCCTTTTGACTTGACAGCAAAAAGGTCCAGTTCGGTGCCCAGTTGGGTGTATGAGCTCCTGAAATTGGCGGTGAACTGTTGGCACAGATCCACCCAACTGTTGATGGAGTCAGGCGGTAGGCTCATGAACCAGGACCTGGCGGTCCCAGTTAAAGCCACGGGGAAGTAGTTGGCCATCACGGCCTCATTGCCTGCAGCCGCAAGGATAGTGGTGGAGTAGATTTGGAGAAAATTGGTGAGATTGATAGTCCCGTCAAATTTCTCCGGCAGGTGAGGCCAGAACTTCTGCGGCCATCTGACCATGCGTAGGTGCATGGCCAGGGCAGAACAACCTCCACCTACCCCCTCGGGAGCAGGATTGTCCCGAGCCTCTCGCCTCTCGCGAGCGCGCTCGATGCGGACACGGCCGTCCTATTGACGGTAACAGCGATCAAGCTCCGCCCAAAGGTCATGAATCAAAAGCCTGGTTACCGTGTGGGTACGTCATGCCCCAAAGGGCAACGACGTTGCCTGCTGAGATGCAGCACGTCTCCTGTGCTGCGAAGCATGCAGACCAAGTCTACCTGACAAGGTCCGATGCTGAGATGGGGCCCGCCCCGAGGGGGGAGGACCTTGATTGTTGATACCATCGGCTGCTGCTGCAACCAGATGATCCACATCAGCTTTCCACTGCTCCATCGCACTCTGGGTGCTCTTGGAGGTGGTGGACGTTGGAGAAGAGCACGCGCAACATTAATCGCGTGTTCAGGGTTGTGGTTCGCCGATGCAGTGACCGACGCAGACACCCCATCTCGTCGTCCAGCTTGATTTGCCGAAGCAGATGGTTGTGGAGGTGGCATGACTCCTGCTGGAGCCACAACACCTGCTGACTGCTGCATGTTGGAGGGATTGCCTCTGGCAGGTTGCATAGCGTGGTTGCCGTTGGATGATCCATTAGCAGAGTTCACCATCCTTGAATCTCGGGCACCCCCTTCCTGGCGCGCCAACTATCGGAGTTTGTTTCCAGCAATTCTCCTGGTATTATCGTTGGCGGCCCACAAAGTTTGTAGTTCGGTTATGGGCGCGCAAGATTCAGAACAAGGTGGTGAGTTGACACGGGGATTTACATGGTTCGGGCCGCCTAAGCGTAATACTCTACTCCACGGGTGTGTGTTGTTGTTGTATTGAGCACTTGAGTGTCAGAGACTAGAGCATACTGAGCACTTGTGTTGCGTGAGTCTGGAATCGTCCTCCCTGTGTATCGCTCGACCAGTCCTTTTATAGTACAAGGACTGGTCGTTACACCGTTAGCCTGACCCGACATGTGGCCCTGGCGGTTACTGATGCTTAATACACAATTAATGTACTTAATTACCCTTAACAGTGTGGTAACGCCCCTTGATGGTGGCATTACTGGTATTAAGGGTCCTCCAATTGTGTGTCATTAGGACAACATTAATGACACATAATCGCGTCTTGAAGCTTTAATGTCCCTTGAAGGTCCGAGCCGTTGGAGGTCCGCCAGTCAGATTGTTGAAGTCGAAGGTCCGACGGTTGGACACGTGACAGCTTTGGACCTTACTGTCTAGGACGGGTGGGTCCGATGCTGTTATACACGTGTCAGTACCGTAGCTTCCCTCTGTCGGGGGTTAGGTCTGGGGGTGCCACGCAGGTACCTAGCCGGAGCATTCCCATGTAGGGATTGTAGCTCCGGGTTTATGATACACGTGGCGGCACCGGGCCTAACCATGTAGGGAGGCAGGTCCGGTTCTGTATGACATGTGGGGCCTTTGGAGGTCTTCAACTTAGATAGGTGGAGTTCATTTGGACTCTTTGCAGTCCCAAGGAGTATTCGGTACGCAGGATACCAACAGTGGCCCCCTGGGCCCACCTCTGGGAGAGACCTTTTGGATTAGGTCATTCTGCCAGAGATGGGTCCATCTTTTGATTTCCGCATCATGTCTTCAAGGGTTTTTGGATGTGCCGTTGAGGTGGTAGTTTGCAGTTAAACCATCACCGCGTGGCATATCTGGGATGCGGCAGGCGAGATCTATGCTTGCAGATCTCACACAATTGAAGGTTGTCGCTTCCCAATACGAAAATTGTATCAGTTCCACGCACCCTGTCAGGCCGCCTCCCTTGGGTTTCTCGCCTCTCATGATGACAACTGTTCGCCTAGTGTAAGGACCTCGACTTGATCGTCGGGGTGGCCCCGGGCCCCCTTGTCATTGGCAGGGTGAAGTTTTTGAACTGTATCGTTGGCTCCTCTACAATTTCCATCCAAGCGTTGCGGGGGCTTACTTAAGAAGGAAAGCGTGCACCGTTTGAGGATTCTTTACGCCTTCATTCGAACTTGCGCTCAAATCCTCCAAACTTTTGCTCGCTTTTCCTATCTTGCCACGCTGTGTTGCGATGAAGTTGGGACTTCCCAAGAGCCACATCGGGAGCAAGAAGGAGTTTTCTAGGGTCCAGACCTACATGGGATGGTCCAGTGACTCCTTCGACAACAACATTCACTGCGGCAAGCTTCCCTTCGAGAAGGAGCAAGCCAGAGATATGGTGTACTTCCTTGGGTACACCATGGCGGGTTTGATCCTGCCTTTCTCCACTTTCTTTCTAATGCTGCTAGATTTCTATGGTCTGCAGCTCCACCATCTGGGACCCCACTCAATCTTGTTGGTGGTGACTTTCGTCCACTTTTGCGAGATGTGGGTGGGTGTGCCCCCTTGCGTGGAGTTGTTCTGAACTTTCTTCACTGTCCACCCGACCGGGAAGAGTGATGAGTTCCTCGGCTTCTACTACTTCGTGAAGCGGAAAAACTCTCCCCTCAAGTACTTGAGGTCCTTCCCTTCCGGCAAGTGGGACGACTGGAAGAAAGACTGGGTGATCATCACCGTCGAGGGATACGAGAGGCTGGAGCTGCCTGAAGGCCTCCCTCACGTCGACACCGACACTTGGAGTGACGTGCCAGAGCTGTCGAGGGAGTACATGCCCATTCTGGATAGAATCCAGGAATGTGTCGAAGGTGGGGTGACCCCCAGATGGTCTTCGGCAACTTCTTGATAAACAGGTGGCCCCGCTGAGGGCTAGGAGCCGGCCTGCCTGGGCCTTCAACAGTGAGATGGGCCTTCTTTTAACTTCCAATATGCATGTCGAGCTATTCTTTGAACCTCCTCGGCGTCTTCTGCTAATTGTTCCTGATCGATGTAGTTCCTGAAGTCGGAAAGAAGTGGTGGTGACTGCACAAGTTTTTGTACAAAAGATTAGATTGTATAGCATTAATAAAAACATAAATAATGCTGTATATTACCTATTTTCTACCACATGGAAGAAACGGGCAAGTCCTGTGAGGAGGATAGTACTCGTAGTCGCCGCACATCCAAAGCCAGTAACCATACGAGTCACCAGGTTGAAGATCTCTTACAAACCTACAACCAGTGTCACAAAAACACATTAGAGGTTGTAATCCCTCGGGGATTGGAACCTTTTCTTTATTTGTGGGTGGTGAGTACTCGTCCATGGTACTAAAGTATATGAAATGATTGTAGTGAGTGTGTGTTGAAGTTTTTAGCGAACTGAGTGTTATATAGACAAATGCATGATGGTGTATGGACTTCGTGTAGGAGAAATTTCATCCCTGAGATGGATAAGTGTGAACAGACATTTCACGTGGTTTGACATGGACCAGTGCAATTTTGTTTTTCTCTTGTACGAGATTACATGGAGCAGTGCAATTTTGTTTTTCTCTTGTACGAGAATCGTCTGATGTTGTGCGGCGTGCACGAGGACAACGCCCGTCCTTAGGATTCCCAGAAGGTCCAACTTCAGCCACATTTGCCCTGTTGCTTGAAATGCAATTTTATAAGTATGACTAGTTTGGTTGCACTTGCTGCATGTTCCTTGAAATTTGCCAATTTTGGATTCATCCATATCGTTTCTGATATGTCAAGTCTTGCGAAGACCTCTTTTCTGCTTCAACCGCATGGTGTCAGGTCCTCGCAAAGCGCCGGATCCTGGATCCGTGGTAAATGTGCCTTTTGTAGCAAAACCATATATCTCTGCATTCCAAGTACTCACAACAACCTCTTTGTGGAAGTAGTACGATACGTAGTTGCTTGGTGTTAACTTGGTGAATGAGCAAGCTGCAATAATCTGAGAACAAGGCCTATGAAAGAGTTGTGGTTTCATACATGTGCACGTGCAATCAGCCTGACAAAGAATGCACTGCTGAAAAATTCTCTCACGGTTAGCACCACGATGATTTTTGTCCCTATAGGGAACTTCAAATTTGTGCTCTGCAGTCTCCATAGGTCGCACACAATGAAATGCAGCATTTTGGATCTTCTTCTCCATGTACTTGCACATGTACATTGAATAAGCCAAATTGACATCATTCCTTGCTGAATAGCAGTTGCGTAGCACTCACGAAAGTACTTGTATGTCCCATATAAAATGCCCTTGACGATAGCAACCAAAGGTAATCCTCTTAAACCGCGTATCACCCAGTTGTATATCTGTATTGAGTACCACTGCATTAGCATGGGTAAAATATAGAGACGAAATGAAAGCAATGTGAAAGAAGAAAGACCTCACCTCAGCTAAATTAGTTTTCGTGATTCCATACCTAGCACCATTAGTGTCGTATAACAAAGACCACTTCTCTTTCAGTTCGCGCCGAATCCAACTAGAGAAGTTTCAACTTAATGAGCCCATAGTTGGAACAGATATCTCATTAGGATTGTCCCTACTTGAAGACGCATCTGCTTGTGTCGTAGTCAATTCGTCTAGACGTTGCCATAGAGCAATAAACTTCCTCTCTTGATTTTGATTACACAACATCTTGAACAAACTCATAAGTTGTTTGTTCTTGAAGTGACTGAAAAAGTTAGCGCCTAAATGCCTCATGCAATATCTTGATTGGATGTTTGTCCAATAAGGTTCTTGCCCACGTCCGAAGGAATCATGTTTCAAATTGGATATTGCTTTAAGCAATCCAGCATGAAGATCGTGTATCAGACAAACATCAGGATGTTCTTGGACAACAACCATCAGGATGTTCTCATTTTTGACAAAACCAAAAGCCACGGGTTACACCTGTTGGTTCCCATCAACTGCAAAAGCTGTTAGAATTTGACCTTTGTACATTCCAGTTAAAAAAGTACCATCAATGCAGAGGATAGGTCTGCAATGTCTGAATGCAGCGATGGAGAAACAACTTCTCTGATATAATTCTGTTCGGTACATCTATAATGCCATAATAAGTACCTACATTCTTCTCCTAGATGGTTTGTAATAACATTGTAATATTTTCATAAGAAGCTTCAAATCAACCAAATATTTGCTCAATCACCTTTTATTTGGCCTTCCATGCTTTAGAGTAACTTATGGTGTACTTGAACTCCTCCTCAATAGTGTTTATTATTGCTTTCGATTCAAACTAAATATTATCCACAATTTGGGCATACATGTGATTCGCAATAAACTGCGATGTAAGAGCAATATTGCACTTCTCTGATTCATGCAACTCACATGTGTGCTCAATCATTTTTTATACTCTCTATAGCTTCCTCTACTTCTCCTCGAAATCATGGACCCAAAAGGACAACTTGAGAACACACATTTCGCATCATAATATTTGTACTTGACTTGTAAACTGTAAATGATCTCTGCACAGACAGAGACCAATATTTTACTGCATCCTTCAAACTATCTTTATATTAAAAAAATCTCCTTGTGTTAACTAGTTCTCATGGTATCCCGATAAGCCACAATAATTTTCTATAGCTGATAAATTACTCGGGATTGAATTATGCCACTCTGCAAGAACAATACTATCATTCTCCTCATCAGAAGAGTCAACTTCTGGAACATTTTCATGTTCCATATCTTCCATCCTTATTTGTTCAACTATATTCTCGATGTGCTCTCCTTCATCTGCCACACCACTTGCTTGTATATGTATCGAGTTCTCTCTAGCTTCTTCCAATTCTACATCATATTCCATCTATTTTCTATTTGTTCTGTTTCCGTTGTATTCTCTACTTTTTCATATCCGCTTGCGCAAAAAGCACTAGAGGCCAACCCCGCTCCACAACGTATCTACAAATTTCCTCCAATTCTGTGTTCCCTTAATAACAATCAAATCCCAGTAAATTCCATTTCTTGCATGATTAATCATTCCTTTCAATTTTAACTGATGTTATTGTGCATCAAGGTTAAATATTTTTATCAACTAGTTCTGGACACCACTAAATGTCCTCTCATTTGCTATTGTTATCCCTCTATCACACGACGTGAACCCAAACAAATCAATATCATTAGAACCATAAACAATTGTGCCTTCTCTATAAAATATCCGAAACTAATTTCTCTGACATTCCTATTGGAATTCATAAAAACAAATTTATCATATGCTATTACTTCTAAAATAAAAGTAATAGCGTGTTAAGAATGCCTATTCACATAGTCTTATTATTTAAAAACAAATAGAAACCTAAAAATAACATTACAAATAACATTACATGATATTACTTCTAAAACCTAAAAATAAATAGAAACCTAAAAGTAACATTTACGAATAATATTGCATGTTATTACTTCAAAAACTAAAAATTTATCACATGCTGTTACTTCTAAAATAAATAACATTAACTAAAAATAACATACGAATAAAAACCTAAGAACTAGAAATAAATAACATTACCTAAAATAACTATCACATAGCACTATTAACAAGTCCAAAACTAACAAATCATTTTCTAACTACTACTAAAATAGGTATTTAATCATTGGATAATAGCACTAAAGAGGAATAGAAAATACAACTAACTAGGAATATTTAATCACAAAGCACAAAAGAGGAATAGAGGAATATAAAATACCGAAGACGAATGCAGCGCGACCGAGCGGTGGCGAAGCCCGGGCGCGGCGTAGGTGGCTGAGCGGGAGGCGGAGGCTGCGAGGCCGAGCGGTGGCGCGGGCGTGGTGGCCGAGCGACGGCGCGGGTGTGGTGGCCGAGCGGGGGCGCGGGCGCGACGGGATGGAGGCGACTGAGTGCTAAGTGCCGAGAAAGGAAGGACACCTCGCGTTTTAATGAGGATAAAACTTGTCCGTGACACGGTTTCGGCGGGCCTCATAACTCGGTGAATTTCGTATGTGTCTCATACGAAATTCCCACCGGGGGCGAATGTCATATGAGACACATACGAGATTTGCTCGACCTCAGGAACAGGTGAGCCCTCTCAGGAACTCCAGGACAACATGACACGCCACGTCAATTTCGTATGTGCCTCATACGAAATTCGTGGTCCACGTATCATTTCGTATGAGACACGTAATCGTAGGTTATTTATATTAAATTATTTTTTAAAATGTATATTAATAAAAAAAATCCATTGTGAAGTGCGAACGATATGGACTCCTCGGAGTAAAAAAAATATACACTCCACGTTCGCACATGCAATGCGACCCCTGCCAAATCCTCCGTTCTGCATGGGCCGCATCGGCACGCTTCGAACCAGCTTTACGGGCCCAACTGAGGTCGGCGGTGTCGTAGCATGCTTCGCTTCGAAACAGTTTTTACACGCAGCAGAACGGACGTCGCCCATGACCCCTGGTACTTGCACACGTTCTCTAAGGATTGGATTGACTTGGACTGGATGATGTGTTTGTTTTACGGTTAGATGAACAAAGTTATTCAAGTTTGAGGAATATTTTTTACGAATGTTGGATGAGGTGGTCCAAGAAATTTGGTTGGATGAGTTCATCCACCTTATCTGATTATACTTATTAATAATATAATTAGTGATAATTAACTTATCTATTATTGATTAATAATTATAATTATGATATTAACATTAATATTTGTTAGTAATATGATAATTAGTATATAAATAATTAATATAATGTGAAATTATCAACTTAGATGATCCAATCCAACCCGAGTTTCATCCAACCTACTAAACAAAAAATTGAATCGTCCAAACCATCCAACCTATAGGTGGCCAACGGGCTGGTCCGACCCAAGTCCGGCCGGGCTTGTGCTCGAAAAGCCTCGGCCCGACACGGCCCGTGAAAAATCGGGCCGTGCGAGGTCGGCCCGCGGTCCGGAGGTCCAGGCTCGGGGCCAAACTCAATTTAAGCGTGTCGGGCCGACTCGTGACCCGTTTCAGTTAAAAAGACACTAAAACAGCAAAATAAACATTATTCGGGCATAAACCAGCCGGGTCGGGTCAGCCGGCCGTGTCGGGCCTAAACGGGCCGTACCTGCAAGCCCGACGGGCCGCATGTCCAGGCCCGGGTACGACCCGCACCGGGCTTTGGGTCGGCCTGTGCCTTTTTTCGGGCTGTGTTTTTTTTTGCAGTTTTGTGCCGATCCATCTGGCTCGACCCATTTAGCTATCTATAATCCAAACAAACATTAACTTAAATGATCTAGTACATAAAAGTCTGGATGATTCTATCCGATCTAACTTCGACGTCAAACTAAACGCACTCTAAAATTCGCTCGCATATGCACACGAAAACAAAAACAGAAAAGTTTCCTCATCAGGACCCAAGAGCCGGAAAGATGACAGATAAGAAGTTTCTTCAGGAAGGAACAGCCGCTCGACAGCGGCGGAGAAAGGGTGGCGGAGATCACAGGCGCCCGCCCGGTGGCAATCTTGGTCGGGATAGCGCATGAGCGGTCTCCGACTTTCTGGTAAGTTACGTGTGTGTGTTTTTGAGATCATCTGTTGGCGTGAATGACAATGATCAACTACATTTGGTGCTTAGCCGAGCCCATCATCCGTTGCGGCATCGAATCTCCATGCGGGCGCGTGTAGTCAGCCGTGCCGCGCCACGGAGGGTGGCGCTCGTCGCCGTCGCCGTCGCCTGGACCCCCGGGGGCAGCGCGTTGAGCTCCTCCGCACCCACCACTCACCCACCACCACCGCCATCCACTCAAGCCTGACTACGACCCGGAGGGGGGCGGCCTCCTGCAATGTCCTCCTCACCGCGGGTGTCCGCACCGCGCGGCGATGGACCCCTTCAAATTTCCGTGGGACTGCCATTGCCCCGCCCACGACCCCGCGCGTCCCGTCCGTCCTCGCGAAGCCACATTACCACCACCAGCAGCAGCCGGTCTCGCACGCGCGCGCGATGTTGCGTTCAGCGGTGTCGCGGCGGTCGGGGCAGATCCGGCGGCTCCTGTCGTCGTCGTCCGCCGGCGCATCCGCGATGCCGGGCCCTTGCATCGTGCACAAGCGCGGCAACGACATCCTCAACGACCCGTGGTACAACAAGGTACGCCGCTCTTCCTCCCCCGCGACTTGCTCGAATGCGGTTCGTTCCAGAACTCATTCGTTCCCACGTCGATGGGCGCAGGACACGGCGTTCCCCATGACGGAGCGCGACCGGCTCGGCCTCCGCGGCTTGCTCCCGCCGCGGGTCATGACCTTCAAGGAGCAGTACGAGCGTTTCAGTGAGTCGCCCGCACCCCACCCCTGTCTCTCTCTCTCCGCCCCACGTGCTCACTACAAGAATCCGCGAATAGATCGTTAATCATATGAGCATCGATTGTATATAAAAACCGACACTTATACAGTAAAAACGTCGGTGAACCGATACTCTTAGCTGACAAAATCCCACGAATACATTTAACGTATAAGTGCGTTGGGGCCGACACCTTTATCATTTATGAGCGTCGGTTTAAAAAAACTGATACACTTAATTATAAGTGCGTCGGCCACTTGTACCGGTGTATATAAACATTTTATAAGCGACGGTACAGTCGAAACCGACGCCCTTACGTTTTGACACACACACACACAAAAGCCGTTTCCTCCGGTCTCGTTTCCATCGCCCATCGTTTCCATGGCACATCGACTTAATAGAGAACGACAGAAACGTTCTTCGAGGGCGGGATGGAGACGAAGCCGCCCGTGCACTGCCAGAGCTCCATACGCTCGCCTGGAGGCCGCCGCCCGCGCGCCACCTCCACGCCACCCGCGCGCCTGGAGACCGCCTCCGTGGAGCTGTGCTTGGTCGGGGAGTCGTGGGAGTGGAAGAGAGAGGAGAGGAAGAGACGCGTGGGTTAGAGTTCACGGGTGTTAAGTGTCATCGTGGAAAGATAGTTGGGGGCGGACGACACGCGGCGATAAAAAAATTTAAGACGGGCGCGCGCGGTGGGCAGGAGTATAAAAAAATTTGGGGCGTGGTCGCGATTTTTTCGTCGCAGGATAGAAGTGTCGGTTGAGCCGACGTATTTATTAAAAGCGTCGGTTGAGCCAACGGATTTATTAAGTGTGTCAGTTATTTAAGTACGGCCGACGCATTTAGTTTACGGGTGTCAGTTTTTTTAAACCGACACTCTTAGTCGATTTAAATGCATCAGGGCCGACACCTCTAACTGAACCGACACCTTATTCATAGTTTCCTGTAGTGCCTTCACTTGATCACCTTCCGCTAGCTGCGTGCCGAATGGCTTTCCCGGGATCACGCGTCCCCTCGTTGCTGATGCCATGCGTGTGCCATGCGTGTGCGCTTGCTCTGTTGCAGTGAACTCGTTCCAGTCGCTGGAGAACAACACACGGGACGAGCCCGAGTCCATCGTGTCGCTGGCCAAGTGGAGGATCCTCAACAGGCTGCACGACCGGAATGAGACATTGTACTACAGGGTGAGCTCCCAGTGTCACAGCACCGTATTATTTCCTCTTGTCCCTCTCTGTTTTTGGTAAAGCACTGTATTAGTTTCTGGGAGCAAAAAAAAAAGGAAGAAAACTGATACAGTGGTGAGTCACTTGAATTTGTTGTGTTTGAATTGTTCAGCAATGTGATATGCTCTGTGTTTTGCCAGGTGCTCATTGACAACATTAAGGATTTTGCGCCAATCATATACACTCCAACTGTTGGGTTGGTCTGTGAAAACTACAGTGGTCTGTTCAGGCGCCCCCGTGGGATGTATTTCAGTGCAAAGGATAAAGGGGAGATGATGTCCATGATCTACAACTGGCCTCAAGAGAAGGTAAAAATAAATATGTTATTTAAAAGGGAATTGTTGTTGTAGCTGTTGTGAAAGATGAGCTCCGTCTGTGGTGCTCCGCTGGTAACAAGCACCTCGCAACACTACTTTGTAATCTTTAGTTTAGTTTTTTCAGGTCTTCGGACCGGCCGTGTACAGAATTTTCAGGTTTTCATCTCCTTATAATAGATCGCCACATGGCTTTCAAAAAATAAAAGGGAATTGCTTTTAAAGTAGTGTCACAAGTATATGGACAGAAGTTGGGATTGTTGGGCTGCCAATTCTATCAGAAAGATATGAAATTAAATTGCAACATTTGCTGAATTGTCTACGAAATCCACTAAGCCAGATCTGTATATATATGCATACGGATGGTGCCCGGTGTTAAGTTTCAAGAGCTCTGAATGCCACTTTATTTCCAATTTACCTTCAGCCAATCCATAGAGGCAATGACAGAGTAATTTACATTTAAATATATTGTTATTTTCCATGTTTAACTCTCTTTTATGTCATGCCTAATATCTTTCTGTCAGAGACGATATATAACAATACCCATGGCTTCTAGTTCTGCATGTATTGCATATATTCATGTGACTGGGGATACTTCCTTTTTCCAGGTTGACATGATAGTTGTGACTGATGGGAGCCGCATTCTAGGCTTAGGTGATCTTGGAGTTCAGGGTATAGGCATACCAATAGGTAAACTTGACCTTTACGTGGCAGCTGCTGGCATTAACCCACAAAAGGTACGAAAAGTTCTACATCCTGTCTGAAATAGAGTGCACTAGCTGCATATAAATTTTTTTTATCTTTATTACTCTGTAGGACACGGGCAACTAGAACAAATAAATTATACTTAATAGCCAGAAGTGTCTTAAGTCATCGATACCTTCTTCATTGGTAAATCAATATGTGTAGGTTCTTCCGGTAATGCTTGATGTGGGAACTAATAATGAAAAGCTTCTGGAGGATAAGCTATGTGCGTAAGATATACTAAACCTAACATCTGAAACACTTTCAGTGAGCTAACTTTTTACAACCTTTTATTCAGAGCAAAATTGAAGGATTCTTTTATATATATATATATATATATATATATATATATATATATTGCAACATAAGTTCTCCTTGTTTTCTATGAATTAATTCTTTTATTATAGAATACCTTATTCAGAAACTGTTTACTTAGATTTAGGACTGAGGCAGCCTAGGCTGGAAGGAGAAGAATACTTGTCAGTTATAGATGAATTCATGGAAGCGGTCCGTGCGCGCTGGCCCAAAGCAGTTGTACAAGTATGTTTGTTTTGTGATTATGTTTTTTTCTGCTTGCTCAGTGATGCTCCGTTTCTGAAGTGACTTAATCACAGTTTGAAGACTTCCAAATGAAATGGGCTTTTGAGACGCTACAGAGGTATCGGCACCGATTTTGCATGTTCAACGATGATGTGCAGGTACTTTGATTCTCCAATTATTGATGTAATTTGTTGGAAAGATATATTTTCATTCAGTTTTCATCTTTTTTGTTTGATGGGCTCTTACTATTCAATAGGGCACGGCTGGAGTTGCTCTAGCTGGCCTACTTGGTGTTGTCAGAGCACAGGGCAGACCCCTTCACGATTTTAATAAGCAAAAGATAGTCGTTGTGGGAGCTGGAAGGTATCTTATATGTTCGGCATGTCAATACAATTTCCTCAGTCTATTCTATAGAATATATTCCTTGTAAAAAATTTGGTTTGTCCGTTCTAATTCATCTTTAGAATTCAGTGCTGGGATAGGTGTGCTTAACATGGCCAGACAGGAAATGTTGAGGATGCCTGGTGAAGGGCACAACCAATTCTGGGTCCTGGACAAAGATGTAAGTTAACTTAATGCAAACTAATGCTTTTTTTTTGTCTTCTAGGTAAGGTGTTATGTGCTGTATGTGTTCACTGTAAAAGCTTTGATTATTAGGCTTGTGGCTTATACGTTCCCGTGTTATGCTGTATCATGCAGGGCCTTATTACCAAAGATCGGAAGGGTCTGGATCCTGCTGTGGCACCTTTTGCTAGAGGTCATGGTCCTGATGAGGTTAAAGATCTGCATGAAGGGGCTAGTCTTGTTGAAGTGGTATGCCAACTTTGATATCCAATGAGCATATTTTGAGTATTTCAGTTGGGACTAAAATGTTCCATTGTTTTTGTTCTTGAGAGTATTTCCATTGCATCTGTTCTTGGACTAATTCAGATTGATATTGATCATCAGGTCAAGAAAGTTAAGCCACACGTGCTTTTAGGACTATCCGGGGTTGGTGGCATATTTAATGAAGAGGTAAGCATAAAAAACATTCCGTGGCCTGGCTATAAAGATTATGTTATATGTTATGAATATGACTTGTATTTAATAATATCCCCAAGAGAGATAATATATATTTGATAATAGCTCCAACACTATGCTAGCTATTTGATAATAGCTACAACACTAAAATAGCTATTTGATAATAGCTCCAACATTACATGACTCAATACTATACTAGTATAAGTACTCTACAATAAGATTTCTATACGACTACTATAGCTCTAACACATCTATGTTTTTTCTCTTCTTTTATTACTCCTGACTTGACATTCCTCAGTCCATGTGCTTATTGGTAGCAGAGCAGTACTAAACAATCCTTATATATTTGGTGAAAGACTGATCTTAGCTTTTTCTGAGTCTAAACATATTCTGGCTACCAATAACTTGACACATGCATATGCATTTTTGTGATAAGTGATTGATTGCACACAGTTGTGACCTTATGGTTTAACATCTGCTCCATTAATTTCCATTAAAACTTATGATTGTTACGAATATATGACAAATTAGATCCTTTATGGATCATATTTTATTTGATGGATTGATTGATCATGATTTATGAATGATCTATTTATGTACAACGACAGTTTCAGGAATGTGCTTCTCTCATAAATAGTTTTGTCAGGCCTAATTAGTGAGAGCACTACCGTTCGTAATGGCCAATAAATATATCAAGATATTGGTGTCAGTTTCAGAGTTTCAGGACAGAAAGCGACGAGTTGTTTGCTGTGTACCTGCTTCCTCTAGTGTAGGCTTCTTCTGATACCAATGCTGCTTGATCAATATGATGGGAGTGGTCACCATGCTCGAGAAGTATACCGTTTCCTTTCGTCTGCCAGTTTCTTAGTGCCATTGCTTGCTTACCAAAGTATTAAGTATAAAAAACTTATTCTTTTCGAAATAACAGTATCAAAACCTTATTATTTTATTAATAAGATCATATTGTGAGCTGACATGCTATACTCCAAGCATGTTAGAGTAGATCATGTGTTGACAATTGAGTGCCAAGTCCTAACTCTGTATCTCACCAGGTTCTCAGGGCGATGAAAGAATCCGACTCCCCACGCCCTGCAGTTTTTGCTATGTCCAATCCAACCACTAAAGGTTCTCTTCTACAGATAACTTTGAGGATACTCAAATATGATTTGCTAAATCTGGTGTCGTCTTGTTACAGCTGAATGTACTCCTGCTGATGTATTCAAGTATGTTGGAGAGAATGCGATATTTGCCAGTGGAAGCCCTTTCAGTAATGTTTCTTTAGGTAGGTTAGGCCTACTCTCTTTTAAATTGTTTGTTAGTTATACTCACTTTTAGAAGATCACTAATGGTAATCTTGGTCTGTTAGAAAATGGAAAGCAAGGTTATGCTAATCAAGCAAACAACATGTATCTATTTCCTGGGTATGGCAAACTCTATGACTAACTTTCACCTTCCTACAATCTATGGATTTTGTTTTTCACTGATGGAAGTTTGTTCTAAATTCAGGGTTGGTTTAGGAGCTCTTCTTTCAGGTGCTCGTAATATTTCAGATGGCATGCTTCAAGCAGCAGCCGAGAGGTAAGGATGCTTGATACAGTTATATATGGTTGGCCTGTTGGATTAACTTCTCCTACATGTTGTTTTCCATATGTTCATTTGATTAAGACAGCAACTAACTTTGGTTTTTTTTCTTGAACTACCTAAGTTGATTTGAACCATTCTATAACTTTGTAAATAGAACAGACCACCGTTAAATTATAAATACACTGTGAAAACACACTAGTGATGATCTTTTCAATCAAAATGTTAAGCGTAAAAGATGAATTAACCAGTGGAGTTCGTTGCAAAGTGTTTAATGTCTGTGCCTCTCTGTTTTACCAATCTTTTGCTAAGTATCTACTTATTACTGCAATGCAGCCTGGCGTCATACATTAAAGATGATGATATTAGTAAGGGAATCCTCTTCCCTGAGGTCTCCAGGTGTGTTCTGCATTCAACACACATTGATCCAAGAATTTCATCCCATATTCCACTATTATGATGAGCCACTAACATCCGCAAAAAAAAAAAAAAAAAACAGTATCAGGCCTATCACTGCACGTGTCGGCGCTGCAGTCGTCCGTGCTGCTCTTGCTGAAGATCTTGCTGAGGGCAGCGATGATGTGGGACCTAAGGAGCTTCACAGCATGTCAGAGGTATTATACTAGTATGCAAACAGAGCCACATTATTCTTATAGAACCTACAGCAGTGTCTGAAATAAGTTTTCCATGTGTTAACAGTCAGAAATAGTGGACTACGTCGCTCAAAAGATGTGGTACCCTATTTACAGCTCTCTTGTGAGAAACTAATGAGTTGAAAAGGGCATAAGGCGGCATGAAGCAAGCAGGTGTGATTGGTGTTTCACTTGAAGAAGTGCGTTAAAACAAACTTTGTCCTTAGAAAGATCCCAACTTCGTCCGGCGTTTTTATTTATAAGAAGAGGGGAATTGTATACAACCGCTGATTGCGGTACAACGGGTGACTAAGCTCATAAGGCTAAACCATAGTCAGTGGGAAAGATTGTATCAAAAGCCAAAACAAATTTCTTGTTTTTACTGCTTTCTGTTAATCATTTTAATTTTGAAGAATATAATTCTCAGTTCATTGAAATTCTGGTATCTCAGTTGATTTTTTCCCATGTTGCAACAGTTCTTTGTGTTGTTGCAATCAGAACTATTGAAAGTTGCATAATTTCGTTTTGTTTTCATTCTTGCACAATATGTTGCAACAAGTATTACTTTATATTGCAATTTCCCATGTTGCACTAGTTACTTTAGATGTTACAACAAATATATTTGTGCATTGCAGTAGTAATTCGTGAAAAAAGTCAAATATCAGTGAACTGAAAGTTAATACTTTTAAATTTAGTGTTGAATTGTCTTTGAAAAAGATAAATAAATTTAGTGCTGGGTTAGAAAGCAGACACTGACAGCGTCCAACGAAGTAAACGAACGATTAGCCATGAAGACACAGCGAAAACTAGTAGCAGATCACCAAAGCAGTAAAGATATTCTCGCCTAATCATCTTCACCGGTCTCTCTGTGTGTCTGGGTTTCATCTTGTAACAGGAAATACAAGAAAATGTTTAAGTTAAAAGAAAATTAATTATGTACATGTCAGAGGGACATTTTGTATTCTCGTCCAGCACTCGAAGGACCCAAACGTAACGCAATGAGGAGAAACTAGGTGGGAATACAAAAACAGGGATTGGAGCGGAGGCATCAATACCCACGAGGGGCGTACGTGTAAAAAGATGCATTGCCTCTCTTACTGGGCCGCAACAGGGAAGAAATCCAAAACCAGAGGGGGCAAAACGAAACGCCGAAACGTCTCAGGGGCGTACATGAAACGAAATAAGGACTTCCGCGCAAAATCTCAAAAAAATTTAGACCATTTCTTGATTTGTGCGTGTCATCCTTGTACAGGGCCATGCTAATCTTCTCTGTATAATTCCAATTCTATCGGATGTCTCCGAAGAGACATCACTGCTACGGCGCTATGGTTTATAAGCTGGGGCATCGTCCATTCGTTGCGCGAGGTGGTGCTAAATCTGACTGAGTTGCCCGCACCGTGCGCGGGTTGCCGGGAGTTGTCACGGCCCATGTCCATCTAGGCCATTTGCTTCCCCATTTGGTTGTACGGCCCACTAGTCTGCGGCCGAATCGACGACCGTATGAATTTTCTCCTCCCGTTGGCACGACAGCAGCAGCGTCAGAAGTGCAACCCTTCGTGCAACGTCGGTTTGAGAATTACAGAAGCCGAAGGAATAAACTCGTCGCATCCGCCATTGTCAAGGACACTCCCAGCTGGCCATACACATTTCAGATTTTGTTCGGGTGGAAGGCTCGGGGGCTTGGATGGTTCCCGTTGCAGGTGATTCAGCATTTAAGCGCATGATACACTGTATAGGAAGACATACTTACATGGTATTCTGACATTGTATACACCATGAAAACATCAAAATCAATAGAAAAAGAATAGTACTCCCTCCGTTTCGTTTTATGTATCACCGATTAGTGCATTTTTGAACTAATTGGTGACAAATAAAATGAAATGGAGTGAGTACTAAGGAAACAAAATGAAACGGAGTGAGTACTAAGAAAACACGTCTCTACATGTCGTTGTCGTATCAGATTGAATGAGGGAAACATGGTGGCTCGAAATAGTGTCACGCCGTTAAAACACTGACTCGTCAGTGCCGGCAGAAAACACCTTAGTCTACTAATGCATCGTCAAGGCACCAAAACAAAACCGTGCGTGAAACGACAAATTTCAGATCTTGTCAAGAAAGTATAATGTGCGAGCCATAGAGTCCACGCACTGCATGATTGGACATGGAGGACTTACTTGATGGGGTGATATGCACAGCTGCCGACCCCTTCTCCTCGGCGGCGCCCTCTGCCGGCTTCGCCGCAGATGACGCCTCCCGCCCTTGCGATCTTTGGCTCCTCGGCCATGTAATCTTACCGCCTTCTTCAGCGTCTGCAACTCGACCTGGCAAAACCAAGAACAGTTGCAGCAAGAGGACAGAGGAGAGAACACGTTGCCTTCAGGTACTTAACCGGACAGCAGGACGGTGTCGATTGTTCCAGGTTGGTGGCGTGACAACATTGGCGGAGCACAGTACACCGAGGAAGAAAAGAAAGATGCTGATGTCGGCAGCACAAGCAACCGCGGGAAATGGATAAAAGACGCTGTCAGGTACAGAAATTCAAGAACTGAGTTTGCGCCTCTCACCGAGACATCGTGCGTGTGTGCGGGTATGTCAATCTGTTTTACGTGAAGGACAGAGTATCTCACGTTGCAGTGACCTTGAAACAAAGTTGAGAAACCATTTCTACAATACTTACATGTACGAGAAAGAAAGCCATTACTCATCCTTCTCTATTATCGCACTAAAATCCACGTGTCACAAAGTTACAGGATGCAAGACACAACTGGATCGAAAGTCAAACCGAAGCTAACAGAGCTGTACTCATTTTCAGGGATCGAGGAACGTTTTACTTGGTATACGATTCCTCGCCACATAACCCCTTGGCACTCCGGGAAAAGATGAATAACAGTGATGACAAAACTCCGAGCATGTGCTGCTCTAACATGATTACTGATAAAACTAAGAACAAATTACAAGTTATATCCTTCCATGGAGGAGACTGAACATGAAAAGCCCACATGGCTTGATCAGTTAGCTGAGACATCAGGCTATGTCTGGCTCGATTAGCCAGGGTCCCCGCAGGTAACCTCAGTTCTCCATGTATCCTGATAAGCGCAGTTACCGCAGTGCGCTTCTAGTCTTTGAGTTAGTGACAGATTCGATAAGCCGGTACATCCATCTGTCAAGCATTCCTGAACAACAGAAGTTGATAAGAGTTTCAGTTCTTATTCAATTACTTTGATATTGTTCTTCAGAATTTCTTATTCCAGCTGGCATGCAGCTGACAATGGCACATGAAACTGAGTCTGCAGCAAATGCCTAATGCAGGCATCAAATCGGAGCAAAAATCATAGGATGAAGATACCTGTCATGGCAAATGTGCCCCCAAGAACTGCACATAGACGAGTTATGAAATGCAGGAAATTCCGTCTTTCCTCTTTGATGGTCACTGTAATTGGTGAGAGATCATACAGAAAGTAAACAGCTGCAGAAAAAATAAAGGTTAGTTTTGATAAAAGATAAACATGCCATACTTGGATGTCTGGAGAAAACAAACCTGGCCAAGCCCTATTAGTTGGACTCGGGCGAATGGGAACAAAATACTCGGTGACAGAAAACTGATTTGTTGGCAATACTTGTTTTGAGAGATACCAGTACTCAGTTGGGACAACCTGCATATTAATTGGGAAAACAGATGAGAACACTTTCTCATAAACTATCAAATTACAGAGTAAAATATAGTAGTAGTTTATTTGCACACGCAGATGATCCAGTGTACAGATAAGATATTAAATAAAATTGACATAGGCTCACTGAACTTAGAAAATAAAATGTCATTTTTCCTTTTGGACCAATGGCAAGTTTGAATTGTAATGTAAATTTGAATATATGAAAAACTATTAAATTATGTTCAAACTTTTTTCGTTTATCTTCCCTAAATATTGTTATTTGTAAGCTGCTTCATGAACATGCTTGATTACAAACGGCAGACTACTAGCAATAGCTACTCACCTTGATATAGTATTTGAAAGTTCCACTTGTGTCATGAAGTATTCTTGTGGTATCATCCAGTGGATTGTGACTTCCTGGATAGTTGGGGCCAAAGTACAGGTAATGAATAACATGACTGACATTCACATGGCTTGAGCCTTCAAAAATCTGCATAAAAATATATCATTAGCCAGTATACAATTATCTGCTAAAAAATGTAACACGGGAAAGCAAGGCCCACTTGTCTGCATCAAAACGTCAAATTTTAACAAAACTGTGATTTGTTTCATTCACCAGAAACTACCTACCTTAAACCCAACAGTTATTGAAAGACATTGATTTTAACATGTAAGCTGGGCACAGAGCAGATTTTGCCCGAGAAATGATTAATAAATTACTTCAGTTTGAGTTTTCAGATAAGTGGTAAAGACGGTAACACCATTGTGCAGATATAAGCATGGAACCAACATAGTGGATATTGGATGCCAAGCGTATGTAGATCCCTGCACTGGTTCCAGTTTTGTTACATTCCAATGTCAGCTTCCAGTAGTTTCCAGGTTCATTTGCTTGTTCTCTATTTCTCCTTTTTATTTCAGTTTTTCTTCTCAAACGTCAAATAACCACTAGTGTGCTAACCATGAATGCAAGTTCATGCTCAGATCAATAAGAGGCAAGGAACCAACCAGTTCAACTAAAGACTGCAAGGATTTGGGATCATGTACTTAGCTAAGTGGGAAGATGCTTTGTTAGGAACTCAAATGATTCCCTTCCAAGGAAATCTAACAAAACGTTATATATTTAAGTATTTCTCACAAATAATTGAGCAGCTTAGCCTTTAATCTTACAGATCTTATGATTACACATACATCACAATCAAAATGCAGAAAGAGTAGAATAGCAGTTAAGTATCTGCAGTTTTAAATTAATAACCTTCTCAGCAACAAAAATGTTTAAACCATGCACCGAGATATGAAAGTTACCGGCAACCCTCTGCACATCTAAATGCCCATACACCTGTGAAAAGTGATGCAGTATTTTAGAAACACCGAAAAATATGATTCACAAAAAAGAATCAGAACTGGTATGTAAACAACTTACTCGGCACCCTTCACCATTTGCCAATGCTTGTTTAACACTCTTAACCATTTTCTCTGCATCCTCGTCGAAGGTGTGTTCATGCTTCTTTGCTTCATCATGATGCTCATGGCCATGGTCTGTTTAAATTTTTTAATGCATGAGCATATTATAAATAGCTATTCTAACTAAATCACAGTTCACAACTAACCATCAGATGAGATATTCTAACTGAAACATCTTTGGACAATCAATTTAGTCAATGCTTGTAAACTTGTAATAGTGAGGATTTTTACCCATGATGATCAGTACTGGGAATATGTGTTTCTCTTTACATTGTATATTACTTAAATAGTGCTGGAGTGCTATTTTCTTAGAGATCACTAAAAAATCTAGCTTTCACGGTAAAAGATGTAGGCACTGGGCTTATGCCTGGGTATTGAGTGCCCAACAGTCCCACCTACCAACTGAGCAGAAGAGCAGAGTTACATCAGCAAAGTATTGGCAATATGTGATTTACTTACACCGTGGGAAAAAACAATTATATACACGCCATGGACCAAGATTATTGGACGACAATTGTCACTATTCAGTAATAAATTTGGTTTTCTTCATCGATAGGAAGGAGGGTATACCATGATTATGAGCCCCATGTTCCTTTTCAACTAGATCAGACAAGTACTCTGTACCAATGATATGGCCATGCCTATCTAAGCGAAGCTGCATACGGAATACATAAAGGACGAGAAAATATTAGATATGACAGCATGACAATGAAAATTTAAATATAAAATGCAATCATTTTTCATGGAATTACGTACTAGGAGAACTGTTTACACTGGAGCAAATTTAAATATAAAATGCAATCATTTTTCATGGAATTACGTACTAGGAGAACTGTTTACACTGGAGCCTGACATGAACCACAACAGGTAACCGTACATATCCTCATCAAGTTTATACAAAACTAAGAAAACAAATGGCCAACATATATGACACTAATCTGCTTCATGTGGTAATGATATTCACTTATCAATTCTTACAGATGTAATGTTTACTTGTTAACCTACAAGTCACAAGCAGTGGACTACAAGTGCGGATACTGTATCAACATACTAGGATGTACATTGGAAGGAACAGAGTTTTGACGGAAGGTTACCTTCCAAATATTTGTATGCAAATCAACTTCATGTTTCCCAGACATGTCGATTGCATCCACACTCAATACTATACAGGAAAAAAAGAGAGAGCCAGAAAAAGAAATATCAAAAACATGAAATACTTCATGGAAATGGATGGTCACGCAATAATACTTATATAAGGCAGCGACTGCTATGCAAGCAGCCCTCTCGTGCAAGCGTGCAATCAGATGTTTCGAGCCTTTCGATTTCAATCTAACGGTGCCATCGATTTTTTCACATAAGTCCTCCCACCTCAACCTACAAAATATGCAAAGGACCCCTGAGAAAAAGCACCGTTAGATTGTAATCTGAAGGCTCAAAACATCTGCTTGCACGCTTGCACAGAAGAGCTGCTTGCACAACAGTCGCTGCCCTTATATAAAGTGATTCTGGTTGTACTTAAATCAATAACTAACCTTCACATGGCAATGAAGGAAATGAAATATTCATATAAATTGGCAGAGTGTCTCCTCGTTTCAGGTCTACAGACATCTGCGGGCAGTGTCAACTGGTGAAGAGTTCATGATACTAATATTGATAAAGATCAACACAAGGGGAAAGAAGATTAAATGACTGCAAAACGGCTTCACCAAGATCTCATAAATGACTATTACAAGATATTTACAATAATCGGAAGACACATGAGTTATTTAGCAATGTAATTGAATGATAATTCAAGCATTGGAGTGACATGAACCACAACAGGTAACAGTACACTTTTCTAAAGGAACTGAAACAAGATAAATTTAAAATCCCTACAGGCATATTCTCACCATAAAGTACAATAAGATCACAAAAAATCCGTTGGAATAGCAGGGCAAAAGTAAGTAGACCTCCGTTCTCAAATGTATGACATTTACAGCAGCTAATCTAGTTCAAAATTGAACTATATTTGTTGTCCTAAACGTTGCTTAGTTAAGAATGGAGGGGGTATGTGAAAACTACAGTGAAGACGCATAAGCTAATAGCAGCAGCTGAGATCAATGATACCTTATGCACAGTGTAGGTGGTAAGATAGAACTTCAGCTCATGCACAAACAGTGTAAGCATGATAATCAACCCAAAAATCGTCACTGCCATGATATCAATGAAAGAACAAATTAAATGTGAATCTCTCCATAGAAAATAGAGCAAATTTCAAGGAAGATTCGGTTTTAACACCATTGTAACACAAAACCACAGATTCTATTTTTGCATGAAACCACAGTTTCTGAGACCAATTAACACTAAACCACAAGTTTCACAAGGAGACTCTACTGGCATGCTGGACTATTCCCAAGAGCTGATATATCTTCCCAAGGCCGCTAGCTCCTTGTGCATGGATTTAAGGATTCCTTTGTAAAACCTCATAACTGATTTCCGTACATGGTATTGTTGTTTTGTAGAAATTGTTCTCATATATTCAAAGCCTTCAGGCAACAAAAAATGTAGTTACATCATTTTGTATTATCTCATATGAAGCCAAATAAGCTCCAGAAAATGAGGAAACATGTGCACAAATATTCAGCAGAACTAGGATATCAGATTGAACTAGTACTTATACATGTTTCCACATCATTCGGTTTAGGCACCTGCGCATGTCAACTAGTAAATATGGCCATTTCTCTCCTAATGATTCGGTTTAGGCAGCCACATCAGCTCCGAGGAGCACGCCCATACCATAAGTGAGGGTCTACTTGTAAAATACGTGGTTTAGCGTTAATTGATCTTAGAAGCTGTGGTTTCATGCCAAAAATATATATAGTACCTGTGGTTTTATGTTACAATGGTGCTAAAACCTGGTGTTCCTTGAAATTTTCTCTAGAAAAATATTAGCATCCACAGGCAAAACCCACAAAGAAGCAGGGTGTACATACCAATAGCGCCAGAGTAAGTCTTCTTCAAAAGATGCTCTTCCGCATGTGGGAACGCATTGAGGCTCTTCAGAGACGGTATCCTCGCCATCTTTCAGCTGCCGCACAACACCTCAACCTCGTAGAACTACAGCGCATCAGCCAGCGCTTGTGCAAAATATGCCCAAAAAACGTGCAACAAGGAAAACAAAATGAACCTAAATTCTCTATTAGCGAAACCATGTTGCAAGCAATTTCTTCACAAATTTGCAGCCTAGCTTTTGAGATTCAACGGCAAGTGTGTTAGGGTGTCAAGCGAACCTAATCCAACCACGCAGCACGCGGACCCGCTACTACAAACAGGAGACGAGCAAGGAAGATAAGCCCTTCGAACAAGCTAGCACTTACCAGCACCGGACGGAACCAGCCCTCGGCTGCGCGGATCCCTCGGGAGATCGGCGATTAGGGGGATCGATCAGGACTCGGGAGAGATCGGCGAGATGGGAGGAGGAGGGGGAGATTTGGGAGACAAACGAACACCTGCTTTGCTGCTTCCTACCGGCGGCCGGCGGGTGTCGGAGCCGTGCGTCGCGTCGTGTGGATCAGACTTATGTTCCGCGAGTGTGTATCCGAGCCGTCGATCTGCGACCGGATGGAGATGGCTGGCCCCAATCAAAGCCTGGGTCCACAGATGGGCTTTTGGGCTCTTACCAGGCTGTTTATCGTCGTGAGCAGCAGGAAGCCTAGCCCACGCTTGAAACTGGGACGGCCGCTAGAGGTCGAGTTTTTTATTATTCAAACATTTTATTAATAATTTCTATGGACGTATATTCGTAGCTGTCCTCTTATAGTCATATCAATCAGTCTGATGTGACCCATGTATAAAGGAATCACTAGACAAAGGAAACGTGTAGTGCCAAATTGGTTTTGATTGGAAGAAAATGCAAAACAATTACTCCTTCTTCTCAAATACTTATCACTTTTTAGATAAAAAATAATAAGAAGTGACAAGTATTTAGAGACGAATAATTAGACTACCTTTCCATTGCTGTAGCTCATTTTGCTCTATGACTGATCCGAGCAACCGATGTTGTCTACACCGCTTTCCGACGAGCACACTGTCTGAAATGTGGCCATGGTTCCACTTCCACCTTCCATCTCGAAATTGCGATATGACAAACTAAGGCTATATTTGGGAACACAATATTTTTGGAGTTTTAGAGCAATACTTTAGTATTTAAGATTACTATAGTATTTTTTTATAAAATGGTGTTTGACAACCAATTCAAAAACTATGTGTTTAAAATCATAGTTTTGTATATACTATATATTTAAAGTCACGCAGCGGCAGCAAAAGTATTTTTTATAAAATGGTGTTTGACAACCAATTCAAAAACTATGTATTTAAAATCACAGTTTTGTATATACTATATATTTAAAATCATGCAGCAGCAGCAAACTCGCTTGTTCTTGATGCTTGCTGCTGTTGAGTGATTAGTTGAGATTAGCAAGAATATATGATCCGCCGATTAGTTTTCTGTTTTTTTGGCAAATTAGATATATTATGATTTGGTACTTTGGATGACTTTGTAGTTGACTAACGAAAGAAGGTTGGCATGGCAGTATTCAAGTTGTGGTTAAGAGCAGACAAGGTTCTTCAGTTATCATCTTCCTATTTTAGTATTGATTTTTCTTTTTATTTCTCTAATTTGTAAATCGATTACTTAGGAACAAAGGACACATGAGCACAACTGCGATTTGAATGACTTTACTTCTGAATGTAAAACTGTGGTAAAATACTATGCTTCCAAATAGTCTTATGTATTTGCAAAACCGTGGTACTACAAAACTGTGATATTAGAATACTTTGGTATTGTCACTATCTTAAAAACTGTGGTTTACTAAAATTTTGGTATTGAAATTCTGTGTTCCCAAACACAGCCTTAGGTGTTGGGGTGCGGACCCAAACCAAACTGTCGACGACGAGCCCATTGCATCAGTCTTCGCATGCGAGGATGAAAGTGATGGGTACAATCACTTCTATGGATACAAACAACACTCCATTGAACATACAAGATGCAATCAATAGTGTTCATACACAATAATTAATTTCAGAGGTGAGCTCGTTCTTATATGTTTCCTTATATGTTTTTGAGCATAGATTGCTACCTAATGATTTAATTGTGATTAAGATCCATGAAGAGGTTCAAGGAGTAGTTGGAGGAAGTATTAGGGACGTGGAGGACCAGAGAATTCGTTCAAATAAGATGGAAACCGATCCAAACTCAATATCATGTCCAACTCGAAGTCCAGGAGCAGTACACACTAAAATGGACGTCCAGAACGCATACGAACTCTGTTTTGGACGTTGTACATATGCATGAAAAGGGCAGAGGATAACCTTTCCAATGGCGCTGGTCCCATGTCAAAATTCCTTCGGAGTCAACGGGAATCTTTGAAACAAAATCGAGTTTAAAATCTGTCAGGGTGATGTGCCACCGTATTGGGCCATTGGGCCTTGTATCAAGTCTAAGTCCATTATTTTCGTATCTTAGGGTTAGGTCACGACCCCAACACCCCATTGGACGTCCTCCCACCTATATATACTTTATAGTAGCCGCCATGAACAATTGGATTTTGCTTAGATCAATAATATCGTCGTTCTACGGTTTGTGAAACCCCAACTTCGCGATTTCAGATCGTGTCTTCTACGTTGTTACTTGTGTTCTCGATTGCACTTGCAGAGATTAGCCTTCTTGGCGAGGTCAATTGTGTGAAGCACGGTTAATAACCAACAGAGTGGTAGTGTAGTGATTGCAGGGGCTGTTCGTGTTCTACTCGAGAGCCTCGAATCATCAACGTCGCGATCTCCACATCAATCAACTTATCCATTACCTTTCGGAAGATCGGGCATAAAACTACTCATCAATTGGTATCAGATTTCCAGGTTGCCCATCAGGTAATTCATCTATCTATTACATTAGTTTTGTTTTTCATACCTAGAGTCCACAAAAAAGCCACAAAAACTTGCAGATTAGTAGATCTGTTCATTACTTTGTCCAAACCACCATTGAGCCTTTGCAACTTTCATTTTCAGTTTGGTTTTGTTGAGTTTGTGTCCGTTGAGTCATATTGCTGGTTTAGAAAGTGTTTTTGGTCTTAGTTTGAGTTTTGCATTGTGTTGATTCATCCTCTTGAATCACGTCATCACGTCTAGATTAGATTCATCTTTGTCCAGTTCGGTATTTTTATCATATCTCACTCATACGAACTCAGATTTTGGAGTTCTTGTACTTTATGGAAAGCTTAAGAAGTTCTCTACAACTTTCGTATTCATATGTTTCCCAGTAAACAGATATATCATGGTCAAAAGTGCATTAGATCTGAATCTGTTCTCGACCTAGAATTTCTGAACAGTCTGTATTTCGGGGATAATATCTCATATTGTTCTTGTCCAAAATAGTCCTTACATATATTGAAATTAAAGGGAAGAGATATATCTACAATATTACTGTTGTAAGTTTTTCTATTTAGAGCCTCTATGTGTGCCTATTTGTCCATGGAAGATTGAGCAAAAAATTTGCGACAAACACACGAGATATCTTTGATTGGTTTTTATTGTGTTCTTCTTTGCAACACATTCTGAGAAAAGAAAGACAAAAGAAAAAGACAAGTGCAAAACAAGATACAAAAGCCGCACAAAAAAATAGGAGAAAAAAAACAAAAAAAACAGAAGTGCTTGCGTCCTTTGTGTCATCTAGTTTTGTCTCATGTCTTGCTTGCTTGAACTACTAGGAATACATTTAGGCCAGCAACTTTGACAAGTACTTTGGACACTTATTCAACTTTACTACCTGATTGCATTGTTGCTAATCCTTGCTACATATAAAGTGTCATCCAAGCTACACTTTACTCTTGAGCAGAATTGATACACCTTTACAATCATCCCACACTTCATTAGTTTCTTCATACCGACCACCATTTGCCACCTGCAGTGTCGGTAAGAACACTTGTAAGAGCGTGGTAAGATGCTTGAGAGTGTGTGATTCTACTTCCACTTTGCCATTATCCTTTGTAGTTGATAGGGATAACATATTTTTTGTTGTCTTTTGTTTGCTACTAACAATATCAGGTAAAAACAAGAATCATGCATTATATGCTGAGATGATTGACATGATGAAGACGACGATGGAGTTGCTCACTAAAAATCAAACATCAACCAAGGATTCACATGACATTCAGACCAATTTTTCAACACCTTCCACAAGAAGTAATTACATTCTCTCATCTCTTCCTTCTTATGAAGGTTTTGATTATCATGAATATATTGCTTGGGAAATAGAGTTGGATAAATTTTTTGAACAATGACATATGTGTCAGAGGAGAAAGATTAGAAATATTACTAGTGCGTTAGTTGATTGTGCATTAACTTGGTGGGACAACTTAAGCGATATAGAAAAACCTCGAACATGGAAAGATATGAAAATTCTTATGCGAGAAACTTTTGCTAATGAATCTAATTGCAAAGATGAAATACATGAACTTGAGGAGAATTTTCTTGTTGTACCTCCTTTGCCTAACCTTTTGCAGGAACATGAACAAACAAATGTAGATGCAAATGAGAGTGAGGTGTTGAACAACTCTTTTGAATTTTTTGATGAATTAACTCATAATGCATTTGAATTTCTTGTTGAAAATGAAAGTAGTGTTAATGGACAATGCTCTACAGTCAACTAAGGTATGACATTTTCAGATGTGCTGAATTTTGCTACCAATCATGCTACCGATGAGCAGCAACAAGATGAACCTTTTTATAATACACCTTTACCACTAGTTGATTTTCCTACTGATTCTTACAACAAAAATGAGTTGTGTGCTGATAATTATATTGTACCTATGCTAGAACAACCAAATGAATTTGATATTTTATCACTCACTTGTGCTGAAATTAAGCATTTGATCCCAACTACATGTGAAAGGGATGAGTTGAAATTGTTATCTTCTCTAAATACTTTGGGCTATATTGAATTTGACACTCTTTGTGATCTAGATATCGTAGAGAAGATAATATTTTCTCAATCTGAATTGCCTTTGTTAAGTAGAAATATTTTTCATGCTATAAGCAAATATGAACATAGTGGTATATTTATGGTGCATAAAGTTTACATATGTTCATATGAGGAAGCTCCTTTTGTGCTGCAAAACCATGGTCAAGTTAATGAATGTACTAACGCTAATAATGTCTTGTCAAATTTTTCTAGTATATTTTCCTTGCAGCAGGGACACAAAAACATTATTCACTGCGGTTGTGCATTATGGACATCACTCATTCTACCTCCAAAGCAAGCCTCTTTGCTGGACATACGAGCAAGCCGAAGACGGCTTGTCATAAAGAAGGGGAGAATGATAAGATCATACACATTATTATTGCACCTACAAACATGACACAATGTTTATTTATTTGGGATCCTGGCTCAAGTGAATATGCACTCTTATTTGATGGACAAGATCAAGATGGCGCACTATGTCATCCACCACCTTGGCCTCCTCCATTCATGCATACAAGAAGATTTGATGGCGTTGCACATTTGGATCAACACATGAGAGGAGATGAACTTGAGTCGAGGACGACTCCAATTCAAGAAGGGGAGGATGATGAGGACATCACTTCTATGGATACAAACAACACTCCATTGAACATACAAGATGCAATCAATAGTGTTCATACACAACAATTAATTTCAGAGGTGAGCTCGTTCTTATATGTTTCCTTATATGTTTTTGAGCATAGATTGCTACCTAATGATTTAAATATGATTAGGATTCATGGAGAGGTTCAAGGAGTAGTTGGAGGAAGTATTAGGGACGTGGAGGACCAGAGAATTCGTTCAAATAAGATGGAAATCGAGCCAAACTCAAAATCGTGTCCAACTCGGAGTCCAAGAGCAGTACGCACTAAAACGGACACCCATGACGCATACGAACTCCATTTTGGACGTTCTACATATGCACGGAAAGGGGAGAGGATAACCTTTCCAATAGCGCTGGTCCCATGTCAAAATTCCTTCAAAGTCGAAGGGAATTATCGAAACAAAATCGAGTTTAGAATCTGTTAGGATGTTGTGCCACCGTATTGGGCCATTGGGCCTTGTATCAAGTCTAAGTCCATTATTTTCGTATCTTAGGGTTAGGTCACGACCCCAACACCACCTTGGACGTCCTCCCACCTATATATACTCCATAGTAGCCGCCATGAACAATTGGGTTTGCTTAGATCAATAATATCGTCGTTCTACACTTTGTAAAACCCCAACTTCACGATTTCAGATCGTGTCTTCTATGTTCTTGCTTGTGTTCTCGATTGAACTTGCAGGGATTATCCTTATTGGCGATGTCAATCGTAAGAAGCACGGTTGATAACCAACAGAGCGGTGGTGTAGTGATTGCAGAGGCTGTTCGTGTTCTACTCGAGAGCCTCGGATCATCAACGTCGAGATCTCCACAACAATCGACTTATCCATTACCTTTCGGAAGATCGGGCCTAAACCTACTCATCAGAAAGTGCATCTAGGCATCCCCGTAGATTTTGAATGATTGATGACGACAAATTAAAGAAACTAATGAGCTCAGTTGATCTTAAGCACAGGTGTGAAAAATTCAAATGAAAGAAAATTCCTCAAAAAGGAAAAGATTGAAATGGGTGTCGAAGACTCAAGCATGGAAATTAGGGTTTCTTATGTGTTTAGTTTAGACTAGCCTTCTATATGTGAGGGTGTGCGTATCAAGTGCATTGAGATAACAGAAGAGAGTTCAAAGTCGTGACTGAGAGAAAACCTAAGTGAGAAGCCTTGTTGAGAGAATTCCCAGGAGATCGGACTTGTCCGGGCCTCAGGGTCAGACTAGTTCGGGTGTGCTAGAGTACTCTGTTTTGGGACGCACTAAGAGTTTCTCTGTGAGTTCGGACTTGTCCGTTTGGGGACGTTCTAGTCCGTTCTACACTTGGTGAGTGTTTTTGGAGCTAAGTCCCGGGAGGCCGGACTTGTCCGCCCCAGCGGCCGGACTAGTTCGAACTTCCAAATTTAGTCTGTTTTCCGTTGAACTAAAGGTTTCTATTGTACTTTGAACTTGTCCGTTGTGAGGCGTACTAGTCTGTGGTATTAAGTGAATAGGGGTTTCTGAGGCTAAGTCTTGTTGGCTGGACTAGTCCAGTGTTTCCAGATTTGTCCGTTTTTAGGCAGATCAAAACATTCTGTTTGAGTTCGGATTAGTCCGTTGTTGGCTGGACTAGTCCGATATGCCATGACCGTTTGAAATTCAAACGTTAGAGGTTATGTCACTCTCTGTGAAGTGTGACGTAGTGTGGACCTAGTAGACCGGACTAGTCCAGAGTTCCTGGCCGGACAAGTTCAGACATTCAATGCAGGCAACGATTAGATTTCGGGACTCTATAAAAAGAGGACCTCGACTCCCATTTGAACACCTTTGAACCCTAGCACCGCCACAAGTTTCCTTGAGCCATTCTAAGCCTTCTACTTTGCCTACTTGCCCTCTAGAACCAAATTTTGAGGAGATTAGGGTTTGAGATAGGGAGAGAAGGAAGATCGTCTTGCTTTGGCTCTCGGTTTCATCTCTTGCACTTGGTGTCGCGTTTTGTAGCTTGTGGCTGTTGAGCTTTGTGTGCTCCTTGTTGTAAATCATTTGTGGGAGCCTCAACTCGTGAGAAGCCCCAAAAACTTGGTGATTACCCTTGTGATTAGTGGAAACCAAACAAACGTTTGTGGTGGCTTGGTGAGATTAGAGTTAAGTGAGACTCGATCCTTTTGTGAACTTCTCAACATGGATGTAGGCTTCTTTGTGAAGCTGAACCACGGGATAAATCGTGTCTCACTTGTTTCTTTACTTTTCGCTATTCACTAGAATTGCTTTTAGGTTTCATATGATTCTTCACATTGTTCTTCATTGAAATCTTGCAACCAATTGGCTCTCACTTGTTAATCTAAGTTGTATTAAGTTGCTAGAAATTGTATCTATCTTGCGTCAAATTAAAATTTGCAAATAACTTGTAGAAATCAAGTTTTTGGATTTTCCTTATGTACTGAATAGACTAGTCCGACCTCAAAGCTTTAATCTTGTTTGGTTAAGCAATTTCAGGTCATATTGCCTATTCACCCCTCCTAGTCGACTTTTAGAGGATCGAGTCATTCAGATTTATCTGCACTAGGAGTAGTATTCTCGGACCATTCTGTAGGTGGAGCATTTAGGATGTTAGATGTCCTACGCTAATTAGATCTCATTTGATAGAGTTTCAGATTTACTCATAATTGGAAACATTTTAGTTTCAATCTAGAGACGGTTCTTCATATAAAACAGGATCACTTTAAAAATCGTTTGGCTAGTTTTCTGTTTTGACCCAAAACCTTGGTTGTTGTATGGTTTTATTATATAGAAGCAGTGACATTCAACATAGGTGAAATTTATTCATTTTCATAAAAGCAGAATAAGCGTAGTCTATATAGAGACAACAACCTTGCATATCGCTGAACCAACAAAATCATTTTTTTCTCAACACCACAATTTATAAATAGTAAGATGAAGACAAGCAACTTCAGATGCCATCGACGAGTAGCGTCTTCGACGAAGATTGCGAGTTGAAGTGAAATTTGGCGAATAAGCTACATCTCAAAGGTGCAAGCGATAAGAAGGTACGTGATCAAGTCTAATTTGGCAGCGATCATGTCCACCCCCTTCAAGGTGTGCACGCCTCGCTGGCTAGTATGGAGACTCTCATCGCTCCAACCCATGTTTGACACCATATTTTCAATCAAATCTTTAGCTTCGGGTGCCGTCAATGAGAATAAGGCACCTCTAGCAGCAGCATCAATATGGTCACGGCCGAAAGGGATCAACCCGTTGTAGAAGTTTTGGATAATGAGCCAATCATCCATACCATGGTGGGACATGCCAGGATGTACTCCTGAAGCCTTTCCCAAGCCTCGGGAACATACTCCTTAGCGTCTTGCTGGAAGCTGGAAATCCTTCCACATAGGGCATTGGTCTAGCCCAACGGAAGAACTTGGCGAGGAATGCCGTATAACACTTCTCCCAAGTGTCTACAACACTTCAGTTTGCGTAGAACCTCTGTTTCGCTCTCCCAAGAAGAGAGAACGAAAATAGCCTAAGATGGACGACATTAGGAGATACGTCCTTGATCTTAAAAGTGTTGCAGATCTCAAGGAACTGTTGTGGGTGAGCACTTGCATCCTCGTTAGCCTTTCTACAAAATGGGTTGGCTTGCACCATAGTGATTAGGCCAGTCTCGATTTCGAATTTCACATCTCCCGTGTTAACAATGGGCCCCACATGCACATTCTTAGCAAAGAGAGCTGAAAACTCATAAAGGGTCTTCTGGACCATTGTCATTTCAGTTGTTGTTTACGCTGGCTTGCTTTGCCGCATGAAGTTTCTGAGAAGTAACGACACGAGGTCGATCTCTCAGAAGGGATTCGAGATCTTCAACAAAGTTTCCGGCAAGCGGAAACTAGACATACACTACCCTATTTTCACATAAAATGCGAAAATAAGAAGGGTTATCCTACTAAAACCTACGCAGGTTCCTATCCTATTCACTCAATTATGCAATACTTCGATCGCCTTCTCCAGCAACGGCGCCAGAAATGTTTGTTTATATTTCCTACGCACTACTAACAAATCATCCCTAGCGGTGATGCCAGAAATGCTTGTTGATAGTTATTAGATCACAAATAAAAATCTGCAAGCACACGAAAGCTATCGATATAGCATTTCCCCTTTTAGAGCATTCTCAAAGAGTGTCATTTATATTCTTCCAAAGGAAGGCTAGGTGGAAGCATATCAATCATCAAATAGAGAGGCTAGGTTGGTCTAGGTAGGGTTCTAGCAAGGATGGATAAATGATAATTTGGAGGTAGTGTGACACAAACAAGAGCATTCTATCCTAAGGGGAGAAAATGAGGTAAAGAGGGACTAGGCTAAAAGTTAGATAGATACCCCTACTGTACTTCTAATGTACATATACATAGCCTAAGTTAGTTACTAATGATTATATCAATTATGAATTCTCATGCTAAGTGGATTAACACATCGAGCACGGGTTTACCCCTAGCAACACTAGGACGACTCCCACCAAGATCCTATAGCATAGCCGAACATGGAAGATTACAAAGGACAGATAGGCTGTCGCCACCTACTATCTACCTCTTCAATCCGTGGGTCTACGAGACATTCAATGCTACTTATCTATCCTAGCACCATGTTAGCATATTAAGTAATTACTTTAAGAGCCTAGGAACAAGCCATCCTAAGGCAATGAACTAAATCATCGTTGAACCAATGTTAATACATAACATAAGTGATTCATATTAACATAATCATGTCATAGCTAATTAGACTATAGTGGAGGTTTGTAGTGTTTATGATGATATAATGAGAATGGTATAGCATAATCATAAATACTACTCCTACGACATATATGAAATCCACAATCAAACAAGAAACACTTATCCAAGTATATGAATAATAGAAGACTAAAAATAACATCTTTATTAAGAGCAAAGTCACAAATACAAATAGGAATATAAGACCCATACCTTTTCGAATTAGGAATTGGGAAGAGACTCCTTCTACTCCTCACCTACTTGGACTATAGAATAGAGGCTCTTCTCTCTACAACCTACACTCCTCTAAACCTATGGAGAATAGTGTATACAATGAATGAATACTCAAGTAGTGTGTGTGTGAAGTGAGGGTAGGGGGTCTTATTTATAGGTGGATAAGGATCGGTTCCTGCCACCAAAAGCGCGCGAAGCAGTCACTACTAACTTCTTCAAGCCAGGAGGAGCCAACATGTGGCGATTGACTGAGTTTGGCGCCAAGACCAAGTCGCCTGACTAGGGGGGTCGGCCGACCTGGTCTTTGCACCATTTCTCGTGTGCTTTCTCCAGGTCACTGCTAGGTGGGTCCCATCCCTTAATATGGGTGCTACAACGTTGGATGGTCTTGGATACTTCTGTTTGTGGGCCATTTGATTCATGTGGTGACTATGACACCCAATTCCGAAAAATGAACCAAGTGCAGTATATGTGTGCCCAGGATGTTCAACACACATACACAAGTGCATCACAAACGATATACAAATAATTACCAAAAGAAAAAATTAATTAATCACTTTTATTACACAATTCATAATATCCTTGAATACAAACTCTAATGAATATTAATGACAAGTTTGAACTAATGTAGCGAAAATAACCTAATTAAGCAACTATGCAACTAAGCAAATAGGGTAGCGCAGTTCCAATCAACACCACAGGCAAAGCTAACGGCAGACACGGTCTAGAACTCCGCATTATCATCGTTATACTCCCAAATCTAACCTGCAACCATTGGTGGGGGAATTGCAAGGGTGAGTACATGTCATACCCAACTAGTGTGGAAAGTATGACATGTAGCTGATATAAATGATGACAATAAATAAGGCTAAGTGCTGAAAAGTACATTAAAACATTTGAAAAGTAATATATTATATGTATGTGAAGTAAACCCATCATGAACTATGTAGTTATCATAATACGAATCCATATTTTATCACCATCATCCATGATCCAGATTTCTCATTACCATTAACCATATCCAATGCCATAATCAATCCATAACCATATTAGCAACCATAACCAGTACCAAACCATCCCAATATCCAACCATAACCAAATATCAAGTTTCCCTCTAATCATGTGAGGGTCCAGGTTGCTCATGATCGGGAGCACGACTATCATGATAGTTTTTAAGACACTCTGCAAAGGTTGTACCACTTTACCCACGTGTTTATGATTTCATCACCTTGCGGTGACTAGAACATCTATTATGCTGTCTCACACTTCCATTGATGTGTGGCCAAGAGATCACAAAATAGCCTTTACAAAGGGATTACTTAGCATGTATGAACCCACTGAGGTTTCACTGGTGGCGATGTCTCCAACTGAGCACATCTTCAACCAAGGGCCCCCTCTTGTGCCATTCGGATCTCAGGGAGTCTTGCCTCAAATCCAAACCCAATCCGGCTCCCCTTCCCCAGTGCGCCAAATGATCCGCGCAATACTAGCAATGACCTAATTAATCAGCTATGCTGCACCCATACTTGGTCTCGTGGTGGCACTCTAAATCCTGGATAGTTGCTCCACGAACCAGTCCTTAGATCTAAAGCAAGCGGAACCACCATAACATCCAACCCGTCCACATACCATGCTTGCTTAGATCACCCATTACCATATCATATTAACCAGTCCATATTAACCATAATCTCATTAATGCATAATTAAATGGTATAGTTGTTTTCCCATCCCAATTAATTAAGTGAAGCAAAGGTAAAAAGCCCTTCCCGACTCTCTACCATGTATTCCAGGTGACAAAGGTGGTTGAACAAAGCTAGTAAACTTCCTATCATAGGATTCCCATCAATTTGACACAAGCATGCAGTTTTGAAAACAAACCATTTATTGTAAAAACAAGATCAATATGTTCAAGGACACTTGCCTTGCTCTTGGGCTTGGGTTGGGTCAAAGTCTTCAAACTCCTGGTGCTGGAGGTCCTCCGCAACACCCTCTAGCGCAAATCCGTCTAAACTGCACAACAAACATACAAGACAAGAATTACAATCAATAAGTGCACATATATTACTCAATATGACATGACATGCATGATTAATGCAAATACAAAATAAAGCTTGTTAATGAGTTGTTAATAATGTTTACTAACTAGTTCTAATAGTTTTCAACAAGTTTGTACAGATTTGGAATTGATTTGAGTCAATTTAGAGTTAATTCAGCAGAAAACAGAAAACAAGACCGGACTAGTCCGCTGTAGGGCCGTACTAGTCCGCCCTTCACAGAACTAGCAAATTAGGGTTTTCTAGATTGACGTGAATTTTGAGAAACGTAGATGAATTCACGTGAGAAAGAGGAAGTATAAGGTATACCAGGTGTTTAGAACTCCAATGAATCAAGGATTTTGAAGGCAACACTTAGATCTTGATGATCTAGGGTTGATGAAGAAAACTCGATGGTGAATTGTTGATGAAGAACGCAAAGTTGATGGAGATCTTGATCCTCTTTCGTTTCCTCCTCCTCCTCTTCTTGCCCGGGATCGCCTTCTCCCTCCTTGGCGGCGGCTACCCACGAGCTAGGGTTTGGGGTCTTTCAATTGAGGCAAAAGAGGTAAAAGGGTGGGGTGCTGGGTTGTTTATATAGAGGTGGATGGTTATGGATTGATGGATTCGAGTTTGGGGTGGGTGGAGGCCGGTGTGGGGTCCCTCAAGGGCTCCCAAAAGAGTTAGATACGACGTCCTTAGGCCCACTTATGGTAAAACCCAAAAACAAGTCGTGGAACAAAAGATCAACTCAGAAACACGATTACTGGACAAGTCTGTACAAGTTCGGACTAGTCCAAAGTTAGACAGAGATAAATCGGATAAGTCCGGACCAAACTAGACAAGTCCGAACTTAGTCAAAGGAAAAAGCAGACAAGTCTGGACAAAACCGGACAAGTCCGATTTTAGTCCGATGGGAACACGTACAAGTACGCTAGACATCGGACAAGTCCGGATAAGTCTAGGGACTTGGTGAAATTTCAAGGAATCAGGATACCGGAGTAGTCCGCAATGGACATGACAAGTCCAAAAATTGTACAGAGAGAAAAACGGAATAGTCCGTAGCAAAACGGACATGTCCGAGGGAGGCCAAAGAGAAACCGGACAAGTCCGCACTAAAAACAGACTAGTCCACACTTCTCAGAACTTCTGAGTGCGGTTTGCTTCTAATTTATTTTAAACTTGTTCCCTTTTATGTGGATTAATGTTAAACATGTATAATGATGGATGCAAGGCATGATGCATGAAAATGAGGGTGTTACAAACCTACCCCCTTAAAATGAATCTCGCCCTCGAGATTCGACGCAGAAGAGAAAAGATAGGGAAAATCCTTCTTGAGATCATCTTCCAGCTCCCAAGTTGCCTCTGATTCTGTGTGATGCTTCCATTATACTTTACACCATCTAATAATCTTGTTTCTTGTGACCCTCTTTTTGGTTTCCAAGATCTTGGTCGATTGCTCAACATACGTCAAATCTGCCTCTAATTCCAAATCTTCCATTGTCACTTGTTCTTCTGACACTCTCAAGCACTTCTTGAGTTGGGAAACATGAAAGACATCATGAACATCTAATAAGTGAGCTGGCATCTCCAACTTATATGCTACTTCTCCTCTTCTGTCCAGAATCTTGAACGGTCCAATATAGTGAGGTGCTAGCTTGCCTCTTATGTTAAACCTCCTATGGCCTCTCATTGATGACACCTTGAGGTAAACAAAAATCTCCTACTTCAAAGGCTAGATTTCTCCTCCTATTATCCGCATATCCTTTTGTCTTGATTGAGCATCCCTCAAATTTTTGCAGATGATCTGAACTTGTTTTTCAACTTCTTGCAACATCTCAGGTCCAAATACTTGGTTCTCCCTTGTCTCATTCCAAAACAAGGAGGTCCTACACTTCCTTCCATATAGTGCTTCATACGGTGACATCTTCAGACTTGCTTGGTAACTATTGTTATATGAGAATTCCACATCCGGCAAGCTCTTGTCCCAACTTCTTCCATGCTTCAAAGCACAAGCTCTTAACATGTCCTCCAAAATTTGATTGGTCCTCTCAGTTTGTCCATCCGTTTGAGGGTGATATGCTGAGCTGAAATTCAACCTTGTTCCCAATGCTTCATGTAGTTTCTCCCAGAACCTAGAGGTAAATTGAGAACCTCTATCCGATACTATCTTCTTTGGGACTCCATGTTGGCACACAATATGTTGCATATATAGGTCCGCCAGTTGTATTGCGGTATACATGGTCTTGACAGGGATGAAGTGAGCTGACTTGGTCAAACGATTCACAATTACCCATATGGAGTCATAACCCGACTGGGTACGCGGTAAACCAACTATAAAGTCCATTCCGATTTCTTCCCACTTCCATTCTGGAATCTTCAATGGCTGCAATAATCTAGCTGGTCTTTGGTGTTCAAATTTGACTCGTTGGCATACATCACACAAGGCGACATGTTCAACTATGTCCTTTTTCATGCTAGCCCACCAATAACATGTCTTCAAGTCTTTGTACATCTTTGTACAACCGGGATGAATTGAGTATAGCGAGTCGTGTGCCTCCTTTAATATTGTCTCCCGAATATGCTCCACATTAGGCACGACAATCCTCTTTCCAAGCCATAAGGTACCATGGTCGTCCTCGTCAAATCT